>OY744517.1:64344426-64421926 GCA_963556195.1 Sepiola atlantica | reverse complement strand
CACACACTATAGATCTATAGCTGACTTTATGTTATGAAATTATCCGACATTTTAAGAACTTTGAATGTTGAATTAGAACACCACACACACGCACACACACACACATACATATATATATATATATATATATATATATATATATATATATATATATATATGTATATATATATATATATATTTATTATTATAGATTAAGCTCCAAGTACTTTGAGACTTTTCAAGAGTGTATAAACTGATGATTCACAATAATTTGCCACGTAACATGATTCTATCCTTAGGACATAGAATTCTATGTTAAAATCACACTACTTGTATTTAAATTAATAATACAAAATATTTCTCTCGCGTTGAAAGCTTGATCGGATCGCCGGACGAATAGTTACGAAACAAGGGATCATAATAGGGGGAGTCGATGGTTCAAATCGTTCGAAAGGCAATGCGGTTACGTAATCTGATACTTACGAGAATAAAAAAAAATGCGAAACACATTGTTGTCTATGGATATAAAAATATCAAGTTAAGAGAGAGAGAGAGAGAGCGAGAGAGAAAGAGAGACAGACACAGAAACTGAAATATACATATACATAGACATAGATATAGACATAAAATAGTTATCCGCTTACACGTGTTTCGCTGTATCTACTGCTCATTATCGTTGATAACTATGGCAGATTCGAACCCACAATCTGAGATGTTACCTCTGATCTACGAAGATACCCCTGAAATATATACTGTTTTTATCACTTAAATGTTTAGTTAATCTTTGTAGTTTTTTAGGGGGATAATGACAGCTTATGCACCCTATCTTATGGTTATTCACTTAAGTGATTGAGAGAGTCAACTCCCTTACATGCATTGCCTTTATTTCCCCGCCCAATTTAGAGACGTATATACTTATTTATGGATGAAATAATTATCCACGTACACGTATTTCACTGTATCTACAGCTCATCAGCATGACTCTACATACAGCGAAACACGCATATATGGATAACTATTTTATCTATAAATAAATATATATCAATTAAACGACGTAATCTTGTATTAACCGATTCAATTAAATGTAGGTTATATTGTGCCGTGTTTCTTTCGGACGATATTCCTATGAATAAAATGACACAATATAGATATTTTACCATTTAAATATACGTACCTAAACAACGTATAATAGTTATACAGAAAATGCAAATAAAATATATTTAGCTGAGCACTTTGCTGCAGGTGTATGGTATCGCCTTATCAGCAGAGCTATCCGTAACTGGGATCACTTGAAAATATAACAGGAAGAAGAAAGTATCTATACAACTGACGTCGCATTTAATCTGTTTTTTTTTATCAAAATATACTAGTGTAAGTATTTAATAGCGCTAATTTTTAATAGTGCTAATTATTTTTCAGCTTGCAGCAAATAACCGTCGCGTTAGACTCAGCAGGTGCTTGGAGAAGAAGCGATGTGTAATACAATTTAATGAGTGGTTTAACCGATTCAAACATGGCCGCACATCAGCGGAGAGTGAGCAGCGTTGTGGCAGGCCCCAAACTGCTCGGAGTTCAGCTGTTATTGAGAGGGTGCGAAAAAAAGAGGTAATGCGGAACGCGACGGCGGAGATGAACACCATTCCAAAAGAAGACTTTCAGAGGTGTTTCCGGCAGTGGATGGATTGGTCGGCTAAGTGCGTGCAAGCACAAGGGACCTATTTTGAAGAGGATTAGGGTCCCAACCTCGTCACGTTTTTTAATATTTTTTCTGGCCTAAGGTCGGATACGTTTTAGGCAGGCCTCGTATGTATATATATATATATATATATATATATATATATATATATATATATATATATATATATATATATATATATATATATAATGCGGAACGAATTGTTACGTTTTAGAACTAAAGTTTGCATTAAACGCAATAATTACCAAAGGGTTACTGTTAATAATAAAATACATGCGTTTATCGTAGATATATATGGGTTTGCCCCAAAAGTCCGTTCGTTTTTTATTTAAGTACGTATTAACGCAATTCATTTTTCTACCCTTGATTTAGACATTTTAAGGATGTCTGCGATTTGTCTGGTATCAAACGGCAACTTTGTTCAACTACGGCTTTCACTTGGTCACTGTCGATCATCTTTGGCCGGCCAAAGCGAGGGGCATCTCTCACTGGAAAAAGGTTCTTTTTCGCAATCAAACAGACCATTTCTGGAACACACGTTCTGTAACAGCATTCTCCCCATACATATGACATATCTTTATGCAAGTTTATGTAGTCATTTTTTCTTTTGCTGTCGTTAAAAAAGCATCAGAATTATGTAGTGCGCTACTTGATCTGCAATTTAATGGTCTGACATACAAGAAAACATGTAAGAATCCTCTGCTCGGAGGCTTATTACATAATGACGTCAACATACACGCTACACCAAATAAAGTATTTGAAGAATAGGAATATAAAACGATCTCTGGTATGCCGGAGAGATGCCATTAAAAAAAACGAACTTTTTGGCCAACCGAATATATATATACAGGGTGTCTCAAAAAAATGTACTCACTCGTAGAATGACGAGAAAACTTTGCTTCATCGCTCCACAAAATTTTGTGTGCAAACTCGACATCTTCTGCACATTTTGCCAATGTACTCACTCTTAGAATGGCAAAATGTGCAGAAGATGTCGAGTTTGCACACAAAATTTTGTGGAGCGATGAAGCAAAGTTTTCACGTCATTCTACGAGTGAGTACATTTTTTTGAGACACCCTGTATATATATATATGATATGCGAAAGTTTTTTTTCATTCATAAGAATTACAATCATATTAAAACAGCTAAGCTCTACCTAATAAAGTTATATACTAAAACATTTTCACATACTATATATATACGCATACAAAACCTAACTAAACACTCTCAACTATAAATTATTTGCATATTTATTTTTTAAACATTGTCTAATAAAGTAATATGCAGTACTATTCATTTATAATTCGATTTTGCTATTTTGTTATATATACGAAACACTTTTCTTTATGTTAATTTCTTAATTATTATAAGTAGTAATATTATTTTAAACGATTCAATGGATTAAATTTAAAATCTAAAATCATAACGTCCGTTTCATTATTTGTTATTGTTTTTTATTATGTTTTCGCACGCGTATATTTACACATAACAACCTCGATAACTTTCGTATTGTTACTTTTTAAAAAATAAAGTTTGCATTAAACGCAATAATTATCGAAGGGTTTCTGTTCATAATAAAATACATGCGTTTATTATTTTTTTTAAGAAATTGTTTGTTCTTGTTGCTGTTTTTTATTTACTTCCGCCCACGAGAGCAGAGTTAGGCACAATGTCAATATTTAACGTGGGGAAAATCCAGCTCCCCCCAAAGGGGCGCTTAGAATTGGAACAACGATTTCAATTACATTGCTCTAGAAAGATTTTCAGAATACCGTCATTCTATACGATTATTCGATTTGTAGTTTTAAAATTACATTGCAATTTAAGAAAAAAAATATCCGTACAGATTTAATTCGATATCGATACTTTTTTAAAGATATATTTTATTTTCCTTTCCGGCATGTGCTTACTTTAATATTACAGAAAAACACGTTTAAAAGTGTTTTTCTGTAATATTAAAGTTAGAAAAGGAAATCGATATTAAATTGAAACTACAAATCGAATAATCGTATCGAATGTCGGTTTTTTGAAAAGAGAATTTCGGACGCTGAAAACGTACACAATGTAAAAAAAAACGCCCTAAACAGATATTCCTATTTACTTGCCTCCCCACGAAGGCAAAGATAGACACAAGTTTTTTGTAATATGAGGTAATCCAGCTCCCTCAAAAGGAGTATTCTAGATTGGAACACAAATTCAAATTGTCTCAGTCTAGAAGGACTGCTCTTTCACTGACCGAGGACAGAATAAGAAAAGTGTAACATGAGAACAGATACTACACTTTGTTCTAAATATTTGTTATATTTTTATTGAATTATCAAAATACAGTTTTCAAAGGGAAATTAAAGTTATTTTATTTAAAAGTTTTGACATCTTTTAGATTAGTTTTATTTTAAAAATCACATTCTTCCCTAAAAATATAGTTAAAAACAACACGCAATCACAATATGTATTTGAATGGGAAAATATTCATTGTTCTAATATTTTTTTCAACTAAATATTATGTATTTCTTCAATTGTTTTAAAATGTTGGTTCAAACATTATATTTCTGTACCCCTAAATTAAACGTTTCTTTTTAAAATCCAGTATTTTTTAACAATGAAAATAACAAACTTTAAAATTATTATTTAAAAATATAAACATCACTATGTATTTAACTATATATATATATATACACACAGACATATATATATATATACATATTACTATTTCATGTATCAACATAGAATTTTATAAGGATATATAATTTGTTATGTATCAATTTGCAGTATTAACTTCAACAGTGCTCGATACGTAAGTAGAGCTAGGTAGTAAGCTATGAAAATATATTTATGGCAAGTAAGCTACACAGAGGCTCCCACGTTTCATCCGGGGGGGGGGGAACTTCAGGCTGAAATAAGCTTGAAGATTCCCCGGAGATGAAACGCGGGAGCCTCTGTGTAGCTTAATTACCATAAATATATTTTCATAGCTTACTATATATATATATATATATATATATATACAGACACACACACATACATATATATATATATATGGGAAAATGAAAAAGGAAAACCAAAAAATGGATGTTTTTTTTAGAAGAAAATAATGACCACTACTGGGTGGACGTCCGTACTTGGTGAGGAGTGAAAAATGAATGTTGATGTGGCCATTATTTTCTTCCTTTTTCCCAATATGTCAACCCTACATGTGTTTGTACTTACTTGCATGACATTTTTCTCTATATTATAATCCTGATGAAGTCTTATAAATAAAGACGAAACGTTGATGTACACATAAAAAAACATCCATTTTTTGGTTTTCCTTTTTCATTTTCCCATCACGTCGTATTACCTTCATCCTTCTCTTCCCATATATATATATATATATATATATATATATATATATAACGATCCTAGGACATATTGTGTCGCCATATGACAGCTTTTCAGTGCGGCTCGACAAACGAGCCGAACTTTACCATCTAGTATACTATTTGCGCTTGTACCCCTTTAGCTCTTATCTGGCACCTGCTGAGAGTAATACACACACACACACACAAATATATATATATAAATATATATATTTATATATATATATATATATATATATATATATGTAAGTAAATGTTTAAGTTGTAGAACCAAAACAATTCAAGATATTCGCAGAAGATAAAATAATACATTTATCTATTTAAAAATAAGATAATTTGAAGCTCCTAGGACATTAAAATAGTTCGTATAAAAATAACCTCAATGGTTAACAGGTGATGTTAAACATATCTTTAATATCATAATTCGGTAGATCATAAGAACTATGAGATAATTAATTACCATTTTAAATATATTGTAGCTTCGAAAATCAACACTTTATGATGTTTATCCATATGTACGCCCGTTTCAAATATCCATTTAGTATCACTATTACATCAGAGTATAGATTAAGAAATGTTTTTTTAACGCGCGTACATACGAATAAACATTTATAAGTATTGATTCTCAGAGCTTGATTATCATATTTCAAATTTTCAATTAATTATGTCATGTATTTTATGAAATATGGAATTAGGACTAACATTCCAAAGGAATTTTAGAGCATCGTAGAAAAAAAAACCTCCCCAGGGTCACCGGATTCGGAGGGATCAGTAATAAAAATACTGTCAAACTGTCAGCCTGCAAAAATGTAGCTTCATCCATTCAAAGATTAGTAAGTCACGGAATGATACATATATTCCTGGTGTCGATCCAAATAACGGCTATTCATGGAGTTCCAGCGTTGTAAATATACCTAACAGTAGTTTATCAAATTGGGGGCTTAGTATCCAGTTGTAATTGTAGAGCTAACAACATCTACCCACTGGAGGGAAATTGTAGGATATCAAGCATCGTCTACAGATGCGATGTAATGATTGGAAATAATAAGAGGTCATATATCGATCCACTGGGGGAGTTCAAGGATAGATTCAGGAATCATACTAGTTCTTTCAGGGGTTGATCAGGGGCTAATATAGATAAACCTAATACTTCTCTTAGCCGTTTTATTAGAAATATCGTTATCAAACAACCTTCCTTCGAATTGAAATGGTCAGTTATAATATAAATAATTTTAATACTTTATCTGGCGGCTTAACGTCATAAGAACGTTCTGCTTAAAGAAAGGAACGATGCACATATAGCAAGCGACGTCATGCTGTGTTAATACTACACTTACAGTGCCCATCTAGACGGGTTTTCTAGGAGCTACAAATATAAAATATTTGTTTTGTTTATTATCTATGCACGTATAAGGGTCATCCTTTATAATTAGGACGTCCAGAACCACTCGACCAACGCTGAATAGCGAATAAACAATGATAATTTTAACACTTTATCTGGCGGCTTGACGTCATAGGAGCGTTCTACTTAATGAAAGGAACGATATATATATATATATATATTTCTATATATATATATATATATATATATATATATATATATATATATATATATATATATATATATATCTTATAATTATCAAATTAATACCGCAACGATTAAATCCAATGAAAAAGAAAATGGTGATCAGCTTCTGTGATTTTAGGCAGTGTCAGTTTCCTTGGACTGGTGTTCTTTCTATATTTTCTAAATATTTCTATTTCAATGTTCATTGTTTATGTAACTTGGTTCTCGCACTCCACTTTATGGTGTCGGCTGTTTTCATCACTGGTGTGCGTGGTAGAGTCTCGATCCTCTTTTTGATTCCAATTTCCTCTAGTTAATCTATTGTAATGATTTTCGTTATATTCCATATTCCTTTCAGTTTTCTGGCAAGCTCGATGTATTTGCTTCGTTTTTCTTTTCCCTTGATCTTCACTCTGAAAACAGCTGGGACGGCGAAATCTACGAATTTCCTTCTTTGTTGACTGTTTTCACGCCTGGTCTCCTTGCTAGGATGCTTTTGTTTGTTTGTACTTATGGATTTTGTGCTTTTCATTTTCTAGTACTTTCTCAGTTTTGTATCTGACCATTTGTCAACATGCATTTATCTCAAACAGTGGAAACGTTTCCGTTCCGAATTCCATTCGATTATTCTGGCTTAAGATTCTTCTAATGATTGCATTTTCTTGTTTCCTTTTGTTTTGTGCAAATATCGTCTATATATATGATATCAACAAAAGTATATCGACAAAACAATCCTATACAATCTAACAGTAAATACCGAGACGTAAGCATGATGCCTCAATACATATATATATATATATATATATATATATATATATATATATATATATATATATATATATATATATATATATATATATATATTGTAATCCAGGTTAAATCAACATTTACAAGATAAACATTCAAAGAATTTCAACCTTTCTTATAACGAGTGCTCAATATCAAAAAGAACGTTTATATATCATTATTTTATTTTATTTATACAGACATGTACACAATCCGCGACACCAGCATGCCGATGTTATCAATCAAAAACTGTTAGGAACTAAGATTTTATCAGGTAGAAAAAGACAATCTGGTCCTTAGCTGATAGAATGGCCAGATGTTCGTTTCCGCCGTATGAGATCTCAGTTTCTCCCAGCTGTTGATTGATAACATCAGCATGCCAGTGTCGCGGAATATGTACATGTCTTTATCAATAAAAATAATTAATTATATATATATATATATATATATATATATATATATATATATATATATATATATATATATATATATATATATATGAGGATAAAATGCACAATATACCATATAATAAACTCCCGTGAAAGACAGGATGTGTTAAGACAAACGGAAAAAAACAAATTTATATAATGAAATGAATCATCAAGAAACGAGAGATGTTACCGGTTTCGTTCGGATCAGCGAATTTATTCTACAACGGTAAAAACATAGGAAAAGGAAGAACGCACAACGAGATGTTATTGGTACGTGTTTGAACAAAAAGAAAGAATAATGGAACGCGTGCGGCAGAGACGTTTAAAATGAAAAACAGTCGGGGGGGAACAGATGAAAAGAGAAAAGAAATGGAAATGTGGATGAAATGTAATAAAATAGAAAATTACTTAAACCGGGATCGCCGTTATTTTATTTTTGTTTGATTCTTTTATGGAAATCTCTCTAGACAAAACATGAAGCCAATTGATGTAAGAAACTAAAAAAAATACTACTTCAAGGTAAAAAAAATAGCCGACAGTAATTGTTAGATGGATAGATTCTGCCATAGAAACCAGCAATTATTTTCCCTTTGGGCAGTGGCGGGATATATTGCATTGCTTCAGTGCAATTTTTACTAGATGTGCGCTTAAGGAATACGATCCTAGTCTGAGATTTACGTTGCACCTGTGACGTGGGAGAGAGTATTCAGTATTGATGAGGGTGCAGTTTGTAAAGTCAAACTTGTGGGTAAAAGTGTTTCTGTGTATGACTAGTGCGTTAGTTTGATTGTTGTTTGTAGTCCCGTTTGTGTTCGTAAATGGGGTGTTTTATATGTCTGACTGTTTCACCAATATAAAACATCGTACATGCGGATGATTTTATTTTGTAAATGCCGGCTAGGAAAGAAGTGTTTTTAATGGGTAGTTGAGGCGAAGGTTTGGTGTTGAGTAAATCCTTAATTGTTTTAGTGGTTGATGTTACGTCAGATTTGAATTGTTTTTGTAAGGAAGTAGATATGGTATTATTGGGAAAAACTATGCAGGATGTACTTTTCTCGGTCATGTCGGTGTTATTTTTGCTGGTGATGTTATAAGATGATATTTTTGTGGTGTTATTCTGTTTTTTTGTTGTTGTTGTAGGTATTAAAGGCTTTGCGTTTAGTATTTTGAATGAAAAATTGAGTATATTTTAAAAGTTTAGTAAGTGTTCTGGATATACGTTTCTTAATTGCTGAAGTAAGCGATGCTGCAAATTATGAGAGCTCTGAGGAACGAGCCTAGGATCATCCGGATGTTATTATGTTGTTGTTGTCAAAGTAATATTGTGTAAGATCAATTTCATTCGTTGGTTTAATAAAGACTGAGAAGTTGAGACCGTTTAGGGTGTTGTGCAGAGTGATATCAAGGAAGTTGAGGATGTGATTATTTTCTAATTTGAAGGTGAGGGAAATGTGTGTTCAATTTTATTGAGTTTGTCGACTATCTCAGGGAGATTAATATGATGTGGGGATATAAAAGTGTATCATCCATATATCTAAAGTAGTGAGAGATTTGTAGTAGGGTAGATTTGAAAGGGTCCTTCTCTAAAAATGCCATGAAAAGGCAAGGACTCCATGGGTAAACCAAATTTTTGTTTTTGTAAAATTTGTCGTCAAAGTTCAGATGGCATTGTTGGTGGATGAAATTTCATAATTTAATAAGTTGGATAGTAAGGAGGGGGAGCTTAATTTTGGACTTAATGATATTCTGAGGAATCTAAGGCTATAGGTACGTTAGTATAAAGAAATTTAATATCTAAACTGGCCTTGGTGAGGTTATTCATATTGATGTGTTGGAGTTTTTGTGGCAGATCTCCGGAGGTGTTTTTATGGACTGGACTAATGGAAGCGAGGAGGGGGTAGTATTTCTGCTAATTTTCTGGCTAATTTATGTGGTGTGCTGCCGTTGCTTGGTCTCATGGGGGTGGCTTTATGTGTGTTTTGTAGGCCATAAAGTCTTAGAGTTTTAGAGTGATGTTCCAAGAGTTTAATCCAGAAACCGTAACCGACAAAATCTTTCTGACTTCGCGTTTGAAGTACTGTGTTTTTTAAAATTATTTCCTGTGAGGTGGTATTTGTGTAGATGTTGTCATACTTTAGTAGGAGCTTGCTTTTTTGTTGGTATTCCTTTGCGTCCATGATGATAACACCACCTCCTTTATCAGCATGGGTGATGTGGATGTCCTTGTCATGAGCAAGCTCTATCATGGCTTCTGAGTATCTTCGTGGTTAAGTGGTTTCACTTGATTTAGAAAGGGGGGTTGTTATAAAGCCTTTAATGTAGACGTTTTCAAAGTCGGATCGTCATGTCTGTAATTTTTGTGATAGTATCAACTATGTCACCTTTACGAAAGCCGGTGGCGAATGTGAAACCTAGACTTAGGGCTTTAACTTGTATGTGGATGATTGTATGTTTGGATAAGTTGAGGATAAGATCGTTGTTGACAAGCTTTTTCTATGCGCTATTGTCAGATAATGTCTTGTTTCTTATTTACATTGTGTTCTTGTTGGTAGCTTTCTTACTTAAAGTAAATTTTTATATGTGTTAGTGTTGATACAGTGAAAACATGAGGTTTTCACCGTTGTCGAATAAATTTGAAATCTTTAATTTTTCTGAAGACGTTCGCTGATTCGAACGAAACCGGTAAAATCTCTCGTTTCTTGATGATTAATCTCTGTAAGTAAATTTGTTTTCCGGTTGTCTATTTCCAACAGACACAAATACACACACACACGCACATGCACACACACACACACACACACATATATATATTTACTAAAAAGACAATCAACAAAAATTGAAAAAATTAAATAAAGTATAATTAAACAGATGAATTCTGTTATTTTTAACAATGTTTGCACATATATATATATATATACGTATGTATATATATATATATATATATATATATATAAAGAGAGAAAGAAAGGGAAAGAGAAAGACGGATACAGAAAAAAAGAGAGAGCGAGAGATAGAAAGCGAGAGCGAAAGAGAGAGAGAAAGAGAGAGAGAGAGAGAGAGAGAGAGAGAGAGAGAAAGAGTCATTCGTAGTTATATCATCCGTCACACATTAAGTCTTATTCCAGATTAATCCAGGCTTAGGAAATACTTATCTGTGTGTTTACACATATGTACTAATATAAATATACATTTGAACTTATCTATATATTTGATTTATGTCAGACGGTAATTCATAGATACAGACACTCGCACACGCGTAAATATTTATATATATATATATATATATATATATATATATGTATATATATAAATATATATACTAAAAGTGATTTATATATAAAAACATACATCTATGTAAGTGTATTATATCATGACAATGGCGCACCTGAACACGTATAAATCTGCAAAGATTCTCCAAATTCACTTGTCTGTCTCCTAGATACTTTGCGGCCAATTCTAACATGACACCTGTTTCACTTGATTTTTATCGCAGAGAAAACGTTTTTGGAATTTATTATTAACAACCTGTAGCGATAAAATAGAATCTCAAGATATATATATATATATATATATATATATATATATATATATATATATATATTTATATACAAATATATATATACATACATATATATATATATACATATATACCTATATATGTACATATACATATATATATGTATATATATCCACATCTATATAAAAATATATGTTTATATATATATATATATATATATATATATATATATATATATTCGGTCCTATCGGCTAGTATTGATACATTGATACGTCTATAGAAACATCACAAATCATGACTAGAATGATTGGAATGTTTTATATCCCTGCAGACACAGAGGTTGAAGAAGTTAGGTTGAGGTAGAAGGGACGAAGAATGAGAGAAGGATAAGGAAATACAGGCGGGTAAAAAGTCGAGGGGGGGTGCAATGAAGAAGAAGAAAAATAAAAAGAAGTAAAACAACTACTAATATTAGTAGTAGTAGTAATAGTAGTAATAGTAGTAATAGTAGTAGTAGTAGTAGTAGTAGTAGTAGTAATGCAATGAAAGAAGCTATAGATTATAATGAAAGAGAATGACATTTTTGTGAACGACAAAATATAATGGTGGAGAATAAGTAGAGAAACCAGAATATTTATTTACCATACATTGGACCCCCCAAAACATGAAAAATTTTCTATTAATCCCTATGAAATAATAAATTCATTTTTTATGTCAGACCGTCTAAGTATTGAAAGTTCATATCAATTAGTTTTATTCAAAAAATGAATTAATCTATTTTCTTTAGATTAATAGAGGGGTATGTAAAATTGTTGTAATTCTTTGCACAGTTCCAGGTCACCCTTTGGGAAAGATGTAGCACCCGTTAACCTTCCTCTCACATTTCAGAGGGTTTTCATACTGGCGCGGTTGCCTCTCAAGCGGCTAGTAAAGGAATAACCACTCTCTACCTACGTTGGTCAAAGCATTCAACAACAGGAAGGCGGATATTTATCTAGCAGACGAATTCAAACAAATAATGTCTGAGTATGTGCTGGCACGTGTATGACTTAAGCATGGCTGAGCTATACTGAGTGGTAGCGAAAAACCCAGTTAGCAGACACTACGAAAAATCCCTTAACGGCAGACGACTCTATATGTAAGGTTGCGAAGGCGAATGAAGAGTTGCAGATGAAAACGCGGTTTGTGCTTTGACTGAAAAAGACATACAAGTCTCGATTATTTAATTTGCGGATGCATACTCAAAACACGGACTACAAATCAACGTTCCAAAAACTGAGGTGTTATTCCAGCCTTCACCTCAAAATGACAACAGAAACCCTACTAATATCCAACTAGGCGGCGAATTGCAAGATATATGGATTGCTTCGCATACCTCGGTAGCCACCTCGTTTTCAATTCCACAATTGACGACGAAGGGGTTTTTTACCCCGCCTAATAAACCGGTATCGTTCGGGCTTTTGGGTCTGGATTTACGCCGGTCTATTGAGGGTTGTCTGGTCCTGTGCAGTTCTAGGAGGTGCACCCTCCCAGGCTTTGCCTCCTCTCTTTGGGGAAGAGTAAGTGTATTGCTTACTGTCTGAGGCGCCCTACCGGAAATGCCGACGGGGCTGCCCAGGCAATTTTTAAATGGCCAGAGTGCTCACCTATCGAGCGCTGGCTTATCTAATCCCACTTTCCCGACCTTGTGTCACATCTTACCTTGTGGGAGGAAGATAAATGAATCCAATATCTTATTAGGTGCGCAAGTGCTGCTTTTGGTAAACTTTGTTCCAGAGTCTTTGATGATAAAGATATAAGGCTTGATACCAACATGTTAGCGTATCAAGCCATTGTCCTTCCAACACTTATGTATGATTCGGAGACCTGTACGACATACTGTCAGCATCTTATAGCACTTGTAAAACTACATCAAACACTTTTATGAAAAAATTACTAGCTAGATCGTTGAACCAGTATCAGTGTCCTGGAGGAGTATGTCTGCTCAAGTACATACGTTTAATTGTTAAAATTCGTTTGAGATGGGCTTAGTCATGTTGTAAGAATGAGCGACGAGTCCTATCCTAAGAAAATATGTTATTCCGGACTGAATGTGGGAGCTAGGAGGGTTGGAAGACAGAAAAAGCGGTACAAGGATTGTTTGATGGAGGATATGAAGAGGTGTGCAATTGATCACACAACATGGGAAGCGAGTGCACTCGGGAGTATAGAGTGGAGTTGAAAGATTTGAAAGTGAACGGCATAATCACGTTGAATAACTGAAAGCAGCAAGAATAGTGCGCTGCGAAAATAAATTGCTAAACGATAATGCATCCCTCAATATGTAATAGGATGTGTGGATCTCAAAGTGGACTGTTCTCATATGAGGACCCATAAATGAAGCCATTGAAAACTCGTATATTCTATTCCAGTGACGAACATGGTGATGATTGGATGTGAATATGAAAGTTGATTTCATAATATAAGATTTTCTGAGTATTATATCTTGAGTTTATTATTCATAAAAAGGACATAAAATGTATGTTAACTGTTTTGTTCGGGAATTTAACATTACTTTATAAGAGTATTCTTTTCGTTCAGTATATAAGGAACAATATAATTCAAAGTAATGAACACATTCTTACCTAGAACATCTCATATGTTAAACAAACTACCACGAGTCTGTTTCTACATCGACTGCAACATGGCTGTCTTCAAGTCTAATGTAAACCATTACTTGTTGAGTCGTACTCTTAGATAATTAATATATCTTAAGCAACAAGAAACACATTGTGTACGGTTCTCTCGATCATCTAACGAACTCTTTAACTTTAATCTTCGAGTTACCTCCGACCTTGATAAGTTGTGATTTATAATTTAAAAAAGTCTATAAAAAGTTAAAATTATTTGCTGTCGCTTGGTTGTCTAATATTAAGTAGCAATAAAGGACCGCTGATGATTTAAACATAACTGCGTGTTATTGTGTACCGCGATCGATTAATTCAAAAACGGTGAGCTTGTTAGTCTCTCTCTATGTGTTTTTACTATGCATACTCGTTAGTGTACGGCGATTGACATTTATAATTGGTTTTAGGCCTTCATTCAATGAGAAAGCGTGAAGGTAGTCTAGACAGACGTAGAGACTATGTTCGTATATACTCGTACACCGGTCTTAGACGATGGGAGATAGAAAAGTTCCTTATTTCGAACCAACCAACTAATTAAAAAGAGAGCAATTACCTTACACAGTTACAGAACTGCCGCATTAACAGATAGAATGATTGGAATGACTACTTAAACGCAGCTATACAAAAGCCCAGAGAACATCTCCCACATGAGACAGATCTCTCAAGGAAGTACTGGCATTGACATGATAAGATATGGGGGAACTATGCGTCCAAGGATATGAGAGCATGGATGTGCCACAGCCATGTTATGAGGTAAGGAGTGGAATATTGCCACCATGTTAGTTGGGAATTCGCAATAATGGACGTATTTACCTTGCACGGGAGCAGAGTTTAACACAAGGTCGGGGTTTTTAATGTGCCTTAAATTCAACTCCCAAAAGGGGATACATGACATTGGGAGAAAAATAAAATTGCCTTACTCTAGAAAGAATTTTCGTTCGCTGACCGAAGACAGAACAGATGAAGTCTAGTATCAGAAGAGATACTACAGTTTGACCTCATCCAAAAGAGCAAGATTATCGATCATTGGGATGGTCCGTCGTCAGCTAAGTCGAACTAGTGAGGTTTTATAAATTTTCCGTACATGTGTTTAGTACATGGATAGTTATGTTCGCCTAATATTTTATTCCGTCGTGTGGATGGGGGTGGATATCTATATGTGTGTAAGTAAGTGTGTGTTTGTGAATGCGTTTTGCAGATTAATTTCCTTAAGTAGAAACGCATCCACAAAAGGGCCAACTTTAAATCAAAACGTAACCTGGCAGTGGGCATTTATCGTAGTGAATAATGTTACACATCTCAAAGTAATGTAAACTCCAAATAGAAACTTGCGAGCATTTAAGTATCCTTTAATAAAAATCACCAACGCATGAATACAAGAGACACAAACTTTTAAAAGTATTGAGCTAATACATTTGATAAAAATCAATTTTCTTATGAGATAGGGGTAAAGATTCACTGGTCAACACAATATTTTTGGCAGGCAAAGTAAGACTGGTTTCTGGGGTTTTCAAGGGCGCTGAATCCGAATCTGACATTAGTTTTTTCAAATTGGCTCTAGTTTTTGAGTTATCACAGGGGGGTCGTTTGTCTGAAATCACCCATTCGCGACCATAGCTAAACGTACAAAAAACGGCTAAATAGTGCATAAATGTCAGATATTGATTTTTATGATGATCTTAAACCGCAAAGACAGTGTAAAATCTCAATCTAACAAGTTAAGTTAGATATAACATCATTTCATTTATCCTATAACTGAACACTTTTCATAGATTTCGAGGATATACAAAAAATTTGCTAAAAGTTTGCTGAATTTTAATTCTCCAAGTGAAAAAAAACATTTACATAATCAGTTATATATCATAAATTAATGCAAAGCATTATACACTAGATTATTAGTTACAATGAACACACAAAACAATATTTTATTCACAAAACTAAAATTGACGTTTATACGATTTTCGCTTGTGAGCAACTTTTGGGCAGTCTCTCAAAAGGTTCCAGCAGTAGTCTGCCATCATGTGCTCATCCCATTTGCCTTGATACCTCTCTTCCATTGTTTTGATGTCTTGATGGAATCTCTCTCCCTGCTCCTCACTGTAATCACCAAGATTACCAGGAAATCTGTCGAGGTGGCTAAACAAGAAATGAACTTTAATGCTCATATTTGCCCCTAGTTTTCCGTATGCAGTAAGCATCTTACGGACCAATTGCTTGTAATTGTCAGCTTTGTGATTTCCCAAAAAGTTTGTCACTACATCTGTGAAGGACACCCAAGCATTTAACTCAACTGTGTTCATATGATTAGTGAAGTCAGAATCCCTCATGAGCGTTCGAATCTGAGGTCCATCGAAGATGCCACCTTTAGCTTTTTCGATGGAAAGACCTGGAAATTGCCTGCATATGTACTTGAAGCAATCCCCATCCTTGTTCAACGCCTTAACAAACTGCTTCATGAGCCCTAGTTTTATGTGCAATGGAGGGAAGATGATTCTATCCCTGGGTACCAAAGGCTCATTAATGACGTTGGCTGTGCCGACTTCGAGACTTTCTCGTTCTGGCCAGTTCTCCCTTCTCCAGTGCTGGATTCTTGCTCTGCTATCCCACAAACAAAGAAAGCAGGGATACTTTGTGTACCCACTTTGCTGACCAAGCAGAAAATTCACCATTTTCAAGTCCACACAAATCAGCCATTTATGAGTGTTGTAATTCAGCTTTTCAAGAACAAATTTGATAGCATCATACTCTTCTTTCATCTTGGTAGAATGGCCAATTGGTACAGGAACAAACTTATTGCCATTGTGCAAAAGTACAATTTTTAGACTTGCTTTCGAGCTATCTATGAAGAGACGCCAATCTGCTGGGTCATATGATGAGATCCCCATGCAGTTAAGAAGTGCAGAAACGTCATTACAAAAGACCAGGTCGTCTTCTTTAGAAAAGAAACGAAGCAAGCTGCCTTCCCTTGTCCTATAGTATGTTACTTTTGTGCCAGAATCAAGAACGTTTTTCTCTTGGAGTCGTGATGCAAGAACTTCAGACTGCTCCTTCGACAAACAAAGGTCTCGCACTAGGTCATTAAGTTCAGATTGATTGAAAAGCTGAGGGCCATTTGAGGGTTCTTCATAGTCACTACAGCTATCATCACTTGATATTGAAAGATCAGCTGGAATCTCTTCGGTTTCATCGATTTCAGGCAAACTGGTGAAAACAGGCACAGGTACATCCTCAGAGTGCGCAACAGGACGGATAGCAGAATCCAGGCTCGGATACTGCCAATTTGCTTTCTTGTGCTTGTTAAACCCCGTCATGTCATTGAGACAGAAGTAGCAGTCATCAAAATGATTGTTGGGCTCTCTCCACACCATTGGTACAGCAAACTTCAACTTCAGCTTACCGTTGGTCCAACCGCGGAGACTTTCTACACAGGTTTTGCACACCATATGTGGGGCCCAAGACTTGTCTTGGTCACCAAGTATCATATCGAAGTATGCTTTGTACGCCCTCTTGACAAAGTCTGTAATATTCCTCTTTTGTTGTGCCATCATATACTGTCCACAGATGTAACAAAAGACATCCGGTTCATATCTGCAACATCTTCTAGAAGAACTCATTTTCTCTCTGGAACTCATTTTCAACTGTGGAATTAAAAAGAAAATTCTTAATTACTGTTTAATTTATACTGCAACTATATTTATGGAACATGTTATTAAGTAATTACAGTATATAATTATATAAAAATTCTCCCTATATAAATAATTATATAAAAATTCTCCCTGAAATACTTCAATATATACATAATCATTATAATGATTCAATAATATCAGAAAATTATTATTTACTGCTTCTATATTGAAGTATTTCAAGGAGAATTTTAGCAGTTTAGGCTTATTTTGGGCTATCAGTATCTTCTAAACTATAACCAATCTGGCAAAACCAATGTTATATTCGTAATCAGCGACCTTCAAAACCCCAGAAAACACTCCTAGATTGTCTGCCAAAGAAAAAAAATAAAAATTTGTTGACCAGTGTAATCATTCGAGAAGTTAAGCTTTCTTGAATAACTTCTTATTTATGATGTAGTTAAGACTGACCATGGTTGAGTCCTTATGGCCATCAGGTTTTCCAAAGTTACAAAAGTCTTTTCGCTCTTAGTTGTCGTATCATGTTTTCAGAGATAAGTTTACTCTACTACTGTAACCATAGCTAGGTTAATAGAAGTTTATTACTACGTTTTCGAGGGTATTATTAAAAAGTAATTTTAAATAAAAATAATCCCCAAGTTGCAATCTCTTCGAAAGAAATATGTATGCTGATGGACATTTTGCAAGTCTTTCTAATATCTTCCTAACAATTTGTCCTGGCCAGTGCTCATCAACTGTTCTGTCTCTGCTGGGATCTTATGATCACTCAGTTGTCGCAATTCAGATCAAAACAAAGGTTAATAAGACCTGATATCCCTTTTCCTCCCAAAGTGTATTGATACTCGATGACTGACTGGTATATCCTTAGATATTTCATATCAGAAATCCCTATGCACTCCATTAAAAAAAAAGAATGTGTAACATTAAACATCCGATATGGCTGTTTGGTAAATCGTTTGTATTAAGAGATGCATACACTCCAAGAATTCAAAAACAAACTAACCATCCATACTTGTAAGACCCCTTTATGTAACGCTGTCATTGCTCACATAAATCACTATTTAAATTGCTATCAATTAAATAGATGCTCTGAAACAAAACAAAAGACTTTCAAACTGCTAGGAATCACTGTAAAAAGGTTACAAAAAACGCGAAAGAGTCCTATGCCTAATCTTTCCAATCTAAAGTGGCTGAGCAGAGGTATGGTTCCCAAGAAGTTTGGCGAAATAAAAACAGGGTCCTGAACAGATGTATAATTTCAATTCCTAATATAATTAATGGCCCAGAGGTAATTTCTCAGCATCTGATAAAGCCAACCTTTTTGCAAACAACTTGGCATCAAATTACACCCGTTAGCGATCAATGACATCTATGTCTGAATTCCCTCCTATGACAGTAAAAACTCTGAGCGACATCCATATATCTATCCGGGATGTTGCAAAACTTATTCAGCACTTATATGTCAGCAAGGGAACTGGACCAGCCAACATTCCAATCATAGTGCTTTAGAAGCTGCAACATGAAATAGCTCCAATCATAGTGCTTTAGAAGCTGCAACATGAAATAGCTCCTATTCTTACAAAGCGGTCAAATCGTTGCTTGGAAAACATCGTTAGTCTGCCCAGTTTTCAAAAAT
Source organism: Sepiola atlantica (assembly GCA_963556195.1). NCBI lineage: Eukaryota > Metazoa > Mollusca > Cephalopoda > Sepiida > Sepiolidae > Sepiola > Sepiola atlantica. Next base: position 64,402,647 of record OY744517.1, on the reverse strand, counting down.
ACCGGAGATAGGTCTTCTGCATCTCCATACGGATCAATCAGATTCCTGTGCGTCATGAGTAAGTTGTTTAAATCTGGGATAAATCAAGGAGTTGTCAACCACCTCAGAAAAACAATCTATTCAGTTACACGCAATATGGATGTTGTCCTGTAAGATCAACTGCAGATGTGCTGACTGTAATATCACACATGATCAGTGAATCAATTGACAGCGGCTTCATCTCCAGAGCAATAGCTCTTGACATATCAAAGGCCTTTAATATGGTTTAGTACAAAGATTTACTTCACAAGCTAGCTAGCTATGGAATATCTGGACATGTCTTTTGAACCATCAACTCCCTTCTCTGTATGATATCCATCAATGATCTGCTAAATCACACTCTATGTTCATTCTGTCACATCTATGCAGATGACACAGCTATCTATGGCAAAAGTTAAAGGAGCATTAAGGATCAAGACTCTCCGCGTCTCTCTTTCGACACTGAGAACGTAGTGCAATGAGGACGAATTTACTTTTAATAAAACTAAAATGAAGCTTCTCTCATTTCCCTACCAACGCTTCGCTTCTCACTTTTTCCAACATTGAAATGAATGGCTCTCTCCTTGAAGAAGCCCTCTTCTTTGATAAGCTCTTTAGACTGACCTTCAAGCCAGACCTTAGATAGAGGACTTACATCACTGAAAAAATAGTTGGATCTTTCTACTGCTTCAGAGAATTAAGAGTCAGATACGTCATAAGATAGAGTACTGTTACCACATCTAGAGTTGTGCCACTCAGAGCACTCTTTTCAGCCTTGGCAGAGTACAAAACCGACGTCGAAACCTAGTGGGGAATGTCCTTTTCTCTTCCATACAGTCTCTTTATCACAGAAAATGCGTCGCTAGACTTTCTCTAATCAATCGTTATTTTTATTGTAGGTGCTCGACCGAGCTCCAATCTATGGTATCCCACTTGTAAAAATATTACAAGGACTCGTCCAACTAAAACAACCGGAAATATTTTTCCTTTCTCCTTATGTGTACCTAAAACTAAACGCAACTTCCATAGGAAAAGTTTCTTTCCAAGAAGTATCTGTATGTGAAACACAATACCATAGGTCTGCTTCTCAGCTTACTAAAGTACAGTAGAGTTCAAGTCCAATCTGAACAAGTTCTCGTTGAGCCGTCTTCTTCAATCTAATTTCTGGTCAGTCTCAACCGTTGTTACCAATTCACCCGTTGTCGTTTCACTGTCTTCCTGAAAATTTCATTAACCCTAGTTCTCGAGTGGGCTATGGACCCTGATAAGTGGTGACACCTTAGTACATATATATATATATATATATATATATATATATATATATATATATATATATATAATTTTATTCCTCAGGTTAATCTGTCGAATGTTATGCTTTTCAGAACTTTATTTGTATAAGTGAATATACTATCGGAATGTTTATGTAATATGTTATACTTAGCATCCTTGGGATATTTTCAGGGACCTATTATGAGGTTATTTTAAAACCACTCACTCTCTGTTTTTCTCTCTCTTTCTCTCTCCCTTCATCTCTCCTCCCCTTGTAATAATAATAATTAGGAGTAGGTCATAGCAAGATTCGCTATATAGGAATAATACTTACTCCAACACTGAATGTCGAATAAGATAAAAACAAATAAAATATCAGGAACTAATAAAATTATAAAGGAATCAATTTTGAAGCTATCTCCAATGTCTTCATAAACAGAACATGGCTAATCTGGAATGATATACCACAAATTTTTACGAAATAAAATAAATCCGAGAATATTCGATCACTAGGCCTAGAAATGAACAATATTCGTTATATAAGAAATTGAACACTGAATAAGAAATGAATAAATAATTAATAAATAATTAATAAATGAAAAGATTAAATAAAACAACAAATAAATAATATTGAAACTATCTCCAACGCTTTTAAAACAATTACCTGAACGAACATTGCCCACTATTCGCAACGGAGTTGTGTCCCCTTGTCTAGAAAATTAAAATTAATTAATTAAACTGAAACTGAATTCAGGAACATAAATAAAATAAAATTTAAAATAAAAAAATAAAGAAATAAAATATGCGTAATAAAATAAATATTAATATTGACATAAACACTAATAAGATTAAAGACGAACAATAGATTTGAAACAAATTGAAAAACAATATTTTTTAATTACAAATGTATCTGATTTTCAACCGAGTAGTACTCACCCGCAACAGTATTCTCATGCACATTTGAATTTAAAGAAGAACGGGAATTTTGTTCCCTAAATATCATATTATGCGGAACTTTTATCGAACTGCACTGATGCAAGAAGATATATTGTAATATAATAGAACAAATATATTGAAAAAAAATGTGGAAACTGCAAAACACATTCCACCGTTATATGTTTTGATTTACTTCAGTTCGTGTTTACTCGTTACACTTCTGCATTGTATTGCCTTCTATAAATTCAATGTATATACACACTAAACAATGCTTCAAGCAAACTACATTAATCTCCTCTCTCTCCCGGGCGCGAGAGAGAGAGAGAGAGAGAGAGAAAGAAAAAAATACATAAATTGCTGCTGCCCAGAGGGTGGACAGAAAAACAATAAAACAATTTTAATTTAATATTTTTTACATTTTGACAAAAACAGCTAAAAGATGATTGCCATGATGATATTTGCTATATTCCAATGTTGAGGAAATGTACTGTGTATTATCATAGTCACATTATTGAAACGACTCTATCACCCCCGAGCACTACAATTAAAAATTAATTTAGTTTTTAAAATAAACATATCTAATTTATGATTAAAACAAAAATTGCGTTAGTCATTTGCGTTTAATGCAGAGTTTATTTTATTAAAGAGATTATTACAAAGTAATGAGTTTTTGGTATTTGAAAATGTACCCGTGCGTAAATTTAACTGAACATTCTCATTTGAATTTAAAAATAATTTTTCATTAAATCTTTTTAATTAATATTACTACTAATACAATATTAATATACACATAATGCATGTTCCTTCATGTTGAACACTGTTATGACAGTAGACTATAGCTGTCCACCTCTTTGATACATATAAAGGGTTTAATGCTTATCTCGTCTTTAGCCATTTACGGTAGCCTCGAAATTTGAGTTAAATGTGACTCGTGTTCGGGGGTTCGAATCGTTTGGTACAGCTCTCCACATCCCCAACTCCCTGTACCAAACGACACCCTAAATAACACCTCTCACGCTAACCAACAACTGCCGCTAACTAACAATAATCTTAGTCTCACCCTCAAATGATCTCATATTCTCCACCTAACAATTTCAACTAAACTTTGGCCCAGAACTTGAACATACTAACCCAACACATTCCCGATACTATAAATAACACAAATACTATAATAACAACCCCATACAAAATACACACTTACATTGGGGCAAGTGCCTTCCCCATCAAGACCGGAATCTCCAACCATATCCACTCTTTCAAACACAATAATAACAATGCCACTAGAATCTCTCTATCCAATCTTATAAAAAGCCTTAACAGTAAAAACACTCCCTACTCCCTCATTTGGCAATATTAAAACCTCTAAATCTTACACTCCAGGATCCGCTTTCTGTCAACTATGTACATTAGAAACATTTATGATAGCTACTGCAGCTAAAAGCAAAAATAGTATGAACTCTAAAAATGAACTTATCTCAAATTGCAGGCACAAGCGAAAATTTAAATACATAAATTGCATTACTCTTTCTGACACCCCTCCTCTCAGCCAACAATCCCTTCTCTAACATTAGACTAATTTTTAAATTCTATAATTTCTTAATTTTTTAATTTATAATTCTTAACTTTTCCAACCTTACAAATAACCATCCCAATAACATAATGTACCCTCCCCTGTACACCTAATACCTACATTAACCCATAACACTTAATGTAAATTGAGAACTAATATTATTCTCCTCCACTCCACGAATCCTTAACCGATTTTACTTCAACATTATAATTCCTATTCCCTTTTTTCAATAATTTTCCAATCCTCATACACACTCATCCATTGCTTTTTTATCTTCCTAGTATTCATTCCATCGACTCTGTATACGCTTCACTCTACCGAAAATATTCCATTTCTCTCACCTTTAAACTACGCTCCCTGGTTACTCCTAAAATGGTCCATTTGCTACCCCTTAAAATATATTTATAATTTCAACACACTAATGCTTCACTTAAGTTTACAAAATTCAACTTTACCTTACCCCATACTCCTTGTACTAGAAAACAATTGTTGCCAGCAGACTAACGCTGTTCCCAATCCTAACTTAAGTTATACATTAAAGTTTCTTATGTAGTCATGCATTTAATATTAAACTAACTGGGAATTCTTTAAAGTCTTTATACATCTAACTCTGAAACACTAGTATTTGTCCGAATTATTACATAGTAAACACGTAAATTCCAGATTCCAATTCACTTGAACCTTAATTTCCCAACTGGAACCCTTTAAATCTCTCGAAATTAGATATAAGTTCGTTCAAAAATACGTTTTAATTACGGGACCCTCCCTTTCAGAAATATTCACTCAATGACCTGAATGTCACTTCTGCTTTTAACTTATAATAGCCCCACCCCAACTCGCACCGACTTTATTGCTTTCTAGCAATAAGCAGTAACCAAACAATCCCTCTCCATTCTCTCTTCCCAGCATAAGCCATAGTTCATTTAACTAACACTATCACCCACTTTTTTATGTTTTATCTTCATCCCTTCCTCCCACTTCCTCATTTTGCCTTGTTTCAATTAAAATCTTCTTAGACTTGATCGAAGTCACTACTTAAATTCCCGACTGCCTGCGTTTAACATACACAGTTCACCTTAAACTTCTGAAAAACTGCTCTCATTCTCGGTCCACGGAAGTATTTTAAAATGGCTCGCATTCTCAAAATTACTTCCGAATATGTGTTTCCACTTACGATTGAACTAAACATCTTTCTATTGGATTTACTTCATTCTTGAATTTTTCTGATGCTGCCTTCATGAAAACCCTTCTTTTCCATCTTTAAATCTCCTTTCACTGGATACCTTATCAACGGACATTTACTAACTGAGAAGACCCCATATAATTTTACACGCACATCTCACTCTCCATTACTTAATATTTTTTCAAATTTTGAATTTTGGCTTTTCCACTGCAAACTTACTCCTCTGATGATAAGATTTTAATATTTGAAAAGTCTTGGTTTAAGGACACAATAATACACATGTTTTTACTGAGTTCACCTTACATTGAATAATCGAAGTTTAAATAAATTTGTCATCCGTACATATTTATCCATCTTCTTTCATCTATCTTTATAATTGCTCTATCTCGTATATTGAACTTAAACTATTTAACTATAGGTTCTATCTACTTAAAGTATACTTTTAGTTTTATATTTTATATATATATATATATATATATATATATATATATATATATATATATATATATATATATACATCGAAAATGAGAAACGAAAAGCCAAATACTATATTTTTTATGTATTCATCAACGTTTCGTCTTTATTGATGAAGAAAAATGCAGAAAAATCATACGGTTATAAATTTTTTCTGCATTTTTCTTCATTTTGAGGAAGTCTACAATACAGACGAAACGTTGATTAATACATAAATAACACAGTTTTTAGCTTTCCTTTTCAATTTTCCCTTACGTCGGATCATTTTATCTCCATTATATATATATATATATATATATATATATATATATATATATATATATATATACAATGGAGCCTCGCCATGAATCATATTCATGCAAATCCAAGACAACTCTCGTACACGTGTGCCAGAAATAAATCTCATCCATGCAATTTATTCAGATTACGGAAACAAAGCAAAAAAAGGAACTCGGGACAAAACACCAACCAGAGATGTTAGTTGCACGCAGCTTTCAGCTACATCTAACTCACATGGCCCTTACATATTCCACCATGAATTATTTTATTTTAATTTAATTTTAGTTTTACATATTTAATCTGACATATTTTAACTTATTCAAGCCCAAAACAGACTAGGTTGTGTCTACAATAGGGCATGCTTGCTGGAAAACAACGTTGAGTAGAAGAAGAAATCCTTTTGCCAATGTCAAGGCCGTCAGAACCTAACTATGGAAGTTTCAAATAAATATGGCCACGGGACGGTCCAATAAATTTACCAAAATGGTTTAATTAAAAATAATAATTGTTATATACAAACACCGTAAGTTAAAATTGGTAACTTTTAAAAATAGTTTTGTAAAATTAAATAATGATGTTACGTTTAAAACGTTTTATTGTATCAATTGAATATTTAATATAGTGTTGTTAAAATAATTTAATATACATAAGAGAGAACCAAATCAAATATATTAGACTAGTCCTAATTTTCCATTTGACCTTTTTGGGACAATAAATTGGCCATCCCTAAACTATCATGACGTTGGAGGATGGGTATATCCTAGCAGTACCTCATCACCGCTGCAGGAGGCTGCCGGAACTCCATTTCATTGGAATGCCTCCTATCGCGCGTCACTGAACTCGGTGATAGTTTATTTAGAGATGGCCGTCGAACCTAGAAGTTCGTTGATCCATCTTTTGGTCGGTCTTGTTGTTGTTCCACCTTCATGTGTGACTGCCTTCCCACCAGCCAAATCTCGTGGGGGTCGGGGTTCGTTTAACCGCTCATTATTCGAATATGCAAGAAGTTTTACTGAAATTACTGTGGAGCTAATACCTTCTTATGACTATATATATATATATATATATATATATATACAATTTAAAATATCATCATGTTTACAACATTTGGCTTGAAATAAAAGTTACAATTAACATTTGCTATATGAGTTCAGGTAATAAAATAATCTCGCGACGCTGGTATGTACTTAAAATCTACTTGTTGACGCTGCGTTTCCTAATGTTTCTGTAAAACGACAAATGGCTTAAAAGAATCAAAAGAAATTTCCTTTTTATTTAATTATTTTAAATTAAACATATACCACTAACAATAATTATTTAGATGTTTAAATATTTTAGTAATATATCCTCCACTAAGATATTCTTGATATGATTTTATTTCTGTTTTATGAAACGAGGAAAATCTATTATAAAAAAGTAAATAATTTCATTTTAACGTTCTAATATATTTAAGATATTTTATGGGCCTAACCGATAATTGCCTCTCGTGAAACCAGATGGAATCGAAGGAAATGACACGAAGACATATACATATATATATATATATATATATATATATATATGATTATTTGTATTTATATAGAAAAGCACAACATCTCCGACACTGTAATGTCGATTTTATCGAACTACAGCTATTAGAAGCTGAGATCTCATCAGGTAGAGGTAACATCCTATCTTTACCTCATATCATATCTGGGAAGAATTTGGTACTTCCCACATATGATCTGAGGTAAAGATCAGATTTTAACTATTCCTGATGAGATCACAGTATCTAATATCTGTTGATTGATAACATCAACATGCCAGTGTCGCAGATATTGTACATCTCGTTATAAATAACAAAAATCACACACACATATATATATATATATATATATATATATATATATATATATATATATATATATATATATATAAGCTCTATTTGATATGGAGCACTTTTATAAGCCAGGTTGAAATTATTTTGATTTCTATCTTGTGGATTTTTACCTTGCCTTTATATATATATATATATATATATATATATATATATATATATATATATATATATATATATATATATATATATATACTAGTAATATTCACCCGGCGTTGTCTGTGTGGAGATATAAATATACGATTTGTAGTTTTAAAATTCTTTAAAATTTAAGATTTAGTAACAAAGTAAAATATATTGATTAAGATTTAATTTGATATTGATTCAGTTTATTTTAAAAGAACGTATTTATCATATATTTACTCAAGATTTAAATCCTCACTTCGTTTATTTTTTAATAAATATTACAGTAAGCAGAACGAAATATTAAGTTCTCTTAAATGTATCAATATTGAATAAAATCTTTTTAGGTATTTTTAACTTTGTTGCTAGATCTTAACTAGCAATGTAATTGTAAAACTACGACTCTAATAAACGTACAGAAACACCGTCTTTTGAAAATAGAACTGGGGTCGCTGAAAACGTAAAAAAAAAACTACTTGCCGACACTTAGTCTCTTTTAAACGACAAATGGCTTAAACGAATTAGTTATTATTTAATTAATTAATTTTTTGAAATACCAATAAAAATAATTATTTGAATGTTAAACACTTTTTAATACCTTATTCACTGAGATATTCTTTATTATTATTTTTGGTTTCATAAAACGAAGAAAACCTATTAAAAATAATTTCGTTCTTTACGTTCTAATATATTTCACTTATTCCATGAACCTAACCGATAATTGTCATAGTGACCCCAACTCAAATCAAAGAAATGATTCAATAGTGTCTTTAGATTCTGTGAAATATGTAACCCTTATTAAATCTTATTTGATTGTTATAACTGTTAACATCGATTTCTAAACACACAAACATTTACTTGTGTATATATATATATATATATAAATATATATATATATATATATATATATATATATATATATATATATATATATATATATATATATATATATATATATATATATATATACTAACGGTATTCAGTCGACATTGACCGTGTGGAGATACATTCCTGGTCGGAAAGTTGCTTATAAAGAATTATTTCAAATATCGTCATGTGTTCAATTTGTACCTTGAGAGAACATTTAAAAAAAAAATTCTAATATAAAATCAAATAATAATAATAATAATAAAAACTTTAACGAATAGAAACGAATTAAAACATGAATTTAGTTTCTAATGATTCGGATATATTTCATTTATTTTATGGAACAAACCGATAATTTCCCCAAGAATGAACTTGTTTGAAGTCTTATTACGAACAAGTAAATTCCACGCGAGTTAAGTATTACTAACAAAATGAATGTGCTTTAAGAATCCACCGAACGAAACATCCTTCAGCTGTAAAACTGAAAATTAATTTAACGAATACTGGATAATTTTGGTTTAAATACATTATTTTAAATAAAATAATCATTCAAATATAAAAAAAAAAAATTAAACAGATATTCTTTGTTTTGTTTTTTTATTTTTACGACGAGCATCCATTTAGGAAAATTAATTTTTTACATTTATGTTCTAATATATTTCAGTTATTTTATGAATCTAACCGATAATTCGCCCTTCCAGATGGAATCGCAAAAATATGTAAATGGAGTCGTTAAAACACATTTCTCAAATTATAACAAATTCACATCAAAACATCAGACATTGCAGACACAAAGAGCTCGATCTTATTTCAGGTTAAGTATTCATGAAGTAATTAATAATCAATGGGGTTCATTTTAACACAATCAGAATAATTAATAACAGTAAGATTAAGAGCAGTGCTAATACTATTAGTGTTAATAATACTAACTTATATAATTATAGAATATCAAAATAATTACCTATTAATGCGACGATGCGACAGGTGCTGGAGCTAGGCATACAGTGCGGGAATAATTAGGCTAGAAATACTTTTTTACACCCAGATCAAAAGGGATAGACGAGGGGTTGGTGCATCAGCTCAGATGTGGCCACAATTGTACATACAGAAGTACAAATAACAATGAATAATTAAACCTGGGGTTGGTATCTGTTCCGATGGATACTACATCCCATAGACCGGTATTGTGTTGGCCTTCGGGTCTTGATTTACGCCGGTCTATTGGTTGTCTGTCCTGTGCAGTTCTAGGAGGTGCACCCTCCTAGGCTTTGCCTTCTCACCCTTTGAGAAGGGATTAGTTTATTGCTAATTGCCTGAGGCGCCTCTACCGGGAAATGCCGACGGGGCCGTTCAGGCAATTTTTAACAGCCGGAATGCTCAAATTCTCGAGCGCTGGTTTTTTAAATCCCACTTTCCCGACCTTGTGTCACATCTTACCTTGTGGGAGGAAGATACATAAAAACAATGAATAATAATATCAACAATTCAAGTATATAAGTAATCAACGCATGATTACATTCAACAGTGAAAATACAAAAGTAGCATCACATTGTCTTTTAATATAATGGAACATGAAAATAAAAATATTAGCTGTAATATCAAGTAGGACACCTTAAAATAAACTCCCCTTGCTATATGCATAGTAGTAAAGGTAAATGATATTCAGAGGAAAATACCAAACCCTAAACTTTACAAATTATATTAAGTTATACATTAATTACATGAATTATACATAAATACATGAATCCATAGATTACATAAAATATACGTAAATTAAATACATTTATGCATAGACTGTAAATTATGAGGAAACATACCGAATAATAAACTTCACGAATTGAATTAATTATTTAAATAAAAACAAGAACTTGTAACTAAACACACACACAAATAAACAAATACAAGTTTGATTTTTAATCTCAGACTGAGTAAACAATAATAATTATGTGTGACGTCAACGGGTTGTGTCGAATATGAAACAAAGGTTCACTATTTGGGTCATCTTGGCTGTTTTTCTCACAACGCTTCAACCTTCTTCAAGTGCGTCTTGTCGAACTCGGAAATCTTTATGTTCGCAAGGATCCGTGGCTCAACTGATAAAACTGCTAAGTAACAGTCTTCTGTAGGTTGAAAGTTCAATCCTCAGCGCGGGCGATACTAAGAATATAATTACGAATTGCTTTAGACTTCTATGCGGTCAGAGCTAACGGGATGAGAGAAGGGTATCCCCGTGGCTTAAATTCGTACAGATTCCCGAGTTTTAGGGTTATGGTTAGTTTTAGGGTTAGGGAGTTCGACAAGATGCACCTGAAGAAGGTTGGAGGTTACATCGGCCGAAACGTTATCCAAGTAGTCTGAAAAAGCCAAATAATAGAAATTATTAATCCTCATCTCAAAACTTCTGAAACATAATTACCCATTTGTGAACAATTACTTTAAACACTAATATTATATACAAATTAATAAATAAATGACTACAAATGAAATGCACGATCATGTGCGTAGGTACTCTTCATCGTCAGTAGGTACTCCACTATCTTCAGGTTTCGTCCTTCAGTTCGCTATAAGTTATAAAAAACATTTCTGATGATTGGTGATATTGAGAAATTTTGAGATTTGTTTTTATTAAAAGTCAATTGTTCTCGATTAGCAGATCATAAACTTCAAAAAAAAATTTGTACTCAATCTAAAAGAATGGCCGTCCCAGCACAGGTAAAATTGATTCTTCGTGCACAACACTTTTACACCACTTTCACACCCCTCTTACGAAGATAAAAATAAAAATATAATGATACTAAAACTTCTGTCACGAATCCTTACTCCATTATTGATCAAAATCCATTACATTAAATGTCTAAGTTATGCTTAAGCTTAAGGCGTCTCAAAAAGAAATTAACGTCACGAGAATCTTGCTTAAAGATTATGGATGAAATTTAATGCAAATCTGAAATATTTGAATTTTGAAATGGGAAGTCGTGTCCATATTATGTCGATATTTTAAAGAAAATGAAGTTTGGGAAATATTTATTAATTGATGTCGTATACTTATTGGTAAACTTTCTACAAAACACCGAGTTCGCAAGCAACCGCCGAGCCTTACTATTCCCGGTGTCGGAGGTGCAAAATACATATGACCAACGAGGACTTCATTCAGTCCAGACAACCATTAGGCACGATCTTTGTGAGCTGTACCAAACGAACAAACAAACAACAGCAACTTACAATTTGTTTGTTCAATACAGCTGTCTTTTATATATTTTCAATGTTATTCTGCTGAGGTAATACCTCTCTCTTGCTCTTCATCTGGACCGTTCTCTCTTATTAGAGCAAGGTACGCCGCAACTAGGTTCGAGGCCGTATCCATTAAGCCAATCACGCACCCTCTATTTTATTGGTATAGATTACTATTAAATTGGTTTGTTCAATAAAACTTTTCTTTCATTTATTCCTTATTTTATTTCATTCACAACTCCCTCTCTCTATCCCCGTGTCTTTTCTCCCTTATTACCACCATTAGAGCAAGGTATGCCGCGAATGACTCAAAATCGCTCACAATAGGGGTCGTTGGGATACCACAAATAATTCTTTAGTATTAAGGGGAAGGTTCTTCATATATTTACATACCTATATATCACTTTTTTGTTATCTCTGTGACCCTCGACGGTAACGTCAACACATCTCGGTCATCCGCGAAAAGGCGCACAATGGCAGTCGAAAAATCTAAGCGTGCCATTATGGGGTCTGACACGTCGAAGCCATCAAGCCAGCAGCTGAAATCGCCGTTCAGATAGTTGTACATAGAGATTCATCTTCTGCTGTTGTTATTAGAAAAAGTGATGTTGGCAACGTTTTTTTCTTTACTAACTTATATATATATATATATATATATATATATATATATATATATATATATATATATAGGCTTTGTAACGATGCCGATCAAACAAATCGGATTTCCTCATACGTTTATATTTTTTTTCTTTTGTCTTCTTCTCGCCAGATTATTGTGTGTCTTCCCCCTCTCTTCTCCAACTCAGCTGGTGTCCGCAATTTGCCTCCTGCGGGAAGTAAACGAATTAAGTATCAAAAATCGGTCCACTGTGGTCATCACCTCGTTTATTCTCCGGTTTTATTCCCCGCATATATATATATATATATATATATATATATATATATATATATATATATATATATATATATATATATATGTGTGTGTGTGTGTCTGTGTGTGTACTCGTGGACGTGTGTGAACATATGTTTATATGAATAAATCAGCTCATTTACAAATATACATAAGTATATGCATACATTGCAGTCTAGCTTAAATATATCTGTGCGTATATAATGGATTAATGTACCTACATATATATATATATATATATATATATATATATATATATATATATATATATATATATATATATATACTACATTTGTGTGTATATAAATGTGAATATATATGCCTACGTACGTTTACATATATATATATATATATATATATATATATATATATATATATATATATACATATATATATATATATATATATATATACTACATTTGTGTGTATATAAATGTGAATATATATGCCTACGTCCGTTTACATATATATATATATATATACATATATATATATATATATATATATATATGTGTGTGTATTTGCTTACACTTAAATTGACAACATGTAATACTATGTCTTTTTTGATCAAACTCTGTATTGCTTCTGAAGAATCCAATCTCTAGAAACGTATATATATATATATATATATATATATATATATATATATATATATATATAGAGAGAGAGAGAGAGAGAGAGAGAGAGAGAGAGAGAGAGAGGCTTATTAACACATATATACATGGTTGTCCGTTTATGTATATAAATGTTACATGTAAATAAACACACCCATAAATATATATATATATATATATATATATATATATATATATATATATATATATACAGGGTGGGCCAAAATAAGGGTCCTATCTTTAAATTTGAATAACTTGAATTTGAATAACTTCCACAAAATAAAAGTTAAACTCACCAAACTTTATATGTGTGTAGACTGACCCTTCCGAGATTTTTTGAAATAAAAATAACAAATTTTAGCCGAAAAACACTTCTTAACACTTACAAAAACTAAAGTATTGTCTTTTTACACTGTTTTGAGTTTTTTAAGCAAAAATAATGTTTTCTAAATGAGGGTACGTTCCTTAGGGCTAATACGGCTCATGCTTGCTTCGGAAGGGGTCCTTTACTTATTCTAAAAAAAAAAAAAAAATCAATAAATAAAAAAGTTATGAATTTTTAAAAATAGGACCCTTATTTTTGCCCACCCTGTATATATTATATATATATATATATATATATATATATATATATATATATATATATACGAGAAAATATAGGGCCGTTTTTTTTTCGTGATTTTCTAAAGTGGAAAAGACTGTCACGGTTGCTCATCTCAACAAAAGAATTACTTACATGTATTTTCTCGCTCTATTTTAGATTTATTGACGTAGAACATTAACCTTTCCTTTCCCCTATTTTAAAGGAAGTGGAAGTATCGTTGCTAAGTTTTTAGACCAAGGATGAAAACATCAACTGCGATAAAAAAGAAAGAAAACCAAATAAAATGTTAGCATCTCTAAATTGAACTCATAATTTTAATTTGCAACTCACTTAGTGTCCTTGTACGAGTCATTATTTCTCGCTAATAACGCCCAGTGTTTCTTTTTTCAATTAGTCTTCTTAATTTTCCCGTATTTTTCGTACCTTACCAGTCAATTACTGGGTTGTGCTACGCTAATCATTCTTTCCAATCCTCACAGACATTCCTGACCTGTGGCGAAGAAAGCCGTCGCTTTTTTTAAAGACAATCATCTCAAAGGACGATCCATCTTCGATAATCAGTATGACAAACGGCGCCATTGTGATGGCGGTAGACTTTATTTTGTCTGGATGTTCTATTTGTTCTGTTCAGCTCTAAGAGGTCCTCCTAAGCATTGCCTTCACGATTTGGGAAACAGTTAGTTCATAGCAAACTGCCTGATGCGCTATCACCGGGGAATGTCGACAAGGATACTCAGACACTTTTGAAGGCGCCAGAGTTCACCACCTCTGGTGCCCGGGACTAGTCTCCAAAGCTTCGGATATTGTGCCACATGTTTCAGCGATGAGAGAGAGCAGTAAATGCTTTCAGATCTTCCTCGACCACCTTCTGTTAAACCAATAAATATTTGTGTCCCTGCGTTTTCTTTTGTTTTTTGCATTTTTTAATATATTAAAGTTGACTTTGGAAGAACGAAAACAGTTCGAGCGCTAAAATTTGATGCGTGTGAATGGACTAGACAAAAATTAAGCATCATCAGTGAGTATTCTGTTTTCTAAGTAGAATTCGTTTAGAAGCGAAACAAACACACTTGTAAAATGTAGCTCTTAAAATTACCATTGTTAGAGTCTGAATCCCACTTTCTATCTCTCTGCGAGAATAACGTAACTGAAATGATTAAATAAGCAACTGATCTATTTTTAGTTTAAACATTTTCAAATTAATTATTTACAGTAAACCAAGCACGGCAATACAATGACGCCTAAAAGAATCGCAATTAAGCGTGACCAGCCAAGCAGGGCTGAACTTACTGAACTGCCTGAAAGAATGGTGTGGTTGCATGTCTCATAAGTCCTATTATATAAGATACAGCTGATTTTACAAGGCAAAGATTGATTCTAAAAAGGACAGCACCAAGACTAATTCATGAAATCGAGAGAATATGGTTGTTATTACGACTTGGATATTTTTTGACCCACATAAACGAAGAGTCTATTTTAAACGATGCGGCTAAATTATTGAAATAAAGCGCGATGTCTAACAGTGAAAAGAACAGGATAAATGATTGGTGACTATTTTATACATTCTTGGGGGCCTTAAACATGTGTGTCTCTCTGTCTGATAAGGTTTGATTATTGAAATAATATAGAAAGGTTCTTTTTTTCAATTACGAATAAGTTGGATATCTAAATGAATAAATGCGAAAATTTTCCCATTGATCCTATCTAAATTAACATCAAAACGGGTTGTGCTTATTTCATTTAATCTATTATTGTATCATCTCTTAATGGGGGTTAGGGTAGTGTATGAGCTCTGTTGTCATGAAACTGTCTTCTAAGGCATTACCCTCTTCATTTTAAGGGGGTGGGCTAATACTCCCAGATGTTACATCCTCCTTTGGGAAGACAGTACTGTAGTATATTGCTGTTGTCATGAGACCATCTTCCCATGGATTATTTTCTCCTTGTTATAGCTTTGGTTCTTATCGTCCTATCTCTCCTGCTGTTTATAGGCGAAAAGAACGCACGTACAAGATGTAGTACTCTAAATGAATAATGTTATATTCTGTTTCTCTCGTCCTATCTCTCCTGCGGTATATTTACCTGAAATAAATAAATAAAAATGGATGTATTTTGGGACGAAACGTCTTGGAGTTGATTATTCATAATTACCAAGCAAATGGTGAGATACTGACTTCAAAATAAATTACAAACAGACTTGTAAATAACCTAGAATGGAAATGTGTTAGAAACTCCTACAAGGATTAAAAAAAAGGCCCTTATAACCAGATATATCCTGAAATTTCATCAATAAGAGTACTTCGATAAGTATGGTTCTGTTTGAACAAAGGTGGGGTAATAGTATCGTGGGTTCTTCTAGATCGCAGGATGAAGATGGGTGAGACGTAATTACTAAGTGAATTTCTGGACCTTGCTAGAAAGTTGAAGGAGCCAATTCACATGGAAAGTACAGAGGTACCAATAATTGCTCTAGGAATGATCCCGTAAAACTGAAGAAAAAGATTGGAAGAAATTGGAATTAGATAAAGGATTTGTTAATACGTTTATTCACAAAAATATACAACAAATGAAGAATAAAACTGTGGAATGTCCACGGGTCCCGCTAGTTTGATAACTAATTCACTAAATCATACTGTGATGGTGACAATTGTGTCAGAAACACGGACTGATACACGTCTCTCATCTATTTTTATACTAAACCTGATTTATTCAACGTTTGTTTCTCTCGACCTAATTTTTAATTAATGACACAAAATACATGGTAAAATATTACTTAGTTCTGGAATTGAGTTATGTTTGAAAAGTTTTATTGGTTTTAATAAGCATTACTCTGCAATCAATACACCAAGGTATCCATGTCTTATTAAGTTTCTGTCTATCAAGCTCTTCCTTTCGCACTGTGTCTTGTTTCAAAACCCGCTCTTATTTTATACTGTTTCTACTACTGTCGCTTCAGTCTCTCTCTCCCGTCTCTCCATCCCTCTCTCTCTCAATTTCTAGCTCTTTCTCACCATCACATTTTGAGTGTATGTTTATTAATGGTCGAATGTAATAAAGAAAATATGAATAAAAAGATTGGAAAAATTCCATTATAAACAAAAAGTAAAAGTATGTAAGACGTATTGGAGGGGGAAAGATAAACACAGGGAGGGATGATGCCAGCAATAAGCGACTAATTTGGGATTTTATTTTTTTACGTTTCATATTTAAATCGCTTTGAATACTTACTTTTTCCTATATTCAAATAATCTAACACAAGCTGAATGGGTGTCACAACGGGTCACATTTTTTGGCATTATTATAGACTAGTGGGACCCGTGGAAATTCCACAGTTGTATCCTTCATCTGGTGTATATTACTACGAGCATTCTATAGACGACCGGCGCGAAGGCAGACCCCACGGTATTATTTTTCAAGTTGAAACATACTTATCTAACTACTCTGATTAATGTAGTTTCAGAAAATATCCGGTTATGGAGGTCTATCTCCAAAAACTGTGTCAGCTTTTGTGACATATTTCAATTCTGTGGACATCTAGTACGACGCAGACCCCACGATATTATTGTATACTCTTTGGACAGAACAGATAATACACTTTGACCATAACCTGAAGGCCAAGAAAGTTTACTTTAGTTCGCGTTCGACACAAGAACGTCATCAGATGAAATTTAAAGAATTACTTTTATTTGCATTGCATCTTCAGCGATCGGGTGATTCCATTTTTTTTAAAAGGTGTGGACGGAGATAACGTACTACGAACATGTAATTGTCTTAGCGTATTATTATATAGATGTATCATTATTTCTTATTAGTGATCATGCCGTGTTGGCTTTTTTTGTTTTTCCATGGTCTATACATATTATATTTTATTAACATTATGAATCGCTTATCAAATGATCCTATTATTTTTCAATTGGAGAACGCTTGCAGTAATAATTCAACATCTTTATAATATTTGTTTACCAAACTATCAATCATGCAAGTTGATAAAACCTAATCTTCAAATAACTGGCCTAGAAAAAAAGCAGATCAGCTTTAAAATTCTCGGTACACATTTGAAACAGAAATCTCTATTTTGAAATATACAAGTATGGTTAATTGTATTTACAGATTGGAGCATTTGAATTATTTCGTGTTTGTACGTACTCATTTATTTCAATGAGATCGTCTGATTGACAAAAATCAAATGTAATGAAAATAAAACGTAATCGAAAATTTACTGGTGTTTTTAAGGTAAAAAGTTCTTATTTCATTTCGGATGAATCAGATGATTCTATTGTTGGCATTGGTTTCCCGGATGTCATTCTTGTTAGAATTCTTTCAAGAAAGACATCGGATATTTACAGGAGAGACTACGTGAAGGTTGTCAACATCCTAAGTTTAAGTCTTTCTGTGCAACGAACTGGATTCGAACTTGGCACACCCATGTTGTCAGTTCGTGTCGTTAACCACTTAACCACGGTTACCTCCCGTTTTCACATTAAAAAACGAAACTATGTCCATTCTTTTTACTTAAATGCCATAGTAATACGCACCTGTTTGAATTTTAATTAAATAAATAAATAAACAAGCCGTGCATGCGTGGTCCCCCTCTGTATGTGACTCGATGTGGCGAGTGTAAAATGCAATAAATTTGGGCAATTTGGGGCATTTCTGACCCCCCTTTGACCCCCTGGGGGCGCGAACCAGAATTTTTCTGAGGTCAAGGATGCTCATTTTATATCCAGAACAATTGCCTCTACATTTTGGCCAAGTTTCAGAAAAATTGAATGGATCGATCAAACGTTATGGGAGAAAAAAGGTCATTTTTTGCCATTTTGGGGGCTTTTGACCCCCTGGGGGCGCAAACCAGATTTTTGCCAAGGTCAGCGATACTTATTTTCTATTAGGAACAATTTCCTCCATATTTTGGCCAGGTTTCAGAGAAATTGAATGGATGGATGAAAAGTTATGGGGCAAAAAATGTCATTTTTTGCCATTTTGGGGCCATTTGACCCCCTGGAGGGCTAATCAGATTTTTTTCCAAAAATCGGAGAATGTCTCTTTCTAACCTGACAAAAGTTACAACTTCATGCAAAATTTCAGAGAAATACAATGGATGGTTTCGGAGAAAACTCCGGACGGACGGACAGACGGACGGACGGACGGACGGACGGACGGAAATGCCTCAAAACATAGGTTCCCCGATTTATAAAATCGGGGGACCAATAAGATACACATTCGTTTCATTTTATTAAATGTTAGCTGACAATGCAAATGAACTTTCCGCAAGAAGAATGATACACTACTTTTCTGTATATTATTAAGCAATAAATGCACATATTATTTCAAGAGATATAGGAGGATGAACAGTAAATTCTACCGATAAATGGGAGGTGGTGAAATAATTAACGACTCGGTCTCAGGACCTCGGTGTGCGAAGTTCGAATCCAGTCTGGATCACTTTCACTTATCAATGTTAGCAATATTCACCAGGTCCATCCTCTAAGTCTTTAAAAAAATTCTGTGCTTACAAATAACATTAGATGGAGATAGCAAATGTGGAATTTCCACGGGATACAACAAGTTTACATTAAATGACACACGTTATTGCACTTTTTTCTGTGGCTGAATACCTATTTTTAATTAGAAAAAAGGTAATTATCAAATAGCGATAATTTAGAACAGTTAACAACACATATTTTAACCAGCATTAAATTAGTTTTATACACCATACGATTGCATTTGCATGGGAAATTAAAGGCAGAGAGATAAATGATTTAAGTCCTAGTTTTGAAACGTATATATATATAAACTAGCGGGTCTACCCAGCGTTGCCCAGCGCCATTAACAACAAATTAGAATAAGTTAACAATGTGTATAGCGTCTTTCGGTGCTCTCACAATATGTGATCTACTGAATTGTTTCTAACCCAAAAACTAATTCTAAACACTCGGTAGATCACATATTGGAACAGTACACATCTTTCTTTAATATTCTTCCCTTTACCTCTATCCATGTCTCTCTTGTTCTCTCTTTCTTCTACATCCCCGAATTCCCATCTGCCATACCTTCTCTCTCTCTCTCTCTCTCTCTCTCTCTTTCTCTCTTGTTTTAATGTACTAAAATGATAATAAAAATGTGAATAATTCACCTGAGCCGTCAGTTTTAAGTAATTTATCCCGGACACAACCGGATTTTTTGTATTCCCCAAATTTTTTAATGTATTAAGAATAATAATAAAATAATACTTCTCCACCCTATAATAAAGACCGACATATATATATATATATATATATATATATATATTAATAAATGCGAAAGTTTATTTTATTTATCACTCCTATATAAACATCAACAAGCCTGTATGTTATTAACTCAATAATACCAGATATTTTTCGTAAATACTGTATATATACTAGAGATTAAAGATCAAAACATACATATTTGTTAATATTATAAAAACACATACAATGTAGGAAAATACCTCTTACAAATTCACTGAAAATCAGTTTTTATTGACATACAATTGTTTCGGATTTCCACCAGTATATATATATATATATATATATATATATATATATATATATATATATATATATATATATATATATATATATATATATATATATATATAAAATTCGAAATGTATCAGGCATTTATATTTTCATTAATGCTTGTGAAAAAGAAAATCCTGCAGACAGAAAATTCTGTATTAGCTTACACATTCATTTATTTTATTATTATTTATATTGTGTTACACTATGTATTATTCACCATAAAATATTTGTTTTGTTTTTCAAGAAAAAAGTACATGTCTTATACATTTCGAACTTTATATATATCTTGGTGGTAGGCCGAAACAATTTTATAAAAACTGATTTTTTGGTGAATTTATCAGAATTTGTTCCATACATTTGATGTAGTTGTTATAATATTAAAAAATATTTTTATTGCAGCTCTAGTCCGACACTATTATAAAACTTTTTGTTATAAAAATTTATATTCAAACTTTTATTAATTTTATTTTAATTAATAAAAGTTTGAATATACATTTTTATATGTGTGTGCAATAGTTCTGTCGATAAGTAATTAATTTTAGTGATTTAATAAATAAAAGTATAAAATTACCAAAACGTTTCTTGACATATTATTTTCAAGGAAAGTAATTTAAATGACAACAAGTTTTAGCAAGTATATTGTTAACAGTACCTCAACAAAAACTGCGCAAAGTAATATTTTATTGTACGTTTTAAGCATGCTAAAGTCTCCTTACAAAAGCGTCATTCTATATGACTATTCAATTAGTAGTTTTTAAATAACATTGCAATTTAAACTGTTGTAACAAAATAAAAAATATCCATGAATAATTTTTTTTTCATATATTTTGCATATTATTTTAGTCTTCCCCTCCTGAGATTGTAGAGTGTTTTTATCATGTTAAATTTAGAGAAATAACAAAACAAAAACAAAGAGAATCGATATATAATTAATCCTTATTACTATTTTGTACTATTTGTTTATTTATTCTCACGCTTCATTAATGGTTGATTGGAGTGCGGATAATTTTTGTTTGTTTATATATATATATATATATATATATATATATATATATATATATATATATATATATATATATAATATTTATCAATAAATATTATTTTCAAAATAAGCCCATATACATATGCATTTAATGCCATCGTCGGTATGGGAAGAGACAATCCCCGCTGGTCACAAGGTTCGAATCCGATCACAAAGTCATGTTAATTTACTTCTCATTTATATACAATGCTCGTAGGAGCATTGTTAGGCGCCTCGCCTACCAATGCTCCTACGTGCATTGTCTATAAATGAGAAGTAAATTAACATCAAAATAGCAAACACGGCGGTTATCTAACATGCAGTTGAGAGAGAACTCAATAGGCGTGGCCTAGAGTTATGCATTACGCAGAATGGCAGTTTGTTTATAACTTAACTTAAGGTGATCTGTCTTGCTAGAGCTGTGAATAATTATAAATGAATACAGAAATAATATATATATATACATATATATATATATGTAGATACATACACAAATACACACACGCATGCATATATATATATATATATATATATATATATATATATATATATATATATATATATATATATATATATATATATGTATATATATATTGGCACTCCATTGGCTATGGCGAATTAATCCAAAACATAATTATCATTAGTTTTTACAAATCTTTTGTTTCTGTACTTCGATGAGTTTTTTTACATCTCTCATCTTACACAAATGTAATATTCTTTCCTATTCCTAACTCACTTTTTCTTGGTAAAAATCAGA
Source organism: Sepiola atlantica (assembly GCA_963556195.1). Classification (NCBI taxonomy): domain Eukaryota; kingdom Metazoa; phylum Mollusca; class Cephalopoda; order Sepiida; family Sepiolidae; genus Sepiola; species Sepiola atlantica. Next base: position 64,380,376 of record OY744517.1, on the reverse strand, counting down.
TATGTGTATTTTTTATTTATCCAATTTCGTCACTCATCAGCAGTATATAGTGTTGAATAGTGAAATAGCATGCCATAACAAAAAAAGACGGAAAGGAATCAACGGTGACATTCAAGACTGAGTTCTTATAAAAAATTCGAAAAATTAAGTATATAAAAGGCAAACACTCACTTGGAGAAAAAGTGACCGCTTCAGAAAAAGAAATAGAAAAAATCCCAACCCCAAGATAATCACAGTCGAAAAAAACACTCGAATTAGATTCTCCCACGACGGCCTAATATTTACGAAGCTATTCCAAATAAATTATGCTATTAGATTGAAAATAACCCAAAGCCTCAACATCAATCAGTAAATTATTATTAACTGTTATTTATTATTAACTAGCGGTGCTACCCGGCGTTGCTAGGGGTCATAAAACATATAATTGAAAAAAAATCGCGTGTGTAACATCTTTATATGCAAACTTCAATTTCCCCCCTCTCTCTATAGCCGTCTCTTTATCTTTCTATTTTTCTCTTCCCTGGTCGCCCCATATCACCGCTACTTTCTAATTTTACCATTTGCAAAAGCTGCTTCTTCCCCACCATTTCTCCTACGTTGCCCAAGGCAATAGTATGACATATTTCTATAAAAAGTACCACCTCTATCTGCGCCTTCTATATAGGTACTTATCTCCGCCCCGGTATTCATACTATATACGTATCTATCGCCACCCCGGTCGCATACTATATACATACCTATCGCCGCCCCAGTGCACATACTATATACGTACCTATCGCCACCCAGGTGCAGATACTATATAAGTATCTATTGGGCCCCGGTATGCATACTACATACGTACCTATCGCTGCCCCGGTGCGAATGCGACATACGTACCTATCGCTGCCACGGTGCAAATGCGAAATACGTACCTATCACCGGCCCGGTGCGAATGCTAAATACGTACCTATCACCGGCCCGGTGTGAATGCTAAATATGTACTTATCGCCGCACCGGTGTGCGTGCTATATACGTACCTATCTCCGCCCCGATGGGCGTGCTATATATGTACTGATCACCGCCCCGGAGCGCATGCTAAATATATACCTATCACCGCCTTGGTGCGCATCTTATATACGTACTTATTGCCGCCCATGTGCACATGCTATATACGTACCTATCTCCACCTCTATGCACTACTATACACGTACCTATTGCCACCCCGGTGCACATACTATATATATACCTATCGCCGCCCCAGTGCGCATACTATATTGTACCTATCGCCGGCCCTGTGTGCATACTATAAACTTAAAATTTTTGCCCGACCCCTAAAAAGTTTATCCCGACCCCTAAAATTTTCCCCTCCCCCCTCTCCATCTCTCTAACCCCAATCTCCGATTTTTTTTTCTCTCCCCAACCCTGAGAAATATTTTAAGTTAAAAAAAAAATTTAGTCAGACCCCTAAAAAGTTCGGCCCGACCCGTACTATTTTCCCCGACACCTCCAGCCAACCCCCCCATTTTTTTAATCTCCCCCAACCCTGAGAAATATTTTAATTTCAATAAAAAAGTAAGAATTTGGCCCGACCTCCTATAAAATAAGGCCCGACTCCGAAAAGTTTCCAACACCCCTTCCTTCATCTCTCAAACCCCACCCTCCGATTTTTTTTACTCTCCCCTCACCCTAGGAAATATTTTAAGTTAACAAAAAAAAAAAATTTAGCCCATCCCCTTAAAAGTTCAGCCCGACCCCTAAAATTTTCCCCAAACCCCCAATCTCTCCAGCACCCCCCGAACTTTTTTTTATTACTCTCCTCCAATCCTGAGAAATATTTTAAGTTCAGAAAAAAAAGAAAAAATTTGGCCCGACCCCTAAAAAGTTCGGCCCGACCCCTAAAATTTTTCCCGACTCCTCAATCTCTCCAGCCCCCCCCCCCCCCCCCGATAACTTGTTTTTCACTCTCCCCAACCCTGAGAAATATTTTCAGATAAAAAAAAAAAAATTTGGCCCATTCCCTTTAAAAGTTCAGCCCGACCCCTAAAATTTTCCACAACCCCCCAATCTCTCCAGAACCCCTCCCCCCGAACTTTTTTTTTACTCTCCTCCAACTCTGAGAAATATTTTAAGTTAAAAAAAATAAAAGATAAAAAATTTGGCCTGACCTCTAAAATGTTCCGCTACACCTCAATCTCTCAAAGCCCCCTCCCCCAACTTGTTTTTCACTCTCCCCAAACCCTGAGAAATATTTTAAGTTAAAAAAAAAAGAAAAAAATTTGGCCCGACCCCTAAAAAGTTAGGCCTGACACCTAAAATTTTCCCCGACTCCTCAATCTCTCCAGCCTCCCTCTAACTTGTTTTTGACTCTCCTACCCTGAGAAATATTTTAAGTTAAAAAAAAAATGTTGCCCGACCCCTTAAAAGTTTGGCCCGACCCCTGAAACCAAATTAGTTAAAACTTTCCACAACATTTTTATTTGATAGGTTCTATAAGTGTGTAGAATTTCAGCATCATTAGTCAAGGCAACCAAGAGATCCAGAAAGTTCAATAATGAAATCATGTTATCTGTGTGTACGTACGTATGTGCCACCCTGTATCTCATCAACTATTTGATGGATACAGCTGATTTTTGGCAGAGATAGAGGTTCAAGGGTCTAGTTGATGGCATTTTAATTTCAGTTTACCGTATACCTTAGTTTTCAAGAGAATCCCAAAAACCTTAAAACTGACCAGTATTCATACACTTTATTCTATATCTTATCGACCATTTGATGGATTCAGCTAGATGTTTGGCAAATATAGAGGTTCTAGTGTCTAGTTGATGACATTTTAATTTTAGTTTACCATATACCTTGATTAGTCAAACTATCAACTATATCAGTTTTGAGAAGGCATCGTATTGAGGCATAGCCTTTACAAAAGTAGTGACATTCCATGAAAATGCCAGTATACTGAAATCATATGCCCTTAATAGAGTTAAGATGAACATTCATATACACTAAATTTACAAAAGCAAGGAAATCCCCAAATGTTTACACTTTTATCGTCATTAAGTGTATGCGAGCACAACAGGGCTATGTATTTTACTGGTAGGAATTTTTCTTCGGCGCACCTCACACACTTCATCCACTCATGCATAGATATTTATACTGTAGTGATGTGATAATGAAATGGTTTGGTTGATATGTAGTCATACCCTTAATTAATGACAATAAAAGTGTAAAAATTTGGGAATTTCCTTGCTTTTGTACATTTAGTGTATATGCATTTTCATCTTAACCCTTAAGGACATATGATTTCAGTATACTGGCATTTTTAATTGAATATATATATATATATATATATATATATATATATATATATATATATATATATATATATATAAAGTTAAATCCTGTCACACAATAGTTAGCGAGTAGAACACGTGCCTTTTCTAGCCCCGGATGATAACATTTCAAATGGTGATTGGAAGCGAGAAAGTAAATAGCAAGTAAGTCATCACCCCAGATTTTCCTCCCCGCTGAAATATTAAACCTTATAATAAAAAGGCAACAGTAGATGTTTTTCTTCAAGTAATCAGAAATGATTATAATTCAAATATGAAAAGTTACACTACTGCCATAGTTCTAAGATTTTACATTAATATTCTATTAATATGGTTAGCTAAAAAGTAAGTGCAAACACTGGCGAATCATACCTTTTTATTCCCTTCACTTTTGACGGGGAGTGTATACTATTATGCGCTATGTTATATAAATGACAAAGAAAATGTGTCTGTATAATTAATTATACATGTTTTAAGCCTCACACACAATTAATAATGATTTTCAAATATTATTACCAGGTTTCAGTCTCTTAATAGCTGCTTAACATGATCGCTTACACCATAAACAAATATACACATGAAGAGTTTGAATACAAAACGCAATAAATGCCATTTTCAGAATTGCGAGGATACCACTAAAAAGAGGGTTGCATTTAAACGCTCTAGCATCGCCCAAAATCATGTTTTACATAATGTCATACTTTCAGATGTTATTTTTGTTTGCTTTCACATAAAATAAGCTTCAGTCGAAGTTTTTAATTGATATGTTCGTATTTTTATTATTTAATTTCTGAATTAAAAATAATGGACTTATCGCTTTTTGCATTCGAATTCTTCATGTAGTATATTAATATACTTATAGACACGCTCGCAATGTGTGTATATATATAATTTGTGTAGATGTAATTCACAGTATAAAACCATATTATGTTAAAACATCTTTCACCCTAAACAAGGCAAGCTGCCGCTTTTGGGGATCATCCTAAATTGGGAGCTGTGCAGCGAGATGCTTGTTCGGATTAGTTTTAAATTTCTGAACGTCGGTACAGTCGGGGAAACAACTAGTGGGAAGGGAGTTCCAAAGGCCGGCAGCTCGAGGAAAGAAGCTATTGGAGTGGAAGGCTCTCCGTCATCTGGAGGCCTTCACAATGGATGGATTGGATTTAGCTGATTGTCCGGTTGGTCGAATGTATTTACGTCGAAGGGGCACCAGAGCAGCAAGTTCATCGGAGCACCTTTCTATTGAAGTACTTGTAAAATAAGCACAAGAATGCAACACATATATATATATATATATATATATATATATATATATATATATATATATTATGCGATAATTTAGGTAGCATTCCCTCATTTCGGCAGACATTATTAAACACCACATAATTATTTTCTTTAAATATAAACTTCTTAATTGTTTCAATATTCCTGATAATCTTTTTTGTTCCATAATTAAAAAGACTTATTAAGGTTCTAAATGTATCACAAGTACATTTGATTCTTCGACGAATCACCTTCAGGTGACATTAAAAGAACAATGAATGAAAAGCTTTGAATTTTCAAGCATCCCCGACAAGACTGACTGTTTGATTTTGTTGAGGCGATGCTCAGTTCTCCTGGTCCTCGGCGGTAAGTAGTTAGTCCTTGCGACTCGTGTATGTAGAGTAACATTAATACTCTTTTAGTGAGTGTGTATAGTCGTCACCTTGACACTCATATTTCTCGCCACGGTCCGCATTGTCTTGCTTGGATCTTACCTCACCTTTTTTCTTCATCTTCTCAGCATGATGAGCTGTGAGGACCTTGTATAAACACTAGCTATGATTATTCCTGCTAGTCACTGCTTCCACACTTCCATCTCAATTCTAAAACAATACAAGATGATTTCCGAATTTTTAAATTCAGTCGGAATCATGATGATTAATGGATCACTCTATTCCAATATTCCAATGCTTCCCAGTCATCCATATTCTCCAGTTCTGAAATCCACCTATAGTAGACAAAAACAGCTATCCATTACATATTATCACCATTAGATAATTAAATAAAAAGACATCCACTAATTGTCAAATTAATCTCCTATTCCTAAAAGTCTCGGAAACAATTGTCCGCCTAACCGTTGTTGGTCTTAAATTCTTGGAAATTTAATAAATAATGAAGTAAATTTATTTCTTATCTCTCCACTTTCTCTCTCCCCCCCTCTCTCTCTCCTCTTATAGTGTTTTTCCCCTGAAAGATTTGCCGAGCATGGGAATAAAGCCAACTTGGTTTGTTTAAATTCCTCTTGCCCTGGTTATGAAACGCGCGTAGGGATGATGTCTTTTCTGAAAATAAGTAAATATACACCAACGGGAAAATATTTGTTTGGATGGATCTATAGCGAATAAATGTGTTGGTAAAATCAATGAACATACCCTGCTGCATGAAATAAATTCGGAAATAAATCATTCACTCTATAATATAACATTAGTGGTGAGTGTACTTTTTTTATAGAAATGATGCTATATATGAGAAATAAACATTACTGGTGTAATCCTATCAGTTTTTGTAAATATTTTAGTAATGTGTCCAGCCAAATATCGAGTGCGAACACTGTCAAAGCATAATTATTTTCCTAATTTTAAACCGAGGATACACCATAGTATATATATATATATATATATATATATATATATATATATATATATATATATATATATACATACATATATATATATATATACATATATATATATATACATATATATATATATATATATATATATATATATATATATATATATATATGTCAATTATTTTGAAATAAAAAATATTTTCATACTGACCCATCTACACATGTATTTAATGGCAAACCGTCAATCATCGGTCGCACAATTCAGACCCCGATACGAAAGTCATTTTTTACTCGGTAGTCGGTGCCCTAACCTCTAAATGACAAATTAAGCGAGCATATCAGCAAGCTGTCAAACAAAACTCAATAATGTAGACCTAGAATATGGCATTACACTATAAATGACTGCTTGTCGTCAATCTATTTAAAGAGCTCCATCTCCCTCTCTCTCCCTCCTTGTGTATATATATATATATATATATATATATATACATTTATATATATATATATATATATATATATATATATATATGTATATATATATATATATGTATATATATATATATATATATATATATATATGTGTGTGTGTAATTAAATGGATACTATGAATTATTTTAATCATCTATCATTATCTTCGGTTTTACGAAAACACCGAAAACTCAAACGTCAAGGTTAAAGATACTAAATTCGACCGATTCATCAGCCGCTGTTATGATAGCAATGAATAGGTCACATTTGTATCCTTAAACCTGTGGGTTGAGTTTCCAGTGTTACCGTGAAACCGTAGGTACCAATAGATGATCCAAATAATATATAGATCCCATTGAATAACAATGTATATGCTCTTTCACAAGTAATTGAGCACTCTTGTTGTTCTTCCTATAACACTTAATTACACTATATATGGGTGTATATGTATGTGTCCGTGTATCTATGTATCTATATAGTTGTGTGTATGTGCGTACTTTTGACAGTGTTAGTGGGTTGTTTGACGTTAATGGGGTTGACGATGTATTATGAGTTCCATACTAAAACGAAATGATGACAAAAAAAAATAACACCCCAAGAAAAAAGCCATTTAACTTTGTGCTTCACATTCGTCGATTCCTTTGTGTTTCCACCAAGAGGTTATTCCCATCCAATAACATTTCCCTATTTTAATTTAGCAAAAAAAAAATTATATATATATATAAGAAAAAGAAACAAAACCCCCAAAAGGAGGTGATAAGGACTCATGCGGCTCTTATATACATGTTTTTTTTCTTCTAATCTTTTGTCCTTTCTGTCAAATCGGACCTCAAGTTACCTGGAATTTTGTTACCCGGAAATTATCAGTGGTGGGTCGGTCATTCCTGGTAAGGGAAGCGATTAGGGTAGCTTTTATTTGTGGCTCAGCCTTCTCCGACTTTTTTTTTATCTATCTATCTATCCATTTTTTTTACTTTCTTCCGAAAATTATATGTTAATGTCCAGAAGAAGAGAAAGAAGAAGTAAAGGTTCGTACGAGGTTGTTAACGTTTCCCAGCCCGACGCCCGCCATCATCGGGCGTACCCCCCACTACTAACAATTCTGTGCCTAACTGACCATGAGCTTGGTGGATACGCTTAAATGGGAATTAGCTACGCATCTCACATTGGGCACGCACATTTGGAAGCTCAAATAAACGCATAAGATGTGTACGCCACTTAGCAGTACGCAAAGTAATGAACAGGAATTCAATACACATACTCCGATATATGCTACTATTAACAGCACTTCGGTGACTCAGATATAAGCACACTATACACGCACACTATACACGCACACAAAAGAACAGGTTTAAACATACAGACAAATATTCTATAGCGGGAGTAAAAAGAATGGTATGGATACACAAGTGTGCGTATACAAGCTGTTTCTAAGTGGAAGCATTTTCGTGAAAATTGAGATACTTCCTATTTTTGTGAAATGTATACAAATTTAGGTATTACTTGTCAATTCATAGATATTCTTCAAATTTCTTTGGAGTATTTTAAAGGGCGTTTAGGGGGCATAATACTGACACAACCTCTCATTTAAATGTTCAAATATTTCAGATTTACATCTAACTTGATCTATAGTTATATATTAATTATACACGAATTAAATAAGATTCCTTGAATTTCAATTTCTGCTTAAGGCCCTTTAAGGTCAAGCTGAAAACTGTAGACATTTTCTAGAATTAAAATTACGTAATGTATTCGATCAAGATTGGAATAAGGATTCTAGACATTAGGTTAAGTATCGTGTTATATAAATTTTAATCTTCGTAAAGGGATATGAAAGTGGTGCAAAACTGTGCTGTTCGGGAAATTAATTTTACTTGAAATGGGTATTTTCTACTTATCCAAATAGGTAAGTGCACCATTTCTGAAAATAGAATCTCCACCTCACTAATAAAACTACGGTCTATTGAGCACAATGGAAAAAACAGCCGGATTCTTCTAATCAACCGTTTCGAATCGTGTTTTTGAAAACGTTCTCTCAGATTTGTGTACAAAAAGAAATCGAAACCAGAGAGATCGGAGCTAAGTAATTACCAGCGTTTTTACGTATAACATCTCTTCTTACTTTTAAAGAATATGCTGGTGTGTTTCATTGATGAAACTAAGTTCTGGCAAATTTTATAGAACTATTTCGATTTAATCGTTTTTTTTAGGTGTTTTTTGAATTTCCCTGAGTACGATTTTGGTATTTTAAACTATTGCTAATAAGTAAGTTGGTTGTTGCGTCATATAACCTAAGGAGCAATTCCCCTCACACATCGGTTGTTAACGGCCCAAAATACGTGAGAGAAAACGGTATTATAGCACGATTAAATGACGGAAGTTATTCTATAAAAATATCAAATTCTGCGATTAACTTTTGGTTATCGTTTTAAATGTTTTCGTAATATACGCTCGTTATTTTTTTATACTCTTCAGGAAAATATATCAGTTTTAAAATTTGCCAAAACGGATGTATAAATCTTTTAATTCGACAACACTGTCTTGAATATGAGTCGTCCAGAAGAACCTGTCTAGTCATTGTTATTATTTTTATCTATGGATAGATGTTGGTGAGTATACACTTTCTGTGATTATTATTCATAAGAGAAGCTTTCGTTCAGTCTCGAGAGACAATGAATACACTCTGTAAGCGTGTCCGTGCAGAGTGACTATTGTCAGGCAAGGTTGCACCTCTCCTGAACCGGTATTGCTTGAATTCCGTGGCAAGGAGAAGTCAGGGGCGACTGGAAACAATGCCACGATAAGAGGAGAGACCTCACATATACAGCACTTTGTATTTCCAAATAGTCATTCATTTAGTACTGACTACTTTGCTTAACTTCGATGATCGAATGGTGACCGGTGGCAACACGATTGTGCCGTATATACGTAAACGTTTATCGTGTTTAAAATGAAAATAAAAAGCAAGTTATTTTAAGCGATAGAGCTTCTTTGTAAATTCTTACAGTCTGTAGAATACAATCCAGCGGGACTGCTTCTCTGTTGCTTACAGCATAGTCATCTTTAAATTCAATGTCACCAAATCCTTGTCATAAAACCGCCTCATAAATAATCCAACCCACTTCATGAGATTGATTTTTCTCAGGCAATCCATCCATCTTTGTAACCATTATTCTCGAGTGTTTTTTGGCCTTAATAAGTGGTTACTTCTTAGTAAAAAATGTACTAAATGAATGATCCTTTGGGAATATCTGGTGCTGTTTAGCGACAGATGGAGTAAGTTATTGATCAGAGTTTTATTGTCGCATGAAAGTCACCGCAGATTTAAATATTAGCAGAAGGAAAATCTTATGTGTTTTCAGAGATTCGCTCAATGATAATAACACCATTGTTTTGTTAGCAATTAATAGATAATTCAGAGTGCTCGTCTGAAGTGTAGTGACTCTATGGCAAATCGTCACAAACGTAAGCAAAACTCCCATAGCCATGACGATCTTGTAGGTCGGTTTTTGACGCAATGTTAGAATAATCTGAAATAGTGTTGAAGTCATCGACCAAAATATATTGGCCAATGTCAGGTTCACACAAAAACATCAAGTTTGGTTTCGTCTCATGTAAATTGATTTCATCTTATGGAAACTTGGAACGTAGACCTTACTGTTTGTAAGGTAAACATGATGGTAGGAATCCACGCTGGGATTTGAGAAATTAGGGATTGGTTTATGAATTATTTGTGAAAAAAAATAATAGAAATGTGTGGAAGATGTCGTTATAGTAAGCAGAACACAAAAAAGAATGAGTAAATAAACTATCGCTGAAATCGACTGAATAAATGAAGGTTCTACCAATCCCCAATACTATTGCATACACAACTCCATCCAAAAACTAGTGCTTGGTCCAGAAACCATTCAATAAATAACAATACAGAAGCCCGATATTATACACCATCTGATAGGACAGACTCCCTATGAGGTACTTTAATATTGAATCCTTAGAGGAACTTAAACCTAGAGAAAACGTGTCCCTATAGCACCCTTATTAGTGGCATGGCAAAAATTAAAGAGTATCCCGACAGATATCACCCTCAAAATGAAAACTTTGCTCATGTGATATAAAGATTAAAGGATAAAATACAGTGCATGAAAGAAGGAAGTGTTACACGATTACATAAAGCTCCACTTTTTACTCTTTATTTTCTCTCTTTTTTATCATTTTTCTTTTCATTCATTTGCTGGGGACGGGGCATTGTTCCAAATGCCATACAATCACCCGCTATTTACAGACTCTAACTGAGAGCTCTTTTCAGGGGTCTAGCTGTTCCCTTGAGTGCAGTTGTTTGGATTTCTCTTGCATATGGTTCACTGGGTATACTTGCTAAATACTTTTTCAAGTTCTTCTTCATGAGTCCAGTGGCTCCTATGATAACTGGAATGATGGAGATCTCTTTCAGGTTCCAGTTTCTTTTCATATCATACATCAGACCTTGATATATTATTATTTTCTCCCTTTCAGCTCTGTTTAGGCCCCCATCATTAGGGACACTGAAGTCAACCAAAGTTGCCACTATCTCTCTCTTGTTCCATATGACAATGTCAGGTTTGAGAGCTGCGTTTTCCAGATAGGTATCTGTGAGGGTTTTATGGTCATAATGGATTGTGTATGTCTCATTCCCCACAGTTCTCTCAGGTAGATGTTCCCAGTGCCTGCTGCTACACTTGATATTCAGTTTCTTACAGATGGTGCAGTGGAAGTACCTGCACACTCCATTATGTCGTGCTGTATAAGAGCCATCTGCCAACATGATTTTGCAGCTCGATATCAGGTGGCTCACACTCTTTATCAGTATTGATGGCCGAGTTCAGCCGTTACGTATAAGAGAGATTTTGCTTACACTAACTTTTCCTGTTTGTTATACGAATATTATATATATCTATATTCATAATCACCCACAATATCAAATGAACATTTGATTTTGTTGTTTTTAGACCGTGTTTTTGAAAGTGATGGAGTTATTATTTTATTATTATTATTATTTGATTATTTATTTTGTTTGCGAGTCTGTTAGCGACCACTTTTTAAATTTTCGGAAATAAGATTTATAAAGCGTGTTTTTTAAAAAGTTATGTGGTAACTATGTTTTATTATTTGATTATTTATTTTGTTAGCGAGTCTGATAGCGATCACTTTTTATATTTTTGGAAATAAGTTTTATAGAGCGTGTTTTTAAAAAAAGTTATGTGGTAACTATTTTTTATTATTTGATTATTTATTTTGTTTGCGAGTCTGTTAGCGACCACTTTTTAAATTTTCGGAAATAATTTTTACAGAGCGTATTTTTTTAAAAGTTATGTGGTAACTATTTTTTATTATTTGATTATTTATTTTGTTTGCGAGTCTGATAGCGATCATTTTTTATATTTTTGGAAATAAGTTTTATAGAGCGTGTTTTTAAAAAAAAGTTATGTGGTAACTATGTTTTATTATTTGATTATTTATTTTGTTTGCGAGTCTGTTAGCGACCACTTTTTAAATTTTCGGAAATAATTTTTATAGAGCGTATTTTTTAAAAAGTTATGTGGTAACTATGTTTTATTATTTGATTATTTGTTGTTTGCGAGTCTGTAAGTGACCACTTTAGAATGAAGTTTGCATAAAAGAAGGAAGTGTTACGAGGCTACCAAAAGTGAATCCAAGTTTTACCTTCTACTTTCCATAAGAATGGATACGCATTAACACCAATGATCTAATCTGCCCTTTAATATATATCTAGTGTTGTTTTGTGTCCACACACCAATCTCTGTAGACAAGTCAAGGCCTGCCTAATTGGAGTGCCGATTTAGTCGCTTGGAGAAGTTAAATCTTGATCGTTCTTAGTGGAAGAATCAGTGCACCATTTTAAGGCATTATTTGAAGGAATCGCGTCTCTCATCAGAAATTCAAGAGATATGCACTATGATCAGGAAAGAAAGGTAATAGCTGCTCAAGATCAAGGCTTGATTACCAATGCCTTTAAAAAGATGAGTTGTCTCAGCAACAATAACAAGTGCAGGTTCTGCCACACAGAAGTAGAGAGTGTGAGCCACCTGACATCCAGTTGTAAGGTTCTCCTGGGGGATGGCTATTATACAATGCGACACAACGGAGTGTGTAAATATCTTCACTGGACTATTTGTAAAAAGTTGAATATCCAGTGTAGCAGCAAGTCCTGGGAGCATATACCAGAAATAACAGTTGGAAATAATTCATACACCATCCATTATGACTATGCAATCCCTACAGCTACATATCTAGAAAACGAAGCTGTTAAACCTGACATCGTAATATGGGACAAAAGAGAGAAAGTAGCCACCCTAGTTGAGATCAGTGCTCCTAATGATGCCGGATTGAACAGAGCAGAAAGGGAAAAGATTACGAAATACTAAGGTCTTATGTACGACATGAAAAGAAACTGGAATCATACCAGTAATTATAGGAGCAACAGAACTAATGAAAAAGAATTTCAAAAGCTATCTGACCAGTATACCCGGTGAACCGAGTGCAGGAGAAATACAAACTATTGCACTCAAAGGGACGGTTAGAATCTTAAAAGGATCTCTAGGCTGGAGTGTCTGAAATAGCCGGTGAATGTCTGGCATCCGGTAGGATGCCCCATCTGTAGCAAAAACAGAAAGATAAGACAAATTTAAAAAAAAGAGAGATAATAATAATAATAATAATAATAATAATAATAATAATAATAATAATAATAATAATAATAATAATAATAATAATACTGATAATAATAATAATATTATTCTAAAATTCCTCGGTTTTACCCCTTCTGGAAACCTTAAGTTGATCACTGCAAGTAACGAATATATCCTAGACATCTAATTTCTAATGTAAAATTATCTAAACTTTCCGATGTGAAGTTAAAGTATGTAATGTAATTCCTAGTAAAGCAGGTGTAGTCTATATATCGTATTTCGCCACAACATATATATATATATATATATATATATATATATATATATATATATATATATATATATATTAGTAGTAAGTTTTTGAAAGGCTGTGGGCAATGCAATTCCGGGTAAGATGCAAGTTGAAAGGAAAGGAACAAAAACAATAAAAATAAATCGAATACGATATAAGACTTACTATTTATTTTTCCTTTTTTTTCCTTTTTTTTTTTTTTTCTTACATAACAGCAAGAGTGTTTTAGCTGTCCGGGTGATTAAAAATCACTATTTGATATTTCGGGAAAAGACATCCCTTTTTCAAAAATAATTAGACCAGAAGAAGAATAATATTTTATTCTTCTCCGACTGTGTAGAGAATAATACAAAACAAAATGGCTGCCAGATATAGACCGCAGCAAAAAAAACAGTTTCACAGGGAATATAAATTAAGTTAAGTTTTATTTTAATATTATGTTAAATATATGATTGGTGTTTAGAATGTTTATGTTGGTTAGGTGTATGGTGTTCGATAAACTGTTATTTTTGATAATATATATATATCATTTTTTTATAAGTCTGCCCTGCCCACAAAAGCCAAATTAAGTTATGCCCATAATGAAATTACCCGAATACAAAATAAATGCTCTTCTGCTGCTGACAAAATATCACACACTAAAAACTTCCACCAAACCCTCCAAAATAATGGCTACCCCGCCCCAACCATAGCCCACCTAAATAAGCCCAAAACACGTAGACACCGCACCCTCGCTAACACATGCTTCTTAAAACTCCCTTTCTTCAGCGATAAGATCACCACCTCCATCCGCAAGGCAATACATAAGGAAAACCTTAACATACAACTAACACATACTGGCACCTCCTTACGCCAACATCTATCTAATAAACACACTAACCACACACCCGAACCCTGCTCCCTGGCCAATTGCCCTATCTCCAACACAGGTCTGTGCCTTCGCACTAACTGTGTTTACAAACTACAGTGTAATAAATGCAAAAAATTTTACATCGGCAACACTACAAGACCGCTACACTTGCGCATAAAGGAGCACTTGAATACCCGTATATCCTCTTTCCACAAACACATAGAGATTTGCTCAAACACTCAGCGCGATATTCACGTCTCCATCTTAGCGTCTGTCAGAAACATCGGTGACCTTAGAATCACAGAATCAATCCTCATCTCCAGATTAAACTCCTCACTCAATCAACGTCACGAGCTCTACTCACCTTTCATTCTATAATATCTACCCCCCATCCACCAACCAACCCCCATATCTAACACTTAACAGAGTCCGTTTCCACCATTTCACTCATTACTCACCTCCCATAATAAACTCACCATACACCCAAACAATCAAACAGGCCCCTCCCCATATGAACTTCCATCCCTACACACTTTCAACCACAAACCAAAAACCATATTCAGCATACTCGTCTAACCCACCAAAATAAGTCACTCCATAACCTAGCATTATTAATTAATAAATCCAAACACATATAGAATGTATACAAATAACATGCAAATATTAAATAAATAATTCATAAAATAAATTAAACAAGTAAATAATAATAATAAAAAATAAATAAATAAATAAATAAAAAAAACAAAACAAAAAAAAACAAAAAAAAACAAACAAACAAATATGTAAAGAAATTGATGAATATATATAGATAAACAATTAAACAAACAATAATACATAGATATGTATATATATATGTATATATGCATTTGTGTATATATGTTGTATATATATACTAATATTGTTATACAGATCTCCACCAAAAAAAAAGATTATAAAAAAATTATTAAAAAAAACAACAAAAAAAAACAAACAAACAAACAAATATGTAAAGAAATTGATGAATATATATAGATAAACAATTAAACAAACAATAATACATAGATATGTATATATATATGTATATATGCATTTGTGTATATATGTTGTATATATATACTAATATTGTTATACAGATCTCCACCAAAAAAAAAGATTTTATAAAATTAAAAAAAAAAAAAAAAAAAAAAATTAAAAAATTAATTATAAAAAAAAATATTTTAAAAAAATCCAGAGTTACTCCCCTTTATCTTATAATAAATATATCAAGTTAATAAGTTAATTCGTTAATCTAATTTGACGAAACTCACAATTAGTAATTAATAACACTTCTTTAATAGATGATAATCGAAATCGATAAGTAGATAGATCTAGAATATTTAAAATATGAGACTAATTACTTTAATTTATATTAAAATTCTTAAATTACGATAGAAAGATAAACAAATTAAAAAATATGAAGATAAAACAAAGTAAATATTCAAATATAAAAAAAAAAAAAAATAAATAAATAAAATAAAAAAATGATATATATATATTATCAAAAATAACAGTTTATCGAACACCATACACCTAACCAACATAAACATTCTAAACACCAATCATATATTTAACATAATATTAAAATAAAACTTAACTTAATTTATATTCCCTGTGAAACTGTTTTTTTGCTGCGGTCTATATCTGGCAGCCATTTTGTTTTGTATTATTCTCTACACAGTCGGAGAAGAATAAAATATTATTCTTCTTCTGGTCTAATTATTTTTGAAAAAGGGATGTCTTTTCCCGAAATATCAAATAGTGATTTTTAATCACCCGGACAGCTAAAACACTCTTGCTGTTATGTAAGAAAAAAAAAAAAAAGGAAAAAAAAGGAAAAATAAATAGTAAGTCTTATATCGTATTCGATTTATTTTTATTGTTTTTGTTCCTTTCCTTTCAACTTGCATCTTACCCGGAATTGCATTGCCCACAGCCTTTCAAAAACTTACTACTACTATACCCAGCAATGCTTCAAGCAAACTACCATTCTCTACTATATATATATATATATATATATCATATATATATATATATATATCATATATATATATATATATATATATATCCGGTTGTACTAAAAACATCCCATGGGATTTTAAAGGGAATGAAAATCAAATGAGAATATATGGCATTTAATATTTAATCTACCACATATCAACAATTATGTTGTACATATTTTCTCTATTTTCCTTCAAATATTTCCTGAGAATTACGGTGGTTCTATTGCAAAATATCATGTAGGTGTTTTTATGTCATCTAAAGAATTGAAGTTTTTATCATTGTTATTACTGCAAACACCTGAATCAATGGTAATCTGAAGGAGCAATAACTGGTGAATAAGGATGATAGGGTAACGCATTCCAGCCAAGCTGCAAAAATGTTTGTCTTGTCAAAGAAACGAGTGATCTGCCACTGTTGTGATACAATACATGTTGTCCAATCATGGCCGTTTTTTTTTCATTGCTACCATTTAATTATTCCAGTGTGAGCATTTATTTCCAATTCTACCAGACACAAAGCATAACTTTAGCTGAACATCTGAATTATCTCGCTTACTCAAAGATCGTTTTCTAACAATCCATTTTCATTTCCTGTAACAATTTGCTTTAAAAAAACAGTGCATTTTGATACCATTAATAAAACAAATCGCAGACGGTAATGCGATCAAAAAGGTTCTTTTAACTCAAACCATGTGAGAACCAAACATCGTATCGTTTTGTGTAGCCAGGTTTTACTAAATGCTCATGGATAGTACATTTTGATGTGTCAAACCTTTCTGTTAGTTCACATGTGCTGTAATATTCTTGTTTGGTCGTCATCTGTAGAGATTGGTCCGCCTGAGCAGTCTTAATCATTAAGGCTAAATTTTTGGGTTCTAGACCTCCGTAGAGTTATGTCAGCTGCATCATTTTTACCGTACACTGCACATATTTTTCTGGTTTGGAATGCATGTTTTTCCTCTACAAAAATAGAAAAACAGCAAGTGCCTCGAATGAGACTTATAATCTTCCATTTGCAAAAAGCTGAAATCTTAACACAAACAAATTATGTTTAACTTTCTTTCTCAAGAGATAGCTTGAGGTATGCTCTAATCGGAAATGTAAATATGCTATAACTGTCAATAACTTGACATGATCTAACTTGTCGAACTATAAAATACAAACATCAGAACACACTTTTTGAATAAACTGATATATATATATATATATATATATATATATATATATATATATATATATAATGTCCTAAAACAATTCCGCGGTGTCACAGTTCTTCAATCTGAAGAGATTTGCAATGTGAGATTGAAAGCCGAGGATGTTATAAACAATATTGGCTACTAGATACTTGCCCATCAGCAGAAGTTATGATGGAATTCAAATCTAAATATGTTTTCTATACACATTATCAGCTGCTGAGGCTGCTCTATTCTTTTACGAATATCTATGCATTATCGCTATATAGCAGTCGGTGTTTTTCCTTACCAGAACGCTCTACCCACGAAGAGATGATGAATATTGGAACTCATCCACGGACTAAGTGTTTCGTTGTAGCACATCTTACTAAATAAATCAAAATAAAATATGAAACATACACAAATATGATATATATATATATATATATATATATATATATATATATATATATATATATATATATATATATATATATATGTTTTAATATTTTATTTCACTGTGGATTGATTGATTATATATTTCTGTTTGAGTGGTTATTTGGGGAAGGGTGTGCCAACAGGAAATACTTATTTACTTCAAAAGAGACATTTTAAAAGCAAACACCCTTTTTTGTCTTTGTCAAAATCAAAAGGAACACTTCTTGCTTGTATTCATTCATGTTTTGCTTATTCTAAAAAATTGCGTGTGCGTGTGGTAATAATGTATGTTACGAGACTATGCTTGTAAGATATGATATGCTTATGTTTGAATGTATGTACTCGCTTGTGTGTGTGTCATGTATGGCATTTCAGTATAGTAATTAATGTTTCTATAAAAAAAGGTTCTATAAACTGTTTTACTTTCATGTATCGTGAAATATAACATGTCAAGTAATTTTAGAACTGACTCAGAAATAAAACCACGTTCACACGCGCGTTATCAGTATCGCTAAACGATATATATATACATACATACTTTACTTCTAGGTATATGAATATATATATATATATATATATATATATACATACTTAACTTCTAGGTATATATATATATATATATATATATATATATATATATAAATATATATATATATATGTATATATATATATATATATATATATATATATATATATATATATATATATATATATATATTACTATTTCATGTATCCAAATGAATTTTTATAAGGAGATATATTTTTTATGTATCAATTTTCAGTATTTACTTCAATAGTGCTGAATACGTAAGTAGAGCTAGGTAGTAAGCTATGAAAATATATTTATGGCAATAAAGCTACACAGAGGCTCCCACATTTCATCTTCGGGGGCAATGTTCAGGCATTTTAGCCTGAAGATTCCGGCCGGGGATAAAACGCGGGAGCCTCTGTGTAGCTTAATTGCCATAAATATATTTTCATAGCTTACTATATATATATACATATATATATATATATATATATATATATATATATATATATATATATATATATACATACTTTACTTCTAGCTATATCCACATTTACTCTCTGATAAATTTATTATATTTTAGTCATTTTTATCTCAATGAATTTAAACTACACTCTGCCTTCTGTTTTAAGTAACATTTTATTCTTAGGTTGTCCCTTATTTAACTTTTATTTATTAAATTCCTTTAACTAATTTTATTATTTAATACTTTTTACTAAGTTTTCCTATCTATCTATATTATTTATATTTATTCTTATTAATTGTTGTTTTAATTTATCAGTCTATCTTATTTTATTATTCTAATTCCCAAATTCACTCACTCATATTTCCAATTTTACTTTCTGATATACCTTATCTAACTTCATTTTATTTTATTTTTATTTTCTTTAGCTTTGCTTTACCTAACAGTATTCTAACGTTTAATTTTATTTCATTTAACTTGATTTGATTTTATTTCACTTTACTGCATTCTAACCTTATTTGTATAACAACAAAATTCTAGTCGCTTCTAATATTGTTTACTGCTACCATCGTTTGTATTTCTACTTTTATTTTTTTATTGATGTATTTTTCTCTTATGTAATTTCTCTTCCTCAATTCAACTTGAATAGTGCATGATCTTAATGTTCTAAATGTGTTGATAATTTATTAAATTCGCTGTCGTTCTTCTACTTAAAAACTTTCTCATTTGTGTTGGGCTTTGGTACTGAAATATAGTGTTTTACTAAAGAGACTTCTGTATGAGATGTTATAAACGGCGCTCACGAAGACGCATTTTTGTATCATAAACATAATGGACAATAACATATGTCTGAAAAAAGTCTTAGAAACGATCGTACGCCGATTAGTAGCTGGTTTTAAAATCTGGGGAAAATGTTTAAATAATATTGATCTCAACAAATATTATATATATATATATATATATATATATATATATATATATATATATATATATAAATATACATATACATATACATATATATATATAAATATACATATATATATATATATATAAATATACATATACATATATATGTGTGTGTGTGTGTGTGTTTGAAAATTCTTAGCTCTAGTGTTACACTATTGAGCTATAACATGAACCTTTGTGTTAACTAAAATAAATTAATATAAAATATACATATATATGTATATAGACCAGCGTTTTACACACACGCATATATATATATATATATATATATATATATATATATATATATATATATATATATAATCTGTATATATATATATATACATATGTATATAGATAGATAGATAGATAGATAGATTTATATAAACTACTATATTACGTATATATTTGTTGTTTTTTTATTTAGCTCAGGAGTGTTCAATATATGAGTAGACCTATATAGTAGTAAAACATATACTTATGGCAAGTAAGTTACACATGAACCTATGTGTAAAATGCTCAAGAGAAATCGTTACAACTGCTTTGAGAACCTAATGTGATGTATAACGGTTATCGAAAGAAATATAAACTACTCGGAATTTGGAATGCTCTTCATAGGCATTCGTTGGAATAGAAGAGAGAAACGTTTTCTGTGCGTTTAAGTATGTTTAAACACAATCTAATAAACTGTGTAGGTCGTATTTTGGAGGGAAGTCTTTAAGAACAAATATCAGAGTTTGCACATGGCACAAGGCACACTGTATTTGAAGATGGATTCTGTCTGTGAATGGAAAACGGATCTGGACGAGCAATAACATCGAAAGTGACAGTCAAGCGAGTTCGTCAAAAACTAGACTTTTGCGAAACTCGAGAAAGTTCATAAGAAAAACAGGTCTAGAAACCCAGATTTATTGAACGACGGTTCGATGCCACTTGGGGAAACGTTTGCTACAGCGCCGCGCGTTCAGGCGTGGCCGCTGTAACTAAGGCCTGTGCCCTGAAAAATGACGTCATGCGAGTAGGTAGCATGGGAGATCTGTCTAACAGCTAGACTGTCAATAATGAATGAGACCCTTTTTTAAACATTAGAACACTTTTAAAATTCCATTTAAGAAAGAAAAGAAAGGAATACGATCCGATTTATACTGAAAGTGAACTTAATTAAATATAAATAATTAAAAAAGAAGAATTCAAAATTAATAGGTAAGTCGTGTTATTGCTACATTAAAGTACATACACATTTATGTTGTTTCATGGATTTTTATTTACTATTTATATTTGCTTGTCTCCCCACGAAAACAGGACAAAGTTAGACAAAAGTTCAGTATTTATGTGAGGAAAATCAAACACCCAAAAAGGGGCACTAGGGATTGGGACACAAATTAAAATTGCCTAAATTTAGAAGAATCTTACATTCATCTTTACTTACCGAGGACAGAAAAGACGAAGTGTAGTATCAGAATGACTTTTAATTATTTTCTTGCAAAATAAAAAAATACAATTTAAATTTTAAACAAATTAGGCACAAGCCCATCAAAAGTGAGCGGTAGAAAATGTCGTTGGTCATTCTCTGTCTATTCTACAATTTGTTAGAATCCTCAGTAACCACGACCCCACATTTACTCTAAGGGTAAAAGCACACAATGTGTTGAAAATTTAAATTTTATTCATAAATATATTTTTTTATTCAATGTTTTAATCATTGTTTTTGTAGTAATAAACATATTTGAACTGTTTAAGCATTTTATTAAACCACATAAAGCAAGTATTTGTTTTTTTTAAATTTAATATTTTCCTATCAAAACAAATCTATCTTGAATTTCAGTCTGTAAGATTTTTCTTGTTATAGTTTTACCTTCAACTCGCTATACAAAATTCCACCTTGTTTTCAATGTGACATGAACAAAAATTTCAGTACGCTTTCTTAAATACCAAACAATTACTAGATGAGATTAAATAATTTGAGAGAGAAATTACTACCGTCATATGTCTACATGTAGTGTGTAACCGTTCCTTCGAAGTGTCTTGTTTATTGTCTTAGTACCGACCATTGTAACGTCAGCAGAAAAACGAGACTGAGTGATTACACCCCCACACACACATACACACACACTCATATATATATATATATATATATATATATATATATATATATATATATATATTATATATATATATATATATATATATACATATATACATATATATATATTATGTATATATATATATATATTATGTATATATATATATATATATATATTATGTATATTTATATATATATATATTATGTATATATATATATTATATATATATATATTATGTATATATATATTATGTGTATATATATATATATTATGTGTATATATATATTATGTATATATATATATATATATTATGTATATATATATATTATGTATATATATATATACATAATATATATATATACATAATATATATATATATATACATAATATATATATATATATACATAATATATATATATATATATATATATATATATATATATACATAATATATATATATATATATATATATATATACATAATATATATATACATAATATATATATATATATATATATATATCTGGGCACTCTCGAGTAACTTTAATAACGAGCAGTGCAAATAGCTATATGAACGATCCGAACGCCGTTCGTAGATCACTCTATACTGCTTGGTATCTAGCCGCCGACTCGCTATTTACATTTAAAATTCCTCTCTATTTATTAACTAATTGGCTATGGCCGATGGATAAAACCCTCGACTGCAAATCAGTGGCCATTTGTGATCGGGGTTCGCGCCCACCGACCGTTGAGAATTAGTTCCTACACTGAAGATTGCGTTAGTATGAAACATCGATGTCTGTAGGTATTAAAATAATTAATAAATATTTATTTTTAAATATTATTGTGTATATATATATATATATATATATATATATATATATATATATATATAAACTAACCAAATTTTCGTATTCAGCTCTCGGATGAAATCTAACATTTTGTAATCACTATGACTTGACCTAAGGGCAAACTAACATTTAGTAACCTGCAATTTCAAATTTAATTGGGTTTTTGTCCAATTTTAAGTTTTAAATCGTAACATGAGTATCATGTGTCTAGTTGTATATTCCAATATGGCTTCTTGAAATTAGGTCCACTTTTTGACCGATGTTTGAGGAATATGTCTCTATAATAATCTACTTCAATTCCATTCTGTGTTTTATCTTTCTTTTATTTTTTGCTTTAGAACGGTATGCTTATTTTAATAATTAAATGAAGGTCTCGGATAAGCAGTGTGTGACAAATAAAGACTGTTTACATGCTGCGAAACGTTTGCAAGACGAAAAAATATATGCATTCGCAAAGCTAAGAAAATAAATAAATTATGATTGTAGAGTCTACAACAATAATTTTTTATTCATTTTTTATCTTTGCGAATTCTTATATTTTAATCCCCCTATGAACGCTTCACAACATGTAACACAATACAGTTTTAAGTTGCCACACAATGTAGACTGACGTTTTATCTTTCTCATTGGAATTCAACAAATCTCTCTCTCTCTCTCTCTCTCTCTCTCTCTCTCTCTCATATATATATATATATATATATATATATATATATATATATATATATATATATATATATATATAGTAGAGATGGTAGTTTGCTTGAAGCATTGCTGGGTATAGTAGTAGTAAGTTTTTGAAAGGCTGTGGGCAATGCAAGTTCCGGGTAAGATGCAAGTTGTAAGGAACAAAAACAATAACAATAAATCGAATACGAAATATGACTTACTATTTATTTTTCCTCTTTTATATATATATATATATATATATATACATATATATAATGTATATATGTATGTGTGTGTATGTGTATGATAATATAAAAAACAGTTACTTTTATTTATATATATATATATATATATATATATATATATATATATATATGCGTGTGTAAAATGTTTTTACCAGAAATAAATGTTTTCAGAGCTGTTCGTAATTGTGTGTACGTATATCTCATCTCTCATACACTCTTCTGATAGGGATTAGTTAATTGTTTTACAATTAACCGTTTTTTACTAGTATTACATAGGCAAACACACTTGTCGACAAACAAACAGCGTGGTACGTAATATACTGTCGGAAATGAATTCCACTGTGACCCCCTTCTTTGGTGAGTAGTATAATCTACAGAGAATATACGCGCGATATCAACCTTCATCTCGTAAAGCAACTGCCACTATTTAATGATAGATATATTAAGCCTGATTTCGAGTATTTCTATGGAGCGTTGAAAGGGCTATATTTTACATTTAGTGATTTATTTAATAATAAAATATCTTTTTTTTAGGATTTTGTTCCCTTAGAAGCTTCCCTCATCGCATGTGATTACTCATTATATTGCCCGACGGCCGTGACCAGCACCTCCTTAAATACTGCACAACCTGACCCCGAGGACGGTGGCAGGGGGGGGGGGGGGGCACCTTTGAACTAGCGTCGCTTTAAGATGGCCGTCAGTAAAGAAGAAAAAGTAAGGAAAAGCTGTTTATAAACTAATAAATCAAAAGACGAAACATTTATTCGCTTATATATTCTTAAGACACTCACAAAATATAAACACGTTCAACATAGCTATGTACGTATTATATAGAAAGAGTAAAAATGAACAGATATATATATATATATATATATATATATATATATATATATATATATATATATATATATATATATATATATGTGTGTGTGTGTGTGTATGCACTACTATGATGGCTCTCTAAAGAGTAACGGGATTGCACTCACAAACAATTTATTTTTATTTTAAACAACGGTACTGATATCGATCCTGAACCAGTTTTCGTGAGGTTCGACTCGGAAGCGTTCGGCTATCCTACGCAAACGCCCGAGTGTTGACGAGTCATTTGTACCAGACGACAATTTTGATACGGTGCTGCGTTCTGTAATTGTAAGTTATATTTACAAGAAATTTTCTAAAAGAAACAACAAAAAAACAAAAAAACAAGTAAAACATAGAGAAGTTACTGTTATCAAATAAATATATTTTTTTTATTTTGATACGTTGCTGCGTCCTATAATTTTTAGTTATAGTTGCAAGAAATTTTTTAAACAACAAAACAAATAAAACAAGCAAAACAGAGCGAAATTACTGTTATCAAATAAATATTTTTAACCTTAACCCTAACCCTAAACCCTAAACCCTAACTCTAAACCCTAACCCTAACTCTAACCCTAACCCTAACCCTAACCCTAACCCTAACTCTAACCCTAACCCTAACCCTTACCCTAACCCTAAACCCTAACCCTAACAACAACAACAACAAAAACAAGCAAAACATTATTATCATAGGACGTATCAAAATTGTCGTCTGGTACAAATCGGCTCGTCAACTCTCGGGCGTTTGCGTAGGACAGCCGAACGCTTCCGAGTCGAACCTCACGAAAACGTGTTCAGGAACGATAACAGCACTTACATTATATGTTTATTTAGCCGTCTGGTTACGATCAACGTTGTTCTTGTCCGCAGACAAAAGGGGACATATTCTACTAGACTAAGTTAACTTTCATAGGTTACTAGATCAAATGTGACCCGTTGAATTGGTATTTGTTATATACTAGCAAACCCTACCCGCCCTGCGGGCAGTAATTAATTCAGAGGAAGGGGGCGTTTATTAAAAAAATGTTTTTTACTCAGAGAATTCTATAATTTTAATAAACTTTGTTAAAATTTATAGATTGACATCCTCAGCTAAATCACCCCCTCCCCTTACAAATGAGATTCTTTTTAGGGTTATTCTAGATTGTTAGAGCAGTTCATGTTTTATACACTGACCCTAAGTTTGACTGGCAAGGTCGTAAATAAACACGTAATCGCCACAAAAAAGTCCCCCCTCTTTAGAAAAAAAATAAAGCACAGCATTCATCTTCAATGGCAAAACATTGTAAACTGCTATAAAACCCTAGAATGGCATGAAAATAGAGCATTATTTTATGCTAAACTGATACCAATTCTAAATTCTAAAATATTTCTTGTTGTTTCTCTTTCGGCCAGGTTGTTGAGGGTATTCGCACATAATCACCTGAAAAAGTAGAATCTCATTTTATTGAGGGCGGAGTGTGGGGGTGTTAATCTACAATAATATCCTAACTTTCAATATTCTTATTTATGCCATACAAATAAGATATTTAATTAGTTAGATCATTTTAAAGCTATTTGTTTAATTTTCACCAGAAAGTTAAACACAACTAAAATCAACTCTATCAAATTAAAATAAAAAAGGGGACGTATAGTCAAAAGAAAGTATTAGATTTAAATAAATTAAATATGGGTAAATTTGCAGATTTACACCCCACCCGTAATAACCCCCAGCCCGAAAAACTTGGCATTTTGCCTTTTTAGGGGATTACGTGTTAACACAATGGAAAACGGAAGGTAATAGAATTTAGAGTGAGGGATCAGTGTAAAATGTTCCCACATTTCCGAGCCATTGTATTTTTTTAGGATACTTGGCAGGGTTATTAAACTACAGGTAAAGTAGCGGCCCCCTAAAAAAAGGCAGCGAATTTAACTTCCATAACAAAACAAAAAAATATTTTACTGCCCTAAAACTGGCCGAAAAATGAATTTACATACGAAAATTGTCCCTACTTTAAATGATAACATACCTGTTTTTCTTCTTTTCTTCATTCCGTCAAGTTAAAAAAGGTAAAAACTGCAAAACGAGGGCGAAATGAAGGGAGAGAGAGATAGATAGAGAGAGAGAGAGAGAGAGATAGAGAGAGAGAGAGAGAGAGAGAGAGAGAGAGAGAGAGAGAGAGAGAGAGACGACCACACTTTACCTTCCACTCCCCGTTCAATTTTCGCTTCTGCCCCGTTTGTAGAAAGCCAGGGCAACTACACTCTCCCTCCTACTCCTTTCTCTTCTCGCTTCTGCCTCGCTTGTAGCAAGCTACAACCTGCGGTAAAGTCGTCAGCGAGCACACGGAGTAAAAACTTAAGTTTATTTTTGTTATTTTCCCGATTTATTAAATAACTTTAATTAATTACTGTTAATATAGACGAAACTATTGCCTATAGATAGCCAACATAAGCCAATGCAATTCCTTAATAAATATACTAAACATTAATTAGTTATGAATGGTTTTAAAAATAGTTATGCTAATTAGGCAATCAAAAGATTCTCTCCTAATCTATTATCTTCACTATATATACAGAATATCAATATTCTTTGCTGAATTATTGATTTTAATAGCATTAACCCGTATTGATTTACAATATAGGAGTGATAAATAAAAAAAATCTTTCGCATTTATATATATATATGGCCCTTTGGTTAAGATCACCGACTACGAATCAGTGGCGATTTGTGTTCGGGGTTCGCGCCCACCGACCGTCGGAAATTAGTTCCTAGACTGAAGATTGCGTTAGCATGAAACATCGATGTCTCTAGGTATTTAAATATTTAATATTTATTAAAAGAAAAAAAAATATTATTGTATATATATATATATATATTATATATATCAATGATGTACGGATGTTAGTTGATTTATAAACCAATGAATTTGTTATTTTTCAATATTTTGAACGCTCTACGATTTTCATCAGGAATGTTGACATAGCTTAATGCAATAATATGATGTTAAATAGCGAAATGTTCGCTGTTTACACCACACGATTCCATAAAACTATGTCATATTTTTCAATGAAGAAAGCAAAGTGAACTAAATATTGAATTATAACAAATACATATGTTTATGCTTCAACAACCACCCATACATAATTATTACATCTAAAGAACATAGGTGGAATATCATACTTCTCAATCTCTTTCTCCCATGCACTCCCCCTCTCTCTCTCTCTCTCTCTCTCTCTCTCTCTCTCTCTCTCTCTCTCTCTCATTCTGTATCTGCAACATAAACCTCTTAAGACCTTCGGCGGAGGGAATGTGGTTAATATAGTAATAGTTCCAAGCTTGCAATTTGGTAACCAGGTTACGTTCCGTATTTTTGAATCACAAACGAGTGCATGCACAGCAGAATAAAGCATAAGCATGAGGGGTTTTGAACTATGTCATCGCACACACACATACACCCCCCCCACACATATATATATATATATATATATATATATATATATATATATATATATATGAATATTTTTTAAATATTAAAGTGTTTTTATACCTACAGATGATATCGTTTCACGTTTTCTACCCTAATCGGTGCCGGAGTGGCGGTTGCAGGCGGTCGCATGCGATCGAATGTAATTTGTAGATTCAGCCTAGAATCACGATCCTAACGCCTATGGCCACGCGACCGCGAGTAATCGCTACAGACAGTAATTCAAATTAATTTATCTTGGCATAATCACTAGTGGAAACAATCTTGTAATTCCAAACACAGCTCTACTATTAAGACTATTAAAGCTTAACCCCTTTAAACTTTAATAGTCTTAATAGTATTGTTTAAAATAATTAAGCGTTTTTTTTTACTTACAGACGATAGTGTTTCGGGTTCTCTACTCTCATCAGTGGATGAGTGGCGGTTACATATTATATATATATATATATATATATATATATGTATATAGATTAATATATATATATATATGTATATATATATATTAATATATATATATACGTATATAGATTAATATATATATATATATATATACGTATATAGATTAATATATATATATATATATATATATATATATAGATTAATATATATATATATATATATATAGATTAATATATATATATATATATATATATATATATATTAATCTATATATATATATATATATATATATATATATATATATATATATATATATATATATATATACACACATTAACCTGTCTTCCAGGATGTCGAGGTGCGTGTCACCATTGACTATTGCGCTTTCAAAGAAGAATGGTTCGTAGACAGCTTTCTTGGATATGGTATCTTTTCGGAATGTTTTGCCAAATGCACGTTTAACACGTTCCCATGATTCAGTTTCTTTAAAATTCAATGACGCAAAACGCCTTACCTGATCGAGTGAACGTCATTACTAAACATAAAAAGATGTGAAAAAATCATTAGCATTACAAAAAAACTTTAGCTTTAAAATAATACCAGTTGCATCTTACTGCCATTCATAGTTCAGCAAATATGACTTGAAATGTGCATAAGACTTTTAGAACATCCTGTATACATATATATATATATATATATATATATATATATATATTCAAATCTCGTTAAGTCACTAGATTACATTCAGCTACCATTTACTAAAGAAGTATTTCTTCGAAATGTATTACGGAACACGGTCACACTCATTATATCACTATGTTGAAGTTTTGACTATTCAATTCAGTTTAACAACAACAAAAAATTAAAAAGCACTTGTTTTTGTTTTTGTCATACATCTCAACGCCGCATATTCCCATTTCGTGCATTGTGATAGCCTTCTAATACTGCTCTATATCTTAATAGATTTACTAACTTGTGCAGAAAATTATACAACAAATCAATATCTGTTTTTAAAGAATTCGTTTATTGTCTTCCTTTGCTATAGCTGTTTCTTCTTGAATATGAGAATGTTTTGTGCTTATTTGCAAATTATACATTCTAGTGGATGCTCTTCATGGGAAATAAGAGAAATCTGAAATTCTGTGTAAATCAAAACCATGCTGGATTCCTTTCTTCAATTTTAACGATGTTGTTTAGAAATGTAATTCCTAGAATTTCTGGACTGTCATATATAAGAGTTATGATTCCAACTTTTTGAATTTTATAACTTTGTATATTCTATATTCCAAGGCAGATCATCCATGTATTTTCATATAAGCGGTTCGACTCATTAAGCTATTTTATAAAATCCTTTATAATATATAATTGTGTTTGAATCAACTGAAAAGGTGTTCATTTATATTAATTATTTATTAAGTTTATGTTGTGCATTCTATTCTTAATGTATTATAGATTTCAGTATTCACTTAGTAGATGTACCATTAAATAGTGTTACTTAATCTGAAATTACTGGTACTTTAAAATTTCGTTCAAAAGTTTTATTCACAAAGTCTATAGCTGAGTGTGCTTTATATATTAAAGATTGTCTATACATTTTTCTGTAGATAACATTTTATTTCTTCATGTGTCTGTCTTATTGTATGATTTGATTTATTTTACATTACTACTACTATAGGTTTCGTTATGTATTTCTTATCTGTATTCATTAGTTTATATATTTTCTTGTTTTTTGTTCAATTCAATTCTATGCAAACTTACTAAGTATGAATTAGATTACATATTGTGCTATGAATCTTGAATTTACAAGTATAGAAAACTGCCCCTAAAATGCTTTGTTTACTAATTCTATAGTGGCTTGTACTTAAATATATATTTATCTTTGTGTAATTATTTCTGGTTTCTTGTTAATTAAAGCTTCATTATGTATTATTATCATTCATACCTATGTAAGATTGAGATTGCCTCTTTAAAATTTAGCTGGTGTGTATTTATTTGCCTTAATCAATATTGATCATTCTAAACTATAGTCTATCATGGGAGGCGCGATAGCGCTCTAGCCCTTAATAGACTTCAAAAACGACCTATGCTAGAAATCTCATTTCTTTGATCAGTCATAACTCAGAAACCAATAAACCAAATTAGTTAAAACTTTGCACAACATTTTCATTTGATAGGTTCTATAAGTGTGTTGAATTTCAGCATCATTAGTCAAGGCAACTCATAGATCCAGAAAGGTCAGGAGTGATTTTATGTTATCCGTGTGTACGTACGTGTGTGCAACCCTTATCTCATCAACTATTTGATGGATTCAGCTGATTTTTGGCAGAGATAGAGGTTCTAGGGTCTAGTTGATGGCATTTTAATTTCAGTTTAACATATACCTTAGTTTTCCAGAAAATAAAAAAAAACTTAAAAATTACCATTTTCTTGAGGCATAGCATTTACAAAAGTAGTGACATTCCATGAAAAATGCCAGTATACTGAAATCATATGCCCTTAATAGGGTTAAGATGAATATTCATATACACTAAATGTAGAAAAGCAAGGAAATTCCTAAATTTTTACACTTTTATTGTCATTAAGGGTATGACTACATATCAACCAAACCATTTCATTATCACATCACTACAGTATAAATATCTATGCATGAGTGGATGAAGTGTGTGAGGTGCGCTGAAGAAAAATTCCTACAAGTAAAATACATAGCCCTGTTGTGCTCGCATAGCCTTAATGACAATAAAAGTGTAAAAATCTGTAAATTTCCTTGCTTTTGTACATTTAGTGTAAATTGCTTTTGTACATTTAGTGTATATGAATTTTCATCTTAACCCTATTAAGAACATATGATTTCAGTATACTGGCATTTATCATAAATAGTAGTATTTCTTGCTATGTGGCTTGGTATACAATAGTTTTGGTTAGGCATTTATTTTGTAGTGGACAAAGTGTACGATTTATGTAGTTACATTTTTCCCTTCATTGCTAACTTGCTCATTTCTATTCGGGTGGTTACTATTAGTGTTTTGTTTATTTCTATTTGTATTGTTTATATTTTTGTTCTTCTTAGTGTTATTTTTGCTATATTTTTCACCTTTTAATGTAATTTGTTATTTTTTCTTCCTCTCTGCTGTTCTCTTTTAGTATTTTGTTATTGTGTGCCTTAATTATAATTTCTATGTTTTCGCAGCAGCTGTAGGATAGTTTTAGGTTATTTTTATTGAATATTTTTGCAGGGGATTGGTTACGGGGAAGTGTTTTTCAATCAGATTTAGGAATATTTTGCCCAGTTTAGTTTTTAGCATCTGGTTATAGGGCGGCGTATAGTAGATTATATTTCTTTTTCTTTTATTTTTAATTTTGTTGTAATTATTAGTGCCCTGTTTGTTATATTTTATTTCGGTATCATGGTAACCACTACTTTTTAGAGCTATATTGTAAATGTTGATTGATTTTTCAAAAACACATTCGTTGCTGGAATTATTGATAAGCACACGTTCGATAGAATTCGGAATATGTTTTACGATTGATGGGGGTGATCAGACTTTGGGTTTACGTATATTGGATTGGGGTTATCTTTTAGATATGGTTCGTAAGTATTTTTTATTTAAGTTTACTGGATTCTCTCTACGGTAACCTTATGTTCATACCCTGTAAAACATTCCAAGCAAGTACTCGTCCTACTACAACCAAAGCAAATAACTTTCATTTCTCACTCTCTCTCTCTCTCTCTCTCTCTCTCTCTCTCTCTCTCTCTCTCTCTCTCTCTCTCTCTCTCTGAACCAACAACCAAATAAAACTCCCATGAACAACAAAGTTTATTTCCTAGAACATCCACTTCGTGGAACAAAACTCCACGAGTCTATTTCCTAAACGGCAACATAATGGTCGTTTTTAAGTCGAATGTAAACAAATACTTTTGCCCATTCCACCCATTATTTACAATCCTCTCGTGATGGCGATCATCTTCCAACTGACCATCTATTAAACTCGTATCATCGACGGCGTACTGACCTTTATAGGTGACGAACCCTTAGTAAAACAGACGAAAACTTATAATTTTTTTGTTAAGCTACATCTAACTTTTGTAATGATGTTCGATCCAAATTTTAGACACTACATAAGAGTTACTAGAGCAATTGACACACTGATTTTCATAAGACATTTGAAGGTATTTACGTTTATATAACGTTTTAAAGTAAAGACAGAATTTAAGAGGACGCGAAAATTACAAGTGTTTATATAAAGACATTCTACAATTTTTGGTATCTTCAACCAGAATTTTGAGTGCAAATGAAGAATACAATAGCAATCGACACCACCAGTTTCATAAGCTTCATTTTCCGATCGGTTTTCTTAGTAAAATGTAATTTGGTGTTTAATCGATATGAAGAATTCGAATGCAAAACGTGAAAAATCCAATCTGTTTAAATTAAGACATTAAATAATAAAATGACGAATATATTATATCTAGAAGTTTATTTTAATTGAAAGCAAAAATAAATTATGCCTGTGTAATATTATGCAAAACATGATTTGGTGTATGGTCGAGTGTTGAAACGCAGCACATGTTGTAGTGATAGCTTCGTAATTTTCAAAATATCGTTTTCCCCGATTTGCTTTCAAACTCTTCATATTATGCAGTGAAGTTACAAAAACTATTCAAGCAAGCAATATTTTAACCAAGTGGATGCTTTTGTATTAGTGTAGTAGATTAGTAAATAGATATGCGAGGTATACGAACGTGAAATAGAGACTCAATATATATATAAGAGATAGAAAGTGTGAGAGAGAGAAGATATAGATACATAAATAGATAATTAGATAGGTAGGCTGGTGAGAGATATGGGTTTAAGCAGAGAGTAAGAGGGAGATGCGCAGCATACGACAATATATCAGGTGCAAAATTTATACTTTTAACAGAACACCATTAACAAATTAAACACATTGAACTCCCCACGTTGGAAAATATAAATTGGGCCCCTAATCACAGTAGTCTCTTACGTTTCAGTACAAATGTGCCTTGGGAAACACACACACACATATATATATATATATATATATATATATATATATATATATATATATATATATATATATATATATATATATATATATATATGTGCGTGTGTGTGTGTGTCTGTGTGGGTGGGTGTGTTTAATTAAATAATAACACCTTTGTATACATACAGACGACGTCGTTTCGGTCTTTCACCCTCATCAGTGCAGGAGTGGTGGTTTCAGGCAGTCGTATGGGCTAGAATGCAGTTCGCAGATTCAGCGTAGAATAACGAGTCTGACGCCCACGCCGACACGGCCGCAATAAATCACCACATACAGTAATTGAAATTAAGATACACTTACCCAATATGCGGAGATAAGCGTCATGTTGTCGATAGTGTTCTACGCGCGAACGGAACTTTGCTTTATCGCAGGATAACAACAATATTGTAACTTCAAATAAGTCTCATACTTTTAAGTCTATAAATCTTAAAGGGGTATTTACTATAAATATGTATATTTAAATGATATATATATATATATATATATATATATATATATACATATATACAGATAGATAGATAGATAGATAGATAGAGAGAGAGAGAGAGAGAGAGAGAGAGATGTTTGGAGGTCGATAAAGATAGATAGGTAGATAGATAGATAGATAGATAGATAGATAGTAAGGTTCGGAGATAGTGAGAAAAGTAGAAACAAAGAGAGATAAGATAAAAGAGAGGAGAACCATCCACGACGTAACTGAGCCAGCGATAAGCATCTCCCTATGTTTTTACGCTATCCGACACCTACGAACGAGTTGCGAGACTTCAATGTAAATGTTTTGAGCTTGTAAGCAGACATTAAAGATGCGATATAAAAAAAGACCCCCCTACCATTGAAAGCACATTAAAAGATCCCGTTTAAAAATGGCGGTAGCGACAATCACGCATTATTTAATGAAATGAAGATGTTATCAGTAACACGGAGAAACTGCGAACGTGCTCAATGGTCACACACAAACATAGAGGATTATGTCTAATTCTCATCCATTGTCCGTTCATATAAACACTAGCAGAAATACCCGTCTCGGGACGGGTTGATAACACGGAGACAACCTTTAATTATTATTATTTTTATAGTTTGGTCCAACCATAAAATAACACGTAAGAGGCTATTGTGAATGTGGGGTTAGATTTATAGACAAGATCCTTAGCGGGGAGTTGTGCAGCAATATATTTTTTCACATTACATTTAAATTTCTGAATGTCGGTATAGTCATGGAAACAGGGAACAAAGAGAGAGAATTCCAATAGTGAGCGATTCGTGAAAAGAAGCTATTGGAGTAGAAACTTTTTCGGCATCTAGGGACATCTACACTGAAGGGGTGCGAATTTGCTGCTTGTCGCGTTTGTCAGGGGGATTTACGCTACAGTGATACTGTCGGAACATATTCCGTCGAAGTAATTGTAAAATAAAAAGCACTCATGTAATAAAAAAAACACATACCGCTTTGTTGAAAAATGTGTAATCAAAATAATGACCCGACTGAAGTTATGGGTTTAGACGTATTTATTTTTTGATAGGAAAAAAGTTCACATTGACGGCTTTTGAAATATTGTCAAATTTTGAGCAACTGCACAACTTTTGTATACCTGTTTTCAATGTTATTAAAATCAGGCTTAAACTAATTTTCAATTTTGGTGAGTGGGTACTATTCCGTGGGGAAGCCATCATTAATTAAAAAAAGTAAGGCTTGTGAACCTCATAACAATCTGCATTTGTTAGAAATTTTACGTTTCGAGGTCTAATGGCTTAAAAGTATTTAGCCGACACACACAGAGAAAGACAGACTCATGTTTATCTGTTTTTCAAACTATCTCTTTCACACACACACACATATGCACATACACACACACACATATGCACATACACACACACACATATGCACATACACACACACACACACACACACATATATGTATATATGTAGAGAGAGAGAGAGAGAGAGAAAGTGATAGAGATGTATATATCTAAATAAATACATGCGGAATCTGGACCCTTTTCTCGCACTATTCTCCCTATCAACATCAACGAATTTACCGAGGATGAAGTCCCTTTAGCCATTAAAACACTAACATGTAATAGGTTAAGGTTAGCAGGAGTATGTGGCAATTCTGCAGAAATACTAAAGTCAGGAGGTGATAGTATCGTCAAATGGATGTGCCACTTACGTAATATAGTGTGGAACACAAGTAAAGTTCAGGAAGATTGGAAAAAAAGAGCGGTGAGGGTGACCTTTCTCTCAGATAAGATTTGTTGTCAAATGATTCTGAACCGTATGCGCGATGTGGTTGACCAAGAGCTACGTGAATACAAGCAAGATTCCGGTTAAAACGTTATAGTGCAGAACAAATTTTTACGCGTCGCCGTATAATTGCGAAACATGTCGAATTTCAAAAGCCTCTTGCCATCAGTTTTATAGATCTCTCCAAAGAATTCGACAGCATTCACCGGCCATAACTCTGGAAGATCTTGCACAAATATGGCCTGCTGGAACAAACCATCACTGCAATAAAGCAAATGTATGCAAACTCCAAATGTTG
>OY744517.1:64324426-64336926 GCA_963556195.1 Sepiola atlantica | reverse complement strand
ACTGTTTATATAAGCGTCACAAGAACCAATAAACCGCGTTACGAAAGTCAAGAAACTCCCGAACAGGGTCAAATACACAGTCGAACCGGAGATACTCTTGTTCACTGATGATTATTTTTACAACGTGCAGGAAAACATGTGACTAGCCTACAGCGCGTACGAAGTCCCGCCAGGAAGATCAAATTCCTTCAAACCGTGATGGTCATTGGGTGTGTTTCTAGCAAAAACCACGCCAAGCCGCGTTAAAAATTCGAAAAGTGACCCAGACTCAATAAAGACTTTGTAAGAAAAGATGGCTGCAGGAATAGCATAATTGCAGTAGCATGTTTCATGTCCGTGTCACATCGCGAAACCCCATAGATGTAATTATTTGACTTCAGAAGTCCCAAAATTCTCCCCGCTATTCGCGTGATTGGACACTTAAGGATTATTATGTGTAGTGTAGTGGAGAAAGATACCAACCGTACTACCTTCAACATCAAGGGCGAGATAATCGACAGGATCACGCTGGTGTTCATGCGTCTCACAAAGAACACCATGAAGGCCACGTGTTCCAGGTTCGCCCCACCTAGAGACCGTTATGGAGGTTCAGAGCGACTTCTTCAAGTTAACTGCATTCGGCAAAAGATCTTCGAAGATATACTCTTCAGGAATATATAAAATATTAGCCAATATATGACGTTTCTTCTTTTCTTTCAAAAAATGCTATGCCCTAAGTGCTAAGTCCCGCCCTAACATGTTGAAAATTCTTTATAACAGAGTTCTTGATATGTCCGCTTTCATAGACATAAATATACCTTAATTCTCTTTCTTTTCATCGTGTTTCATGTGTTGGCCGCATGGTCCTATGCGTTCAGACAAAAGTTATAGTGTTGACATGGGTCTGAGGGTTTCGAATCGTGTGACCGGTAGAACAATCATCTTTCCCGGATAAGAATTTTAAAATATTTATTGTTATATTTTTTAGAGCTTCTTAAATGCTAAGACGGGCCCTTTAGGTGAAGTATAATGAGGCTTTAAAATTGAATGCGTAATGCTAAGTTTCGTACTAACGGGTCGTTGAACACTGTCTATAACGGCATTCTAGATATTTCCTCTTGTATACACATAAATATACCTTCATTCACTTTCTTTCACCGTGGTTGTTCTGTTGGCCGCATGGTCCTAGGCGTTTAGATGAAAGTTAAAATGTTTACATGGGTATGAGGATTTAGAACCGTGTGACCAGAAGAACAATCATCTTTCAAACTAGTGATTCCAGGAAAAGAATGAAACAAGTGTATGTGGCTAAGAATTTTAAAATATTTATCATATTATTGTATATACGAGGGGAGTTCAATACGTGATGCCCCTGACCCACTTCCAGATGTCTGATCTAGATGAAATTTTGCACGTGTAATGATTCATATCTGTATGGGTTATGTTGCAAAAAATCAGCTCTGAACTAATTGTGGTTTCTGATTTACAGGTGTTTGAACTGAGTCAGGTGTGAAATGGAGCCAGTTCAGTGTCGCGCAGTGATCCGGTTTTTGCATTTGAAAGGACGCACACCAAAGGATATGAAATGAAAGAAACTTATGATGATGATGCCTCATCATATGACCTTGTAAAACGCTGGCATCGTGAATTCAAACATGGCCGAAAGTATTTGAAAACAGCTCCCAGACATGGTTGTCTCTCTTCTGCCATTGATGACGCATTTCTCCGTTAAGTTGAGGCTGCCATTTTGGAGGATCGACGCATTACTATTCGCCAAATGACACAAGAGGTGAAGATTAGTACAGGGTCTGTGGAAACTATCATTCATGACCATTTGCATATGAATAAGGTGTTTGCTAGATGTATTCCCAGGTTGATCACACCTTTCCAGAAGCAATAACGCGTCGAGTGCTCGAGGATGCGTTTGGAGATGTACCAAGAAGATTAGTCAAAGTTTGTTAAAAGACTGATTACAGAGGATGAAACTTGGATCCATCCCTATGATCCAGAGACCAAAGCCCAGTCAATGCAGTTGTAGCACTTGGACTCACCACCTCAAAAGAAGGCAAGGGTGAAGCTCTCCGCTGCAAGGTCATGCTCACAGTCGTCTGGAACCAGGGCGGAGTAGTGATGACAAATTTCCTGGCAAATGGTACCACAATTACAGGAGCCTATTACGCTTCACTTTTGATGAAATAAAGAGAAGCTATCAAAATCAAGAGATGTGGCAAGATCGGTAAAAGTATCCTCATCCTGCAGGACAACGATCCGGTCCACAACTCGCATGTCGCCAAATCAAAAGCACGAGCGCTTGGCTATGAAATCCTCCCCATCACCATACTCTCCTGACCTTGTACCATCTGACTTTCATCTCTTGGCAGCCATGAAGTTGTTTTTGAAAGGAAAGCGTTTCCCAGATGATGCAGCCTTGATTTCTGAAGTTACAACGTGGTTGGAGGACCAACTTGTGGTGTTCTACAAAAACGGTGTCCAGAGTTGCATCAAACGATGGGGGAAATGCATAACTCTGGGTGGTTCCTAATAACTGTGCTAAGTTTAATTAATCTACTGCTATGGGAAATGGGTCAGGGGCATTACTTATTGAACGCCCCTCGTATATATATATATATATATATATATATATATATATATGTAATGTATTTTTATGTAATTATTTTTATTGGTGATTGTAGCGTTCGTTGTTATTTTGCTTACTATTATTTCGATTGTTTCACTTTTCTAAGTGATTAAGATGCAGAAAATTGCATTATTAGTCGCCCTTAACTTCATAGGACGTATTTATTCCATTAACGTATATTTTTATTTATTTCATACGTACATAAAAGCCGTCATCAGCATGGCTAACTTAGACAGAGATAGAACATTCGATATTGATGTATGTAGTCCAGCGTTCTACCACTGGACCAAGACGCTCCGTCTAGAAATATATACGATTTTTATCACCTAATTTATTTAATGTATTTTTATGTAATTATTTTTATTGGTGATTGTAGCGTTAGTTGTTATTTTACTTACTATTATTTCGATTGTCTCACTTTCCTAAGTGATTACGATGCAGAAAATTGCATTATTAGTCGCCCTTAACTTCATAGGACGTGTATATATATATATATATATATATATATATATATATATATATATATATATATATATATATATATATATATATATATATATGAGGTATCGCTAACGGATGTATGCACCATTTGAAGCGATATAACTCGTTCACTTTACTGATTCTCACCTGCAAACAAGATTGATAAAAGAGTAGAAGTGTAAGTTAAACATACTAACAATAAAATTAACAAAACAATTAACTTTTAATAAAGTTAAAACTACTTAGGATTTTTTCAGATTTTTTATCAAATAAACCCTAACCTTAACCCCACCTGCTAAATCGACTTTTCATATCGTGAAGAAATACACCTACAACGTCCTGCAAACTTTTACTCTTGTACTTGAGCACATTGTTTTAATTTTTGATACCAAAGAGTTACCACTTACCAAGATCAAAAGGTCACTCGAGGATAAAGGTTACATTTTGCTTCAATTGCTACTCTTATTTTTCTATGTTTTAGTTAATTTTACTGTCAGTATGTTTTACATGTGTATTCTTACTCTCCTACTCTTCTATCAATCTTGTTTGCAAGTTAACATTAATAAATTGAACAAGTTATAATGATCCAAAAAGTTTATACAATTTTTGTTGGTTGGGACAATCTACAAATAAGTTAATATTTATTTAATAGATTTTGTTATAAGACTCTTTAAACATTACAGTTGAGCCTTGTTCTTAAATTTATGAAGAGGTTCAGAAAACGTTCGCTGAACCCTCTCGATTGTCTACTGTTTGTTGGTCTCTTTCTTAGGCACAAATATAACTTAATTTCCCTTGTTGACGCGGTAATTTCCAGTGAGTGTGGACTTAGAGCGCTAGCTTGCAGAGTCTAGGTTAATTCTGTAACTGGGTTTGCACCCTTCGACCGTCTTAAATTATCACATCCTAAACTGATGATAGCAAAATGCTTGAAACGCCGGCGTTTGTAGGTAAAAATAATTGAATATTTATTTGATAAATATTGTTATAAGCCCCTTTAAGAAATTAGAGTTGGGGCTCTGTTCGGTGAGTTCAAAATAGACTGTCACTTAGCTCTACGCAAGGTTCGGAAAACGTTCGTTGAACCCTCAAAATTGTCAACTGTCTGTTTCCCGCGTTCTTATAACTTAATGCTCCTTCTTTACGTGGTAGTTTGCCGTCGTCGTGGGGTTAGAGCGCTAAACGCAGAGTTTAGGCTGATTCTGTAACTTTCTTTGCGCTCTCCGACCGTCTGAAATCATCATCCCTACACTAATGAAAGCAAAAGATTTTAAACGGTGGCATCCGTAAATAAAAATATATATATATGACATTATTTATATATATGATGAAAAAAGAACACACACTGTTTAAAGGTTTTTCAAATTAAAATATTTTCCTAATACAACAATGTTTTTAAACTAAGTCTACACATTCAAACGAGCAAACTCAGTCAAGCCCAAACGTCTATGTACTTGCATGACATTTTCTTATAACTATCAGCCTGAGGAAGTTTTACAATAAAGACCAAACATTGATGAATACATAAACAACTATCTTTTGGTTTTTCCTTTTTCCTTTCCCATATATATATATATATATATATATATATATATATATATATATATATATATATATATATATATATGTA
This sequence comes from Sepiola atlantica, assembly GCA_963556195.1. Taxonomy (NCBI): domain Eukaryota; kingdom Metazoa; phylum Mollusca; class Cephalopoda; order Sepiida; family Sepiolidae; genus Sepiola; species Sepiola atlantica. The sequence continues at coordinate 64,332,199 of OY744517.1, read as the reverse complement.
TGTATATATTTATATATATATATATACATGTATGTATATATTTATATATATATATATGTATGTATATATTTATATATATATATATATATATGTATGTATATATTTATATATATATATGTATGTATATATTTATATATATATGTATATATATATATGTATGTATATATTTATATATATATATATATATATGTATGTATATATTTATATATATATATATATATATGCGTGTACTATGTGGATGTGTTATCCAGTTATTACCAATTACTCTCTATATATATACCGCTTATTTTTATATTTGTCTATACATATATTGCTATATTTACCTTTTCATCTATCGTCTTCAAATAAGTGAATATAGTTTATATATTTAATATTCGCATGTCTGCATCTTCTAGTTTCAATATAGAATGGATGCGCCTATTTTGAAACGTCTATATTTAAACAGACCACTTATAATTAATGCGTGTAATAACCCGTTTTGTTTTGTCTTTAATAGGCATTCATGGTTTGTGTGAGCCGTTTGTGCTAATTTCCCAGACGCTATATGCAGACCTCATATGTTTTTCAGTTGGCTCTCTTTCTCTCTCATAGAATGGCTATCTCGCAATTCCAATTTTAATTATGCCACAGGGAATTGGAACGACTCGCAACATCGGCTGATTTTTCATCGTACAATCACACGATTTTTACGGTAAAACTATATCGTTGTAGCCTAAAGTTACAAAAAGTTGTACTTCAAATTTAAAGAAGATCAACTTCAAATTAAAAAAAAAGCTAAATTCCAAAATTTAAAGCTGAAACTCTAAATAAACTATTCAGCAAGTGTTAAATTGTTCACTTATCGAGCCTTTATACACTCGTTTAATTGTCGGGAACTCGGTTTCCATTCGCCAGCTGATAATAGGGGTGGGACGTAATGGGTGAAAATTTCAGATTCATGCGAGTAGTATTTTTGTGTTCATTTATACATAAATAACACTAAACAATCAAACATTTGTTAAATTTAGCTATTTTTCGCTAGTTTTTGGCTATTTTACATTCATGAAAACCCTTTCACAGCCTTAAAATGATCCTAAATTAAAGTACTATATAAGATTTACCCATCTATATCCATTCATAGCTTTTGAGGATGTTTTATGACCTGCAATGTCGCATGAAACTACTTTTACACCGAAAAATGATGGATTTTGAGTCCCGTGGAGCCCTAACGGCTATTTTTGGCCTGCACCTTCTGAATTTTGTAAAACTTTCAAAATGTTTGATTGTTTAGTGTTATTTATTTATAAAGGAACACAAAAAAAATACTACTCGCATGAATCTTAAATTTTCACCCATTACGTCCCACCCCTACTGATAAACCAACTCGAACGCCGATGCTTCTGAAAATGGCTTAGTACAAAGAGAAGAACAGCCACAGAAACCGTCAAAGAGACAGGTTTTTTTAGTACGCGTTTCAAAGATAGAATTACAGACATATAGATAGACAGATAGCTCGTTCTGCTACACCAAGATATATGATGCCCAATTCTGACTATTTTCTGCTTCAGGCTCGCCAGTAAAAAGAAATCCCAGAAAAGATCCATCCGGAAGTCACGTTGTTTAGTTGAGATCAGTTTTAGAGTAAGCCTTGGCCTTTAAAGTGTCACTTTTCGATTCAAACAATGACCATCGTAATGTAACACAGTATTTACATGCGAATGCGTTAAAGTAATGGCAAAAACGGTATTTTCCACAAAAGGTTAGAGTAAGCGTATGTTATAGTAGCAAAATAATTCTACTGAAATGTTAATATCAGAATTATGTGCCAGAATATTGCGTTATACAGGAAGCTGGCAAAATACATGCGAATAAACTAAGCAAATATTCCTCTTTTATCCGCACTGCGACATAGAGCGGTTATACATTGGGAACATCTACTCCCACCCACTATGGAGGATAGGTTAGGGATATTATATCCATACACTATATGCTGGAAACCAAAAAGAAATACTAAGAACGATTATGCGAAATCATTTCTAATATTTTTTACAACCGTTGTGATTAAGAAGAAAGACGGCTGCAACAAGAAGCAAAGAAACAAAAAGACGTCACGACTCACTAAGCAACAACATACGCCGTCCCAGCTACACAACAAGACTCCAACTGCTTACGCGATTAGCCGCCGTCCGGATAATCTTCTAAAATTTGAGAAATTAGTCGACTACAACGCTGCAAAAATCTTCAACTTTAAATTTTAAAAAATACCAACCCAAGATTTACATTAAAAATATCCTATAAAATGATGCGCCGATGGAAGTGGGCTCAGGGTACAGAATGCTTTGAAAATCTATAGTACAACTTCGGGATTATGTTCTATATGTGCAAAAAAACATTGTAAATCGGTTGCTTTTGAAATAGCACTCCATAACTAGTCTAATTTGCTTTGTGATCCAGTTCTTCATCTGCATAGTCTTTGGTTAGTGCTGGTCCTATTTATTTACTTGTATTTTGTCTGTTATATTCTGTTACCTGTAATCAGAAGGTACACTGTTCGCAGGATGTCGAGCAGGTACCCCATGTGGGCTATCAAAGGAGCTCCTGCTGATAATTACGCTCATATCTTTCACGCGGTAATTATATTTATTTAGTATTGTTTTTGACTTGGTTGATGTTTGTGCGAAGCAGGCTTATTTTACCTGCAATAATGTTCATCTATACCTTCTGTAGAAACAATACTGCACAATCACACACATTATATTGTTAGATGTTCACAATAAAGAATGTTGATAAGTATTTTTTTCAAATGCCCACCACTTCGAAACCAAGCATCCTTGTATACATATATACATATATAGTTATGTCATAGATCTTCCAAACACCCTTTACACTTGTTAGTAAATCAATACTGATAATAGCATTGCAATTTTCTAATTTGTAATTCTTTTAAAAATACTATAAGTGTGTTATTATTTTAAATTATCAGGTAGTCCGGAAAGTTCGTGTCGAATTTTAAAGCAAATGAAAGTAAGAGCAAATATATGCTATAAAATATTTAATTACTCATGAATTGTGGATTTTGATATGTTAAACTTTTCTGCTTGTTCTCCTGTTGTGAAATGTGGGTTATTCTCAATTAATGTATTTATTTAGTCGTAATCTGTAGAAAGAGGTCTGCTTGAGCGGTGTTCCCCATTATGGCTAAAATCCCCAGCTGTAATCTTTGAGAAACACTTCTGTACAGTACTGTCAGCTAAAACATATTCATTGTACGCCGTACATATCTTTTCTGTTTTCCTTCATGGAAATAGAAACGCATCAAGTGCTTAAAATAGGTTTTACAATGTTCCATTTTAAAAGGGCTCCAAAATGAACACAAGTTAATTAACTTTTTACTTTTTTCTCAGTAGATAGCTTAAAGCCTGCTCTAACCGGAAATGCAAGTATACTATATCAGTCAATAATTTGACATGTTCTTGTCTAAACATTAATTACTAATAATCGACTCGAACTTTCCGGACAACCTGATTTTCTTCGCCTATAGTCCAATTTGAAGGTGTATATTATACACAGTCGTACACTTCAGCAAATGTTTACCCGTCCGCTTGGCTAAATCCCATAGATTTGGGAACTCTGCCGAGCGCCGTAACAATGATCAGTCCGTCTGCAATTCTCGGAAAACAATTGTTACCGAAGAAGATAAAATGAAATTGTCTAAATGAATAGGCGAGTTTTGTTTAATGAAAAGACATTTTACTTACAATCGCTTAATACACTGGCTTAAAAGACTTGGCGAGATAAGAAGGTTTAATGTGAAAGGACGAGTGCATAGACGCAATTGTTCTTTTAATAGACATTCTTAACACGGCAGAATAAGGCCGTTAATAGACACGAGACTGGCTATTAAAATAAATGCATTGTGGTTGCATTTAGCATAACGTAGTTTCACGGAACAATACGTAAGACGTTATTTTTCTACTGCGATCACTCAGACAGACACTTTAGTTCTGTAATCTCGAGATGTTTACCGCTGTTCACCGAGGTGTCTCCACTTTAGTTCACTGGGTCTAGAATAGTAGAGCAGCACACCCCGAATAGCATCACGCTGGTCAGATTGATTTTATAATGTCAGAATTAGGTTGTCCATTCCGTTGAGCAGACATAAGGCCGATGGATAAATGATACTAGTGGACTGGTATTTTATATTTAATTGGATTTAATTCGCAATTTTATTCGTATACTAAGAAAAATGTTACCCGTTGAGTCATCTAGTGAGATCGGGTTAAATTGTTTGAATCAAGAAAAAATAAGTTAACTAAAGCCAGTAAATATAAAAGGTAGAAAAGCATAATACATAATTAGCTATTTTCAACTCTCTCTATCACTCCCTTTCTCTCGTTTTCTGCCCCTCTCTTCTTCTTCTTCGTGTTTCCCAACTAAAGATGTTACTGCTCGTGGTGATATTCTCTGTATAATCGAGTATTCTAATCTATTGATTCTTTCATTTCTTGTTTAACTTCGACTGTATATATATATATATATATATATATATAGTGTTTTTATGTAATTGTTTTAATTGGTGATGGTATCGTTTGTTACTTTGCTTACTACTATTTCCATTGTTCACTTCCTAAGTGATACAGATTAATGCAGAGAGAGAGAAAGAAGGGGATAGACAGAAGCGGATACAGACAGAGAGGTGGAGAGATAGAGAGATAAAGGGACCGGGATTAGCGGAAGCGAAAATGATAGACGAGTTACAGAAACAGAACGGTGGTTTACACATCATAGAGTGAAAATGGCTAAGCGCGATAGATAGAAAGTTAGTAAAAGATGCGTTACCTGATGAGTTAATTGCAAATTACAGCCACTTAAAAATGTTACCAGTGTTATAATATATTATGATATATTAATCTACATATATATATATATAAATATATATATATATATATATATATATATATATATATATATATGTGTGTGTGTGTGTGTGTGTATCTTTATTTATATAAAATTAGGGTATATTTATATATTCATATATTCGTATGAACGAGATTAACTCCTAAACTAATTAACCGATCATTATGAATTTTGAAACACGGCTTCTAAACCTAACGGATCCAAATGTGGTTAATATTAAGTTAAATTTAGATTCATACAAAGGGAGTAAAAAACGAGTGGAAGCCCTTCGTAAAAATTCAGATATCTCCGATATTTGTGAAAATTTAGCAATAGGTATTAAACATCGATTTATAAATATTCCTCAAATTTCAGTATGTTTGGTGAATTCAAAAAGTTTTTTGGGGAACACAATATCAGCAAAACCTTCTGTTTGCAAATTCACATCTATCAGATGTACATTGAATTTGATCTATAGTTATCGGGCACCAATTATGTAAGATTCCCTGACTTTTAATTTCTTCATTAGTTGAATGTAAAACATGTTCTGGAATCAAAATCATGTAATGTATTTGGATCTTATATACGACAAAATGCTGATTCAAAGAGTGAAAAGTGGTTTTAAGTAACATTGATTTTTCATGAATCAGTTACGTGCATTAATAATTTTAATTGTTTGTTTTATATTAATCGATATTATAATTAATTAGACCGATAATTCATGGAAATTAGATACATTACTGTAATTTTATTAAATTATTAGGATTAAGTTAATTTTACAATGGAATATGAGTGAAAAGGACTGTAACACACATTTCTAGTTAAATACGATTAAGAGAATACATTTTGAATGATTTCAGGTGTAATGCTTAATTTTAAATAAAATTAATATTTTAAAATATTTTCACAAAAAATATTTAAAAACGTCACTAAAAAGGATATTTTTTTTACTACTTCTCAATGTATTAGTAGAAGTAGTAGTAGTAATGTCTCAATCAATTGAAGAGAAGTGATGTTTTTATTTACATATTATGTGTGCAACTCAGTTGTTTTCAGAATTTTAAATGTTATTGCTATTTTGCTTTAAATAAAATTAACACCCTTTACTAATATGTTATTTTCAAATGAAAAACAATTTTGCCCACGACGGAATTCCGGGTGAATTATGTAAACAATGGTAATAACCAAACGTACTTACTGATACTAAACACTACCGCAACTTGCTATGTTGAAGTTTATATCGTAAACCGTATCTACGTAAACAAGGTATGTGTATATGTTTATATATTTCTATGTATAGGATTCACCTCATAACTAAATTATTTGAAATACAACGGCTTGACGTTTAATTTAGTTTCAGGCAAATGCGTCAAAATGAGGGTATACACCATTCATTAAAATTGAAATATCTTCAATTTTGTAAAAAATATTCCCCAAATTTCAGTTCATAGGGTATATTTTATAGATTTTTTAGAGGGCATAATATAGACACAACCTCCAATTTAAAAATAAAAATATTTCAGACGTGCATTTAATTAAATCCGTCGTCATTAGACACCAATAAAGCAAGATTCCTGGAATTTACAATTCTTTTTTACAACCTTTCAGCTGAATATCTCAATCTCAGACATTTTCTACAATCAAAACAATGTACTGGATTTTGATCAATATTGGAATAAGGATATAAACATACTGTTTAGTATCATTATATTAAATGATGCCAATTTGTTCTGTTATGGGGAATCCATTTTACTTGTCCTGTGACGGGTATTTTTCTAGTTTTATATGAATCTATATAACCTCTATTTGTCTCCTATGAGTATCATATTTTTCTTTCATCCTTCTGAGGAGCAGAAGTCCTTCTCGACTTCAGTATTTAAAAAAAAAATTCTCTCAACCGGGATGCCCCTTTTCGGGGAAGCTGTTTATATCTCATATTAAAACCGACCTTGTGTCTAACTTTAAACTCGTTGGGAGGCACGTCAGCAAATACACCACACACATTTTGAAGTATGTGTTTCGGTCAGTTAAAACCAAAATGTGACATCTAGCTGTAATGCAAAATGCTCCACTTAGCAAATAGTAAACATTGCATGTCACCATAAGCATGCCAGTCCCACCGGGCATGATGGCAACATAAAACAATAAAAAAAACTAATTCTTACATAGGTTTCACTTCCACAACACTATCCCGAAGACTCACCCTACACTTCTCCGACACTAGCTCTATATGCCAACACATAAAAAAACATAATTGCAACCCCTCCCAATATAGAAACATCTTTGTTAACAATACCAAAATAATACACCATGATACCAATATCAAAAAATTAAAAATACTCGGAGCCCTCTACATAAAAACTAAACATCCCACAATTAATAATGTCAATTATGAAACTAGTCGCAACATTTTAAAGTGTCTAGCATAATAATTAACATTACCAAATTCTTAGCCATTAGGTAGTTATGCGTTTGAATTGTATGCACTTTATTTAACGTCATCAATTTCTTAACGGTTTAAACAGTCAAACTTTAAATCTCTCGTATGTGTAGAACGCCATTACGCTCTCATGTACATTTCAACTTTACAGACGCTTTTTCAAATATAAACTACTTGCCGTTATAATTCAAAAATGAGCACAACAGTAAAGACACTAAAACTAATACTGCCTGAAGATGATTTGACGATTCAAATGGAAAGTACTTGCAAAAAAGAAAAAAGAATGGAACAAGAAAGCCATGGATCATATTTATATCAATTTGACCGACACATTAGATGGACGATTCGGAAAATTGAAAAAATAAAAAAAAGTCGCATCAAACAAAACCACTCCGTGTTATTTAATAATGTTTGCCTAAATGAAAATATGCTGCCTAAATACACACAATATATATATA
>OY744517.1:64316926-64319426 GCA_963556195.1 Sepiola atlantica | reverse complement strand
ATAAATAAAAATAAATAAATAAATAAAAAAGGGGGGTTAATTATCTAAGAGTGAAACAAAAACAGGAGACCTTAAACGTCTAATATTAACACGGGGATCATCAGCTGTTTACCATGTAACTGTTTCGGAGATTTAAAAACAGGACAGTTATAATATTCATGGCTCTCCAATGGTACTGATTATACGACCATTTCCCCAATAATCAAGTGTCGAAATATATATATATAATGAAATTTAAGCTACATTCCAGTTATCAAGTTTTTATTAATGCTTATGTTCATTGTTTATCGAAAAACTTCAGTGCATATTGACGGACCGTTTCGCCCATAGACGAACAACCATAATTAATCTGTCAATTCTGTATCTTTCGACCGTGTGCTCTTTAGAAATCCTAATTCATCTTCAGAAAAATATATTATAAGGCAGCAAAAAAGACACATAATACAGGCAACTTACATTAAATCCACGTTCGCTCGAAAAGAAAAAATGGATGTCACAAACTCATTAAGGCAGTCATCTTTTTGTACTTTATAATACATATATCTTGGTGCAAGCCGAAAAAACAAGTTTTTTTTAAAAAATGATGTGAATCTGTCCTTCATAACGTTGGATATAGTATAAAATGAAATAAATAATATTGTGTATGTATGTATATATATATATATATATATATATATATTTAATTGAATCAACTGCAGTCAAGAGCTAGTTATAAGGCTTCCTTAACGTTGACTTCTACACCGAGACGTAGGAGATGGCACCACAACTGTTCCCCGGATTGTTCTTCTTACCCGGGATCCTCACCTTATAATGGTGAGATTTTTAAAAAGAATAATAAAATATACTTTTTTTTTGTTTTGAGAATGAAAACAAACGATTGCTTTTCCTAAAATGCTATAATCAAAGTTCTTACCACTGGAAAAGCTTTACTCATGTATACAGAACTGTTAAGAAAAATACTAAAACAAAAATATCTATGTACTATAAGTATATATCAGAAAACAGTCCAATACGCACACATCTACTGTGTATGTCTGTCTGATTTCTCTTGCAAGTGTTCACATTACGATGTATTTGTATTATTTAATGTATCAGAGAACGAGAGAGAGAGAGAGAGAGAGAGAGAGAAAGGAAGAGAGAGGGAGAGAAAGAGATAGATAGAGATAGATAGGGAGAGGGTTAGTTAAAAAAGGGAAAGTATTTCGCTGAGCGACATTTTGGCGCCAAGATAATGAGATAAAAATTTCGGGTCCTGTCTCGGGGTCAGTGGAACATCCGGAATCATCAAAGAACTCGCTTCTAGCATCTGTTGCCAAGGCTACAAACACTGACGATGATTTTTTTTTTTGCATTTTATTTAGTCTTGCCCGCCAAACCGGCCTGTCAACCCTATTGGTTAAAGATGCTTCGTCACTTGTCTAACATTCGACCAGATTTCAACTCTTGCTAATAGCAAACCTTCGGGAATTAACCACAAATAGAACATAACGATGAAGAAATAAAGTGCGCATGAGCACACACATCTATGTATCTCTTTAACTCGCTCTCTCTCTCTCTCTCATATATATATATATATATATATATATATATATATATATATATATATATAAAATTAGCCATGTTAATATGTAATATACTTGCATGTACAGGATGCACTCCTAGACTAATTAACCGATCGTTACTAATTTTAGAACGCAGTTGCCAGACGTAAGGATGCGTAATGTGAGTAAGGCTTGGTTTTATTTAGTTTCAATTAAAGGGGGTAAAAAAAGTTAGTGGAAGCCATTCCTCAAAATTCAGATACCTTAGATATTTGTAGAATTTTTAACAATAGGTATAAGAAATAAATAAATGAAATTTAGACACAAATTAACTATAATTTCTTGAATCTCACTTTCTTCTCAAGCCTAAGTCTCAGACTTGAGACATATTCTAGCATGAAAAGTAAACAATGTATTTTAAATACCAATGAGCAAGTCTCTTTCTATATTTTTACTTGGGCAACTAAAAACAAAAAATTCAATGTAACTCTTGATAATTGTTTCGCGCAGAAATACACAACCAGAGTTAAACAAATAATTATCAGGATCTTTAGCTCATGCCGCTTAACAGAAGATCGTCAAATCACTTCTGGAGAAAAATCCTAAAAAAAAATTAAAAAATCATTTCTTATGCATTTTTCACAGAAAACCCATGAGATATATTCATAGACAGACTGACATTTTTAAAAAAAATTATAATGAGGAGCTAAGAAAAATACGATGAACATCACAAACGATGCACCAGACGATCTAAAATCTAATAAAATGTATAAAAACTATGTTTATATTTATTAAAAATCGATACTAATAATATCAATAAGTTCAGACTGAAACTTATTTCAAATTCAAAGATATATAAGTTGCGCACCACCCTAAGAGAAATACAACCTATGTTTAATTTTGTTAATCAAGCCACGGCAATTGTCATATCAGACCTCACTTGTAGGCGATGTTCCATC
>OY744517.1:64136926-64311926 GCA_963556195.1 Sepiola atlantica | reverse complement strand
TAAGTTCAGGCTAGCTCAGTTTTGGATTAAGTTCGAATCTACCTTTTGAAGAGTCGTTTTAGATCTCGGGTGTTGTTTCTTTTTTGGAAAGGAATGCTTTGATTTAATTCATGTGAGTTTTCCTCAAATATCTCGGATTGCCAGATTTTCTTGGTCTAGTCTTTTATCCCGTATGTCTCGTTCGCCTGTTTTTGGAATAATATATATTCCTATTATTTGTAAATTAACTCCTTACTCCGATGATAAGCAAAGTTAGACTAGGTCAAGGGAAAATATATAGACATATATTTTCCCTTGACCTTACGTAATAAAATGTTTTATTTTTGAAATTTAAAAAATAACTTATCGACATTTTCTCAAATTAAAATCATTAAATAGATTTTAATAAAAATTAAAAGAAAGATTCACAACATAATGTTTACGACTACGTCCGCCAAACCAGATTTGATGACCAAATCGAAATTAAAAAGTAAACTAATTTTGATTAACCATCCATAACGTTTCCCGTGCGATTTATTTAAACACCGGGAGTTATTTAAGCTCCGGAACTTAAATAATAGTAAGACATTGCGGAGTAAGAAGATAGTTTCATCCAGCTGACTCACGAGCGTTGACACAACAGAATTCTAAAGAAAACGTCGAGTTTTCAAACTGCATTGCAGAATATTAAAAGTTAACAGCGAGCATTACACCGACACATCATTGTAACTGCTTCAAACAGTTGAATATTACATAGCTGAATGTGCATCTACCCGCGTTGTACTTGAATAGCTATGAACACGAGATAACATGATGGCACGGTTATTTACTACGTAATAAAAATTATTTTTAAAAATTCAATAGATGTAGTCTCGTTCCCTTATATATGATACCTCGTTCTTTTTACTTCCGTTGGTTTTATAGTACCTAGTGTCATGTTTCGTACCCGGCCCTTCTTTCCATCAGGGACAGATTCATCCCTTCACCGCTTTTTTCTTTAGTTTGCATTTCATGCTCGCTACGACATGTTTTTCTTTTCGTCTTTCTTTTTCTTCATTCCTTTTTTATTCTGCGTTCTCCTATGAGGATTTTAGCTAGTTTTATCCTGCTTTAATTCTTCATTTTCGATTTATTTATTCTAATAATAATTATCACCCACTCTCGTTAGCGTGACTTGCTAGAGACTTGTTCTTTTGGCGGTTTTTTCAACCGTCGCCATTTTTCCTGCAGTTTGTAAACAAAATTCAAGGGCGCTTCGCCTCGCAGATTCTGACCCCCGCTAACATAACTTGGTATGTAAATTAATTCTCTCCTTTCCTTGCTAAGCTAATCCTCCTTATTATGCCTCCCATGTTTTCATTAACAATGTCTCCCCGTCGTAAGAATGTTACAACTCATTCCCGGCGTCGCTCAGGTTTCCTACGACGGCGTCCCGAGATTTCTACCTCCCTAGTATGGCGACCCCATCTTCGCCTCGCTCCCCCTAATAGTTAAATTAAGTCATCTATCTTATTGTACTGATTTGCTTCATCTTTTTTCCTTTCGTTTATCTATGAATACTTGTTTCTTCTTCGTCGTAGTGAGTTACCTTTTGTTTATTTTTTATTTTCAGATTTTTTACCTGTTTTACAGGGAATAAAGGATTTTTATTTTAAATGGAATTCGTTTGTTTTTCATTGCTTCCTTTGTCTCCGTGTGATTCCGAGTTATCTGGCTGTCTAGACAAGATGATAAATATCATTTTGACGATGGCAGCACACCTAGTTACTTGCCTCATCACGGGGGAAGAGTTAGCCACAAGTTAAAATCTTTATTTTAGTTTTTAGTTTTTTTTTTATTAATTATTTTTTTTAATTATTCAAGGTATACCTTCAATTCTGGTGATTATAAATTAATTAACTTAATTAAAACGTAATTTCACATATATTTTTCTTGTATTTAAATGTAGGTTATATTGTGCTGATATTCTTATGAATAAAATTACACAATATAGATATTTTCACATTCAAATATGTGTACCTAAGCAACGTTGTCCGGGGATGAAGTGAAGTAATCTTTGTTTTAATTTTACTTTTAATAGTCATGCAGAAAAATAAATAACATTTTTGTTGTCCTTATTTACTTGTTTGTCTACGGGGGAATAGTTAGACACAATGTCGATTTTTTTGGATGTGATGCATATCCAACTTCCCAAGAGGGGAATTCTGGATTGGTACAAAAATAAAAATCCTAGCCACATTCTTTAGAGACGCTAAATTGAAATTAAAATATTTTGAAAGTTGGATATGCACCACATTAAAAAATCGACCTTGTTATAACCAAATCATTACGTTCGGAAGAAACACACATGTTGGCTAATTTTATATAATTATTTATGTCTACTTTCTCTGCACTATGGAAAATTCAGAGACAAGGTCGGTGGCTGATGTGGAACAGCTCCAGCTTCTCAAAAATAGGCACTAGATTTGGAAAAGAATTGCTGGTGCTTCTGCAGCTTGTTGTCTACGTATCATGGATTAACTTTGGTACTATATCTACACTTTGTAATACAATCTTCACCTCATATTGCAATCAACACGGTACAAACGCAAAGAAACACATTTCTTCTAATTAATTTCGAAAATGTGTAGTTACCGAACCTGGAACCCTAACCACGAAGAGTTAGACACAAAGTCTATTTTTATGTGGGTAAGATTCAGCTTTCTTATCCCTGCCTTCACTCTAACCCCTCAACCTAAAACTAACAATTAATTCTAATCCTACCGTTCAAAGAGGAGACTGTGCGACACTTCAGCCAAGTGATGAACGAGAAGTCGCTGAAGAACCAGTAATCTATTCCTACAAATATAGAGCTAACCCTAATTTATCCAACACAATTTCCATCATTTTCCCGTAAGTTATCAATAAAATTACGTGGATCCTACAGCAGAACCCATACACAAGAGATTGGAAGATCATGGTTTGACGCAGAGATTCGTGTACAATTTTTTCCCCCTTGTAGATAACAAGTCAAAGCGGCACCCAATTGCTGTAGTCGAGAATGCCACCTTGTCTGAACGAGGACTAAAACAGATACTGCACTTTTGAAGCAAACGTCTCGTTAGTTTTTCGCTCCACCCTCGAGATAGATATAAGCTTACTGCAATCCAAAGATTGAAATGCCGCCATCCCCTAACTCTTGTTTAGTTTCCGCCCGACCCCTTCCTTCCAGCCTTCATTTATTGTGTTCATCTTTTCTTTGTTGCTCTTGCTCTGATCTTCTTCGGCAGTTGTGGTCTTCTGCATTAATCTCTCATATTTTGTTTCGCTGTCTGATGCGAAGCTTTCCTGTCTTGTCTTAAAACCGATTTGTCCTTTGAAGCTTTTGTCGCTCAAGTGCTGGGGGTTGGTGCAAGGCGGCGCTATCAATGGCGATACAACAGCATTTGTAATGGTGTCGGCGTCGTTAAGTATTAATGACAACTTACCCACCCATCTACGAAAACAAAAATGAATACATTTATAAATAAGAGGAAAACAAAAAGAAAAAACATGTATGTAAATAAAAATAAAGAAGAGATAAGTAAAATAAAAAAAAGGAAAGAAATAAGTGTCGTCTGTGTATGTGGGGGAGCTTACTTTTATCCAATCGTCTCGGTTTTTCGTGTGACAAAGAGGCTTCGTCACAGAGTAATATCGCAATGATACAGTCGTTTACACGCTAATTTTCCGGTGAGAATAAAACGTCTAAGTTGTTAGCCGATGAGCCAACAGACATGTGTAACGGGGTGAGGGTGATTTTTTTTTATTGTTGTGCTCGTTAGCATACCGGCTCTCGGGTAGGAGATGGTCTCCTTTTATAGAAAGGGGGTTATTGTTTAGTTTGTTCAACCGTAAGCCTAACTATCTTTTAAAACGGTAAATGCGAAAGTTGGGTCCACTTCTCGCACTACCGGTAAAGTCAAAACGCCCTATTTCAAGTTAATTAAATTTCACACTTTAGACGCATCATCTGTTTTATTTACTGCTTATTTATGAGTTTATATGGAAAAGCGGAAAACTTTAAACTCAACGTTTCGCCCAGCTATTGCGTGGGCTTTATAAAGAGTGGAAAAGCTAAAAGTCGTGTTCGTTTGTTTTTTGCTACCTTTACCTGTTTCTCGCTTGGTAACGCTCACACAAAAGCTAGGCAGAACGTTGTCTGCTTGGTCTTCAGCTCGAAATTAAAAAAAAAGTTAGTGTTTTTTTTTTATATATAAATAAATGAAGAAGGTTTGTTTCATGTTTAAAAGTAAATTATGAATGACATTTTTTTTATTATTATTAATGTTTGAAGTATTTCAAGAAGCGAATTCTGCGAAACGATAGCGAGTTGTCAAGCGAGCTAGTATTTTAATAAATAATTTCTGATAGGGATATTGGTTATCTTGAATAGATTAGCCTTGAAAGAGGTTGCCATTCTTTGTCGATTAATTTTGGTGGTTTTTCGTAGCGGTGACGAGTCAAATAGTCCACCGTGCAAATGTTCATCCTATAAAAAGACAATTTCTTCGCCAAAATTCTTTTTAACACTCAATAAAACAGAAAATGGTCGCTTATAGCCAAAAAAATGACCTTTATACGGCGGACTTTTTACGGTTGAGGTTTTAACTTGTCTTCGCTACAAAAAACCATCAGACAAAACTAATCAATAAAAGAATCGGCAGCCTTTTTCGGAGCCAACCGCTTCAAGCGGAATATTCTTCGAAAAATCTACTTTTACGGAAAATATATATTCCTTTTATTAGATGTACTCAAGAATTTCTGAAAAGGTTCTGTTCGTTTATTGGCCAGTCTGTAACAATTAAGTTTGAAATAGCATTGTTGTTGGTCTGTTACGCTGAAACTTGAATTAGCATTGTGGTTGGTCTGCCATACTGACTTTTGAAATTGCATATTCGTCAAGGTGCCATGCTTTAGTTTGAAATAGCATATCTAGATCCTCGTTCTTGACCTTGTCGCGGTTATCACGTGGCGGCCATCTATATAAAAGGTAGATAGTCCTAAGACGGGATACTGTTGCCACATCTCAGAAGGCCGCACATAACACTTTTCCTGCCTCGAGAGAGTACAAAATCGATCAGTAAATCAAGTGGTGGATTATCTTATCTCTCTACAGCGCCTTTCTTACAGAAGAGTTGTTGCTAGTCGTTCTCTACTATAGCAATATTTCCATGGGAGGTGCTAAACTGAACTTCAATCTTTGATTCTTACTGGTAACATATTCACAGCAGGAACTCTTATTGCTGCCACAACGCGGAAAAATACATTTCTTTATGCCTCTATGACTCTAGTGTCAGGCATGAAAGTCTATGGACAGAGTTTCTTTAAAAAGGATCCCGCCAGTTGAACATATCACGGGACTGATTCCCTGCTAATTAAACTGAGTAAATCCAATGTCAACAAATTATTGTCTAAACCGCCCCACAAATAATCAAACAAAGGCCATGCCATTGATCAATGTTAGTACTACCGTAGTGTTCCGCATCGTTCGGCTGATGATCATTCTGTCGCAGTAACCCTCATCCTCGAGTAACTCTGGGCCTTGATAACTGGTGACCCAATAGTAAAATAAAATCGTTGGTTGGTCGTGGGGTCTGACGGTGTATCAACCATCATTGTGTTATTTCATTCTGAAACCTCGTGTATATGATTGGTTTGTAGACTAATATTATACTGTTTGTAGACTAATATTATGCTGTTTGTAGACTAATATTATACTGTGACGGATTAGTTGCACCATCTGTCACCGGAATTCCGAAGATATATTTTTTTTTTAACAAAAAATTACTTGCTCTTCCTACATTTTTCACTCATTTAGTACTGGTCAGGCTCAACGTCGTCTAACTTCGGAGACCGTTTCGGAACCGCGTGTCAACGTGATTATAGTCATGTACTGTTGAATTGGCTCTAATTGGTACCCCGTCGTTTTATTCCGGCGATTTTTGGGTTCCTCGGCTGCAGTTATAATCAACATTCGATTTTAGCGTTAAGACCATTTATGCTGCAGCCCGACATGAGTTCAAGTTCAACTCTGGCCGTAGTTGGCCACATCTTCAACTGCCATTATGTTTTTTTATTCTACAAGCGGTTAGAGGCTCCGGATCTATTACCTAATCCACGTTGTTATAAGGTCGAATGTCAAAAACGAGCACTTGTTAAAACCAAACTTACTTAGATTTTGAAAATCTTTTTATCTTATCGCAGGATCCACCCATCAAAATACGGCTTAGCATCTTTGTTCATCTCTGAGATGACTGCTTGGTCTTATGGGGCAATGGAATCGGGCAATAGAATCGGTTATGTCGACTCCAATTCTGGTGTATTTTGGTCATTTAAAAAGTCGCCTGTCTCCATTTACTTCCCTCCCCAACAAGAGCAGAGTAAGATATAAGGTATCTGAGGAAACCCAACTCCCCCAAAATAAGCACTCTGGATTGGGACAAATAAAAATTGCTTCAGTCTAGAGTGATATCTCCTTCTTCACTGACCGGGGATAGAACATATACAGTTTAGTAACAGAACAGATACTACACTTTTATCTTAGCCAAAAGAGAAAGGTTGTCAAGTTATCCGGATCGATGCAAAGCGCGTGTCAAACCCCAGCAAGGTCTTCTTCTGGTGAGGTCTTTCTTGGGAAAAGTTTAATTTTAGGTGAAAAAGAAGTGTGCATATAAATACCTGCTTTCAGCGTCCTCAGCGTCACCTGCTTTCTATAAGAAGGTATGTTCGTCTGTCCATTGTCGTTCGACCTGCCACGCTTTAGTTTACAATGTGATGTACATCATTAAATGCCCGGATGGGATAGATGTCCGGATAGAAAGGATGCCCGGATTGAATAGATGCATATTAAGAGTATCCGGGTTTGTTACACGAACATCACACTGAAGACGCAAATCTATATGCTTTTAGAAAGTTATAGTGTTATAAGAGTTTGTCTATTCGTATGCAAATAGAAACATAATTGCTTGACAAATAAGGAATAGGCAGAGTACACATTACTAAGCCAGTAGTTTTACGATATCGATACCAGTTAAGATCTATTGTGAGTCCAAAAATATTTTTAACCAAATACATATTTTATGATATTAAAGAAATTAATGTAATATTAAAACCATTACATCAATATTTGTTTCTAAACTAAATGACCTATTTCATAATTCGACAAAAAAAGTAGGTATAAAAGTTATTGGCCATTATTTCGAAGAGAATTACTTTTGCTTAAAACATAATTTCTAATGTTATCTTTTATAACAAAAACACTACGTAAATACATTCATCGCAGTTAATTATTATTTCGTGCAAAGACTAAGTAGCGTATTTTTTTCACTAAATTTCACAAATATTTTCTCCGGTAGAAGCGAACTACAGATGGAAATTGACATATCCATGTACTGTACCAACACTACTTATATATATATATATATATATATATATATATATATATATATATATATATATATATATATATATGAGAGAGAGAGAGAGAGAGAGAGAGAGAGACTTGTTGCGCAACGGATAAAGTGCTTAGTTTAATCAGTTCTAAGTGACAACCTTCTGGGGCTTGAAGGTTTAATACTCAGTACAGACGACACTTAGAATATAATTAAGAATTACTTAAAGGTAATGGGTAACGGAATGAGAACAATATACTACTGTGAATTAAATAAAGGATTCCGTTCAAAATTCCGTACAGATTCGCGAGTTCGACTAACAGATTCCCGAATTCAGCAAGATGCACCTTAAGAAGGTTGGAGACTACATCGCCTGAAACGTTGTGAAAATAACCTTCTAAGATAAGAACAGTAATCAAAACGTTCCAAAAAAATACAAATTATCAACCATCATCTGAAAACGTCCAAGACATAATCTTTATATCATTTCGTCTGTGAGATAAAAGACGTTGAATTCATCTTAAAATTTGAAATGAGATTACAGCTTTAAAAAAGAGGTTCCCTAAAGGACTATTTCCTGGGGATTTCTTTCTATCACCCTCTAAATCTTTATTTAACATGTTATGCTCCGTAAACTTTCGTCAAATATTCGGTATAAACAAACTCGTGTATTAAAATGCAAAAATCAAAAGACAGAAGAATTACCATTTCAATAAATTCAGTGTTTTAAACCAGTTTTACACATGTTTTATCGATTTGGCATAACAGTAAGAACGTTCGCTAATGACCGAGAAACTAAGGTTCAATCTTCGGTCGAGTCGTACCAAAGACTGAAAAATGTAGTATATATGCCCCCTTGATGAAGTTAAGTATTATAAGGTAGTGATCAAGGTTAAGTGGAGTAATCCTAGGAAAAGAGTAGCGCCCTCCCCTACATCTAGGTGTAGTAGCTAACCAAAGGAAGCCTTCAGGTCGCCCTCAACTCTGGTCGACTACTTTACTTTTTTTATCATATATCGAACAGGGGCGATAGTCATTTTTTACTAATCTTATATTAGTCATCAGTAAATATAGTAATCTGAATATATTTAAGAAATAAAATAAAAGTTACATGATGAAGTAATTCTCTAAAAATGTTATTATATTTATTTCTCAATAAACATACATAGAAAACTTGACTGATGCTTACAATGTACGAATTATTCTTCTTTTTTTTAAATTTTAAATCTGAACTAGTGATGTTTGATAACAATATTCCGTAAAATAAAAAAAAAATATATAATAAAAATGTTAAACGAAGGGGGCGGTCGATCCACTTTCGATAATTTTATCGATAGACTGAAAAACTGAAAAAACATTGAACATAATTCAGAAAAAATTGTGTAACCGTTATCAGACAGCACCCTTTCTGTATCTTCACCGTCCCTTTACCCTGCCTTGTACACGTTCTAATTTCATGTATATTTATTTTCATTCATCCTATAAATGATTTGGATGCCCCAGTCAGAGTGACAGGTGAACATATCGAGGAAGTTGACAACTGCATCTACCTAAGGAAGACAGTGAGCAGCGACACCGATATCATGCCTGGAATCAAAACGGTGCAGTGCGTTTAGATTGACAGCCATTTCCAAAGTAGACAACATCATAAAGAGTAGAAAGTCCTCTATAGACATTAAACGGAAAGTGTTTAACGAATACATGCTGCCTGTTATGACATACGGTAGTGAAACATTGACACCCTATAATACAGCAATAGAAACGCTACGAGTGGCACAACGCAAAATGGGACGCATTATTGATGAAATCAGTCTACATGAAGAAAAAAATGAAACACTTGGATCAGACAGCAAACAGAGGTAAACGACATCATTACCACCATATGGAACAGCTAAACTTAGATGGGTCGGTCACATTTCGAGATCTACAGACAACATCTACGGTGAAAACATAGATAGCAAGGCAATGCACAAGACTAAGAGAAATACCGTGGAGAGACAACCTATACAGCCAACTGGTTCCTATGTGGTCAAGCCTAGCCAGAGGCAAAACAGGGTGGAATGCACCCAGGGAGGCGTTCCCCCTCAGAAGTAATCAAAACCCATGATGATGATGATGATGATGATGATGATGATTTCTGCGTACAAAAAATTAAATTTAAATAGTTAAAACTAATCTACAAGATAACTCATCTGCAAGATATCATTTTTAAAATCAAACAATTCGATCAAGTGTATATCATGCTTATTAATTGAGTGGTGTTTGACTTTAAAACTGCGGGTTTATTTTTGTTTGTAATCCGTGAATATTCGATAAATTCCATTATTCGAAAGCAGATGGTAACATTATTTAAAGTGTAAATAAATACAGACGTTGCCCTCTCAATTTCCTCTCATTTCACTAATATTTCCTGAATTTATCTTTTTAAATGGAGAAATAAACGGTCCTTGGCCTACAGGATTGGAGCAATAGGTAGTATCTGTTCTGATACTACACTTCATCTTTTACATGCCCATGCTGTGAATGAGAAATCATTCTAGACTCAGATAACTTGTTTGTGCCGATCCAGATTGACCCTTTTACTGGTACTGGATTTGTTCTATATTAAAAACCGATCTGGGACAGTTTTGTCTTATTATTTACTTTAAAAATCTGCACACTGAAGTATTTATAAATAGTTGTAACTTATTTATTCAAATTAGTTTTAACATAATTATTGGTCATATTATTTATTTTGTGAACCACGATTTATATATACATTGAATTGTCAATAGAATAAAATTTGATAGGTTCAAGGTGTTAATTATATGAGAAACTATTTCTGGATTATTAAGAGTTCGTGAAAAGAAACATACAAACAGAAAGCAATTACATACATATATATATATATATATATATATATATATATATTTATAATCAAATATTAATTATTTATTACCTACAGACATCGATGTTTCATGCTAACGCAATCTTCAGTGCAGGAAGCTAATTCTCGACGGTCGGCGGGCGCGAACTCCGATCACAAATCGCCACTGATTTGAAGTCAAGAGCGTTATATATATATATATATATATATATATATATATATATATATATATATATATATATATATATATATATATATATATATATATATATATATATATATATATATATATATATATATATATATATATATATATATATATATATATATATATATATATATATATATATATATATATATATATATATATATATATATATATATATATATATAGTAAGTGTTTCGAATTTGTTATAAAAAAATCAATTTAATTTCAACAATTGTTTCTGCCTATTTGAAAACATACATTTTCTTCATAATAAAATTCAAGTATTTTCGGAAAGGCTTCATTAGTGAATATTTTTAGGACCACAATAAAGGCAAAATCTAAAACAAACACTATCGTCAACACGTCAACATTGTTCATTTATTTTTTCTCATTTTATTTTACTTTTTACAGATGATTTTTTAATTATCTCCTTCTGTTGGTAAAAATTAAAACTATCATTTCAAGACAATTAAAATCACGACAAACACAATTATGAATCTTATTTTTTTTTAAATGTCGGCCATTAAGTAGATTTAGCGTACAACAAATGTCAGGATAAATTTCAGAGGAAACATAATTATAATAAAAGAAACGGGCGGATGGAAAAAAAAGAAAGTTGCTAAAATTTTCCTTAAAGCCTTATCGTCTTACCCTCTAAGAAGAAACGTCAAAATGATAAATTAAAAACTAAGAAAATCGAATGAGATATGAGAGGAAATTGTTTTAGTTGGAGAAAACGATTGAGAGAGAGAGAAAAAAGGATATATCTCTCAACGTTATGATGGATTTGAATCATTAAAGATCTCCAACTGATGTTTCAAAAGCTTTTGGTTACACAGGCTAGGTCGAGAAATGTTAATAACTAACAGCTTAATAATATTGCAATGGTAGATCAATCTAGCACTGTGTAAAACGGAAAACCACCCATCGGAATACTGGTCAGAACAACGATTTGTACCAACCAGGTGATTACTGATGGCAGATTCATGTACTTAAAAGCTCCCGGATGATCTCGAAACCTTGTGTAAACGTATATAACATAGTATGTGTTGGTATATAATATATATATATAGATATATATATATATATATATATATATATATATATATATATATATATATATATATATATATATATAGATATGACGGATAATTTCCGAATGTGTTTTCTGGTTTCGAGCGGGAACTCGCCGATGTATCTAACGTAATCGCTTATATCCCTGGTACATTCCGATCCATCAGAATCTCTCTTCAGGGGTAGGTATCGAGTAAAGAACGAGGTGCTTCGATATTAATCATTAGTTTTGGCGGGAATCACGTGTTGGTCACAGTATAAATCAGGTATGAGTATTATAACTATCTTAATATGTTGTCACTACTATTGAAATTAAGTTTGTTTATTAAATATTTCAATAATAGTGAATATATACTAACATGCCTATAATACTAACACTAGAACCTTATTAATACTGTAATAAACACGTGATTCCCGCCAACACTACTCATGAATATCTAAGCATCAGGTTATTTACTCAAAATTTGCAATGAATGTAAAGGTAGTCACTGTGACAATCATTAGATATCTACATGATTATAAGTGCGATTTTTAGAGAGTTCCTTCTTCTAGGTGAGTTTTCTTACCAAAGTAAAAATCTAGACTAGACTACAATTTCATCTATATCTGACACCCCTAACAACTACGAATGCAATCCTCTACCAATAGAGGAGTCACAAACTTTCACAGCAAGAACTCGCATTTTTACCGCAACGATAACACACTTTACCTATGTCCCTCCATGTGCCAAGAGTTATGAGAAATTTCAATGGACAACAATTATTTGCAAGGGCTTCTCACCCATCGAACATATTACCGCGGAACTGCTTACCTGTTGATTAAAAATTGGTCGAGTTCAAATCTAATGTCAACAAATTATTGTCGTAAACGACCCCAAATTTAACGAATGACAGTTTATACCACTGATCATTTCCGTCCCAATCAATCAATCAATTTTATTAGCAAAAAAATTAGCAAAGTGCAACGTCGCAATTTTTACTTTCTCACTCTTTTCTCTTTTTCATGGTGCTGTCGTAATATACTCCCTCCCTCTCTATTTATGTTTCCCTCATCCTCTGCCTCATCTTTCTGTCTCTTTTATTCATCCTTTTCCCCTCTTTCTCCCTTCCGTTTATGTATTTACATAATTCCATTTCTCTGCCCACTTCAAATGAAGTGTACATGGTGAAAAGCAAGCAAGATAACACCATTATGTGTTGTATATAGTGTTTACATGCTTAATCATTGAGAGGTACGCTTTAAGACATTTACAATAATTTGTTTCCGAATACAATTTTGAAACATATAATCCATTAATAACGACTATGTAATAATTCCTGATTCATCCATTTTTCCGAGATGAAAAGTAACTTTACAACCACTCCAGATGTAACCGTCTGCATATATAAGAGACAACTACGCTAAAAGATGAAACACTGCTGCCATATCTGGAAAAGTGATGCACAGAGCACTCTTCATTCGCTTGACAGAGCACAAAATCATCTTCGAAATCTAGTGGAGTGTTGTCTCTTTTCTTATCTAAAACCCCTTTCTCGCAGAAGAGACGTTGGCGGTCTTTCTCTACTCTATCGTTATTTTCATGGGAGGTGTTCGATTGAGCTACAATCTTTGGCTCCCCATTGAAAGACATTCACAGCAAGAACTCGTCCTTCTCTCACAAAGATAAAACACTTACGTTTCTCCCTTCACGTGCCTAGCGTCAAGTGGAATTGCATATACATTTATTACCTCAGTTCAAACTCAGGCATGAATCTTCGCAAACAGCCGCCAATACAAAGGAAAGGCAGACGTGTCTGCAACGGATCAGATAGTACGCAAATGGTTTGAGAAATTTCATAGTGGTAATGAGAGCTTTGAAGGTGACGAGGGAAGAGGACGGCCATACCTATTTGACAATGTACACGTGAAAAGAAGTGTTGAACAAAACTGATTTCAAATGTTAAAGAAATGTTCAAGGCGCTTGATGTCATTATTCCATTGTTGTTCGACACTCTGAAATGAATTGGTGAGGCGAAAACTTTTCTCTTTCTAGAATCTGTTTCCGAAATCGCTGAGTAACCTATTAAAATAGTAAGCAAAATAAACATACAGGTGAACGAAAAGGGAAAATAAAATAAATGAAGAAAGAAAAGTTTAAGGTGAAGGTGTAGCAGTCATAAACGTAACATTTATTTCTCCTTGCGGAGAGCAGACCCTCTAAGGTGATTTGGTCATACATTCACCTATCAGTTTCCAGGGCGTAATTGTTTTAACCGACCATTGAAGAACTACTTCGAGATCCCGTGGAATTTGGACAGCACCCCGAGAGTGTTCCCTGGCACCAGCCAAGAAAGACCACGACCTCTCCTCTCTCCTGCCTTGGTCCACTGGACACACTAGCACCGGCTACTTTCACTTGACGAGTAACTGCTCGTTGACTTTCGGAAGCATAACGAACTTTTTTACTTAAGTCATGAATAGATAGCGATAGAGATGGAGGGGGAGATAAGGTAAATAATATAAAATGGAATAAAAAAAGAACGAGAGTGGAATAGAACGAAAGGGAGAAGAGAACACAAAAGATGAATAGGAAAATCAGGCTAAATCTTAAACCAGTCCAAAAAAGAAAGCCAATGATACAAGGTGGGAAGGAGAAAGGCAACAACTATACGAAATAAAGATCAAATGGAAGACATACGAAATGATGTTGCTGACGTCCGAAGGAAGAGAAGCTGCAGTAAGAGAAGAAGATGAAGAAGAAGAAGAACAAGAACAAGCAAAAAATGGAATTAATGGAGAGAGATACGAGAGAGAGAGAGAGAGAGAGAGAGAGCGAGAGAGAGAGAGGGAGGGAGAGAGATTGATAGAGGTTAGGGGGTGCAAAGAAAGTTAAAAGATATATAAACGAAAAAAGAAGACAAGATGAAAGGACGAAGCGGTGGCGCCATGTAGCCTGGACCCTCAGGGACAGTCGCATGGGATTTAACAAACAAATAAAAAAATAAAAAAATAACAGCCAAAAGTCTTTTTTTCTCTTCGTATCTCCCCTTTTTTGTTTCCCCTTAATCCTTATATTTTGTTTTTTTATTATTCGTGCGTTATTTCATTTTTTTGTACTATAAGTGTCCTTTTCTCCCCTTTTTATTTGGTCAAAGAGTAATTATTACTTATTTTTCGATCACACTTTTCATAAGATTTATTTTTCAAATATTTCTAAATCCCTTTAGTTGTGCACTTGTTTTATATAAAAACTACTTTCATTCATTCCCCGATAAACTTTTTAATGTATATTTTTCCTCATGTACTAACGAGTCAAAGACAACTCGAGGATAAGAGTGTATGTGTTTGGCAGGAGGGCAATGAAACAACAAGAAACAACGTGAGGATTGGTAACAATGCTTGAGACTGGTCAGAAATTAGATTACTTAAGAGGACGGCTTAACAAGAATTTGTTCACATTGGACTTGAAAACGACCATGCTGGGATACCGCCCCGTGATACTGTGTTCAATAGATAGATAGTTGTTTGAACACAAACACACACATACATATATCCAACATGTGCGCGACTACCAAAGTGTACTATATGTTCAGTTTCAGTAGGTAATCCTCCCAGGCATTAATCCCTCCTTTCGTGTGCATTAGTTTATTGCATATTACGTGTCGTCTGGTGCGCTCTATTCTTAAGGTGTACTGAGATGGATATACAAATATTTATTTTTCCGTAAAGAGTGCCACTTTTAGAGGAAGCTTTATTTTCCTCACATTAAAAAGCAACCTTGTGTCTAACTTTTCCCTCGTGGGAAGACCAGTAAATAGGCACACATACACATACTCAGAAAATCATAATAGCTCAGTCGCTATCACTGCCGACTGTGCGTCAAACGCGCCTTGTTTGAATTTTGCCGGGATTCTTGCGTCACTTTTACCAATATTATCCGAAAAGGTATAAATTAATAACTGTTTCCTCTTATCTAGCTAAATGTGAAATAATGAAGTAAAATGGAATAACTCCTACAACCATGCAGGACTATGTTAGGTGGCACACGTTGTGCTCCTTAACAATCATCACTTACCTGATGGGGATATATGGATAGATAGCTAGCTAGACAGATAGATATACAGATATCTCTAGCTAGCTAGATAGATTATATATAGCTATATATATATATATATATATATATATACACACACAGAGAGAGAGAGAGAGAGAGAGAGAGAGAGAGAGAGAGAGAGAGAGAGAGAGAGAGAGAGAGAGAGGAGTCGTGCTCTTCAAAATTCAGGATCCACTTGAAAAAGAATCACGTCTGATGATTTCTGACTGTAATCCTAATTATCGAATTACTATTAGATGACTAGTACCACGGGACTGCTTCCTTACTGACTACTACGTCTTCAAATCTTCGGTGTATTCGATAATTACTTTCAAGTTATTAGACTCACGAACTCGGAATTTACTAAGAATGGTCTACAGATTATGCATGTTATCATAAATTGGTTATATAACCTGAGGGAACATGAAACCAACTCTGAAACTTGATTTGTCTCTGCTTATACGGGTATTCACACGTTAGATAAATGAAAAACACAGATTCTCCAAATTCAGGAAACTAGTTGATCATTTTAAGACCATTTAATGGAGTATTAACTCCAAATAGTCCAAATAGTTTTATAAGCCCAGAACTTCAGTTATGTCAACTGTATTAACATACTTTCAGCTATGCGACGATTTCCTCCTGATTCGGTTAAAATATCTGATGGCAATGCCTACTGCACTAATTAATCATATATTAGATAGAGCATGAACTAGCCACTGTATTATTTTAAAACACTTATTTAGTATAATATTAAGCTTCCTCCCACTGCGAGAAGATGTGGCACAAGGTCGGAAGGTGACGATTAAACGCCCAGCGCTCAATAAGTACTGCTCTTTGTCCCCAAAACAAATACCTGAGCAGCCCCGTTGGCGTTCTTCGGTTTAGGCGTCTCAGCCGATTAGCGATAAACTACCACCTTCTGAAAGCAAACGGTTTGTATCTCCTAGGACTGCACAGAACACTATCTCAGCTCGACAGAACAGGGCAGCACTTGCCGTAGCGGTCCACCCCGTCGGAATGATTGTCGAGGGCGCATCCTTGACTTGCATGAAGTGCTAAAGAATCCTTTCAACTAATACGAGTCCCATAGGGGAAACTGTAATAACAGAAATTGCCCGGGGATTAATAATTCTTACAAGAGAATCATGCGTCAGATTGATTTGCCGTGGGAATGCGGCCATTTTAAATTATGAATAGAAAACTCAAAATAGAGGCTACTTTTTTTTTACATATACCGTTATAAGATGGAAAAAAGATTAAAATTAGCTCGTATTTTTTTAAATGTGTACAACTGTATTTTAGCAGCTTGAGAAATGTGTTATGTAGTTACAATAACCCTACCATAAAGTGTGGGTGTTTTTATCCTCGGAGCTAAGCGCTGAACGTTGAATTGGGGTGACCGCCTTTGAAGAAAATGGACGACAACCGGCTATATTAATTAAACAATTTTACATAGGCACATAACAAAGGAAGATATATGAACAGGAAAAAGTAAGTATACAAAATAAAGGTTTGCGAAGTCGTGCATTCGCTGAAGTTATCTTATCTGTAGAAGAATTCCGTTCACAAGTGAGCACGTTACAGTCCGCATGAAGTTGTTTGCTCTCTCATCATAGGAGAAAGAATTTACTTGTGACGGCAGTGTTCGGCTTGTGTAGTACAAGACTAAACCGTTTACCGATATTGATCGTAGTATATAAAAATAGAAAAAAATCATCAGCGTTTCACTTGATATAGGCTGGATCACATGACCTTTAAGGTGATTGGGTATAACTTCTGGCCAATCCACGCGATCATTAAAGGAGCAAGGGAAGGCAACCATATCGATCAATTTATGAATGTCTTATGAATTCCAATTGAAGAAAAACGCTTCATATTTGTTTTAAATAGCCCACTTCTTGGCCCTCGTACACTGCTGTTGTATTTTGATAAAATTCTTTTTTTTTGCAGTTTACTTTTTACATGATAAGATTACACGTGTCGTCATGTTGCTTAAAATACGGAAGCACAAAACGCTAAAAATGTTAAAGCTGTGCTCCATGAAGCGTTTATTTGATGCGGCATGCGCGTAAACATAAAATATAATGAGCGATGTAAGTTGCTGTAGTTTTGAAACGGATACAGACAACATGGCGACATTTGTTATACAATTGTTTAGGAAGTTACATTTTAAAGTAAAAAGAGTTTTAATTCTGCGTGTTTTTATAAATCGAAAATGCAAGTTTTACGATATTGGAATACCTACCCAACATATTTGACCATTTAGAAAATAATCAATGTAATTTTTTATAGATGGTTTATTGTACAAGTTGTCAGAAAAGACTACCCATGGAATTGTCAATAACATTCATAATCCTTTCTGAAATCCAAGCATATTTGTCAGAAATAAAATTCAGTATATGCCTGACTTGTTCACCAATTGTAAAATCATGAATGCTCAATAGTATTTTTATAATCGTTGTTCAGTCATTTGCGGGGAAACTTTAGTGATGGTCTCATCAGTCGGGGTGTGATTATGAATAGACTTCACCGTCACCGGACCATAACACCCCACATTTTCATCTGCGGGTTTATCTAAAAAATAATGTATGTCGAAACAATCCTCATAAAATTCCTGAACGCTATCACAGTTAAAATAATGATAATTTTACACATTGTATCCAAGTGTACTAATCTTTGAATGACGATAGCAAAAAGATTGTTGGTCATCATGAATGAAACGCGGTGTACAAGTCGTGTAAAGTTTATTTGTACTAAATATTGCTATTTGTCAGAAAAGATTGTGAATTTTATCAACGATTCTATGTGTGGAATTTTTTGGTGATCACCTTGTAAAACAACACAAATTAATCGAAGTTTATATTCGATTTTTATTGGTCTCCTGTTGCTGGAAACAGTTCTCATATAGAATTATGGTTTTTTATGCAACAAGGCTCGGAAAAAAGCCACAAGTGTGAAACGGACGTTCCTGCATAAACAGTTAGTCTAGCGAGTAAGACCGGCGCTCCGTTAAATCGTACTTGTGCAATTTTCCAAAGTTACGTGCTTTATATAAAACTAAGAACGTATACGAATATTCTTCCGCCGATTAAAAAAAACTGCTTTACATCGGCAAACAACCACCAAGTGTTTATAGCTGATCAACATACTTAAAATCGAAAACGATATTCGTGTGTCTGTGCACGAAGGAAATTATATCTAGGTTATGTGTCTTAAATAGACAGTGTATCTCCATATTTCTATATTTGTAAGCTATATACCAGCGTATATTTACTTTAGTTGTAATCTACGTGTAATATTATACTAAACCAACCATAACCCGTGGGTTCAGATTTTTTAATATATACTAATAAATATATAATTTCTTGACTTAAACATTGGTTGATACAGCATCCGCCATCAGTAGTTACTGATGGTATTGCTACCTATTTCAAGGGAACATATACATTACTGTTTTGTTGTTATTCTTGAGTGAATCAGATTTCTGTTTAAGCCCATGAAGATTGTGCCTCAGGATTGTCTGGTGTGCATGAAGCCCTCTTCGTTGGCCATAACTACTTGGTCGACCTGCAAGTTTACAGGTTTATCTCTCCCTTGACCAGCGGTTGCATATAAAGTAGGGAAAACTTTGGCACATAACATACAAAACAATGATTCTTGCACATGCTAAAAAAACGTTATCCGCACTTTATAGATTTGCGGTTGCATGCCTCAATCGGTATATCTTTCCATAAGCACAGACAGTCAGAGACAACGAGGAATTCTGATGTTGACACGTTCTATATTTTCATCATAGCCCTGGTTCCAGGGTTTCAACCTCAACACCACTGGGTGCAAGACTTGGTCGTCATGAGTGACCCTACCAGGAACCGGACTCTGTGATGGAATACTTCAGACACTAAAACATTACCGTCGTCCTTAACACGGCAAAGACAGGTTGGAATTACGGGATACTGTTTTCAAACAAATAAACCTACTTCTACTCCTTTTGGGAAGTACCATTCATCTGTTCGCCATTATCAAGTAAATATAGAGAGAGCTTTGCAGAAAACCCTGACAATTGACAAAAAGAAAACGAACTTGGAAATACAAACAAAAGTGTATATGCATAGACACGACAGTTTATTTAGCAACAGTTATAGGTACATAAAATATAACCGTCGCCGGCTGAGACGACCATATCAAGGCAGCCGCGAAATGAGTCACATGCTTTGGCGACCATGTCTTTGTCTATATTAGTGAACACCTCCACGATGACAGTCTTACGAGAGTCCACCGTGCTGTCGGCGTGATTGTTGATCTTGGTCTCGCTCACGCTCCAGAAGAAATAGTAAAATAGTTGCAGTCGAGTGAGAAGATAGGCCACAAGTTCGGCGACCAGTGATGAGGCATATTGTTGAACAGCCACGCCTAGGCCGTCTTAGTCTTTTGTTCAGAAGCGGGTCCTGCTGAAAGACGTAGGGGCACCATACGGCGATCTCGTCTATCGAGGGCTTCATCACCCTTCTCAGCACGTGAGGGTAGATCTATACAGTGGCTCAAGCCATTTTGAAATATATACGGAGGAATAACGTCCTTCTCGATGGAGATGACGCCAAGGACTATGGCGGAGGAGGGAAAGTTCGTGTGCCTCAAAACGGGAACATCCTCGATGTTTTTGCAGATCTACCGGTCGTTATGCCTGTTCAAAATTATTTTCACCAGAGAAGAACCTCATCATCCCAGCTGACCGTTCTTGAACTCGTTCAGCAAAGCAGCCGCCTTGATTTTCCTCGACTCATTGGAGACATTCGTGATAAACACACGGTGAGGCTTGACGGTAGGAGGGGTAACCACTGTTCTCTATGATCGTTCAACATATAGTCGACTTGTCCGAGACCATATAAGCGGCTATTTTACCGTTGCTCTGGCTTCGGAATTTGCTGCAACGCGCAACATGTATATAATAAGACTTTTGTTCTTTTAAGAAGCATTGCTTAATTTTGAAATATGAATACCTAGAAGCCGTCACAATGCAATTAAAAATAAAATTGAATCTAAATTTTCGTGAGCAAAATCATCTTCCGTGATATTTAGAATTGCTGCATTTCCTATCGTCATTTTTTAGTTATGATTTTGTCGTTTCAGGCCGTGAGATATTAGCAAGTGCTGATTTTAAATTAATACTTAGGGCTTGATGAAAAATAGACTGCAGAAAACGCAACAACTCTTAATATCTCTGAAAATGTTTATTCCCGAAAATGTAGATAGAAAAAAAGTATTATAACGTCTTCTATGCTTTCATATATATATATATATATATATATATATATATATATATATATATATATATAATGCATTTATATGTAATTGTTTTTATTTGTGATTGTAAGGTTTGTTGCTTTTTGTTTTACTACAATATCAATCGTTTTAACCTTCGCTTTATAGGACGTATTGTTGGTCATTGCATATATTTTTTATTAATTTCATACGCATATACAAGTAATCCATTGGTACGTGTTTCATGACCGACTATAGACATCAATATCGAAGGTTCAATCATTGTTTAGTTAGCCATGCTGATGACGGATGTGAGCCAGAAACAAGTGTTCATGGATTACTTTTATGTACGTATAAAATTGAATATATATATATATATATATATATATATATATATATAGACATTATTTTTTCTTTATTTCATATTTCATTAAAAATTACGGACAACGTGTGTCTGCATGCCTTTCTTTTTAATCCGTTTTAAGTTCCTTATACGTTTTCGGATTTCCAACTGAAACTAGCTTATCTATTAGCCGTACTTGTTTTGTGGCTTATCTGAATCCATATTCACTCTTACGTGGTGGTTATAAAGTATAGAACGTATATTTTTAAATATTTATTCATAAGTTTGCGAGAAACCATGTGATTGTTTTAGTATTATAAATGCATTAATATTAGTATCAGTATTAGTATCGATCAGCACCGCTGAAATTGATCCAGATGAATTTGAAAGTACTAATACCTTAAACCCGTACGGCAAATACATCGGCCAGTTCCAGCTCGAAACTCGAAACCTAATAAGGAACTTCTAACGGATTAAAAGAAATATATGCAGACACACGTTGTTTGTCATATTGAATGAAATATTGATATATATATATATATATATATATATATATATATATATATATATATATATATATATATATATATGCAGTTAGACAATCTCTTAAAACTAGAAATATGCAGATTAACAGGTGGCTCCAGATATTGTAGTATAAATGCAGCTTTTCAAGGAAAATTAGTTCAAGTACAACAAAACATTGGGAAGCGAATAATCGGCAATATTATATCACTCTCTAATGATATTACAACTTGGGTGGTTTTTATTTGCTATTTCTTTATCTTTATCGTCAAAGATGCCCTTTGTCACTGTTCCTGTGTGGATTAAACTGAATGAACGTTTTGACCTATTTGTCTATTGCATTATTTACCTCCTCTTCAGGAGGTTAGGCACAAGGCCAGTTTTATCTTACTCCCACAAGTAAGATGTGACTTAAGGTTGTGTCGGGAATGTGGAGCTTGAAAAGCCAGGGCCCGAGAAGGTGAGCACTCTGTCCATTAAAAATCGCCTGGGCATCCCCGTCGGCATTCCCCGGTTGGGGCGCTTACGGCAGTAAGTAATAAACTTACTCCTCCCCAAAGAGGGTAGGCAGAGCCTGGAAGGGTGGACATCCTAGAACTGCACAGGACAAACCCACAGCCCGTCGGAATCTTACATGTACAAATCATAGTATTTAACAATCCGACTAGGTATCATACCAGCCGAGGTTGGCTTTGACGTCTTTTTGGTACCCTAACGGTTGTCTTGAACAATTAGACCGTTCTGTTTCGGGATGATGTATTGTCCGGTTGTGGCCCAGCAGGTGCACTATCTCAACCAATACCATCTGAATCGGGATGCGGTTAGTTAATTTCTCGGTCGTCTGATGCGGCCCTACCGGGAGCAGCCAATTAGTTCGTTCTAGGTTAGTTTTGTACGCAGCAATTTGGGGAGCTGACAATATCCTTGTTAAAAGATAGTGCGTTACATTTCAGTTGAGGGACGTAGTGAAATCCTGCGGAGGTTCGCTGCGCGTGTTTGGATAGGCGAATCCCCTAAATGATAAAGTTTACAAAATATGTGCTCATGTTACTCATCGTCTTCCCGACTCGACCTTGGGTCATATCTTACTTGTGGGAGTAAGATAAAAACTGGCCTTGTGCCTAACTCCTGGAGAGAAATAAATCAATACTTATAGTCTTCCCTTAAATATATTTCCAATCCCCGTAATGATTGGTTCATTAGATTAGGAGTTTATCCCCTACAACGATATATATATATATATATATATATATATATATATATATATATATATATATATATATATATATATATATATATATATAATTATTTCATGTATCTACATAGAATGTTATAAGGATATATACATTTTTATGTACTAATTTTCAGTATTTACTTCAACAGTGCTCGATACGTGAGTAGAGCTAGGTAGAAAGATACATTTTACCCTGCCGATTCCCTCCAGGGGTCATACGCGGAAGCCTCTGTGCAGCTTAATTGCCATTAATATGTTTTCATAACTTACTACATATATATGCATATATATATATTCATTTATATATATACATACATATATATATATATTTATATATATAAAAAAATATATATGCATATATATATTTATATATATATATGCATATATATATATATAAGCATATGCATTAATATATATATATATATATATATATATGTGCATATTCATTAATATATATAAATATATATATATATATATATATATATGCGCTCAGTAAATGTTAACATTTTCAAGCAAAATAATGTACTTATGTTGCTCATCATTTTACCTTGAATATATATTCCAAAATCTACTATGATCCGGTCATTAGTTTTGGAGATAATTCTGTAAATATATAAATATATGCATATGCATCATATAGATAGACAGATTACACTGAATATT
Source organism: Sepiola atlantica (assembly GCA_963556195.1). NCBI lineage: Eukaryota > Metazoa > Mollusca > Cephalopoda > Sepiida > Sepiolidae > Sepiola > Sepiola atlantica. Next base: position 64,288,291 of record OY744517.1, on the reverse strand, counting down.
GTCCAACTTTCGAATTGAAAAGGAAACAAAAACTCTCGAAAAAATGGACACACATTAACACAAGTAACTAATGTTTGAACATTAAAAGTCTTTGCACAAACTTAATGAAAACAAATGTGTTTGTTTGTCTATATTTTATAAATAAATTATAAATATCACTGTTTTTAGATCAACACATTACGGCCAAATCAGCTTAGTTCAGTAATTAGATGTCTATATGAAGTAAAGATTCCTATGCATCACTGTTAAAGTGTTGAACTAAGATCCAAACTAACCCCAGATTTGGGATCTGTTTCAAACGCATTATTCCAAATTACGTAAAAATAACATCATAACATTAGACACAAATAGTCCGACAATGTCGGAATATTCGTGTCTAATATTATGATGTTTAGCTTTCATTTTTAGCCGACGTCTGAACAACTTTTTTCGTGAGATTACTGTACATATTTGACAAATTGTTTACTTTGAAGAAAACATTCATCATTTTTTTCTTAAAAGTGTTTAAAATATAGTCGATTAATATTCACTGATATATTTTTACTTTAATAATATTTTTTATTTATTTTATATTTATGCTTCTTTATGTTTCTTTATTTTAGACACCCCACTATTTTAGATCTATTCAGAGAGGTAAAAATTCCTACGCTTAATTAATTTATGTAAATTAAAAAGAAAACGGATTTCCGTTAGATCGGTAGTCTTGTTCGCCTTTAATTCCTATATTTTATGGCATCCTGTGTTCGAATCTTACACTAGACAATTCGATATATTTTCAAGCCGATGTCGATCATCAACATTAACCTGAATATTTTTCTTAATAAACAATGGATGAAATATTTTTAATAGATATTCTTAACATCGAATCTTGGTTATATAATACAAGAAAGGTTGAGAGACCTGTAGATGATAATTCAGCTAGTTTTTTTATATAAGCATGTTGTCGACAAGAAATAATACATTTATGAAAGATATACAATATCTTTATTCGCTTTTAGGCAAGTCCCGAAATACGGAGTTCTTTTTTACCATGCTTTGGAAAGGATTCCCTCGACGAAATATGAAACAAGGGTGTGAAAATTGGTTAGAAAGTATTCTATTGGCGCAATATCTGACAGGGTAGTGTGTGTTTGCTGGCTGGCAGTTAAATTGGCACCGCTCAGATTCTATCTTTATATTTCCTATCTGATTTCGTATTAGCAGCACAAAATGAGTAATAGCTGCACCTTCTCACAATTGTTATTTTCTCACAATGCACACGTACGTTTGTCATGTTTCTCTTATACGGCAACGTTCATCGATCTTCCGTAACTTTCAACCTCCTATGACAATGCATTTTTCGACGTGTCATTGAAGGCTCCTGAAATAACTTTCAATATAATACACATTTGAGAATATCAGGTGTTGTAAGCAAAACACGCGATTCAGGTGTAAAAATAAATTGCTGGGAATAGTACCGATAACTTTCGCAGGAATTGTTCGGGCTATAAGTTATATTTTTACTAACGTGACGTTTTCACACGAGTAATTTTCAGTGATTGCTCATTGGCAGTAAGAAGTGGTGTTCACCGGACTTTGAGTGACAAAAAACTCTTCTGATTTCTAACATTCTTCGACTCTTTCAATAACCGTTGCTAATTTGTTTTGCATTACTGCAGCTGTTGTTTATCATTGATTTCCCGTTGTAAATGACTGTTGGCCTTACTTGGAATTTGAGTGGCTATAAGCTTCTCCAAAGTTCCAGTACTTCTTTGCATACTTTAGTCATTAGTGTTCCCTAAAGTCTGACTTACAAGTCTCTCTTAATTACCAACATTCTCCGCCGTTGTATATCTTTTAATGTGATCGCAACAGTCGCTTACTATTGATTTCTAGCTTGCAACGACAGCTGGTTTTCACTGAAATTTAAGCTGCAATAAGTCTCCCCAAGGTTCCAGTACTGTCTGCATCACTCCATTAGAGATCTTTTTGATGCTCTCCATGGTGGCGGTGGTGGAAGGAATGGTGGTATAGGTGCTTGTTGTTGTTGTTGTTGTTGTTGTTGTGATGGTGGTGTTGGTGTTGTTGCTACTGCTACAGCATCTCATAGAACGTTACTTTTTACTGGCTTCCATTTTACTAACTGAATTTTACCTTGTTCATTTCTGTTTTCTGATTTTCCTGATTAAAATATATAAACACGAGACACGTGCAAATTAAACAGTTGTATCCTTCATCTGTTTTATATTGATGCCATGCTTAAAATGAATCAATTATATGAACGTTCGGCGAGAATGCAGACCACAAGATAGTATTGCACTACCTTTGTTCAAACTAAAATATACTTATCCAAGTACTCTTGTTAATGTAATTTAAGAATATATCTAGTTATAAGGGTCTATCTCTTAAACCATTGTAGGAAGGTTGGCATATTTCCATTCAATGAACGTAGATCCCACTACATAATTGAACCATTTTTGGACAAACATATACTACACGTTGACCCTTGCCTGAAGGTTATGAAAGTGTATTTTATTTCGAGTTTCACGTTCGATGCAACAGAGATATCAGATGAAAATCTTTGAATTACTTTTTTTTGTATTGCATCTTCAGCGATCGAGCGATCACATCTTTTTGAAAACGGAGAATAATAACGTACGTATGAATATGACATTGTTTTATTATATAGATTTTTGTCTGATGAGAATTTATGAAATCAATTTCGTAGAAGTTTATAAATATTTTGTAAATTGTCGAAATTATTTCGTATTATTTCAACAATATTGTACGTATAATAATTTATTTTTAAACATTTCAGTAATCTCGTCATATTTCTCGCTATTAGCTTCAGTACATTTATGCAAAATATATTTTGAAGACATTCCCCCGATGAATGGCAGATGGTAATTGTAAAATATCAGAAAAAGATGTTGAAAGCATTAACCACTTATGTTAGTTATTTCGAAAGCCTATATCCTCAATATATATTTATGTTCCCTGGTTTCATGTCAACTATATTCCAATGTATATCAGTTTAAAGATGTTCGCATGCTAACAAGAATCTATTTCTGCTAGCCATTTAAAAGTGTGGACATGTCAATTTTTATCAATTAAATAAACGTAGCAAAAATACGTTCATTCACCAGTTTCCTCCTATTAAATACTGGCTTTTAGTCAACTTGCTTATCATTCATACATTCATTCACGTGTTTTCGCCTTTATTCACTTTTCCGGTTTTATTATTTTTTGCTCATTTAATATATTCTTTTTTGTAGTCCTGTAATCAATCAATTGTGGCGTCTATTTACAATAAAAACCTTCTTCCTATCATAGAGACAGGGTAAGATGGCTGAAATCCACCTACGGCAAATCAAGCTGATATGATATTATCTATTACTAATTACCGCAGTCTCCTTTCACTTCTCTAAACGAAAAAAAAACTTACATCCTACAGCTAAACAACTTTTCCAGCAATGGTCGCTGCGATCACATGATCACGTCAATCCAATCATATTCTGCCGAAAGCGACGAATCGTTGATAGCACTGTCATAAAGCGTTGTTCCCTTTAGATCTTATAACCTGATTTTAGTGTCAGAATCCTTTATAAATAGTAGTGTTGGGACGATCAACTGGAACTGGAATCGGGACTCGGAAACATCGGAACTTTTGACGATATCGGAATCGAAAAAATGTGTGCCTATTTTCTGATGCAGAGACGATGCTTTTATTTGTTTTTTGTTTTTTGTTTTGATTTTATTAAAAAAAAGTTGCTGGTACTGATGATAAAATAATAAATAGTTATTGATTTTAAACTACCAGTAAAACTAAAATCAATAGATCAGTCCTACAAGTGTATTATTTTGCATTTGCGTATTACATGTGTTTTGAATGTAATCCGAAAATAATAAGAACAACAATAATTATATAGCTATATATATTTAAAGATTAAAAAAAAATCGGAATCGGAATCGGGAATTGTATCGGAATCGCAAATTTAGAAGGAAATCGGTAATTGTACTGGAATCGGGGAAAATATTTGAATCGTCCCATCACTAATTAATAGACAGATACATGAATTTTTAAAAATTTAAATTCAAGACATTATTATTTATAGAATCATTAGATGTATCTAGCCAGCCAGATTATTTTACATTTTCATTTCAGTTACGCTAAAGAATTTTTTTAAAATTTAAACATTTGATTGCTTGTAAATTAAAACGTAGCAATTCAGTGCGTAAATGTCGAAGTTACATTGAGGCAAGAAACACAGGCACACACAAGTGAAGTTATTTCATTGTAATATTATAAATATAGACTAGCGCCATTCCTATAAATTCCACGATTGTTGTCTTCGTCGATCTGCACAGGTTACTGTTAATGATATGTTGTTTTAAATAATATATTTATATAAGGTTTAATAATATTAAGCAAACATTGTCTCGTTCTTCTCCAGTAAAAATAATTGCCATTGTGAGTTGAATATTTGTGGTGATACTGGCTAATTGATATGCATAATTAGCATAAGTAGAAATAGATTACTATAGTAAATATCTCCTTAAGTATAGCTAGCAGTCAAAGTATACTAGCAGGTCTCTGCGTGAGTTATTTTTCAAAGCGTCTTTCTATTGTAATTCTTGTTATTATTGTTCCTGTTATTGTTACTATTATTGTTCATGTTATTGTTACTATTATTGTTACAGTTATTGTTACTCGAATTATTACTTTTGACAACATCTGGGCATTCTTTTCTCTCTACCGTTTAATTTTTACGGTTTGTTTTGTTACCTTTCGTCCATGGCAGCTCCTTGCCCTGTGCCAGGGGAAAACATGGAGTTCGGGACGCAAACTTCCCCCAACAAGGAACATTGTGCTGGACAAAGGCTCCTATTGTCAGCACTGACTTACTTCAATTTAAAGAAAAAATGAAACAATACCAGGACCTCATCACTTACAATGGGCTTATAATAGACCTTCCAAATCTGAAAGACATAAACATGAAAACACTCAATATGTTTTTTGTTGATCGAAAGGTAAAAAAAAGTAATTAGAGGTTCGGTGGAAATAATTTCAAAACTTCTATTTTCCGTGGGTCATAGAACTAATTAAGAGGTGCGGTTACAATATGTGAAGTGCGCTGTTCCCCTCAAAAGAACATTGCCTGGAGATAGCCCTTAAAGTAATAATCAAAAGAAAATAATACTCAGAATAGAGTATTTAGGGCGGAGACGTACAACGGTCTCGGTTTTTCACGCTCCCTTCTTCATAGAGTATCACATATAGCCGCTTTCTTAACCAAATACGGTGAAATAATGTTGGTAATCTGTGATGCTTTTGCATCAATTTAGAAATTCGACTTATTGATCGACAGAAAGGCGTTTGAGGAAATACCTCACTATTTGGAGGTGAGTCAATACAAGTTGCCTATCATAGTTACCGGACGAAGACCAGCTTGTTTGAACTCTAGTGTTGTGGGTCACTTAACAATAGACTGCTTATTAAAAGAACGTAAGACTATTGACAAACCCAAGAAACAGAGTGGGAGAGCACCTGGGACATAAGATCTGGCATATAATCAATACAGAACTCCCAAATTCTCTACCGAAGGAGGGCGAAGATACGGATTTTCCAGACCTGAACCAGCAAAAGGAGGAGAGATAGACAATAATACAGGGTAAGAAACTGCCTGAAAGACGTTCCCTGTACCAAATGAGAAAAGGCGAATAAGACTACAAGATATCACAAAACCCAGGAGGGAAAATATGTCGAGATCGTGAACATCAACAAGAAACTGCGAGTAAAAAGACAGAACAGCCCTCAACAACCCTAACCCTAACATCTCCTATAAAAATACAGCCAACCGAAATAACCATTAAACCTATCCCTGTGTACTCTCCCAGAACAACGGCCGTATCCCCAGTGTTTTTTTCCAAATAAGATGCCACCTCTATTCGCCGCTCCTCTTAAAGAAAGAGAATGCAAACTCATTCCGCTAAGCCCAACTCCACAAAAGAGAAAAGCTGACTCAACAGACACCTAAAAGCACATCATCAGCCTCCCATAGTAAGTCTCGAGCCACACACTTAAAGAATCCAATACCCACTCCTTATTTAAACAGACCTAAACAACCTCCTCCACCGGTTCAAACTACATACACCATAGAAACAATAGTCCCCTCAAAAGAGAAGGGGAGGAAACGACAGTTGTTTCTCCTTGGGAAAGACATTTTCCGAATTTCGACGGAATCCGTTACCCAAGCCAAAAGTCACAATTTCAGTGACTTACGGAAATTGCTGGCTTTCACTGAAGTTAATGGAAAGTCGGGTGAGGACACATACAACTTCTTCGATGCCTCTAGAGTTCTAACCGTGATACGTTCAATAGACGGTGTTACTCCTATTTGGCGCATATTGGAAGAGGCGAATCTCATTTTTGACATTTTACCCCCTTTAGCAATTGATAAGCATCATTAAGTACGCCCCTTTAAAAAAACTGTACCGGGAGGGTCCCAGTCAAATTACACCCCTCCCTTTATAGTGCAGCGAAAATAATCTTCTCCTTGATGTAGGCGGGTTGTTCCAGGGTGGGTTTCATCAATATTCAGATGGGCACTCATTCCATGGGAAAGACCATCGGCACCTTGACCCTATTAATGTTTGTTCTTGAAAGCTAACCTTAAGATACTACATTGGCACTTTTTATAGCTAGGTTGAATGTCTGGGGACTGAGAATTGACGCTCGCAATCTTTCGAGCTAGTCTTGACCTTCAGCATCTCGGACCGGATATATGTTGTATATAGGAGACCCACTTGGGTTTAGGGTATTATCCGAGTGCTCTGGCTAGGGATTTCCATGTCTATTCAGCGTACTTCGATGGTCGCTCGAGGGGTGTTTTCTGCCTAGTAAAGCGATCTCTAGATGCGTCGTGTGACCCTTGTTTCATGGATCCGGGAGGAATGGTTTTGCGTTCTAGACGTTACCATGAAGGATAAAGCATTTCGGTTCATTGGGGTGTATGCACCCAATGGGCAGTATGAGCTTGAATACAACTCGTACGTTTATCTTAGCGGGAGACTGGAACGCGGTCCTGGATACCAATTCAGATCGCGGAGGTAATAGTTCTTAGCGTACTTACTCAAATCAGGATGCTAAGGCATTTCGTAAATTTCGTTAGAGGTTTGACCTTATCGATAAGTTCCGGAATGAGAAACCTCGTGATGTAGTATGGACTAAGACAGGTAGACGTGCCCCCGCTTCGGTATAACTTTCGAGTTATATTGACTGTTTCATAATTAGGAGAGTCGACGTAGAATTATTTGAATGTACAAGCTTTATAGTTTACTCGGATCATCGTCTTATTCGGGTTCGAGTAAACTTTAATAGACCTAAGTCTAAGTTAGCTGGTTACTGGAAATTAAACACTTCGTTGTTCGATGCAAAGAGTTATGAGGAACAGCGGTAATTGACGGGGCCATAATTGGGAATAAGAAGTAGATTTATTTTTTAAAAAAGTCATTAGGTCGTTTACTGCCGACTTTAGCTAACGACTCAATCTAACAACTAGGGCAGCTAAGGAAACACTAGAAACTAGATTAAATCGGGCGGTGGTGGCGGGGAATAGTGTCAAATTTAATATAATTAAGGCTGAGCTGGCCTCTCTTGCTAACGAGATGCACCAAGCTTTAGTAAAGTGTATATTAAAAACAAACCCCAGGAAGAAACAAATATGGCCGCTGAATTGCGTGCAGAAGAGTTTCGTCACGCTTCCGATCGACATATCGCAGTGTAACATTGCCGGACGAACGTCTAGTAACTACAACTGAAAGTATCATGGAAGCGTTTATTTCTCACTTTCAGGATCTTTTTACCAAGGAACCTTGTCTGTCTTTAGTTCAATTCAACCTCTATTTCGCCGACTTTGCACGTCTGGAGGCGACCGAAGCGGCTAGGTACGAAGTTTGCATAACAGAGGAAGAAGTCCATAAAGTCCTTAGGCAGGTCGGCTTGAATAAGTCTTCTGAGATCAATGGTTTGCCCTACGAGGTGTATTTGAGGATGTCACATATTTGTGTTTCTTGCTGACAGTTTAGGGACGGGTCTATTCCCAAGTACTTTGCCATAAGGATTTTGAATCTGTTACACAAAAGCAAAAATAGTGGGGATGGGATAGATAATTTTCGACTCTTAACGATGCTAAACGCAGAGTTAAAGATTTTGGCCAACATTTTGGCAAATCATCTGTGGGTTGTTTTAGCTGGTCTAATTAGCCCCGAACAGACTCGTGCTGTAAAAGGGTAGGACCATTAAAAATAATTTGCACTCGATGCGCTTTATCATGGATAAAGTCGACACATATGCCGCGCTGATCAATTAAGATCAGTCCAACGCATTCGATAGTGTTGATCATCTTTACTGGGAGTCTGTTTTGTCCGCGGCCGGTTTTGGTCCGCAATTTCGCTCTTGGATTCACCTCTTCATGCGAACCCCAGTGTGCTGATAGAATGTGAATGGTGCGAGCTGAAGGCCCTTCGGATTTTCTAGATCAATTCGTCAACGATGTCCGTTTTCACCGATGCTCTATGTGCTTATGATGGGGCCCTTCCTTCATAGGTTAAGGGTGAATCCGGTCCTACGTGAGATTACTCTGACAATTGCTTGCACCATGTTAAATTACTCCGCCTATGCCAACGACGTGACAGTGTTGTAACGAACGATGGCGATATTAGTGTCGTTGACAAAGAAATCAGGGTGTTTGAAACATTAACAGGGACTAAATTTAACTGCGATATGTCTGTGGGCTTACGCAATGGTGTCTAGAAGGGTGTATCCCTGCAGGGGCCCTTTGGCTGGACTGACGGGCCTTGTAAACTACTCGGCGTCTGGTTTGGATCAGATCTTCAGCTGGAGAAAAATTGGTCGAAAGTGCTAAAAGTCATGCGGGACGCAACTGGTTTGTGGACCCACGCGAAATATTTCATTAAAGGGGAGAGCGGAAGTGTGTGTCTCACACATTTATCCGATCATCTTATGTCGTCTATTAGTTCTTCCACCCCCGTCGGATATGCTGCTTGAAATACATCGGGCTATTTTCAAGTTCTTGTAGCTTGATAGAGCTCCTATAGTTCGTCGCGAGATTTGTTATCTACATTTTTCTGAAGGCGGGCTTAGTATGCCAAGCGTTGGGATTCGGCAACATACGCTGTGGCTTTACTACCTGTCACTTAAGGGTGACAGAAAGCCTCTCTGACACTCTGCTGTTGTCCCGAAAGGCATTATATCGGGTTATTTTTAGGGGAGTTTTGTGAAAGTCAGACAGAGACATATGTATATGTGGAGATTATAAAATAGGCATAAACTACGAAATTTGCTCGGATTCGTATCCTTTACCTATTGTGGAAGTTGCATTATTTGCGCTGGAAGCAAAAAGCGTTTTTAAAAAAAATAGATTTGAAAACGGCATACCACAAAATTACAATAGATAATAATTTCAAATAAGTTACAACTATAAATACGCCAATAGGGTTGCTAAAATAAGAAATAATGCTATTGGAATAAAAACAGCAAGCGCCATACATTTTAAAAGGTCAACGAACAGGTTTTAGGAGAAGATATTAAATATGGTTAGTTACCAAGACGATATTTGCACAGGAGCTAATAATCAAATTCAATTAACAAAATAAAACCGACATCGTCTTGAACAAATTAAGAAATGCATCAATGATTATAAATGAAAAATAATGCGTAAACAATAGTAGTAATATATCATTTTTAGGGCATTCTATTTCAAAAGAAGGTATACCACCAGATCAAGCTTTAATAGAAAAAAATATTTAAAACATTTATACCTACAGACAACAAATGACTCGAATATTTTTAGGGATTGGTACATTCCTACAGGCAATATTTACCAAAATATACAGACCTGACTGAACCGTTTGCAAATTGAAGAAAACAAGAAGGTTGCATTTATTTTGTCAGAAAAGCAACAAACAGCTTTGGAGAGATTGCAATAAGTTATGCCCAAGAAAACAGCAGTAAAAAGCTTGGATCCCAAAAAGGACATTACATTAATCACAGATGCAAGTGAACATTCGATATCTGGAATATTATCACAAGAAGGACATCGGATAATGTATTTATCAAGAAGACTCACGAGCACTTAATGTAATTATTCAAATATAGAGAAGGAAGCATTCACCATTGTATGGTGCACCACCAACGTTACAACATCGAGAATATTAAGTTGGGCTATCAAGTTAGTGGTATTTGACTATGATATAGAATATGTCAAAGGGAATTTAATTCCACACGTAGATGCACTATGAAGGTTACGATTATACAAGGGGTCAAAAGATAGAACAGTAGAAGAATTTGAAGATACATTCTTACATTGGGTAGAGACTGATGTTTTATCTTTAGATAGAAGTACTATGGATACTAGACATGCTCCAGTAGTTGGTGGGATAACATGGAGAATAAGAAAAAATATATGGTGAAATTGTTCCAAGACAGAGAGACCTTACAAAGAAATAAGCCATAAATTAACGATAGAAAATGGAGTTATTTGTAATGGAGATCTGGTAATTCCCCCAGAAACACAAACAAATTTGGTGATAAAAAGTGTACATGATGATATACACTGTGGAGTATTGATTTACTCCTCTCCAGGAGTTAGGCATAATGCCAGTTTTTATCTTATTACCACAAGTAAGTTGTGACCCAAGGACGGGTCGGGAACGTGGGGTTTTAAAATTGCCTGGGTAGCCCCGTCGGCATTCCCGGTAGGGGCCCCTCAGACAGTAAGCAATAAACTTACTCCTCCCCAAAGAGAGGAGGCTAAGCCTGGGAGGGTGGACCTCCTAGAACCACACAGGACAGACCCATAGACCAGCGTAAATAAAGCCCCGAAGGCCAAGACAATACCAGTCTATGGGGGTGTAGTATCCATCAGAACAGATACTACACTTTGATATTAGCCAAAAGGCCAAGAAATACACTGTGGAGTAGCGGCCACACAAAAAGAATACAACTAGAAGCATGGGGGCCGGGATATTCACGCGATATCGAAGAATATATAAAAAGATGCAACAAATATACAGAATTAAGACGTTTTACACAGAATACTTTACATTCAGTAGAGCCATGGAGTCGTGTGCATATGGATGATGCGTGCATTTCTAGAGTGAGACTCTTATTAATATTAGTAGACTCTTTTTCAGCTTGGCTTGAAGTTGTCCGTGTGCCGGACAAGAAAAGTTCTACCATAAAACAGATTATAAGAGTAATATTCTCTAGAATGGGTATCCCCCAAACCCTGGTACCTGACAATCCTCCAGAGTTTTGTGATGAATGGCTTAATTTATGGTTGAAAAAAATAGGATGTAAACCGTATAAGACACCGCCATATCACTCTCAATCGAATAGTTTAGTAAAAAAAGAATTGTGCAGACCGTAAAACGATACTATAAGCATGTTCTCAGCAAAAGGAAACGCATAGAAGTTTTTCTACCAAGGCTGATTTTATAGTACAATACCACACGCGGGAAGATTAGAAAACCCATCAGCTTTAATGGGAAAACAGATTAGAGCTCCGTAAACTATGTCGTATCCTACAAATGAAAAAATCTGGTACAAAAAGAACAAAGAATCAAATCCAGAAAATACAGAATTTATTGTGCATGAATGCCACACTACAGCTATAATAAATACAAAGAAAACGGAAACAGCCTGTTGGCCCATGCAGACCAAATAAAATCCCAGGGTGAATACGAAGAGCAAAATGAACAAATCGCTACGACTCCTTCCGTTATTGAGTTATTAGAACAACCTGTACAGAATGAAACGTCAGAAGATGAAACAATGCGAATTCAAGCAGATTAAAATGAGGATTCGGGGTCGAATTCACATCAATGTATTAAAGGGTTACAGTTTACTGCGAGATAAGACGAGATCTCCCAGCGAAAAAAATAAGGGAGAGAGAAGGGCAAAGTGATATGGAAAATGAAACGATCATTAGAAGAAGTGCAAGATGCACTAGCAGCATAATTCCTATACGTTTCAGCGAGATGTGGTCATACTGGCTAATTGATATGCATATTTAACATGAGTAGAAATAGATTACTATATAAGTATCTCCTTAAGTATAGCTTTTATTTATCTTCCTCCCACAGCGGTAAGATGTGACACAAGGTCGGGAAAGTGGGATTTGAAGAGCCAGCCCCCGAGAAGGGGAGCACTCTGGCCTACAAAAAATGCCTTGGTAACCTCGTCGACATTCCCCGGTGGGGGCGCCCCAGGCAGGAAGCAATAAACTTACTCCTCCTTGAAGAGGGGAGGCAAAGCCTGGGAGGGTGGACCTCCTAGAACTGCACAGGACAGACCCATTGACCGGCGTAAGTCAAGCCCCGAAGGCCAAGACAATACCAGTTTATGGGGTGTAATATCTATCGGAACAGATACTACACTTTGATCTTAGCCAAAAGGTCGAGAAGTGAACTTACACTAGCAACTAAGTCGGTAAATTTACAACTTCACAACAATCCGGTTTAAATAAATAAAACAGAATAAGTATCTGATTTATTTATTGGAAATTGTAATAATTATATCATTTTCAAACTTTCCTCTTAACGTGAAAATAATTGCCAGCTAAATATTTTCTTTTAAATAAATTGAACGGAATGTTTAGCCGTTGTATTCAATTTATTCATCGTGACAATTTACATAGTTTCAAAATAAATACTCTCTCCTTCTTACCGTCAAATCAAATGTCATCAAAATATTCCTTTGTGAACCTGTATGAGCGCGTTCACTGCGCTGGCCGCGATTGTCCTACACGTTGCGCCGGTCCAAAATTGTTATTCGACTCAAAGAATTATCATCCTAAGTAAGGTCACAGGTCAAGTTTATAAACAAGTAACATGATTATTTTATTGGAGGTTACAAATGATACCCGTGTTCTCCAGTTTTAACAGCAAACTTGCAGGATGAGATTTTTGACGACCAAAAAAGATAAGTAAAATCAGCACAATCTCTTAGCTTAGATCGTCAATGGGTCCATAATGTCCAGAAAGGCACCAGCTTCAACTGATAGCCAATCCTTTGAAAAAGCAACCTCCTCTATCATGCCCAGATGACCGGGTTTCTCCCCCCTCACCTTCTCATCACCTGGAATACTTTCCTCCTGACTGGAAATCGTAAATTCCAGTCTTTCTTATTGGTCACCATTTGACTATCCAGAGAAAGTATCCACTAGAGATAACTGCCAGACAGTTCACTCAAGGTGGGTTATCATAGAGCCCGTCTACAAGCATAACGTTTTCGTCTCAGCACGATTCTCTGTTTTATGAGACACTCATTTTATTTAAAAAAGAAATAAGATTCTGTGTGGCCCAAATACAAAATCAGATATATTTCCAAATTCCTCTGTGTCCCCCCCCTTTACTTCGGGCGAGCATCTATCATTTGCAATGTCTGCCATTCGCATGCACTACTCGAACATGAAGCCTTGTGTATGTTTACACTTTAAATAAATGCATTTTCGGCGATTGTGCGATCCTATCTTTTACCTACGAACACCAAATTGTTTTAGAGTATTATTGTACAGATAAAAACAGTAAGCAAGTTACACACAAAAAGAGTGTAGCTTAGAGCAAACAAATAAAACTTTCTTACTTATATAATTGTGGGGCGTACGTTATTTAAGTATTTAAACATCGTGTCTTGTTTTTCTTTGTGTCTTGGGCCCACTTTAAGTGATGAAGATATGAAGACTCTTTTTCGTATACTTATCTGGGCTAGTTCACCTCTACAGCTCAAGATTTTCTTGTCTGGTAGAGAATCATTATTTGTTGGTGGTACTCTTCCTGGCCGGACTGTCGTCGTCATCTAATATATCAAGTATAGTCAGTCTCTTTTTCGAATTTTGTCATCGATCACGTCCTTTCTACCAAATAAATATTTGATTCTGGTTAGTTAATGCTTTAGATTGATCGTTGCAGCTTGTTTTAAGAACAGTAACATGTAATTCGATTTACTTCCTTCCATAAAATACTTTAACCAGGTTGGAATATATTGCATAGAACACTATCTTTAAAAAAAAGTGCTATAACCCTATATTTCGCAAAACAGTGTTACTTCAATTTGCTTGCAACAAAAACATAATATTTTGAAAAAATAATATTTTGTCTGTCTTTTTTATATTGGTAACCTATAGGCTCCAAAATTCTTGTTAGAATGAAAATGATCTTAGTATACTACATAATTGAGCCGCTGGTGTATATGCTAATACTACTACAAATACTAATACTACTATTACTGAAAACAATAAACACTTATAAGTTCCAAAACTGTTGTATAAAATTGCACTACATTTTGTATGACTAGTCCTTGAGATGCCTAAAACTTCTTAGGGTGTGAAAAAGTTCATATGATGTTACTACTACAGCTATTGTTACTACAACTACTAATAATACAGACTGATAATCTCCAAAACTATTGAGTAGAATTGTACCCAATATGGCATTAAACGCACTTTTCTTTTTAATACAATGAATAACAATAATTATAATTTTTAAATAAAGCTCAAATAACCTTCCGCCAGTGTCCGACTAAAAACCGCCCTTTGGGTGTCTTTTAGACTATTATCTGGCAACTCAACTAATTTAAACAAAACAAACCTATTTTAATTCAAATATATTTGTTGGCAACATCTAATTAAAGATCAACATGTTATAATGTATCACCGTGGTCAATTTTAGAGAACAAATTAAACATGTCCTGATTAAATAATATATGTATTGCTTTATTACCTGTATTTGAACGTTATACATTACAGTTGTTTATTCGTATATCTGTAAGGATTTCGTAGTCGATCTTCTTCGGTTTAAAACCCAGAGGAACGTTGAGGAGGAAATTAGTGTCAGAGACGGAACAAACTGAATCTGAACCCTGATTCTTTAATGTCTCCTGATGGGTTATTCATCGGAGTTTTTTCTGTTCTTGAGGGTTTGTCTTCTGACAGGTTACCCATTTGTGGCTGCCACCATATTCACCTTTTCATAGGATACATGGGCATCATTTTTTGGCCCTTTACGAATCATAATATAGAAATATAGAAATCTAATAGTCCCTCGTTTAAATTCCAGACCATAAAATAGATCCTAAGTATGTAGTTAAAAAGGTAGAGAAAACTAGTCCTATCTAGAATAATAACGTAATGATAATATAAACACACCGAAAAAAAAAAACTTATTCGTGTTCTACGTAGCATAAAAATGTAAATATGGTAGACACCCTAAACTTTGGTGGTGATGCGGTCAGTCTTCTTGGGCGAAGTGATACGGTCCTCTTAGGCGAAGTGATACACGGTAGAAGGGACACCACTCCCTTTTGAGATTCGACCCCTGTAGAGAACAGGTCGCTTCGTTCGTCGTTCGTCCACCCTGGTTGATCAGCTAAATATAGTAACCATTTTTCTTTAGCCCCTAAAAGTGCCAACATATTTAAATTGAATGCAAGATTTAAACATAACTTGTAGTTTTATTTTTAATAGAAATATATTCGATATTTTTCAATATTGTGTACATTTTAGCAGTCAACTTCCTCATTCTATGTGGTGTTGAGAAAACTTTTTTGGAACACATGTATCCGGTGTCGCTGTCATGTATATTTCTCTTCATCTACGGATATAAGTGCTAGGTGATACTCAGTTATCTGGGAGTTGAAGGTTCAATCCTCAGTGCGTTCTATACTAAGAATACAATTACGAATTACATGGCTGATGGAATGAGATCAATCTAACTCACGTTTATTAAATGATAGTTCACGTTCGAAATTCCGAACAAATTCTCAAGTTCGACAAAAAGATGCACCTGAAGACGGTCGGAGATTACATCGGCCGAAACTTTTGGCGAATTACATTCAAGATGAGAATAATAGTCCTAATAATCTAAATAATACAAATTATCAATTTTAAAAAAATCAGAAACGCATGAGGTCAACTAAATTACTTTGCATAGCTTTCATTTCTAGGATTTAAAATGTTTTATAATACCCATAGTCGAAACTCAGTAACCACAATGAGATAACACACTGAAAGTACAAAAATAAAAAAATAAATGCAGCCCCCGGTAGAAAATTATACTAAAAACTCGGAAGCTTAAAAGTAAAAAAGTTATGTCTTGAGAGTATTAACTACTACCTTACCTTTTTTATTCGCACATACAGGTGATTATCTCTTGTAAAGGTGGTAACTGAATTTTCACTATCAATATGCTAAGAGGTATTTCGTCCTCGAAATGACGGGGGTGTAAAGTAATTTAACAAACCTGAAAGCTCATAGACATTTTTGTATTTTTATATAAAATAAATACTTTATATTATATTTTATTTACCAATACATATTGTACATTTCGTTAAAAAGGCATAATGTTCTGCTTTAATTTATCTTTAAAAGTTTACAAAAAAGTTCATAGTATTGTAAATTTTCTTCATAAAATAAGATGTGGCATGAGGCCAACATATGGTGGGTGGTTGGGCGTCGTCTGTAACTCTATGGGTAAAACCTACTTTACATTATCCCCAATGGTTTGACGTGTTTTATGCACAAACATATATATGTACGAATTCATCGGTTGGAAGTAGGGTGTTCAGCAAAAACAGATTGCTGAGAAAAATATGGTGGTTAGTAGGGCCCTCCCAAATCTACCTAGGTATGATTTGTTCACTGTTTTCCGGGTTGTTGCAAGGCCCAATAACAAGAAAGACAGTTTCTAACTGGTGAGAAAAAGGGGGATAAAAAAGCTAAATGGGAATCTAGGGGCATTGATTCTGTGGTATCCTTTTAGATTGGTACCATTTTTAGGAAAGGGGGAGCTAATAAAAAATGGGCATCTCTGAGGATCTCTAATACTGACAATAAAGAAAAAGAAGGGGAAGATCTCATTAATAGCACTAGCTAAGAAACTTTGCTAACTATGATGAGCATGATAAGCCCTCAGGTTGGTGTGCACCATGCCTAGGCATAGAACACGTACTCAAACTTGGTTTGTCCAAACACACATAAGCTACCGGTGTGTAATATTCTAATTCTGATTTGGATTTGTTTTCAATTCATTGTTCGATTAAAAACAAATCACTTTCATTATCAGTTCTTAATTTTATACGATTATGTTATCCATGAAAACAATTCGATATGAAAAAAAACTATATCTGCCCCCTCCCCCCTGTATTTACAAATCGTCTATCGAAGTCCGAAAATTATCACTACTCAACGCTGCAGGGGATATACCTATCCCGTCTATAAAAAAAGTACGATAGAAATGTGGACGTGGGAACGAAGGCTCGTCCCAGACGCCGAGGCAGACGTCTCCAACCATTAAACAGTGCGTACTCTCTCAAGGTGAGGTCGTTACTTTGTACGATCGACTCAAACGTAATGAAGAGCCCACTCCAGTGTTATCGCATTGACTAAATAAGTGACAACGATAGCTCAAATAAGCGGCGAAAAATGAAAAGTTAAAACAAATAATAATATTAATAAGGCAAGAAAAGAAAAAGAAAAGGAGAAACACGGGGTTTGACGGTCGGATGTGTGGGGTTTCCGCCTTGTACCTGCGATTACTTGCAGCGATAAAATGTCGGTCAATCGATGGAGTAAAGCCGCTACCGAATTGTTAAGATCGACGTAGCGGAGGTCTGGTGATATCACGACCTCACAGATAGCAATCAAGTGTCATTGATCGATAACGAACGCCCCGTTCTTTTGAAACAAAATGATTTTACCCTATCCTATGATGGTCGCTCGGCTAGAGAGGTTTTGAAACAACAAAGGGCATATTGATATGTAAATAAAAATTACTTGAAAACAAAACAAAACAAAACAAACATGTTATGAATAAAACCTACACATAACATGTATATATATATATATATATATATATATATATATATATATATATATATATAATAATAATAATAATAATAATAATAATAATAATAATAATAATAATAATAATAATAATCCAGGTAAAACATCCACAGGGTAGTAATCCAAAGAATTACAACCGGGTTTATAAAAAGTGCTCAATATCAAATAGAACTTTTATATATAATTATTTTTATTTACTCAGACATGTACAAAATCTGCGACACTGGCATGTCGATGTTATCGATCGACAGTTATTATGAACTGAGATCTCATCAGGCAGAGTTAGAATTTCCAAATATAATCTAAGGTTAAGATCGGATTCTAACTCTCTCTGATGAGATCTCAGTTTATAATAACTGTTGATCGATAACATCGACATGTCAGTGTCGCAGATTTTTTACATGTCTGTGTATATAAAAATTATTCTATATATATATATATATATATATATACTACAAGTATATATGACTGACGAACACGTACTCCACTGCCTCCCAAAACATTGTTCCCCTAGAAAGATCATATCATGACGAACCCACATATACAATAGTAGCTCTCTATAGGAAGAGGTAATACCTGGATAGATTTTGCGTTATGGCACCAGCCGCTTACTAGTAATTTTTTGGCAACAACTATTGATTTTCTCTGGGATTTGGGTGGCAATAAGCCTACCCAAGGTCCCATTTCTTTCCGCACTCTTCCAGTCGAAGTTTGGTTACTGCTCTTCTTCATCGGTATATCCATCCTCCTCGACCCTTCACGACTATTTCTTATGGTATCAACTGAGGCTGGTGCCATCACTTTATTAGTGAGGAAGTAGTTTATCAATTTTCTTGCAGTTTCAGTTTGCTTGGGTTCATTTGGTGGTGTTCTTTCTATGTTTTTGGTTTATTTTATTGTAACTTCTACGTGACTAGTTAGCGTCTTCAGTTAATGTGGGTTGGTTTCCGCATCTGACGATTTTCCTTAAGATTTTAACCTATTTAATCATTGCTGTCTGCTGTATAGTCTAAGTCTTCCCTTTGATTAAAAAGTTTCCCCGTTTTTTTCCAGATTATTTTCCCGGGGCTGTTCCTAGTGCTCCTACGATTATTGGTATTATTGATATTGATTTTCTTCGTGGTGCATATCTCGTTCAGTTCTCTGGCAAGTTCTGTGTATTTTCTTTATTATTATTATTATTATTATTATTATTATTATTATTATTATTATTATTATTATTATTATTATTATTTACATAAATTACTTATCTTATAGCTTATCGCCTTTCATGTTATCTTGACAAAATACCCATCCTTGTTATGCTTTTAATAGAGATTAGTCAAAAGTCTTACTTATATATATATATATATATATATATATATATATATATATATATATATATATATGTATATGTATATATATATATATATATATATATATATATATATATATATATATATATATATATATATATATATATATATATATGAAGCAAATATTATTAGAGGGGGTCTTTGTCTACGACGTATAATTTATCAATGGTTCATATCTGAGCTAAATTAATGACACATTTGGAATACTTTTTTTAGCTTTGTTAATTAATTATTTCACATTAAAATAATAATCATATATATAAAATTGAGTCAGTTTTGACTAAATTACTTTGGCCCCAGTAACGCTGTTAAGAGAATGCCCCTACTTGAAACTGTTATAGTCAGTAACTTTGGGAAAATATAGGTTGGCGTTCTTAAAAAAAAGTCAAAAATTATTATTTTCAATCGATTTATTCGAATTTTATATTTAATCAAATAATCATTTTTCTGTTTAATCCATAATGTCACAAAGAGAGTTCAAAGAGCTGACCCCCCCTCCATTCCCAGTTTTAACCACCAAACAGACTGTGTATAAGTCTGGAAGAAATTTTATTAGAGCCAATAACTCGATTTTTACCGTTAATATTCTGCCACTCTTCCGTTTTTCATAAGCGATTTCTCCAATTGAACGTTATTTTACCTACTTCTAGTAACGTATCTATATCATGCTTGCGGAATCTTCAGTGTGGAGATAACAGTTCAAACCGGCCGCGCGATTCGAAACTCGGAACACGAGTCACCTTTAACTCAATTCCGAGCGCTCAAACCAGTAAGACCAATTATAACCGTTACACGATGAGTAGAGAAATAAACCGTATTCATGTGAAATAAGCGGACAACAATGCGAAATTTTAATTCATTTCTCATTTCTATATTACCATTAAAACGGGTTACTGTTATTTAAATCAATAATACAATATACAGGGTGGCCCAAAAGTAGGTTTACAGTTATTTTTATAAATATTTAACCTATTTAAAGTTTTTCGAATAACCTAGTTAAAAAACTTCAAATATTAAATGATAACTGTAAACCTACTTTTGGGCCACCCTGTAGTATTTTGAAATATATCGTAGAGTTTGTCTCTACACATAGACAGGCCTGTGAATGCCTAATTTGTATAATTATATTTTCAAGAGTTCATAATAATTTAATATTTGGTGTTATTTATTCGTAATCTTGTTGTTCTATTTTTTCAATAGTTTAGTCGGTATTAACAGTAATTAATAAACTGATTTCATAAAAAAAGATGGATAAATTATTACCCTTTAAAAAAATATTTGTTGCTTAATTTTCAGGGGAGGTAATTTAAATCAAACTAGATAGAAAGAAAGATATACGAGACATGAGTATAAGTTCAGAAAAGGTAGTTGGAGACTGACTGGCCTCTTTCTCCTCTCTCCCATTAGCCATTAGCGACATCATATAGAAAAAGTGGACGTGTGACTGACTACTCGCTGTCGTTGGCAACCGAAAGCACATTTCTTTTATAGTTTTGAAATTCAATGAAAAAAATGTAAGTAAAAAAAAAGATAGCGCACACAAACACAGCATCGCTCAGGCGAATTGATATCCTCGTTCTTTTCATTTCTTGACGGTCTTGTAAAAACGATAAATAAATTCAGATCAAATTTACACAAATATTAACTATTATTTATATGAATAAATGCGTAGGTGTTAGTCTTGTGTTTACAACAAACAAATGAATAGAAGTGCTTAATATTTAACGTTTATGTTTCAAGTATTTTAAGTAGCGAACTTTGCGAAGCGATAGCGATCGGACAAAAACAGCTAGTATACATATATACACTTAATGCACCACAATAAGTTTCTGTAGACACACGTGTTTACCATACAATAATACAATTAAAGTTTTCTAATTATGTACGGATTGGACAAAATTGAACATTTACAACAAGATCCGAACAGGATTCGAACCTATGCCTAAGAAGGGCAGTCACCTCAAGTTGCTGTTGTTTAAACAGCTCGCCCATTAGACATTACACTTAATCAATAATCGAATTTGTTTATATACAGCACACAATATGTCCTGAATTTCCTGTGCTAATAAAACATTGCTGTCTGATGGGAAAATACTGTTCAAGCCAAGCAAGTAACTATGCGAAAGATCCGATCGCCATTGCTTAAGACCAGTGACAAGGATTCATCAAAGACCACTGGGAGGAATGATAGAATAATAAAACAGGAGCTGTAACGTAGAGGTTTCCTCCTCTTAGACTAGTTCCACTATCAAGACTTCGGAGTATTGTCTACTTCACAATTTAACCCATACTTCGAGGAAGTGGAGATGCAAGTTTATTAAAGAAACTGGCTGATGGCCACTTCCATTTCCAAACGTACAGCATTTTTTATGCCCAAACGGTTACCCATCTGAGTACTTACCGGACTCACCATTGCTCAACTACGGCCCTTCATGTTATAGTCGGCGCCGGTATCCATTTTATCAGTCGTCCACTGCTAATATTTTGTTCCCAAATTTCATTTCGTATCATGTTTCAAATCTGACTTCTAAAATGTTACCTTTAACCTTTGAAGCGCCACACCAAATCTTACTTAGTGCTTCCCGCTCGCATTAAGTATTTTCGCCCCAAGGTCTGTCTGAACTCCAAGAATAACTTATTTTACAAGTTGAAATATTTAGGTTAGCGGAAGGAAGAGTCTAGTAAAAATGGCGACACTTACTTGTAGATTACAAATTACATTTCATGGGTGCGAAACTGCCAAACTGTAAATGTCCTCTTTTCGAATGGCCTAATTAGCTCAACCTGTTATGGACATGAAAAGCAGTTGAATTTAGTGGTTAAACTGACGCCTATTATCAAATAGACGTTAGAAAGTTTCAGATGTATTATCTTTTAAAAAGCTAGAGAGAAGCAGATTTCTGCAACATGTCAAGCATCGTTGGATCATTTTTTGTCCAAAACTGTACAGATAATTTGTATACGGTTGCTTTGTAGATTAATTTTTTATGCAGACGTATATTGTTAAAATAAATATTCAGTAAACGATAGTTCTTATGTATGCCATAAAGAGGGCCCTGGCCGGTTTTACCACCCTGGGCCAGAGTGGATCTAGGAGTAGGTACAACACTACCCAATGCTCCCAAGTTCAGATTTCATCACCGGATGCAGTTTTCTGTCACACACACACGACAATGGGGGAGAAAAAAGAGAATCAGAGAGAGAGAGAGGGGGGAGAAGGAAAGAGAGGGAGAGAGAGTAGATGAGCATGCTTGCGATAGAATTATAGAGATAATGAGAGAGAGAATGAGAATGAGATAATGGGAGATAGAATGAGAGATAGAGACATAATAAGAGAAATACTGAGATATGAAAATAGATAGATAGATAATAAGAAAGAGTGCGAATGAGAGATAGAATGAGAGAGAGATTGAAAGTTGGTTAAATGCAGTAGGCAGAATAAAGGTAGCATGTTTATATGTCTATGAAAGAGGAAATGGCGAGGAGAGAGGAAGAGAGACGTGACAGTTGTAGGAGAGAGGGGTAGAGAGGAAGAGAAAGAGAAGCAATGATCGATCGATAGATAAATAGGTCGTTAGAGAGATAGGTTGAACGAGACAGAGATACAGAGAAACAGAGAGAGAAAAACAGAGGAGGATAAGAGAAAAAGAGAATAGGGCTAGATAGATAGATAGGTTAAAAGAGCTATAAAGAAATATAGATAGACATATAAATACATAGTTTGGGAGAGAGAGAAACATTTTGAATATTTCGTAGTATTGTATAACAGGGTATGCAGAAGCGAGTACCTTGTTGTACAATTTGCGAAGCAGTTTAGTGTCGTTCCAAAGACAAATTATATTTACCATATCAATGGAACGCAAGCAGGGAGCTGGAAAATAATTATAATGAAAAAACGGTCAGAGAAACGAATTTTATATTTAATCCGATAAACATTTTTTTTCGTTTTGATTTCTAATGTCACAGTAGGAGTCGGAGGAGCTGCCCTCTCCCTTCCAGTGCTGCCACCAAACACACTGTGAAGAAATCTGGAAGAAATCTTTTTTGTTTCATTTTACTTCAGTTGAATTTCTCAGAAATTAAGGCGCCTCTTCTTGGGGCTAACACTTGATCTCTATATGAGATACATAGATATTCGAATATTGTATTAAATGTTTCATTTATTTCTTAAACGTTGAATTAAGAAAGAAGTAAAGAACAATAATTGTCCTCTCCCCAGTTGACCACTAAATTATGTCACAGTATATCTTTCTTTTCATCTCAGGGTTTTAGCGGATTCCAGGACAATAATTTTTATGATCTGCTGGAGTGTCCAGCTAAGTGCTGTCACTTAAGTTAACATCACTAGGAGAAGGTGCACCATTTCTCGCACGAGCCAGTGTATAGCCAGTGTATGCTTCAAATACTATGTTGTGTTGAATATTTGGTCAAGATTTAGTTATAGAGTAAAGTATTCTCATGCCATGGTTGTCCTGACAAATCCTTATACAGAGAGACCGAAAACCCACGATTTTAATATCTAGTAGGTAATTAAAACTCTCCTAAAAATTCAAAATCTCATCATACGTGTAAAAGTGGACTCGAAAGTAATGATAATTAGGGGTAACTCGTCACACTCCATGCACTTTGAGGTTATACCCAGGACATCAGATTCCTGATAGTAAAATCATTTCTAAAGATCATATGTCGAATAGGATTCACCAAGAAAATGGATGGATAAAAAGAATGAAACTTACGAATAAAAAAGAATAATAACGAATATTATCAAGGTGTGTCTCATCAAATCAAATCAACTCAAATTTATTTGCAAAAAATAACAAAGTGCAACAAGCCATGCAAAGAGCCACTTAGAAGATGTGTACATTTATATACCGTCCGAATGTTTTGTCCAAGGCGACTTTAAAACTGGATATGATAGACATCATCACTACCTCTGGTAGGCTGTTCCACGGAGCAGAATCACGGAGAGAGGATATTGTTTTTATTCTAATGAGACGAAAGTGACCATGGTGCATCTTTTGCTGGGTGCAGTGGAGACCACGACTGGGTTGGAAAACTTCTCAAAATGTATATTTAAATCTTAGTTGTTTATGCTTTACGTCAGAAACGAATTCTTACGCATCCTCTGCTGCTCAAGTGAAGGGTAATTATACAGAGATCAGTGGCCATGATGTATCCAATGCTGCCTTGAAATGTTTAGTCGTCTGTAAGCTAATCACGGCTTTGGTCAACCTGTTTGACGGTGCAGCGACCCGAACCGAAAAAGATGCCTCCCGACCGTTTATTATATTTCCCTTAGCGATCAAAATAATGTTAACAACTAAAGATAAAAAGATCATAACATTCAGAAATAATCGTAAACTAATGAATTTACGATAGCATTTGTGGTGTCTATTTGAAAAATTATTTAAGAGAATTTAATACTTTTTATATACCACTTACAATGGCCAAAATCGGCCAATGATAAGGGTTAATGAGATTGACAGTTTCATGATGATCAATAATATAAGAGGATTGCAAACGATTGGTGTGATGAGTAGAATTTGATTACTTAATAAGACGGCTCGACAAGTATTTGTTAACATCGGGCTTGACGACAGACATGTTATAGTCAGCTGAATAGCAGTCTCGCGGTATGGTGTTCCACAGATGGAGAGTTCTTGGTAGGAAACTCTGTTCATGGAAGTTTCGTTTGGTTTAAGTTACACGGAAAAAGAACTAAACGTTTCTGCCAGTGGTTAAAGCTAAACGAGTTTTTGCCGTGAATGTTTTACAAGGGAGAGCCGAAGATTTGGTTAGAGTAAAGTTAAGGTATACAACTGAGATATTTTACAAGTTATAAGTTGGAAAATCAGGTAAATATATTTAAATACAGGATAATAATGGCGATGATGAATTAATTCTATTCAAAGCGATAATACAACTGGGCAAATAACAAACATTTAATTTTTTTATATAATTATGAAAGTGAAAATCTTCATCTGTTATAGATAATGCATATTAATAAACGAATACAAAAAAGATATATGGATTGTAAATTAATTATTTCATATAATAGGGATTTTGTCCATCCGGCTGCATGTCTGTTCGTCAGCCATAATTTTTTTAATGTAATAAATACATGGCGAAATCAGGGAAAATACTGCATTTAGCTGATCTAATACTCCAATCTAATCTAATCTAATCAAAATATGAATAAATTCGAATCATTCCTAAGTATACTAATATGAACACCTTTAAGTCTTACTTAAATATAAGTCTTATATGGTATATATAGTAATCTCTGAACTCCCTCAAACAAACCTGCTTTTGCACATTTTCATACTTATTTCCTTTTTAAGTTTCTAATAAATTAATATTCTGTAATATTCATTTATAATAGGTATTGTCACATTTTGTTATATATTTATTATATTTTCCTCGATAAAAATATCATCATAATTATTGATACAATTAATTATAGAGATGTTATTAAAAAAACATATCATTTTTAAACATTTTGAAACTTTCATGTTCAAAGAAGATGATTATATGAAACCATCCGGTGCTAATGAGAACATATACTATAGTTTGATCTTAGCCAATAGGCCAAAGAGCAATGGAAAAATATTATTTTGTAACTAGACATTTTTAAATTAACTAAAAAAAATCGATTTAATGGGAATTTATAAGTGTAGTCTCAGTTCTGTTGTCATCAGACCGTCCTCCCAGGAATTACCTCCTCTGTTTGTAAGAAGATGTGAGGGAATTATCCCATGTATTACACCACCTTTATATTTCAAACTAAAAAAACAAACTATTCAAATTACTAAATAGTGTAAATTACAAATTGAAGAGACGAAATAGATATGTCTGTTCGGCGTTCAATTGTACTCTAGGAATTATTTGAATATCTTGCTTATTACGTTTGCCTTCCGCACACATTTTGGATGAAATTAATTAATTAATCTTAAAGTGTACTTTTTATTACGAAATAAAATTCTAATTCATTTTTTAAAGACTTGAAAAGCGAACTTTAATGTAATGCCTAAATCGCTAGCGGCCATGTTTTAATTTTCAATTATTTTCTTTCGCGCTTGATATCTGTAAAAAACAAATACGTTTGACTTAATTTTCTTTATAAAAAGTTGATGTGTCTGCGTTTATTATGACATCTATAAAAAAGAAAATAGGTTTTACTTCATTTTATTTATAAAAAATTATTGTGGGGTCTGCGTTCGCGCTTGACATCTATAAATAAAATAGTTTACATTTACTTTATTTATGGGAATAATATTTTAATATTTACTTTGCTTTAGCTACGTATTGTACGTAGTTTTGTTACAATTATATACTATTCCAAGTGTAGCAAGAATATGCGACCAGAGAAAGCAGATATTTGCACGTGTAAATTAATTGTTAAATTGTTTTATACATTAAACTTTCCACAATGATGGCTTGAACGTTATGACAGTTTGTTTCCTTCATGCTAAGCGGAGAGTTATGTAAGGATATGTTAGAGGACCAGATCGCCATAGCATAAAATTAAGAACCGATTGTTCTGCTGTATGACAGCCCTTCAGTGCGGCTAGACTAGCACAGATCCGAAGCCAGGAATCTAATATCCACCTATTTAGTTGACAGTCGGCAGCTCTCATTAATGATTCACAAGACAGGCTTTGGTAAACATTGACCTCAACTTTACAGTGCTCTATTTATATATAAATATATATATATATATATATATATATATATATATATATATTTCCAAATCTTCACTTTTTCTGAAGACGTTCGTGTTAGCGGTCAAATCTATTTTTTTTGTTTTGCCTCCTGCACTTTAACCTGTTTTCCGTTTGTCATTTTTCACACATTTTGTCTACCACAGCATTTCATTTTCATGACGTATCGTGTTCCTTACCCCATACACACACACACACACACACACACACACATATATATATATATATATATATATATATATATATATATATATATATATATATATATATATGACCTGTGTCACCTGCATTTTGCCATGGACGTTCCTGGTATTTTTTTGCTCATTTTGTGAAAGATTTATAGTATGAATTATCACCTTAATATTGAACAAGCTGGGCTACCCAGCGTTGCTCAGGCCCATATAAATCAAAATGTGTAAATATTAATAACAACACTTATATCTATCTCTATCTCTCTCTAGCCGTCTCTTTATCTTTCCCTCTTTTCCTCTCACCCATGGTTCTATCTCTCTCCCCAACCCTCTCTATCACCTTCGCCCAGCCTATTCCTATCTCTTATTTCAATGCTTAATGTTTAATCTCTTGCCCACATCAATTCAACACATTTAGAAGGTACGTATCGTTAATGAAATCAACAATACGAAAAGAGTTAATATATGCCAGTTACCAAAAGTAATACTGTAATCTTACAATATTTTATCCTGGGCAACGCCGAGTAACAAAAATGGTCCGGATCAATTCCTAATTCCTTGTAACCCTACTCAATCTAACGATATTCAGAAGATACGCAATGTTTATTAAGTCATACACCCATTACTAAAAGTAATACTGAAATTGTACAATTTTTAGAACCCAAAAAACGCTTAGTAGAAACAAATGTTCCCGTAAATTCTTAATTGTGTGTCTCACATTAATATGAAGATAAATTAGTTAGATAAAGGCAATAATCCGAAGAGATTTGATATATATCAGTGACCGTAGAACTTTTTATCCAGGACAATGCCGAGTAGACCAAATGATCCCGGGCAATTCTTACTTTATTGAAACATTCCCACACTTTCACTATTTCCTATACTATCCGACTCTGACTCCTTACCATTTGATCTTGATTCATTCCCATACACTCTAATACGGACTCATTCCTATACCATCCGACTTTTTCACATACTATTCAACTAAGACTCCTTTCACTACTATCAAACTCGGTCTTTTTCCCATACCATCTAACTCTGAGTCCTTCCCATACAACCTGACTCAGACTCCTTGTTATACTCTTTTTAATGCCATCCGACGTGATTTATTTCCAATACCATCTGACTCGGATTCCTTTCACTACATTCGGCTCGGACTCGTTTTCATACTATTCGATTCCTTCCCATACATTCTGACTCCTTCCCATACCATCTGACTCATTTCCATCCGCCTCAAGTTCCTACCCATACAATCCAACTCCACCTCATTCCTATACCATGTGACTGTACTTCGTTCCCATACCATGCGGCTCCGTCCCATACCATACCGAACCTCAGGCTCTAACTCCAACCCGAACTGCAAATTCTAACTCCTTCCCGAATTGTAGACTCTTACTGCTTCCCGAACCTCAGTCTCTGACAGCTTCCCGAACCTCAGGCTCTGACACCTACCTGAACCTCGTGCCCTGACTCCTTCTCGCACCGCAAGCTCTGACTCCTTCCCGTTCACTAGGCTCTTTCCCGAATCTCCGGCTCTGACTCCTTCCCGAACCTCAGGCTCTGACTCCTACCCAAACCTCAGGCCATGTCCCCTTCTCGAACCACATACTTTGACTCCTTCCCAACCTGCAGGCTCTGATTTATTCCCGTACCTCAGGCTCTGACTCCTTCTAGAACTTCAGCCTCTTACTCATTCCCGAGCCTCAGGCTGTGACTGCTTCCCGAACGTCAGGCTCTGACACTTTCTCGCACCGCAGGATTCAGAGCCTGAGATTCAGAAAGTGATGGTGGAGGTAGTTAAAGAGAATTGGTGATGGCGGTGGTGGTAGTGGCGGTGAAGGAAAAGTGTTGGTGGCGGTGGTTGTGGCGTTAGTAAAAATCGTCACCCATTTAGTACTGGCCGTCGTTGCTTTACTTTGATTGTACTTCACCTCGTTTTCCAAAATCGTCACCCATTTAGTACTGGCCAGGATATGCATTGCTTAACTTCGATTGTACAGTACCTGCTCTTCCCAACTGTCATCCATTTAGTACTGACCGGGATATGCGTTGTTTAACTTCGATTGTACTATTTCTAACTTTCCCAAATAGTCACCCATTTAGTACTGACCAGGATATGCGTTGCTTAACTTTTATTGTATTGTACTTGGTCTTCCAAAATCGTCACCTATTTAGTACTGGCCAGGATACGCATTGTTTAATTTTTATTATACTGTACCTGGTCTTCCCAAATCATTACCCATTTACTTCTGCTACTATCTTCTCAACTCGTCATCTATTTAGTATTGACGAAGATATTCGTCGTTAACTTTGATTGTACAGCACCTCGTTTTCCCAAATCGTCACCCATTTAGTATTTGTGAAGATATGCGTTTCTTAACTTTGATTGTACTGCACCTCGTTTTCCCAAATCATCACCCATTTAGTATTTGTGAAGATATGCGTTTCTTAACTTTGATTGTACTGCACCTCGTTTTCCATAGTAGTCACCCATTAAGTAGTGACCAGGATACGCGTTGCTTATCTTCGATTGAACAGCACCTGGTCTTCCCAAATAATAATCCATTTAGTACTTGCCAGGATACGCGTTGCTTACCCTCGATTTTCAGCACCTGGTATTTCTAAATCGGCATCTATTTTAGACGGGTAAATATACTGGTTGACCCTAAGAAATCGACATATTTCGTTTTTTGGTGGTTTTGTGCTAGGTTAAGTGTTGTTTACAACATCCTAAAAGTTAAGATTGGAGTATGGAAAAGTGTAAAATTGTGAATATGACTTTTTGGGGTTTACAAGTATTGTCTATGTACATGTGAATCACATAAAAGGGTTACCAGTGATGCAAAATTAACCTTTATACAATATCAATGAGTATCTTTACACCTAATACCCTTGTTGTATCCACCCTGATTCACTTACATCACAGTGCTTTTTCAAAACTTTTAACTTCTTATCATTATCTTCCACTGGATCATTTTTCATATTGTCAAAATATCCGTCTTGGTATTGTCCACATGCACTTGTAAATTCTTGTCCATGCCTCCTGCAGGTACACCTTGGGTTTGTGTCTTCTCCAATGAGGGTGGTTGTATTTGAAAGCAGACATATTGATGGCTGCTTTGCAATCTCAACATCGGCATCTCCTTCCGCTTGAATAATGTCACAGCCTTTCTGCCGCATTCGTTCCATGATTGTCTGGATCAGCGCTTGCTTGTTTGCCACATTTGACAAGAAGTCCTCCATTTTTCCAGCGAATTTTCATACCTCGGTAATGTTCACCTTTCTTGCATTCAGCTTTCGACTTCGCCACTGATGAGTACAATACTTTATACTTGGTCAAACTTCATAACCATCAGAAACGACAGTTGCTCTCCGATAGTGTTCAAGAGTAAATGAGGCATAGTCATTTGCAATCAAGCTGTAGGTACTTCCCTCCTTCCATTTCAAACTGTGAAGAAGAGATCCTCTATCTAGTACAATGTGCTCTGTGACTGGAACGGTTTGAGTCACAGCACTTCCCAATTTTTGTATCAACATAATTACTGAGAGCTGCTGACAGCAGTGGTTTGTCTGCTTGACGTAAGATGGACTTCCCTTCGAACAAAACACATCGGGTAGAGACACAGTTCATAGGACATGAGATCATCCAGCCTTAGATCACCCATCAGTGAGACCACGTGAAAACACAACAATAAATGCTTGTTGCCCTGCCTTCCCTATCATAATGTATACGACGGCATTTTCACCATATACTGTCTCCATGATCTCTTTGAGTGTACTGCCATCCAGCAACGTCCTATATATTCGCACTCCTTATGCATCAGGTGGATCATGCCTTGCCAGCTGGGAGTAGTCTGGTTAAAATGAAAAAAAAGCTTTGATGAGTTTCGATGCGGTTTTGAGAATTTCTCGTTTTTGTGCTTCCTTATCATATGTTGCAGGTTAGTTGTAGTATTCACAAAGAATGTCAAAGGTTTTTTTTCTCTAAATGTCACAATGTTTGCGACACCACAACCGCCTTTGGTCACAAATAAAGAGTTTCCATATCGACTTATCAGCTTTTCCTTGAGGTACTGATTTCCATATGCCGTTGATTTACTACCTCGTAAGTATTCTCCCATTTAAGCGACAAGGTCCTATATCGTTATCTGTTCCTCATCGTTTTCCTCCAAGAATACAAGCACCCTTTTGATTCTTCATTCTGACTGTCTTTTGGTCTTCCACTTTTTCGTCGTTTGATTAATTCAACTGACGTGAACTGTCTTGGAATGTTTCGCATTGTATGAAAGTTGTCGTTACATGACTGGTGGTATTCACAGTCTGCAGCATGAAGATCACCACCAAAATATTCGATCCGACTTTGAACATCCCCTTTTGTTTTGTAATGAAACAGGATACTTTGAGCAAATGCATCAATCTTCACATAGCATGTCTTTCCCTCACTTTTTCGTTTATAATCTTTTTTCGTAGTTTCAGTTCCACAGAAAAAGCAATGCGTTTCACTGTCATATTGTCCCAGAGAAACACGACCACCCTTTTTACTGGCCCCGTAGAATCATCCTTTTTTTAGGCTAAAGCAATGTCGTCTGTGTTTATGTGAACACTAGTTCCGGCTTTAACAATGACTTTGACACCTTTTTCGATACTTGCACGGTGTACACCTGTAGCACCCTTTTCTCGAAGGCCCACGATCTTATCATAGTTCGAATCCTGTTCGCATAAAGGACAAGTTTCTCTACTGCCAGCTGAACTTATGTTTGACCCTGCAAATATAGGAAAATATATGTGTATTAGTATATGGAGCTAGTGAATCATCTGTGAGGGCAGTTTTTGATGGTGTAAAACGTTGTCTCTTTGATTTTTCAGTTGTTTTCTAAGGACTCATATACCTTACAAAACAATTTCATTCATATACGGATGTAAGGGGCCTGATTAATTGAAGAAAGTAATAATTCATCATTGGTACCCATATAACAATAATTACCCATATGCCTGTTTGTGAACTTGGGTGAGTGCAATAAGGGGTGTAAAGGTACGGGTACCAATGTAGATGTAATGAGGGGTTAAGGGGTCCAGTTCCCCTAGATATAATAACAAATGTTGCAATTTTTTAAAAATATGGGTACTCTAGCAGTACATTGATCCGTTTATTTAGTACTGGCAACGATATGCGTTGCTCAACTTCGATTGTAGAGCACCTGGTCATCCTAAGTCGTCACCCGTTTAGTACTGGTCAGGATATACGTTGCTTAACTTCTCCCTTTCGAATGATAATAATGACAATAGAACGTTTCTTAACATTGTATTCTCCTATTTCCGGACAACGCCAAATACTTGTTTCTATGAATAGAAAATCAAGGAGACGCCCAGAGCTATACTAAAATCACTCTATCTTATTCCCCTTCCATTTGACGAGGACAATAGTCCGAAGAGAAACGTTAAAAAAACAATCATAATGTGACGATGGCATAAAAATAATATCTAAACCTATCACTATTACGTCATGCACCTAACATAATGGCGTCATGTGGACAAGATAACATTAACGATCGTAATCACATTAAATGAAAAAAATGGCTATTTGACGCTCTTAAAATGATTTTTGTTTACATTTTTCGTTATTATTTACTCGGGGTTATGCCGGTTAAAACAATGCCTACATTAGTTGTTTCGAAGTTTTAGCGAAGCATATAAAGACACACATTTTTGCCTTATACTCTGAAGGCTATTATAGCTCCGAATTGACATTAAATAAAAAGTATTATATAACTATCCTATGTCAATTTGTAAACATTTAAAATGTCATACGCCAATGCACTTACGTTTCAGCAAGCTATATTTTACGTTACGGCAGAAAGTACATAATGTAAATAAAAATCTTGCAACGAACTAAAATATTTTTTAATTTTGATTTTAGGCCATTTCAACTGTTTATATAATTTCTATCTATCTATCTCTCTCTATATATATATATATACATATATATATATATATATATATATATATATATATATATATATATGCAGTATGTTATGTATTAAGAATTTGCGTAGGCCATTTCAAATGCTTACATAATTTATATATAATTTATATATACAAATATATATATGTATATATATATATATATATATTTGTATATATATATGTATATATAAATATATATATATATATATATATATATATATATATATATATATATGCAGTATCTAATGTATCAAACTCTTATTTTAAAGATGTCGTTGTTTTCGC
Organism: Sepiola atlantica; assembly: GCA_963556195.1. Taxonomy (NCBI): domain Eukaryota; kingdom Metazoa; phylum Mollusca; class Cephalopoda; order Sepiida; family Sepiolidae; genus Sepiola; species Sepiola atlantica. Next base: position 64,254,872 of record OY744517.1, on the reverse strand, counting down.
GGATAATATTACAAAATTAGCGAGTATTTAGAGCGCACGGTTAGATATATGGAGTAATATTATCCGCGAACACAAAAACATATGCATCAAGAAAAAAGTAGCTTAATACACAATACACTTCATAATGTCGGAAATAAATTCCAAATATCATATATATACACACACACACACACACACACATATATATATATATATATATATATATATATATATATATATATATATAGGATCAAAATAAACCAAAGTGAAAACTTTTAGTAGATGGAACCTATTGTGAAAAGGATTAGCTCAATATACGAGATAGAGCAATAGTAGAGATAGAAGAAAAAAGAGTGATAAATATGAGACGATTGAATTCGGACACTTACACGGTGGACTTTACAAAGACGATGCGCTCTTTATCTCTAGGGAGAGACCCAGACAATACAACAACACAAAAAAAAACCTACACAATTTCTTTAAAAACTTCGGATTAACCATAACCATAGAACCCGAGAAAAGAATATCTAATTTTCTTGACCTAACACTAGACCTTAACTCCGAATCATTTAGCCCTTACCACAAACCTAATCGAACCCTATTTTACGTACATAAGCACTCTAACCACCCTAAATCCATCATTAACTCAATAGTCCCTTCAATTTCAAATAGAATTTCAAGACTTTCAGCTAATAAACCTATCTTCGAACAAAATTCTAGTTTTTATAATAACGCACTCCTTAACTCGGGATACACTGATAAAATTAAATATGAAAATAATCCCCCTCTCCAGGGGAATACGCATTCAAATGTTATTACCTACAAAATGGCTACACAAGATAGACAACGAACTAGCACCACGATACCCAAGAAACCTAAGAAATATGTAAATAGACACACTAAAACTATTAATATAGTTAAAACAGCTAACCCTCAAGAACACAGTGAAAATAAAAATAAAAAACTAGAAGAAAGGATAATATTTGGTTTAACCCACCCTATAATTGCAATGTAAAAACTAATATAGCTAAGGAATTTTTCAAAATTTTAGATAACTCGTTCAAGCTCCCACATAAATACAGCACTATTTTAAATAAGAACTCTATTAAAATTTCTTACTCCACAATGCCCAATATAGCACAAACTATCATCACATCTAACAACAAAAAAATTAAATCTGCCCAACAAACAGCACCTACCATACACCCCACTAATAACTGCAACTGCCAAGAATCTAGAGAATGCCCATTAAACGGTGATTGCATACAAAGTAACGTTATATATTCCTGTACTGTTAAACAATACACCATTACACAAATTAATACCAATATGCAAAATAATGCCAACATACAATCTCCCCCTTTTCCCTTCAACCATCCCCATCAGCAACCCCCTCCACTAAATAACACCCTCCACACTGACCAACAACTACCACTAACTAATAATGGATCCGATCTCACCCCCCAAGACACCCCATTTTCCCCAACCAATAACCCTAACTTAAACTTTGACATGAATCCGAGCATACAAACCGTAAGCATCCCCAATAATATAAACAACACAAATAATACAACTACAACCCCCCCACAAAATTCATACCTATATTGGTGCCAGTGCTTTCCCCATAAAGACTCGAATCACTAACCATATCTACTCTTTTAAACACAATAATAATAGTACCACTAGCACTTCTCTTTCCAACCTAATAAAAAGCTTTAACATCAAAAAGATCCCCTACTCCCTAAGTTGGTCTATATTAAAAAAGTCAAACTCATATACTCCTGGTTCTACCTTCTGCCAACTATGTACCTTGGAAACTTATATGATAGCTACTGCACACAAGAACTTAAATGTCATTAACTCCAAAAATGAACTTATTTCAAATTGCAGACACAAACGAAAATTTAAATACATTAATTTCATCACCCCCTCTGACACTCCTCCTCCCAACCAATAACTCCCCCCGTTTTTTAGCATCTGACAAATCTCTAAACTATATCCCAGGGTAAACTTGTAACTTCTATTCTTAACGCCCCTAATCTCACCAATTAACCCTCCCAATAAATTTTTCCTCCCCATTACACCTAACCACTATATCTACCCGTGACACATTTAGTAGATTGAACTAACATTACTCCTCCTACTTCCCACCGATCATTAACATATCTAATATCTAGACATTTATAATTCATCTGCAATATAGCTCCTATTATCCTTTTACTTCAGCTCCACTCCTAACCTCTTATATTAATCACATTTTTTCTCCTGTCCGTTAACCCACCCACAAACTCCTTCATGGCCTCTTATTCTCACCCCCTTATTATCTCCCACACTTCCACTATACCGTCCTTATATTGGACTCTTCCTAATTGCAACATATTCCCCTGTAACTTCTTTTTGTTCTCCTTTTAACTACGACCTTTGCATTCCCCTCCAATTGGGTCCATTTATATCCCCCTGTAATTCTTATCAGTTCTCTAACACACTAGCTTCAAAACGCAAGTCTGCTTAATTTTTCTATCCAACCCTGGCCCATAACAATTATATTATTTCAACTGTTATTAGAAATTCTGTCCTATCTCCTTAATAGCCTCCATAACCCCCTTTGTGAAATCTTTTTAACTAATTGATTGATTCAAGCTAGTTACATAACTACTTATTTTGGCCTATTTTGAATACTCCTAATCATTCTAACTACTCGCGAGCCATTTTCTATCGGTCTATTCTCCTTTTGCTCACCTTATCTTATCTTATCTTTGACCAATCTCACCCCATCCCCTCAAATCATATTTTGATACTACTTGGAAATCCCTTGCAAGCTTCCCTTATATATCTAATTTAATTTTAAACTGTAATTGTTAATTGTTACCCTGTTACGACTCACTCACCATTTAAACCATAGATTATAACAATGACACTTCACTCAAGTTTTTGATTGAACCAACCCAATTCCACCCCTATTACTTGTAAACAAATTGTTTCAAACAATCTATCCTTATCCCTTACACTGTTCCCCTCTCCTAAATTTCAATATAATCGAGTAGTACAGACTTGATCTTTAATTTCACTAACTCTCGTCCCATCAATTTATTTCCCCCTCTTGTCTCCTTGGTCATTTAACGTCCCTCCTAATTATTCATCTAACCCTTAATTTGTTTTTTTAATTAACTATTCCCAAGCTCCTTTTAAATTTAATTTTTAATTTTTTAATTTTAATCATTCACTCTCTCACATTCCTCTTTTTATTTTACCATGCTTTTAACTAATTCCACTTTAACCCTTTTTAAACCCCCAGTAACCAAAACTGGTAATTACAATTTAATTTGCTCTTAGCTGCCTGAAATGTTAAGAGCTCACTCATTTGATTTCTATTTTTAGAATCAACAATTTCTATACCCACTTCCCACTTCAGATTAATCCCACTCCCTAAACCTACATCCTACCGACCGCCCGCCCACCCCCTTAACCTACCTGTCACTTTAACTGCATCCCGATACCAACCCTTCCTCCTTTTCCTTTCCCTTCTTTTTTATTTCCCCCAAATTCACAAAGCGGCTTTTTAAACAATCCCGTACCTCATAAACCGCCCCCCCAACCCCAACTCTTTAACAATTTTGCCTTTTTGTCTCATTCGGATTTAAACCTTGAATGAGATTCATCTGTTTTATTTGGCCCTGGAAGTACATAAAAAAATGGCTTGTTTTCCTCTTCTCAACCCCCTTTAAGTGCGTCTGGACTTACCTATATTTGAGCACTTTCTCCTATCTGCTCCCTCGCAAAGAGTTTTTCTTCACACTCTACAATTCACCGGACTTCTTTTCAACGGAAATTTACCACCCGGACAATTTGCATATCTTTTTCACGGAACTTTTCTTTTACTTCAATACGTTTTTTTAACAAAAATTATTTTAATAATTTTTAATAATAATTTTCATATTTTTCAAATATTTGAACTTTGTTTTTTTCGAAAGCAAACTTATCCATCTGTATTTCTCCTCTGATGATAAGATTTCGATCTTTGAAAAGCGTTGGCTTAAGGAAAGAATAATAAACACTAGTTTATTACTGAATACACATTGCATTGAACAATTGAAATTTGAAATAAATCTGGACAATCGTCTCATATTAATCACTCTTTTTTCTCTCTCTCTCTCTCTCTCTCTCTCTCTCTCTCTCTATATATATATATATATATATATATATATATATATATATATATATATATATATACCATGTTGTTTTAAAATTTAAAATGGGATTATTGATTAAAGAATAGATTTCTACAGCATAATAACAAACAAAAAAATAAATTGTCAAACCAAATCGCTCGAACGATCGGTTTCTAATACAATCATCTCTAATCGTACTAAAAATCGATTACATAGCCTAGCAAAGGTCGGCACAATTTCGTGAAAAGGAAGTAGATGACGAAGCAAATTTAAGATCTAAAAATAGAAGTTGTGACAACCTGTTTTAAATAGGAAAACGGCTTATGAAATAGTCATGATGAAAGATCATTGATTATTAACATTGTTTTTTTAATGAGTAATCTAAGAAATAAATTAAACGAATTGCTTTGCAGTATAAAGGTAGGAATATATATATATATACATAAATATACGTATATATATATATATATATATATATATAAATATATATATATATATATATATATATATATATATATATATATATATATATATATATTACAGATACTAGGTAAATAAATTCATGATATATTTATTTACATATGTTCCAAGTATTGAACATAAACAATAATTTCGAAGACGATCGTTTCTGAGAAGATATTAATTTTTTTTATTGATATCGCGTCTCTACACCAGTACAGAATATAGACACTAAGTTCGAAGTGAAATCAAAGCACGTAATATATATATATATATATATATATATATATATATATATATATATATATATATATATATATATATATGTGTATATATATACATGTGTATATATACATGTATATATATATACATGTATATATATATATATATATATATATATATTCTATACTAAAGACCAATCTGTATTTATTTATGTATTTATTTATGTATAAATAGATATATGTGCTTGTATCCTGTCACGCAATCGTTACCGAGTAAAACACATGCCCTTTTTTAGCCGCGGAACGAAACAATTTCAGGTGGTGACAGAAAGCGAAAAATCTACTAGCAAGTCAGGCAACCACCCCAGACTTTCCCCGCCTCCTTGAACGAAATAAATACGCCACCCTGTAATAAAAGAAATAAACGATGGATGTTTTTTTAGTTCATTAGAAATGATAATAATACATTCTATATGACAAATTAAACCATAGACGTTACTGTATTCATTTTTGCAATACATCTAGATAGAATAGCAAAACGAATATTTGCTATACTGTGAACTTTTTTGTAAAATTGTAAAAATTAATAAAATCTTGATGAACACTTGCGAAGTATAATTTGTCTTCGATTTTTACGAAAGTTATACACTAGTTGCGAGCACTTTCGATTAGATTCCACAAGTCATCATTAGGTGGGAGTTAATTTTGCTGTGTTTAATAACTTGGTTTAGCATGTAGTGTTTTCATTATTAGTTTTTGTTACGGATAGTTTTTTTTTCTCAACCTTATAACAATCATTCTAGTGATGAGAATTAATATGTGAACGTGATGACGTGAAATGCGTTCACAGAAATCTTTAAAAAAATAATGTCGAAGGACTGATAATTTATTAACATTTTTTACTTAACTAGAAACTTTCAAATGTTGTCACTGGTTTCGTCATTTATGTTATCAATCGTGGGTACCTAGCTGAAATGTAGGTCGCTTAAAAGAATGCTATATATATATATATATATATATATATATATATATATATATATATATATATATATATATATATATATATATAGTCTTGGAAGTTTCTCAACCATTAAACCTATATTTAAAAAAAACAAAAAACAACTTGTTCAGTGGAAAATCACTCATGTAAGTCAATTTAACTTTTTCAGTTGTTATATTAGTTTGCTTTTAACATCATTTAAGAGATCATCAGTTGTTTACCATGAACAACTGTTACGGGGATTTAAAAACAAGACAGTATTTAATTTCATGGCTTCCTGGCAGAGTTGATCAGACCCCACTTCCCTTAAAAGACAAAAACATAAACGTTCCGTATACTAAACCTAAGTTATGTTCCGTATAAATGTTTTGCTAACTTATATTAGTCATTAAAAAAATAAAAAAGTCCTCCTTACCTGTGTTGTTCGTCTGTCTAATAAAATTAATCCGTTACTTACACAAATGTTGCTGCATTTTAAAGTGTGTAGACGAATCCATTAAAAACATTTTTAAATTATATATATATACATGCATATACTTTTAGTCCTTTTCCTCGTCCTCCTCCTCCTCCTCCTCCCCCTCCTTTGTTGTTTAATTCCTTGACATCAATTTCAAATAATTATTAATCCTACTTGTCAACTCACAGCGTTCATAAGCTAAACTACCGATTTTTCTCTTTCTTCTTCTTTTTTTAACTCACAGCGCCTCAAACCGGCGTTCATAAGCCAACTGTCCATCCTTTCTCTCCTTCTTCTTTTTTTAAAACTCACAGCGTTTCCAATCGGCGTTATCAGCTAATTGTCGTTTTTTCCTCTTTCTTCTTCTTCTTTTTTAACTTTTTCAACATTTCTTTCCTTCTTCATCCCTTTCTACTGTCTATTAAACGTAACTATTTTTTATATAATTTGTATATGTGTTATATATATACGATTATACATATTCTACATTATTTTTATTTATATTTAGATAGCTTTGGATTTGCTCTTTCAATTTACTTTGATTAATTTGTAAAGACTTAAAAGCATCAGGATGGCGAGTAATTGCCTTATGTAATTGTCTAAATATTTTATTCTGATCGCCACCTTGTTTAATCATTCTTATTATTAGGTCAGAAATTGAGGGCATAAAATCTACCAATTTAAGGTAACACGAACGATCCCCAGAAATTCGAACATAATACTCCCGTTAAATATATACACAGGGCAGGTACTATTTTTATGTGGCATCCGCACGATACGAACAGAAAATTAATTTCTTTTATCAAACAGTTTATAGATAAATATTTTATCTTCAATTTTAATATCCAAATCAAGAAAAGTAGCTTGTGTTCCCTTATGTTCACAGTTTAATTTTAACTCTTTAGGATATATTAAATGTTTAGTATTTGCAAACTCATCGCTATCATTAATGCAAACAAGGTCGTCAATATATCGCCTACATCCATGATAACTATACACTCTAGATACATCGTTTTTTATTAATGATGATATATACACATATACAAGTCTATGTAAATATAGATTTGCCCAAAATGGAGAAGGATCCAAACCAATGGGAATACCTATTGTTTGGAGTAGTACTTTATTTCCTATTTGAAAGTAACTCTCTTTTAATAAGGTGACTTATAAGCATTGTCAGACCAGTTTTGGACACACTCGTCTTACCATTTTTAGTTTTACACCAAAAGGCTTTAGATTTTGCAGAGTCTATGTATTTACCTTTTCCTCCTGCAAAAGCTAAATCTATAGTATCAATACGATCCAATTTTTCTTTTACTAGATCGGAATTATTTATCACCCAAAATAGGTTTATATTACTATAGAATTTACTTTTTTTATGGAAATTATTTATTTGATTTATAATTAATTTAAAGACTTTAGATACAGCTTTACTTAAAGGTTTAGTGATGCACATTTTTGAGGCAACAATAAAACCGGCGCCAACTGGTGTTTTATGCATTTTAGGTATCCAATACATGCATGGAAGTTTTTTGTACTTTTCTTCTAATTTTAATCCTAATTTTTCACAAATAACAGTATTGTTTATAATAATATTATCGCCTTTACTATTACTTAATTTATAAGTATCTGAAGCTTCACCTATTATTCCTACTTCTAGCAATAAGCGTTGTATATAATATTTTTTACAGAATAAAGCTACATTATTTGTCGCCTTATCAATAGGAACTATTACAAACCTATTTTAAAGCATTTCAAGCTCCGTAGTTATTTGTGGATTTCTAAGGACGGGATTCGTTTTTTAGGGGGTTTGAATTCTTTTAAACGTTCTACTTTTTTATTTACGAATCTAAGTACATTATTTTTCCATGCGTCAAATGTAGAGTGTAATAGTTTATGCTTTTTTAGCCATGGATGCAGTGAAATTATCTAACGCTTTATTTATTTCCTTAATACATACATTTCGCATAATTTGAACATTTAGGTTCTTTATAGTTTGGGCCTTTTCTTAATTTAGAATTTTTAGCTATCGCTAGATTACCAGTAATTATATTCTTTATGTCAGTATTACATAAAGGGGAGGATTCACATTCACATGATGGTATATACATTCTATCATTATCAGCAATATTTAAATTCTCTACAGTTTCTTTATAGTTAAAAACCTTTTTCCGTAAAGTTTGCCCTAGTTTATATGTTACTATTGGTTTCTGTTGCTCTTTTCATTGGGTAGTGACTGAATGATTTCTAGATTATTAAATATTTTAGGCAGATTTATCTCATCAAATCCTTTATTTTCATACAGGACTACACAAACATTTCGAGGTTTATTTTTTATACCCTCAACAGGTGGCTTGTATACATTTGTATCGATAATATCCATGATATACCCATACCATTGACGAAGTTCTTCTTTCCTATATATCATATCCTATATATCATATATATATATATATATATATATATATATATATATATATATAGTAAGTTATGAAAATATATTTATTGCAATTAAGCTACACAGAGGCTCCCGCGTTTCATCCCCGGGGGAATCTTCGGATTGAAACGCGGAAGCCTCTGTGTAGCTTAACTGCCATAGATATATTTTCATAACTCGCTATCTAGCTTTACTTACGTATCGAGTACTGTTGATGTAAATACTGAAAATTGATACATAAAAATATATATCTCCTTATAACATTTAATGTGGATATATGAAATAGTTATATATATATATATATATATATATATATATATATATATATATATATATATATATATATATATATATAATACAAAAATAAAAAATATGTTAACTCATATCTAGATACGGTGAAACTTTAAATAGAGCATTTATACACGCATAATGAAATGATGAAATTGATAAAATTTGCATAGTTTACACGTGTATTAATTCATCAAGTGTTCAAACAAGGAATACAAATACAACATTGCCTTTAAGCCACTGTATTTAAAAAAAAGCTCTTATTAAGAAAAGATATGAGGAATTTGGCTCTCAAAAAGGGCATAAGTGAAACATGTATGCATATATGTAACCAAAAATGTTTGTATAAAACAAAAATCACAATATATATATATATATATATATATATATATATATATATATGCTTAAGGAATGCAATTGAAAGAGAAGAAGAAGAAATATTTCTATTTACTAAATGCTCCTTGTTCTGAACAACTGAAGATATCGATCTGTTTCCATTTACAGGTCTAACTATTTTTCACTGACTCACCTTATTTTTGCTCTATCCAGTATATTGAGCTTTCCTCATCTCACAATAGGTCTAATTCTCTAAAAGTTATCTTTTAGTTATAAACCTTCATATATATATATATATATATATATATATATATATATATATATATATATATATATATATATATATATATATATATATATATATATAATAATCCAGGTAAAACATCCACAGGGTAGTAATCCAAAGAATTTAAACCGGGTTTATAAAAAGTGCTCAATATCAAATAGAGCCTTTTATATATTATTATTTTCATTTACACAGACATGTACAAAATCTGCGACACTGACATGTCGACTTTATCGATCAACAGTTATTATAAACTGAGATTTCATCAGTCAGAGTTAGAATCCGATCTTAACATTAGATCATATTTGGAAAGAACCCGTAGTATATATATATATATATATATATATATATATATATATATATATATATATATATATATATATATATATACTACGGGGCCTTTCCAAATATGATCTAATGCTAATATATATATATATACTAGTAGAGTATCCGTCCCAGGAGGAGTATAAGCATTATGTGTAGCATCATATATTTTTTAAATTTGTTTTTTTTTATGTTAGTATGTGGTTTCAGGGGTCACACCACCTAAATGTTTTTTTTTAATAATGAGAACACGGTTGTCACCGTATTGCCTAGAATATGTATTTAATAATTAATAAATATTTCATTACTTTTAGAGTTTACGTCGCAGATGCATATTATTTTCGCTCATGCGTGCGTACCGGTCGGATAAAAATGTTATAACATAATATAACTCGGAATTTTATGTAGAGTTATCGTTTTCTGTATTATAGTTTTATATATTGCTTATCTAAAAAAATAGGAGAGGTTTCAGGAGCAGACCGCAAAGTATTTTCAAGACATGATGCTCGCTTTCGCTATGTATTAAGATTTATTCTATTTTTATGTTTAAGAACACAATTACTATACATTGTTGTATATACAAAGATTTGATAGGTCAAGACTGGAATAACTAATTAAATAGTATTTCAGCTTAGTCCATTCTGCATTATGGACGACAACACTAAGCACACTTGTCTATAACAACATTTACATGAGCACGACTCTGAAAAGTTAAAGTATTTCATGGAAATTTTGCAATGCATGTAACTTAAAAAAGCATCTTTTTTTTTGTTTCTTCTTTTTCTTCTTCGTCTTCCTTTCTACTACTAGTACTACTACTACTACTACTACTACTATGTTTGCTTATTAAGCGCGTCACACTTCTGCTAAGAATTCACGAAGATCTTGCCTAAGGATTGTTTGGTCTATATGAATTCTTTCTCGTAGGCCACATCTATTTATTTACCTGCATAATTGCAGATGCTGACTTCTTACACCGAGATCAGCAAGGCTTAGCAGTTGCGTTCGAAGTCGGGGAAGGTTTAGTACAGAAACACACAAAGGAATGACACAGAAACAACGTTGTTATCCTTACTCCATAGTTCCGCACCTAACACGTCCTTGTTTGCGACATGCGGAAGTAGGGACGACCAAAATACGGCAGATCTTGATGCCGATTTCTCATGGATTTTCAGTGGAAAGCTGTTAGCCCGTTTACGGCCCTATACCGCTAGCTGCCAAAGCTGTTCATCATGAGGGTCCTTGCTAAAGAACTGAAGTTCTAGACGGCATAGCCCTGACACTACCACGTTGGCATCGCAGAGAGAAAGGGGGGGGGCTTATGGGGTGCGAGTTATGCTGCTGTTACATCAGACGAAATTATACCAAAAGAGAAACAAAGTTTCAGAGAAAAGTGGAAACCGGAACCATGAATCTTCCACAGACTGATAAATATCCAAACCATAGGTGAGAAATCAACGCATGCTAATCGTTTTCCAACCCCGAGAGCCATAATTTAAAAGAGAAATATTGACTGATTAATTAGTAGTTCTGACTGCAACAAGGGTATGCATGAAGTCAGTTTAACGTTGGCGGAAAATCCAGCCCTCTAGATAGAGGGCACTTTAGAATGTTATAAAAATAGCCTGGATCGAACGCGTCGGAATTGCCTGGTAGGAGCGCCTAAGTGAACCGGCGATACACCGAACCCCTCGACCATAATATGGAGGTAATGTTTGGGAGGGTGGCCTCCTACGACTGAACAGAACTATACCCCATTCCAGTTCAATGGCGAAATCCTTGTGTCAGAAAGCACCAGGGTTTAACTATGCGAGAATACGGAAGACAGAGAGAGAGAGGGGGAGAGGGAGAGAGGAGGAGAGGGGGAGAGGGGAAGAAAGAGGGAGGCTAAAGAAGAGATAAGAGGAAGACAGAAAGAGAGAGTACTTTATCCGTGTGGTTATAGGAGTGCCTCTTCACCTCCTTGTTGATTAAGTATTGCGCAATCGTGACAACACTGTTTCGTAAGTGTCAATCAATTCTCCTCCCCACTCCCGCACGCACACAATAGTAGCGGTATTGATTAAGTGTCATTGAACTTTGTCGATTCATATCGAATTCCACTCCCAATGTAAAGATAACAGACAAAAGTAATCATAGCTATATTATAAAACCCTTCTTCGATATAATATAAGATTTATTTAAAATTATGTTAAAGTGGAAGATACTGTTAGACATGTATAGGATTTACTTCATCAAACTCTGTAAAGTTCGGTTCCTGTTCTTAAAAATACATTCTTATAAAGAGTGTGTTTGTCCCCATTCGTATAGATGTCACCCTTTATACTTTATTCACACACTCATAAGACACATCCAAACATCATTAACTCTAGCCAGACACGTATATGTGTGCATACACACAGAGACGCTATCACGTGTCCACACATAGTCAATAACAGACAGATAACCAACACAGCTCGATTGTGAGGATCGGTTTGAAATTAAAATAAAACTGAACTATTTTATTTTATTCTTGTCTACATAATGAACAACACGAGCGGGGAAACCGAGGATGTAGCAAGAACAAGGCCAAGATAACGTTGAGCATGTCATTAAATAACATAACCTGCTATTACTTAGTGTAATTAAATGCTCTTTGTAAATAAACAAATAGAACACTGTAAAGTTGCAGCCAATGTTTATATAAAAACATTGTAGATATAATTTACCAGCGCCTGTCGCCTAGCTCGTTGGTTAGAGCTGCCGGCTATCAACTAGATTGTTGGTTGTCTGATCCCTGGCTTAGGATAGGGGCTAGCCTAGCCTCACTGAAAAGCTGTATGTCTGTGGATGAAAGTATATATAACTATATTTATTATAGTTGCATTCCAATGATCATAGGATCAATCAATCGATAACCATAACTGTCATCTGTTTTTTCAATTTCTTTATCTTGATATATCCTCGAACAACCATAACCATAACGTTATGGTTGGAATGCAACAATAAAATATATAGGCTCTGAAGCTTGTAATACAGCTTTCAGTTTTGAACATTTTCGGAAATTTTTAGAGTATATACTTCAGTATATATTTTTGTAAGAACCCATATATATATATATTTGAATATGTATATGTATATATTTAAATATGTATATATATATATAAATATATATATATATATTAATATATATATATGAATATATATATATATATATATGAATATATATATATGAATATATATATATATATATATATATATATATATATATATATATATGAATATATATATATATAGGAATATATATATATATGAATATATATATATGAATATATATATATATATATATATATATATATATATATATATATAAATATATATATATAGGAATTTATATATCTGAATATATATATATATATATATATATATATATATATATATATATGTATATATATATATATATATATATATAATATTATATTCGCAATCAGTTCGAGAAGAAAGCGATGCCGGATAAAAGGAATCAAATAAAGCATATTTTTATAATAAGGAAAGGCAAAACCTCAAAATCACATGAAAGTCACAATAACAGTTACCTACAAATTAGTTTCCAATCGATTTCCTACTTCATAAACAAATTGTTTTTTGTTAAAAAAAACGAATACTCCAAGAAAGACACACAATTCCAAAAGAAGTTCCAATGCGGTGGCGTGATTATATATATATATATATATATATATATACAAACAATTTAATGGTATTTTTACTGTTTTATCAACATACACATGTGACTATTCTGACGGTTTCACGATTCGAACACTAGACCCAAGTCACGTTTAACTTTCAAGTCTCAACTACTCTATCGATGCGGGCAACCCAACAGCCATCGTAAAAGAAAAGAATTTAAGTTTATTCTTGTTTATACAAGCGGGCATATTTTAGTAATGTGTTCAATCATCAAATTGGACGGAGGAAATATATGTATATATAAGCATAATCTATTGGGTAAGCGATTGAGTTCGCGTTAGATTGTTTTATTCAGGATACTAGTAGATGTCAAAGCTAATTACATTTTAAAAATGAATAGACACATTCTTAAATGAATCTATTTCTACTAGTTTCCTGTTCCGTCTTTTTCTCTTTTTTCTCAACTTACAGGTTAAATAGTATTACTAAGTTTGTTGATATTTTCTTTTGTTTCAAACTCCGATCCTGAGCTTTAGAGTTGCAGTGGTTTACACCTCCGCCTTTCCTACCCTCTTATTTTCTCACTGTCGTTATTCGTGGGGAGGATAGTTGTAGGAAGGTTAATGGAATCGGCGATGAAAGAAAAGTACGAGAATAGTTGATGACACATAGATTAGCAGTTGTGGACACCTTCGTCTTGTCTAATGTTTTATTTTATCGCTGTCTCTCTTTCTCAATATAGAAAGAGAAGGTGAATGTTTATTACTTTTTCTTTTTTATAAAAGGAGAAAGAAAGAAACGGAAGCGAGAATGGACACCGTACGCGATAAATGCGGAAAATCAAAAAACATACAGTGAGTAAGAATGAGAATAATAGACAGCAACATTGTAAAACATAAGACATTTAGTGAGTTAATTGCAAATGACGGCTAATTAGAACAATTAAAATTGTTTTTTTCAAAGATAACTCATTCACCAACATTACGGAATATTTCAGCATATATTTATAGTAAAAAAGCCTTAGGAAACAAAATTTTATTTAAATTTAGTATAGTAATTGATAAATTAAAATTCTCTAATATAATCAAATATAATAATACGCGTTGTGCCTCTGTTTCAATATTGATATCTATATAAATGTTGTATTTGCTTGTAACACTAAATAAGATAATCACTATTTATATAAAATAAGGTATCTCATATCTTTATATATTTCTATGTAACGGATTCACTCCTAAACTAATTAACAAATCATGATGAATTTTTAAACAAAGCTACTAGCATAATGAGTAAAAACCTGACCTATATTTAATTTAATTTAGTGTTATCCAAAGTGTGCACAGAGCGCGTGGAAGCGTGACCTTCGTAAAAGAATGCCCGTGTACTGAGTCGTGTTTTTTTCCTATAGACATATGACTGTGGTCATTTATCTCTGAAAGCATTTCATATGTGATCTAGTAATTGTTTAGTACTTAAAAAATGGTTACCGATTATTTTGTTACTGTCGTTTTAATGGTTTGAAATTTCATTTGAAGGTAAAACTATAAAAAAATCTTCTGACAAAAATTCAAGATAGAATTCTTGATAGAAAAGGCTTAAATAAAAAATACTTGCTTTTCTCTAAAATTTGAAATATTGTTTACATAATAACAAGTCTGAATAACATAAAATGTTTTGTTTGTCCTGATACAAAACCAACTGTTATACTTGCCCGTCGACTGTCTTATGATAATATTAACTAGGAATACAGTTCAAACTTGTTTCTTTTTGTATAAAAATATTTTTTGTGCAAAAACATTCTTTATGCGTGTAATAATATTCTAAAACTGCGCACACATGTTTGGTGCTAATAGAAAACAATGATTAAGACACTGATTTAAAGTTCTGAACATGTTCAAAATAATGTTATTCTAGGTTAACAAATACAATTTAAAACAAGTCAAATTGACAATTAATTAACGTTGTCTATATATTTATTTCCAAATAGTATTTGATGTTTTATAACACTTACAAAATTAATTATTTAATCAGTTTTTTATTATTTCATTTTTTATATTCATCGTTTTTCATTTTGTTTGTTTATTTAATTCTTGTGTACTGTCTATTCTTTATGAAAGGGTTCGGAGGGTCTTAATAACTGGTCTTCTTTGTTTTCTGCTTTCCCACTCATCACTTTCAATGAGTTGGTACACACACACACACACACACACACACACATATATATATATATATATATATATATATATCAATGAAATTTAAATTTTTAATACATTGGGGATTTTGATCCCTCGAATAAATGAGCATGACGTCACTTTTCAGTGCACCGGCCTTTTTTACGAAGATCACAGTAGAGACCCTCGTGAAAATCCAGATACATTCGATGTTTGTGGAATGATAACAATTGGTTTTAAACATTCATTAATAAATATTCCACACATTTCATTTTCTTTTCATAACTATCAATATGAACATTCAAATATTTTAGCTTTGCATTTCATTTGACCCATAGTCATTAGACGCAGATTAAGCAAGATTCTCTGAATTTTCTTTTCCCGGTAAGACGCCTTAAATTTAAGCCTTAAATTTCAGACATTTTCTAGAATAAATCATTTCATAGATTTATATCAACATTGGAATGAGAAATCCAAACATAAGGTTTTAAGACCCCATTCGTGCCTGGCACACATAGTACAAACTTCACTGTAATTTATCAGTATGTTGATGACATAGGCATTGCACACTGCCATCTTCATCTACACTGACAGCTTGGTATTGGTCCACACACATGTTGTGAAGCGGACAAGGGTTGTTGCTGCGTTCTCGATTCTCCTGTCAATCTATGCGTCCATGGAGAATTTGTCTGCGATTATGGAACCAAGGTATGTTAAGTGACGGACCACATCGAAATCAAACTTTTCAGTAGTTTTGACTAATCGTTTTTAACGTTTTTCTTTCTTGCGTTGATCGCTTAACCGAAGTGTCTGCAAACCTTCGAATAAACGGTCTATCAGCGACTGAAGTTTACACCGGTTGTGAGTTGTTAACGCCGCATCATCGGCAAAAAAGCATCTCCCAGATTAGGGGTTCTTGCACTTTGGTTATGGCTCTGAGGCAGACGAGATTGAACAGCCGGCCATCTGATCTTGTACTTATGTTAATCCCCTTTTTTACTTGCCAAATGCATAATTCAGTAACAGAGCGACGAAATCCCGAAAAAAATGAGAGCAAGGACGTGGCCATGTTTGATCCTATTGCAGACATTGAATGACAAAAAGGTGCTGCCACTAAACCGTACTGGTTCCTGTATATCTCTTTGGCGGGACTCAATTAAATTCTGCGACTTTGGTGATATTTTGAAGAGGACTTCTCTTGTGACAAAATCTTGTTAAGATCGATAAAAGCGACGCACATACTTTCCATACTTCTCCTTGGGTTGACTATGGAAATCACCAAGTCTACCTTTGATCTATCAGCTTAGAAACCGCACTACGACTCTGAGCGGACCGGAGGGAACACTTTGAATACGATGCTGGGTAGTGAGATGCCTCTGTGATATTCCAGTTACTTCGCCCTTCTTTTTTCTTAAGTACGGACCCTTCTTTCCTGCACCGATAGCGTATTTTGTGCAACGGAAAAAAGGATAGTCGTACAGTGCTTGATAAAGTCATGGGAGATTCCATCACTGCCAGAGGCTTTCCCTGGCGCCAAACTGTTGATGATTCTGCTAAGCTCCTTAATGGTGGCTTCATTTTCAAGGTTTTTCCTCACTGGCAGACACCCAATATAATCAATAACTGCGGTCGTTACGACGTTCTGCTCTGAGTAGACGTCGGAATAATGTTACACCCATTTCTCAATCTGTTTCCCATTCATTCGTGATTACTTTCCCAGCGGTTGATTTCAGGGGAGATGTCTTGTTTTACACTAGTCCTATTGCCGTCTTAGTACAAACGTACAACCCTCTAGTGTTACCTGTGATTTGTATATGCTTGTATATTTGTCTGAATTGCATTAATTTCTTAACTTATTAACGAATCATCATGAATTTAGAAACACAGCTGCTAAGCGTTAGTGTGGGTACTGTGGGCGATATTTAGTTGGTTTGATTTTCTTGCAAAACAGCAAAAGTGTAATGGAAGTCTTTCAGGAAAATGTAGATATCTTTGTGACATTTTTACTATAGGTATTAGACATGCAGGTTTTTATTTATATACTTTTTAACATAGTTCACCCCAGACAAGGCATGCTGCCACTGTAGACGTAAGGGGATACTGAGAAGAAAGAAGAGGGAGAAGGTTGGGGGGGGGTCAACCTAAATTGGGATCTGCGCAGCGAGATGTCTGTTTACATTAGTTTTAAATTTCTGCATGTCAGTACCGTTGGGGGAGACAGGGGGCAGGAAGGGAGTTCCAGAGGCCAGCAGCACGAGGAAAGAAGCTATTTGAGTAGAAAGCTCTCCGGCATCTGGGGACCTCCACAGTGAATGGATGGGATTTAGTCGATTGTCGAGTTGGTTTAGTGAACTTACGACGAGGGGGCACCAGAACAGCCAATTCATCGGAGCACAATCGATTGAAGTATTTGTAAAACAAGCACAAGGATGCTACATTGCGGCGATGGGACAGAGACTGGAGCTTGGTTGACAGTGATGGACCTGTTAAGTTGGCGACTCTTTTTTGGACCTTGTCAAGGAAGGACGGGCAAGTAGATGGTGCACCAGCCCAGATGTGGCAACAATACTCCATGCATGGGCGGATGGTGGCTTTATAGAGATACAGGATAATGTCAGGTGTGAGGAGTTTACTAGCACGGTAGATGTCTTCAATGTATTTGTTCCAACTCATGTTACCTGTGAAGGTTAGGCCGAGGAGTTTGAATGATGAACTCTCAGGTAGGGTATTATTTGCCATTTAAGGAGCATCATCGATTTGATCATTCAAACTTTTCAGATTTCTGTTAATTTTGATCCATACACATTAGACACTTATTGAGCAATATTCGCTGTATTTCAATTATTTCTTAAAAACATTAAGATTTGGGGCATTTCAAGAATAAAATCTTGCAATAGACTTTGACCAAAATTTAAATAAAGATTGTCAACATCAGATTTAGTATTATAATATCCTTGTTTTAATCACCATAAGGAGCCATAAAAGTGTAAAAAAACTGTATCTGTCTTTGGACTGGTATTATA
Organism: Sepiola atlantica; assembly: GCA_963556195.1. NCBI lineage: Eukaryota > Metazoa > Mollusca > Cephalopoda > Sepiida > Sepiolidae > Sepiola > Sepiola atlantica. Next base: position 64,236,056 of record OY744517.1, on the reverse strand, counting down.
TATATATATATATATATATATATATATATATAGAGAGAGAGAGAGAGTGTGTCAGGTTGTATATGAAAAGAAAGCAAATCAAGTGCTCGATCATATAAGAGAGCTAATATAATTTATTTAAATATTGTATATTAGATATTTCAGCAATGTACCACGGTTTCATCAAAAAGGGCAAATTTAGACATCTTTAGTAAATCTCCGTGCCCAGTGGAATCATCGGCAAGCTGAAAGGATTGTAGATACGCCCGACAGGGAATTGTTGACGCCATTCCCTGTCGGGCGTATCTACAATCCTTTCAGCTTGCCGATGATTGCACTGGGCACGGAGATTTACTAAAGATGTCTAAATCTGCCCTTTTGGATGAAACCGCAGTACATTGCTGAAATATGTAATATACAATATCTAAATAAATTATATATATATATATATATATATATATATATATATATATATATATATATATATATGTATATATTTGTTGATGATTTTATTCCATTAATTGCGACAAAATATATTCTGCTTCATTAACACTCGCAAAGAGCGTCAACTTTTCAGGCTATAATGGAATCAAATGGCATAGATTTTAAATTCACCTACACCGGAAATTGAAGATGCATTATGGGGGGTGGGGGACAGAGATGGAGCTCTGCCTCTAACGGGGTCATGAGAAGGGAGGGGAGTAAGGGGGAGACCCCAACAAGTCATGTTTCAAAAGGTTGCGTGGGAGGTTCTCTCGTGTCTCGGCGATGAGTGAGAAATATATATATATATATATATATATATATATATATATATATATATATATATATATATATATATGATCAACAAAGTTGAGATGGGCCCAGTCTTTCTCTGGATATTTCTATTAAATACCCCTAAGATAAAGAATATGTATTGAATTTGGAAAAAATCAACATAAAAACATAACTGGTCGAGTGGATCGAATCACAGTAATGTCAGAAAAACATGTCTTAAGTTTTAAGGAACGTTAATTTAAAAGTGAAGTCCGGTCGATGTTATGCGCTGGTTGGCGCTTTTTGAATAAGGAAATTGATAACATCTTTGAAGCACACATAAAAATGTATTTAAATGAAATTATGAAAAAACAACACATAGTGCAATTTTAAATGATAATCATTTATATAATTTTATTGCAAGTTTTCGATGTATAATATTTTTGTCAGGCGATGCTGTCCTTTAGATGTTTTCTTTATTGCGATGGTGGTAACCCCGAGGGGTCGAATAACGGTAGAGTCAGAAAGACACGTCAAATTGTAAGGGCCGTTTGTTTAAAAGTGAAGTCCAGTTGATGTTTAGCGCTTAGTTGCGCTTTTTGAAGAAGGAAATTGATAACATCTTAGAAGCACACATTAAAATGTATTCAAATGGGAGTTTGAATTACCTACTAGACACTATCCTCGAGTGTCTTCGGTCTTTCTGTACAAGGGTTTGTCAGGACAACCTGACATGAGGATACTTACCCCTACAAGTACTCCCTGACCAAATATTTAAAATTACATAGTATCCGCAGCACAAATAAGATCCCCTCAGCACGGCTATACACTTGCTCATACGAGGAATAGTGCATCTTCCCCTAGTGATGCTCCCTCAAGTAACACCACGTAGCTTGATACTCCACCAGACTAGATGAATTCTTGTCCTGGAATCCGGTAAGACCAACAGACCACAAGAAAGATATACTATGACATACTTGACTGGTTAGTTAGGGAGAGAATACATTTATTATTCTTAACTTTTTTACTAACTCAATGTTTGAGAAATAAAATAGAATTTTAATAGAATATTTGGGTATCTATGTATTTCATATAGAGATCAAGTGTTAGCCCCAGGAAGGGGCCCCTTGATTTCTGAGAACTTCGACTGAAGTAAAATTAAACATTCCATGAAAAACTAACATATGGTGCAATTTTAAATGATGAAATCATTTATTAGTTGTCTTTTTTGTTAACAAGCTTTCGGTGTATAACATCTTTGTCAGTCAAGACTCGCCATTATTTTTTTTGTTAAAATAGTAGAGTAAAACTAATTTTTTTATTGTTTTGTATAATGTACGTAATTGTTTTTAATGATTGTCAACTGTAAAATAAATGTGTTAACTGCACTTGGTGTTAGCCTTTCTTTTCTAATGATTGCTGTTTGGAATATGTGTTTAATACATGAACTGTAAAATAAAATAACGTATATACTAACACTGCTATTTTTGTACGTTTCTTTCTTTCTTTCTCTTTAAAAGTTACTGCGCTCTCTTCGGCCTTTGTTTTCCCCACTTCAGTCCGATTGTCACTTTTTAGAAAATCGCTCTTCACCTTCGATACGCGACAAAACGGCGCTTTTTATCAGACGCATTAACATGACACTTAAGTTCGGGCTGTGAATGCCTATTCAACGCTACCGGCTCTTAACGTTTCACCTTAAATAACACGCTGCCACGCAACGGTCAAGTGCGTCACCTGCCCTGACCGATCCTTACGTTAACAAAAGGAAAAGAAACAAAATTACGACCAATGACGCGACTGAAGTTGCGAAAACAGACACGAAGACTAGCGGCAGATCGCACAAGTTATACGACTGACATTTTTATTTTTTTCATTTCAGGAAAAAAAAATTGTATATCTGTCACCTGAAAATTTTATATAACAACACTTTATTGAACGACATAAAAAAAAGTATAATAATATTGTAATACTCGTACATCTATAGACTACTAAAACTCTGCAGATCTTGTTAGCGTGTTATCTTCTTTTTTACATTGTTTGTTTGTCCCCGTGCCCATTTGATGACGTCATCAAGTGAGGCCAACAAAATATGATGTCGCTAAGGGTGTACATTATATATAAAAACAGAGATAACCGTTCACAGTGAGAGACGTTATAATTTGATTACGTCACTAAAGATTTGCATCATCTATTAAAACAGAGATCGCATGATAACCGTTCCGTTCACGGTGGATGACGTCACAATATGAAGGCATCATCAATCAAATAAGAGAGAGAGGGGGGGGACAAGATTCTTTATCTAGATGACCTGTGACACGAAGATTTACGGGTCGTCTACTACACTAACGTCTAGAAACCTGGAAGCCTGGTATTTCATATACATACATGTGCTATGTACTAAGCATCTTTTTCTAGGTGATGTTGTTTCCGCGGATAATATTACTAAACGAACTATTATTTAGTCTGCGGGGCTGTAAATAAGCAAATCATATCACAAAGTCACAAATGAGACACGCACTCGTTTACTTTGTGTTATTGTTTTTTTTTAATTTCCAGCGACGCGGATTGAATAATCGCTTGTTTATCCGTGAAAACAATATCATCTACAAAAACAGTTTGTTAAATAACATACAATTTAGCGCGCGAAATAATGTGCAATATTAAATACATAAAATAGGAAACTTTATATAAGTAACTATATTCAACAACATTAAAACATTGAATTTTCATGTATAGTTTTATGACGGCAGTTTATTTAATGACATTAAAATGTATCGTAATATTGAATAAATTATACATATTTAACATAAATTACAGTCAGTTTCCCTCTATGGTCGTGATTGGTAGGTTTCGTGACAAAAAGTACATAATTACATTTGTTGAGTTAGTGTTTTCGGGCTTAAAACATTGATCTCCGTTGTTAGAAAATACAATTTTACTTTCGATCGTTTTCTTCGATTTTTATATTTCATCCTGATCGTGATTTTATTTTTTTAGTCATTTTTAAAGGAGATGGTGTCGCTTTCACACCTACAGTCACAAATCCTAATACCGCTACTTAACTCATCGGAAAACAATTTCATGACAAGGATGTTCTTTTTTATATATCACGGTTGAACTACATATCGTAACCTGATATTATTATTACGCTTTACAAGATCTCAATATTAATGACTCTAAGTTTCGTTCATGTATTGTTATTTACAATTTTATTTCTAACTAGCAAAAACTACCTGCGGAAATTACTGACGCTGTAGTCTTCTTTACAGAAACCAAAGAAGTAATTTTTATTTAACATCTTGGTAATTTATAGGAATTAAAAAACAAATGATGATTGTCGTTAGGTTATTTGATATATTCCAATATGGGGGTGAAAATAATGTGCATGAACATCGTAAAATGTTGTGTTTAAGGAAAAAACAACAAAAAGGTTAATTGATATGGCCTTTAAGATATTCAACGTCGATAAATTTTATTTTGCTTCAGCATAAATATTAAAATAAATTCCCCATTAAAACTGGTTATATAATGACATAATTAAACATAAGGGTGGAACGTCGATTGGTCAAATACTCAACTTTTATATTACTAATTCGAAATGGTTATATTGTACTTGTCACCTATATTATAAAAAAAGAAAAAATACGTAAAGAAAAATACTATTTTTTGTAATTTTGAATAATTAGAGGAAGTTTATTTCTTTTCTATGATAATTTTTTACTTTATCATCATCATCATCATCATCATCATCATCATCATCATCATCATCATCATCATCATCATCATTATACTTATCATCACTAATAACATGTTAACTTTTTGGCCTTTTGTCTAGGAGAAAAATGTAGTATGTGGACTGTGTGAAAACTCCTAGTGAGTACAAATAATAATAATAATAATAATAATAATAATAATAATAATAATAATAATAATAATAATAATAATAATAATAATAATAATAATAATAATAATAATTTATAATAATAATTACCAAAATATCACCAAAACAAAACTGGCAAAAAGACTAGGAGACATTGAAATCAAAATGGAAAACTTAGACCATACCACAAACGTCATGATGAAAACCGCCAAAATCTTAAGAAAAATATTTGAACCATACATACGCAAAGAACGCTAACCTGTCACAGATAATGTTAAATGGAAACAGAACAAAACATATGCAAAGAACATCATACAAATCCAAGGAAAAAGAAGTGAAAACTGACAGAAATCCAATAAACCGCCCCCTCCTCCCTACAAATATCAATCTTACACACATGCATGTGGTGACACCAAACTGGTATCACAAAAAACTGCCGTAAAGGGTCAATGAGAACGAATAGTGCGAGGAGGGAGAGCGCCAACCAGACATCAACTGGACGGATACGGAAAATATTGGAACTGACTTATTGCAACTCAAATTCAAGAACACCCCCACAGTCGTTGCAAGCGAGTAATCTATGGTTAACAGCTGTTGCGATAACGCAAATCAATTTGTAAAAATCTGGGAAGACTTATTGTCACTTAGACTACAAGGAGCACCATTGGTTATTATCGGTTAGCAATCGCTGATAATTACTTGCGTGAAAAGTCCTATTCAGTAAATACTACTACTAACACCACTACCACCACTACTACTATTACTACTACTACTACTACTACTACTGCTGCTGCTACTTATAATAATAATAATGATTTTTTGTTGCAGTGTTCTACCCCTTTTTATTTTGCTGCTGGTTTCTTCTCGACAGTTTCACCTTTTTCTGTTTTTCTAGCTAACGAATTTAGAGTCGCCTCCCTTTGTGGCACGTATTTAAACCTATATTTCATATTCTCGACATACACCATGATCATCTTTTTTTTTACTAGTATTAATCTTCAGGATATATGATGGAAGTTATTTGGTAAATCTCTAAAACCAAATGCTTGATTTTCATTATTAAATGTATGTCGGATAATGTCGTGTTATTCCTTCTTCATAAAGAGTCTAAGAAACCGTTGTGTACGTCGAATGGTGGTGTCATTGACTTGGGTGTTATATTCTGTATTAATATTTGTTTTCTGTGGCAGCGTTTTGTACTGTTGTCTTATGTTTTACACACGTATTTTTAGAGAACGGAACGTCTACCCTATGATCATCATGGCCCCATTCTGTACATGATATCATTGCCTGTGTTGGGGATGCACTTTTGGTTTGTTAACCAAAATGTTAAGTGTTTTGTATTTACTAGTTACCGCTTTTGTATCAAATGTTTAGATTTTAAAATGTATTTTGTGCATCTTAATTCATCTTGAATTCAGCGGCACATATTTTGAAAGAGAAATATGATTATGCCAATTTTTATTTTGATGTTTCGTAATTTGAATTAGAATCAGGTTATTTTTATTAACGAGTTTCTGTTAACGTCACTTTCAGTTTGTTATTATCAAAAGTTGGATATCAATGAAAGCTAAAAATTACTCAGTTTCAATATGTATATATTTGCATATCTCTCTCTCTCTCTCTCTCTCTCTCTCTCTATATATATATATATATATATATATATATATATATATATATATATATATATATATGTGTGTGTGTCTGTGTTTATGTATAACACAAATAATGTGAAAAATATATATTTTAATATATCTTTCATTTATTTTTTATTTGCTGACGTGTAGGAATACCAACTCTTCCTTATAATTTCGTTTTTTTCAAGAGAACAAACTTTTCGGCCGGCGACTCTCCGCCTTTATATATATATATATATATATATATATATATATATATATATATATATATATATATATATATATATATATATGTATGAGAGAGAATAAAATACGCGATAACTCATTAAATGAAAAGTCTTAGATACAGAATGTATAAAAGACAGAATGGAAATACAATTGAAAACATGAAAAAAAATAAACAACGAGAAATTAACTGGTTTCGTTCGGATCAACGAACGTGTTCGGAAAAAAGTCATGAAGAGTCCATTTATCAGAACGAAACTGGTCAATTTCTCGTTTATTTTATTTTTTATTTTTCCTTTATTCAATTAATTCTTTATTCTTTCTATACTACACACAAATACGCACACACACACACACACACACACACACACATATATATATATATATATATATATATATATATATATATATATATATATATAATGAAAAGAATGATGACAATAAAAATTGAAAAAACAATATTTATTAAATCATCAAGGTGTTTAACCAAGGAACATACCAATCATTTTTTTTTACTTTCCTTAACCTATGGATTTTCTTATATTCTTCTAGTGAATCGTAGATTTTTTATCAATAAATTTCATCATCAGATTCATGCCCCTATATTATTTGAATTCCTGGAATATTGTCTGATATATTTACTTGCTTTATATTTATAATATCCTGGATTTACCTTTTTTGGACATGTTACATTCCTCCATCGATGTGGATTTTCTTTGCTAAAAAGATGGCGTATATCTTTGTATTTTTATATATTTATGTATATTTAAAGCTTTGTGCTAACAACAAGATAATTTTTTACTGATTTATCTCGATGATCTCTGATGATGATAAAAGTTTGCATTTTTTTAAATGCATGGGTTGAGGGAAGAAAAAAATTATTGATATATTCCTTGGTTTTACTACTTGATGATTCAATAAATATTGTCCTTTTTCGAATTTTGATTCCCATCACTCTTTTCATTTTATAATTGCCTTATCTCCTATATTGAGCATTGTTATTTCTTGATAGGATTATTTTAAAAATAATATTTTAATTTTATCATCTCACAATTGTATATATATATATATATATATATATATATATATATATAATGTTTATGAATAAATATTACACTTCTGTCTCTATATATATACTCCTCTCTCTCTCTCTCTTTATATATATAGAGAGAGAAAGAGAAAGAGAAAGAGAGAGACATATATGTACATATATACATATATACGTGCATATATATATATATATATATATATATATATATATAAAGAGAGAGATAGATAGAAATATATTTGTACTAAAGTGTAGTTAATTAAAGTTTATTTTAATACGGACTTTGCTCTTATATATTTTAATCATCTAACATACATATTAAAGGTTTCCATCGTTTAGCTATTGAGTTATGTTTGCAACCTTCCATTTTACTTGTTCTAATTACCAGTAATTTGCAATTAACTAACCAAGTAAACCACTCTCTTACTAAGTTTCACTATATCAATTTCACACCCTCACTGTGTTGCCTGACCACAAACTAATCTTTATAAGCTGCCCATCACTCTCCTTTCTGTAACTCTCTCTATCAATGTTTATTAGCAGTTAAACGTAATCAACTTCTCTTCCTTGACACTTCTTTTACTTTGTTTCTATATTGAGAAACTAAGCAAGCCCATCTATTTTATTTGATTTATAACTAGCAAATAGAGACAAATCATGAAAGCCATATATATACTGAAACAACAAAGATAACGTATATTTCATTTTGATCAAAAAAGGGAATAATAATATCGTGGGAGTCTGCGTTCGCGCCGGAAATGGTTACTTAATTTGATGTATAACTTGAAAATATAAATGGAGTCCAATAAACATATACATGTTGGTTTATATTTGTTTATTTATTCTTATTGTTGTCCTGAATTAATTTGCTCAATTTATTTCTTATTTCATATAGTGCATTTTAGTAAGAAAAATTCAAAGGACAGTTCTGTCAGCTTTCCAAAATGGACAGATTCTTGGTGGCCGGTGCTATTTTGACGAATATGATGACAACCGATGAAAAAAAAAGGAAAACATCCCCCTCTAAAGATAATTCTGGAAGAAAGCCTGTCTGAAAGAGATCATAGAGCCCTTGTAAAGATTGTGAAGAAGGAACACAAAATCAAGGCACCCGAAATTACAGCAGAGCTTAACAATCATCTGGATCATCCCGTTTCAACAAAAACTATTGGCCGAGAGGTTCACAAGGCTGGATTTCATGAGAGGGCTGTTGTGTGTTTCCATTATTTTCTCCTACGCTTGCATATGTTGAAACTACATCATTCAGGGTACTTGGCTTTTGATCAAAGTAGCACATTATTATCGCGGGGTCTGCGTCCACGCTAAACAAACATGAAAAAATAAATACATGTTTATTGTATTTTAGTTATAACTTTAATAGTTCACAAATAAAAAAATATAAATAGAGACGTTAATAAGGAGTTTGGAGCAGGAGTGCACAGGGGTCCTTATTGATTACTGAAATATTAGGTGTACCTCAACGGGGTTAAAAATTATTATTTTACTAACATATATTCCAAGTCATTTCGCGTTTTTACGCGCTTCTTTACGTACCCGTTTGATGCTGAGTAGATATTTGGACCCCACTCTAAAAATTGAATTTAAAAAATGTTTTAAAAAAAGTATATGAGCATACGAAAGTAAATACGGTGTTATGAGCCACGTGCAAAAGTATATAGATTCATCAGTTAATACCGGGTTATGCCGAATATTCCTGCTTGTATATATAAGGATGCTATGTTTCGGAATTTTATAGATGAAACTTGATAATTTATATTTTTTGTATTATTCGGACTACTGTTCTAATCTCGGCTGTTATTCTCACAACGTTTCGGCCGATGTAACCTCCGAATGTCTTCAGGTGCGTCTTCTCGAACACGGAAATGTTTATGTTAGACTCGGAATATGTACGGAATTACGAACTAAGTATTTTATTTAATCCATTAGGGTAGATTAGACTGGTTCCGTCAGCTATGCCCGAGTAACAGTCTTTAAACATTCGTAATTGTATTCTTAGTATCGCGCGCACTGAGGATTGAACCTTCAACACTAGAAGAGTGTGATTTTGAGTTAGTTATTATTTAGCATATAATGTTAGGCTATGGGTCCTTAGTACGAATTTATAAAGCTTAACACTGATTTGTGTTATGGATGCGTAGTTGTACTACCTATTACTACGCACAAAACGACTCACTGTGTTGACTCTTAAAAGTCAATACAAGATTCTATCAGAATAACTGAGATAATATTAAAATAATAAACTATTGCATTTGGCATTCGAAAACTAATACCTGCTTCCATTCAGTAGAGTTTTTAAACGGGATTTTGAAAATTCAATACATATTATAATTAATCATAATTACTGGTTCCCATATTGTATTAAATTCTATACTAGGTCAAGTTAAGAGGCAATTTTTGTCTAACATATGCGCCGCTTCTTTGAAAGATCTTACTAAACACAAATAACAGACACGACGAGAACAGTATTCCGAATGATACACATATATAAGGATAGGTAATCAGATGGTGTAATGATATAGAGTACTGATATGTAATGTTTATTAGCCACGCACTTTGGCTATTTAATCAGACTTAAATCCTACAAATCGTGACTGCCCATATATAAGGTTCACCTAGATTTGTTTGTTTCATCACAACATATACTACACTTTCATCCTTGCAAAACATAGTGAATCAATGTATGTTATTCTTTTTATGTATTTAAATCTACTTAAAACCAAGTTATCGAGAAAACGAGACACTTTATATGCTTATTTTTTTAGAGTTGAAATGAAAGTTTTATTTCTCTTTTTTAATCGAAATCGCTCCAGACAAGGTATGAAGCCATTTAATGTAAGGAACTAACAATAGCAAAAGATGCTTATCGCAAAAACAGGAGATTCCTTATTCTTGAAAATACCAAAGCTATAGGCAGGAGGAAAACAGTCAGCAGGAAGATAGTTTCACAAGACTGCAGTTCGTGGAAAGAAGTTACTAGAATGAGAAACTGTATTACAATGAGGTGTGAAAACATCGAATTTATGGAAACCACAAGACTAACGAGTCAAACGAGCCGGAACAAAGGAATGAGGGAATAGATCTAACAATGCTTAAGAACACATGCCATAAGAGTATTTATAAAAAAAAGACTGAAACTAGCAACATCACGTCTGTGATGGAGAGGGTGCAGAGAAGAAGATATGACGGGGTCAATCAAATTACAGACTTCCCGTGATATGACGCTAGTCTGTCGCTGGTCTATCTTCGATAAAAGAAGAACCGATTTATATATTGTGGTGACGTGTGTGGTTACAAAGCCCGTTTATTGACCAGCTGTATGAATTCTAAACATTTCCAACATTGCTTAACTTCGGTCATCCGACAAATGTCCCAAAGTGATTTGAACGCAATACCTATGATAAGCTTATTCTAAGTTTCGAGTGCTATGGCTCCTTGTCGCTTTGTCTTTAAGTACAGTGTAGTATATGTTCTGATACTACAGTCCATCTGTTCTGTAATGGGTCAATGAAAGAGAGAACCTTTTAACTGGGCCTATTTCCCAAATCAGAGTGCCAATTGTGGGGCAGCTTGGTGTTTTCACTTCGTGCTTTTAGGACATAAAGTAAATAGGAGCATATGCTATTTCTAAACAACGACATATCTAAACAATAACTATGGTACATATTGTTCAACATTTGTGAACATAGGAGAATCAGTGGTTTAAGCTTATTTTGATCAAAATAAGTATATTTAAGTCAAACTCCATTCATATGAGGACATTTACCAGAGAACAGAGTAATAAGTACGGTTTTGATCTCATTGGAAACTTAACCCTCTAAACGCGGCTGTCGTAGAATTGCGACAAGTCTACCAGCTCAAATAACGGACGATACTACATGCTAAACTGGTTTTATTTCCAATATGAGACGCAACATCACAAATATTAACAATAAATTCAGCAATTAACTAATATGTACATGAGAAAATTACAATTTTCAATGAGCGGATGGTCAACCTCATTATAAATTCAAGATGGCCGCCATAAGAATATGCAAATTAGTCAAATATTACAATTAATTTTTATAGTCTACTCATATGCTACAAATGCCATATACATAATCAACAGAAAGAACTTATTTTCATTAGCAACAACTTATTTTTATTATAAAATAAAACTTAAAATTCAATTTAGTATGAATCATCCTCATATGCCAGTAATTTTTTCCTTCCATTCATTATTTTCAATTCTGTCATAATATCCATCATCATGAGACTTGCTATCCCTCTCATTGACCATAGCTCGACTTCCGCAAAACAACAAGTCTGTCACCTCTAATAGCAGACGATACTACGTGCAAAACTGGTTTTATTTCCAATATAAGACACAACAGCGCAAATATACACAATAAATTCAGTAATTAATTTATATGTGCATGAGAAGATTACAATTTTCCATGAGCGGATAGTCAACCTCATTATAAATTCAAGATGGCCGCCATCATAATATGCAAATTAGTTACATTTTACAACTTATCTTGATAGTACTACTTATATGCTACAAATGTCATACATATTGTTTGGGCATACAAAGAAAGGTTTAGCTTACAGAGTCATTTTAAAAATAAGTGTAAAAAATCATTTTCCTACAAAAAAATATTCAGGATTTTCTAAGATTATATCCAATGCAATCTAATCTAACTTTGCCCTCGCAAGATGTGGAATACAACATTTATTGTCCTGATCTTTACCGTGCGACTTCCTCGCCGGATAACCTGTCACCGTCCGTGCTAATAACACAACGGATAGATAACACGTGACATTAAATGTTTGCATGAGAGTCTCGCGTGTTTAACTCAAGAAGTGGTTCAATGAACAGCTTCAGATGATCCTTTGAAGAACAAAATGGAAACTTATGTTTTTTATGGTAAGTAAAAAAAACGTTTGGTCGTTAGCATGAATTGATAAATAAGATCAGTTAATTACAGGTAAGCCACGGTGGCGGTCGGCTTTTTTTTTTCTAAATTGCCGCCCCTTTCCAAGGTTGTTTCTAGCTTCAATGATATTTAACCCCTTCTCTACGGTAGACTAAGCATACGACAACATATTTATTAAGTGACAAGATAAGTGCTCTTTGCCAGTCACATTTGACGAAACATGCATCAAAGAAGGTTTGCACCCCCAAATTATTCCTCTCTGATTTTAATCTTACCTTATATATATATATATATATATATATATATATATATATATATATATATATATATATATATACAGGGTGGGCAAAAATAAGGGTCCTATTTTTAAAAATTCATAACTTTTTTACTTATTGATTTAAAAAATTTTTTTTTTTAGAATAAGTTAAGGACCCCTTCAGAAGCAAGCATGAGCCGTATTAGCCCTAAGGAACGTACCCTCATTTAGAAAACATTATTTTTGCTTAAAAACTCAAAACAGTGTAAAAAACAATACTTTAGTTTTTGTAAGTTTTAAGAAGTGTTTTTCGGCTAAAATTTGTTTTGTTTATTTCAAAAAATCTCGGAAGGGTCAGTCTACACACACATAAAGTTTGGTGAGTATAACTTTTATTTTGTGGAAGTTATTAAAATTCAAGTTATTCAAATTTAAAGATAGGACCCTTATTTTGGCCCACCCTGTATATATATATATATATATATATATATATATATATATATATATAGGTGTGTGTGTGTGTGTGTGTGTGTATAGCCATCGTAAGACATACAGTTTCGCTGTATCAGAGCTCTTCAGTGTTACAATTACCGAAAAGTGCTCCATTTATTTGCACAAAAACTTTGAATTTACGCTGATGCTAGTTGGTGATTTCAGCAGAGAGCTAAACCCAAGAAGGGCATACAAACTGTTTAAGTGCATCACAGTTCTTCAGACAAGCAAATGCCGCAAGCAAGAATCGAAACTCGACCTTCTAGTCTACATTAACTGTTCTTAACCATCTGGCTATCAGTCACATGCTGTTAGTAAGCGAAACGTCAATGTTTATATAAACATTCAGCTCGCGTTATATTGTTTGAATTGTTGTGGTCGGAATAAAAATTTATAAGATTAATTTTATTAGTAGATTTTCTAAAAACTGAGAAATTTAGGCCGTTTGGGGTGGTGTACAGAGTGATATCAAGAAAGTTAAGGATGTGGTTATTTTCTAATTCGGAGGTAAAGGAAATTGTGTTTTCAACGTTATTAAGTTTGTCGACTATGTCCGGGAGATGAATGCGATGTGGGTAAATAAGGAGTGTATCATAGATGTATCTAAAGTAGTGAGAGTTTTGGGGTAGGGTTGATTTGAAAGGGCCGTTCTCTAAAAATTCCAGGAAAAGACAGGCGAGGACTCTGCCGAGAGAGGAGTCTATAGGTAAACCAAATATTTGCTTCATTTACCCAGAGGCTCCCAAATCAACCAGCGTTCCTCACAAACTGAATAAAATAAAAAGTGAAAAAAAACTGGCATCGAAATCGTCGCCAGAAAAGAAAACTGGTGGTTAAGAAAAGGAGAAAAACGAAAGACAAACTCAAATCCGATCCAAAGTCGCATCAGCCAAATATTATCACTGTCTTTTAACTCTTCAAACTTGCATTAATAAACCCCTCAATCCTTCCTCTATATTAACGAACGTCCTATCACCTTCTCGATATAACTAGTTTTTAAATGCGCTAGACAGAACAGGAAAGATAAAGTTAAGAAAAATTAAAAAGAAATTCATTAAAATTTATTTTTTGAAATATATACATGAAGAAAAGTTTAAAAGACTCAAAACGTAATTCATATTTAAAACTACGTTGTATCTAAATATTTAAATCAAACTAACACTTATAAAGTTTAAGGTCATCTTAAAATAATTTTTATCCGAAGATTTAACAGTATATTAAATAATATTAATAAATATATTGAAATCGTAATTAATTAATATATTACTAGTAGTCTTAGAACGCTAGTACTACGTAACAAACCAATCACTATAATTTGAATAAGTGTAGGCCCTACATATGAACCACTGTAGCATTTATTATTATTATTATTATTATTATTATTATTATTATTATTATTATTATTATTATTATTATTATTATTATTATTATTATTTTTTTTTTTTAAATTTTTTTTTTACTCACTATAAGTTCTCACACAGGCCGTCATCAATGACTGCTCACTGATAATTACCAGTGGTGTTCCCTGGAGTCTGAGTGATAACAAGTCCCCTGGATTTTCGGTGCCCTCCACCAATTCCGATAATTACTGCAAATGAATTTGCATTATCACAACAGACGCTTACCATTAGTTATACCATGTTATACCAGGTTTTTATTCATTTTATTCATTTTCTGCTATATACTTTTGTTTCTAATAGTTTGCTTGTTCTTCTCAGATATTCTTTTCCATTCTTCTCTTTCATACTTGTTGATTTGATTGTGTCTGCTTCCCGAACTCTAAAACATGTATAGCTGTCGTCTTCTCCTAGCGCACTCATCTGCTCTTGGTTGGATAATTCCATGTCCCCAGTCGTTTCCAGCTTTTACTTTCCATTCCAAATTCCATTTAAATGTCTTGCCTAAAATTCTAGTCGTATTTATCAGTTTTTTCCAGTTCCTTATTGCTTTTTGCAAATAGCTTCAGGTCGTCATGTACATGAGGCGGGTTATTCCTTGTTCTTTGCTCTGCGTCTGTGAACTTGCATCCGACATTACATTTCCTGATTATTATTATTATTATTATTATTATTATTATTATTATTATTATTATTATTATTATTATTATTATTATTATTATTATTATTATTATTATTATTATTTGTACTCACTGGGAGTTCTAACACAGGTCATCAGTGATTGCTCACCGACAACCGGTGGTGTTCCCTGGAGTCTGTGTGACAACAAGTCTCCCCAGATTTCCAGTATTCTCCACCTCTTTTCACTAGCCACCGCAAATTACCTGGCAGTATCGCAACAGCCGTTTACCATTGATTTCTCGCTGGTAAGGACCATTGGTCTTCTCTGGGATTTAGGTGGCAATAAACCTACCCAAGGTCCCAGCACTCTATGCATTTCCAGTGAATGTCTGGTTTGTGCTGTCCCTCCTCGGTCTTCTCTTCCTCCTTGACCCTATGCAAATATTTTGTGTGGTCTCAGACTGGGCTAGTACCATTTTTTATTTATTTAAAACACATTTTGTGGTGGGGGGAGCTTATGGTGTTTCTTGCTATTTCTGTTAATTGGTTTGTGTTTGTGTTGTCTCAGCTGAGGCCGGTGTAATTTATTGGTGGGAGCTCATAAAGTGATGTTTCTTGCATTTTCTGTTCCTTTGTCTGTGATGTAGTGTCCTTTTTGTGGTTTTGTTTTCTTCCTGTAGTAGATTCCATGTGACCCTTATGAGCTTATGCGGGTTGGTTTCCGTATTCGATGACTTTTCTTAAGATTGTAGCTGCTTTGATCATTGCCGTCTATTGTATAGTTTCAATAATCCCTTAGATTCCAATTTCTCCCAGTCTTATTTCCAGGTTCTTGGGGATTGTTCCTAGTGCTCCTACGATTATTGGTATTATACTAACTTTCTTCATGCCCAATTTTCCTTTCAGTTCTTTGACTAGTTCCGTGTATTTGCTTCGTTTTTCTGTTTTGTTGCTCTTCAGTGTGTGGTCTGCTGGAATGGCGAAGTCTACGATTTTGCAAGATTTTTCCTTCTTATTGATTATTATAACATCCGGTGTCCTTGCTTGTATGAGTTTGTCTGTTTGTATATCCATATCCCAGATGAGTTTGTGGTTTTCGTTTTTCAGTACTGTTTCTGATTCATGTGGGTACCACTTATCTGCGTATTCGAAATTTCAATTGTTTGCACAGTTCCCGATGTACTGCTTTCCCCACACATTCATGTATGTTCTTGTATTCTTTTTGGGCTAGTTTGCTACATTTACTTATTATATGATTTACTGTTT
The DNA here is from genome assembly GCA_963556195.1 of Sepiola atlantica. Classification (NCBI taxonomy): domain Eukaryota; kingdom Metazoa; phylum Mollusca; class Cephalopoda; order Sepiida; family Sepiolidae; genus Sepiola; species Sepiola atlantica. The sequence continues at coordinate 64,219,562 of OY744517.1, read as the reverse complement.
CGTCTCTTTGTCGACACAGTCTGCATTTACTGTTTTCCTGTGTTTTATCAATTTAAGCTTTGATGTAGTGTGTCCTAATTGCATTGTTGTGTGAAGCCATCAGTAACGATTCCGTTTCTCTGTTTAAGTGTCCTTTTCTTAGCCATGCCCAGCTATTTTCGTTGGTTTCTTCTCTTGTCAGTCTTCAGAAGCGTCCATATACTTGTTTTTCTTCCCCCTTTTCTTTTTTTTTGTCGTTTTGTTTCTGGTTTCAGTGCTTCCCGAATTCCTCGATGGAACGGTGTCTTTTGCTGCGGTGATAAGGATTTCCGTGTTCTGAGTTATGTATTTTTCCAGCTCTTATTTGAGTCTTCCCCACAATCGCCTATACTTACCAGTCCTCTTCCCCTTGGTTGGGGAGTTCCATGCCCGCTGTTGTCTCCAGTTTTCCTATTTTACTTTTAGTAGTGCACACTTTTCCGCTCCGAATTCCATTTGGGTGACTGAAGATTATGGTCGTATTTATCAGCTTTTCCAATTCCTTTTTTGCTTTTTGCAAACATTTTCAGGTCGTCCATGTACATCAGGTGGTTTACTCTTAGACTCTGTAAACTTGTAGTATCCGGCATCACAATGTATGAGTATGTAGTGAGTGGCATCATAGCTATTATAAACAGTAGTGGTGATAGGGAGTCTCCTTGGAAAATGCCTTACTGTATCTTTATTTCTGTCAGGTGTTGTCCCCCGGCTGCCAGTTCCAATCTCCATGTTCCCATTTCTTTCTTAATAAGATTAATTATCTTGTCTGGTATTTTGTATATTTCAAACATTCAATTATAAGCTTTTTGGTAGTCAATTCATGCCATGGATATGTTCTTTTTTCTGTTTTTACCTTCTTCAGGTTCTTTTGATCGATGTATAGCAGGTCATGCGTCCCTATTTTCCTTTTACGACATCCTTTTTGTTCTTCAGGGAGTAGTCCACGTTTGTTTAGGGGTTGGTAGATTTGTTCTCTCAGTTGGGCTGTCATGATTTTCCACATTGTTGGTAAACAGGTTATTGGTCTGTAGTTGCTTGGAGTCGTTCCCTTGTTGGCCTCTTTTTTATAAGCGTCGTCTTTCTTTTGGTCATCCACTCTGGTATGTCTGTTTTGTAGATACATATTCCCAGTTTCTGCGCTAGTCTTTCATGTAGGGTCGTGAATTTTTAAAACTAATATGCATATATTCCATCATGGCTTGGTGCTTTCCAGTTTGCCATTTTCCTTAGGGTGTCCTTAATGGTTTCTATAGTAATTTCTGTTTCTTTTCTTTATTCTATTCGTTGCAGGTTATTTTTCATGGTTTTGAACCACTTGGCATTTTTATTGTGCGTTTTAGGCTTTTTTCCATATCTTGCTCCTGAAATGTTTTGTCTCTGTCGGGTCCGGTTGTTCTGTTATTATTATAATTATTTTTATTATTATTATTGTTATCATTATTATTATTATTATTGGTGATATCATCATCATCATCATCATCATCATCATCATCATCATCATCATCATCATCACTGTATAACTAGTGTTTACCGCTTGATAGCTTGTATAAAGGGAAATATTTGCGAGATCTCGTGTAAGAAATACGCTACTTAGTATTTGCATGAGATAGTAAAGACTATGGATATATTTCCGTGGTGTTTTTATTTGACGAAAAATATAACAAAGTATGTTTTAAAGCAAGAATAATTCCGAATATACTTCATGTCTAATTTCTGCGGGTTATCAAAAAAAGATCACTTAGTTTTAAAAAAGTGACGTTTTTATGTTGTTATCTTACGTTAATTACTTTAAATTTATAGAACACGTACCCAGTTAAAAACAATCCTTTAGACTTATATGAGATTAAATCTACGTCTTAGTACTGTGTACTCTGCCTATTTTATTTTTGTTTACCAATCAAATGTGTCTAATATATTGTAATAGTATTTCAATTATATAGAAGTATATTTTTCAGTATTCTTATCTAAATAGAAGTAAAGAGACTTATTTTGATATTCAATTCATAAAGTTGTTTTGTGTGTACAGAGACCGCTATGCGAATTAGTATGCGACGCTAAAAAAGAGAGTCACCTTTTCTCTAAATGATCACAGAGAGATTAAGAAATATGAGAGAATCGTGGCACGATCAGAGAGTGAGAGAGGGTGAGTAAAATACACATATATCTAAAAGAAAGATGGCTGACTTGTTCAGTTATGTAAAAAGTACGGCTAATTAGCACAATTAATCCTTTTAGACATAACTCAATCTCAGAACTAATATAAATTCTAGAATGCATTTTTGTTGTTATTGAAGTATATAAAACACGTATTAGGAAAACATGCTTTGATTAACTCAAATTAAATATAATAATAGATTAACGTGTGAGACATTAATGGTCGCTGATATATTCAATTGAAAATAAATCGTCTCCTTGTTTGTATATGAGATCTTTTAATAAGTGTTGGGGATGCCAAGTCTGTACACGATTTTAACTTCCTATGAGATATAAGAAACAAACTCATTGTTGAGATTTCCGCTGTGACGAAAACAACGTCGTCATTGCTGGTGAAAATAAAAGGGATCCTTTACAATAACCTGAAATGGTGTCGTCAACGGATCATTCGTGGAGTGGGGCCACTTCAGAAAACAATAGAAAGACTTCAACGTATGAAGATCCTGTTCAGAGTAGATTTCCTTGTATAATAAGATATCAGAAGAATCGTGTATTCATGAATTAGTGTATGTTTTTAGCAATTTTACAGTTTTAAAACAGATTTACAGAGATAACGCCAACCTTTATTGGGCATAGAAAGTAATCATCTTCGTACACGATCATACTCGCCCTAAGATTGAAAAAGATATCTTCTTCAAGAACCTGAGAGGAAGAAAAACTCCACTAACTTTGGGGCTACTGTTCAAGCTCTTTCAGATAGCTTTGCCGGCTCACTATCGCTTCGCCAATTTCTTTAATTTACATTATTGACATATTAATTTTAAACAATAAAAAAAGTCATTCATAACTGTGTTGTAAATAGTTTGGCCGGAATGAAAGTGTAGTATCTGTTCCGATGGATACTACACCCCATAAACTGGTATTGTTTTGGCCTTCGGGGCTTGATTTACGCCGGTCTATTGGTCTGTCCTGTGCAGTTTTAGGAGGTCCACCCTCCCAGGCTTTGCCTTCTCACCCTTTGAGAAGGGGCTAGTTTATTGCTAATCGCCTGAAGCGCCCCTACCGGGGAATGCCGACGGGGCTGCCCAGGTAATTTTTAATGGCCAGAGTGCTCAACTTCCCGAGCGCTGGTTTATCAAATCGCACTTTCCCGACCTTGTGTCACATCTTACCGCTGTGGTAGGTAGATAAATAACACGAAACAAAATGTTTCTTCTTTATGCATGTAGATAGATAAACATTAACATTTTAATAATTTCGATGCAAATTTATTTATCAGTGTTTCTAATGGAAAGGTGTATTTCTGCAATCTGATTTTATTATCAATGAAGCATGAGTATCATGCGAGAATATTTTAACTGAAGCTTTTAGACAATTAGTGAATAAGGATAATAATGAATTGAAGTATACCTATCTGGACATTTATAATGAAGAGAATAGGTGTTTATAGGAATGTTTATAAGTCTAAGCAACACTGCATGGGTATTTTATAAATTAGATGAATCAAATCAAATCAATATGTTACCATTTTCTTGCAAATGTTGTTTCATTGTACTACACTAACTGTAATGAATAGTCAGAAATGAATCGAAGACTTTATTTACACCCCGTTACCTTTAAGCTAAATAATCACATCACATCATATAATAAACAAAGTGTGATGGGATATTAAGCATTTTGGATACATAGATAAGGACAGGTCAGCTTCTTACATAAGGTAAATTTATATCTAATCTGGATAAAATATATAATCTCTTTTTTCTCAAGTAGGGTTTTGATTTGTAACGATAACTTATTATGGGATGGGTAAGCTTGGTAATGTGGGTATTGGCACACTCTTCATCCTAAACGTGTTAGCTTTGACGTATTATTGGTGTAAGTGGATGTGTTGTAAGGGTGCTATAGCCTTTTGCCTCTCCAATTAAATCAAATTAATATAATGAATAGACTACATCGGAAATTATGTCTCTAATGGACAAAAATTTCAATCAATGACAGTGGATTTCGAATAACTATAGATCATTTTATAATAAGGAATTTAAAAGATCAGGAATACACATTTGGAATAACTTACATACTAGCAAATTTGAATAAATCTAAGAAATATCACTAATAACGCTTCGATTAATTTGAATACTACAGAATGAGGCTAGTTTGAGGGAAGGTATTAGGGCAAAGACATACCACTTGTAATTAACTATGACGTTTCTATATACAAATTAAAAAGTTAGAGGGGATAATATGGAACATTTATGATAGACTATGAGAATCATTTTTTTTAAAGTGTTATTCGTTTTTAATACAAAATTGGTATGATTAAGGGGTAGATAACTCGGAGTTTTTTTCCAAATGAATTACGTCAATTAGTTCTCACTCTAGAAATCTGTAGAATTAATAAGTTTATTTTGAGTCATATTACGATAATTTTATAATGAAACAATATATAAAATGAATATTCAAGAAAATAATCTTATCAACCACAATTTTTGAAGTTTTGTTTTCGCCGAAAAAGTGATAACATTTGTAATGGGATCATTTATTTTTTTTGTTTTGGGAGTTAAGTTAGACTGCAGTTAAAATAAATATTTGTGACTGTGGTCCTGCTGTTTACGTTCGATGAGACTGCAAGCTAATCATACTTTCGTATTAAGATTAGATGCAGTATATATTGTTTAATCATTATTATTCAACTGTAGATTTAACAATGTTTTATCAATTGACATTTTTTAATGTTTTGTGGAGTTTTTTTTTTTCATCGGCATCGTTTTTTGGAAAAAGTTTGTTAAACATTGTATGAATAGATTTAATCTCTTATGACGACGTGAAAATCATTTCAAGTTTCGAGTGCAATGCCTTTTTGAGGAGTTAGAGAAATATGAAAACTTTTGATGCGAGGTTTGCTATGCCTTTTAACTTGCAATTGTTTTGTTAAGCGTTTGGGGTATTTTCTCATCTCCCCATCTTTTGTTTTCATTGATATGTTTTCAATTACAATCAAATAAACAATTTCTCTGATGATCAGCGATACTTAAATAAGCAAAAAACTATATATATATGTTCTGAGCTGCGTAAAGCACGTACGATATGAAAAACTGTATGAATTGGAAAAATCATCATACTGTTTATATATAACCAATCCCCTGCATAAAATATTCAATAAACATAACCTAAAACTAACAGCTGCTGCGAAAACCTAGAGATGATAATTAAGGCACACAATAGCAAAATACTAAAAGAGAACAACGTAGAGGAAAAAATAACAAATTACATAACAAAAGTGGAAAATATAACAAAAATAATACTAAGAAGAACAAAAATATAAACAATACAAATAGAAATAAACAAAACACTAATAATAACCACCCGAATAGAAACGAAAAATTAGCAATGAAGAGAAAAATGTAACTGCATAAATCGTAAACTTTGTCCACTACAAAATAAATGCCTAACCAAAAGTATTGTATACCAAGCAACAATATTTGCCAAGGAAATACCAAATAACAAGAAATACTACGTGGGTATGACCTCCCTAGATTTTAAGACCAGATATTATGACCACAAAAGCACATTTAAAAACAGAGAACATTGAATTAAAACAGCACTAGCAAAACACTATTGGGAGCTCAAAGAAAATGGACGCTAACCAATAATTGAATGGAAAATAGTAAGACAGGCCAGTACATGTAGAAATTTGGAAGACTCGTGTAGATAATGCCTGAATGAAAAATTTGAAATCCTAAATTTTAAAGATCCCCGAAATCTATTAAACTGTAGAAGTGAGATAGCAAACAGCTGCTTACACAGAAATAAATTTACCTTAGGCTAACGATAAATAAATAGATAAACAAATAAATAAAAACACAAATTAAAACCAAAACTAAACGAAAACTTAACAATTCAAAACTTAAAACCTAAAATAGAAATACAAGGAACCACGTGTTAAAATAAATTCACCCATTATATTGACACAACAAAGGAAAAAGAATATAGGAAAATCTATTTATAACAGAACAATTGAACAGGGTATAGGAAGTAACACCAACAGAGCCTATGTTCGCGGGAAGCCCAACGATTGACTGAGAGAACAACAAAGCATTTGATTGGTCAACTAGCAAGCCGTGTATATAAAACACCTGGCAAAATAACTCCATGAATTTTAGCCCGAAGATTCCTCCCGGGGATGAAACGCGGGAGCCTCTGTGTAGCTTGATTGCCATAAATATATTTTCATAGTTTACTATATATATATATATATATATATATATATATATATATATATATAGGTTATGAATAAAGAATAAATATGTTTCTTCATAGTATCAGTATTATTAATAATATTATCCACGTATAAAATCATGCGCTAAGGAAATTTCCTATTTGTACGTACGTTATCCCATCCTCTTATTTTAAAGATGGGGTCGCCAGAGATGCAATGCGAATAAGTATTTTTTAATGTCATCTGATGTTGTTGTTGTGTCGAACGTGAAACTCTTGATGGATTTTCCTGGCCTTTAATGTGTAATTGTTTTCTGTTTAAGGATAGTACAATAATATCAGGGGGTCTACGTTCCCGTCGTATGTCCATCGAATAGAAATATGTCATACATTCTTACAGGGTTTCGTAGATAGACAACAATAACGAGATGATATTTTGAAGCTACATTTACCAGAATACAATGATATAAGTATTTTCAGTTTGAACTAAGTGCTACAATAATATCGTGGGACATGCGTTTGCACTGGACGTCCATAGAATGGAAATATGTTTAAGCACGACAGTCATATACGACATATAGAGGATACAACTATCGAATTTCTATGGTTCCGCTCGGTATAATAATTATTATTATTATTAATAATTTTGTAGACTTATCAATTTTTTATAATTCTTCTGATGAATATTAGGCGGAAGTAGAATACATATCCGGAAGTAATTATTCATGAAAGCAGAAACATGGAGACCTTAATGGCTTATTTGGCAACATGTTGTGATCAATCATAATTGCTCATCAAATTGAAAACCCTATGTCAAACTTAAAACAACCGGAAATAAAAAGACAACACTGAGTGACTATTTGCCTTTACCGATTCGAAATAATAATAATTAAAGCATTTCTCGGAATAATATCGGAAATAGTATACTGTCTATACTTCGGATATAATGTATTATCCATTAGGTACCACATTTTCAGATTTTAAAAAATGAGACAAAGTTTTTTCTTCAAATTTTAGCAATCTTTTTACGTTAATTTAACGTAGATGTCCCAATCGGTTTTTAGCCGAACATAGTATTTTAAATTTAAGATAATAGATTTTTGTTTTGTATTTTTAAAAACTCACGACACGTATGACGTAAACGCTCTAATTACACGATCTCTTATTAGACTTTGCGTAATACGAATATTTTTAAATGTTTATCATTTTTATTATAGAAAGATGTTTTCAATAATATTATTCTATTATTAGGTTTTGACCACCATCTTGGATTTTAAAAAAAAGGCAGTTTTGTACCGGGAAACTAAAGTTTACGCATGCAGAGAACTGTTAAACGGGCTAAACGTTCTGAACATAACAACGAGGGTAAAGAAGAAATCCGGAAGATGCAAATACTATAATTGAATTAATTTCCCTATTTCAGAAATATCATCGAAATATTATGAGGTGAAGATTTTGGTAAGATGGTGCTCCCTGGAATCTGCCACAGTTGATGGGTTAGATTACTACATATCTAAGAAGTAGAAGAAAAAACCAATAAGAAGATCGTCATACTATTGAAACGGTTGCAATTGTTGGGTTTTGATAAAGTTTTAGAGATCGTTCGTTTTTTTGCAAAATGTCGAAAATTTGGATAATTCAAAGATTACCTGAGTGAAGCAAACCGAAGAGCGAAGTTGTGAAAAACACATTTTTTTTCGCGACTTATCCTTAGATCTAGTAACTTTTACCCGTTAATTGTCGGATCAGATTAAGAACAGCAATAGCGTAGATCAGTTTAAGATGAGGTTGGATAGATTCAGAGAAAGTGTTACGAAAAGCGAATTTGAGGGGGCACTTTTGGGAGTTGTCAAATGAAATATTTAACAGAATTTGATCTGGATATCGATACTGTACCAGTAGTTTAATTATTTGGTCAACAGTTGAATTGAGAATGGAATTAAAGAGGAGATGTCCAAGGAGGCATAACAAACATATAATAATAAATAATAATGATAATAATTAGGTAATCCAGTGACACACAAAGTGAACTCTCCAGTAACGAGGAAGGCTTTATAACAATAAACGCCTTTTCAACTTGTATAAATTCTTTGAGGTAAGCGGCTCTAGCCATCGCTATTCAAGGGAACATCATCAGTCGCGAGTAGCTACACTCCGATGAGTCAACCGTCATACCCTATGTTCTACATATATGATATTTCTGAAGCTATTTCATATTATTTTTTGTGTTGATTTAATATATTTATATGACTGGATTATGTGGCTAGTCTATAACCCATTGAAATGAAGATTAGTTTCGAACATGCTGGTGTTTATTAATAAATAATGGGATATTGTTTAGTTTAATTTACAGCTTGCATGTTTCATTTTTTAAACTGAAGGTTAGACGCAATATATTCACTTATATTAGATTCATTTTGATTTCTATTTCAAAATCTATGTTTTTAAAAAGTACATTGTACTTGCCTTTATAATCTGAACTTCTGCCAGATGTGTTGGGAAATACTAAAAGTATATATATATATATATATATATATATATATATATATATATATATATATATATATATATATCAATATATATATATATATATATATATATATATATATTTATATATATATATATATATATATATATATATATATATATATATATATATATATATATATATATATATATATATATATATATATAACATCTTTGTAATATAGGAGGAAAAATCCCAGCAAAGTGCTCGATTAATTGAGAATTAAAGTTAAAAATTAAAAATTAAGAGCGTAATATTTATTTATTTTGGTACAGAAAAATTGGCACAACATTCGTACGGACGGTTTCAAGCACATAAGGACTTAGCCATCCGGCTCTCTTCAGCTTCTGTTGTCATCTGTTTCGGAAATGTTAAGTAACGTGTAACTCTCGTTTGGACTCGTTATTTGCTTAGAGTGTTATGTATGTTTGTTTAAATTTAGTGTAAGGAAGGTTTAATTAGGTTTTAAAAAAGGGGAAGGGTGAAAAGTAACAGTTGAGATTTAAACCGGAGAAGACCCTGTTACCGGGAATATACATTCCAAAATTAAAAATGATCGGCACATAAATATTTTCTTTAAAATTCAAAAATTGCTATATATATATGCACCGCTTATATGTAAATTAACATTTACAAAATAATGGGTCTATGTTACTCACCGTATTTTCTTCGATAATATATTCTAAAATTCATAATGATTCGTTCATTAGTTTAGGAGATTAAAAAGGTTTTCGGGGCGGGTACGGGTTCGAACTTGCGGCAATAAATGGCTTTTTAAAAAGTAACTATAGATGATAAAATGCCTTATGTGGGGCTTGACCTCGTGGAAAGTGTGTGACTAATTAAACTTACAATATTTTAAAAAAAGGTTAAAAATAAGTGTTTTCGGTGAGGGATATGCTAGAGTCAATTACTAAGCTAAGCACTTTAAAATATTGTGACTAGATTTGTAACTGATATTGTTGATTGTTGAGTGTCTAGTCTTTATATTCAAACGCCATACCTTGCTGCAACGTTCACACCAGACATGAAACAAGCCAAACCAATACCCGTCTGAAGAAGATTATATTAACACTCGAAAGTATTCGAAAAAAAATGGAACAAAAAAAACTACGTAGCCTAGATACGATAATTCGATATAAATACGCCATGGATAATCTGCAAATCGAGAAAATCAACAAAAGAATAATTAAGCAAGAACATTCCTTGTTGTACAATGACGTTTATGTTGATGAAAATATGCATCGTAAATACATATTATATATATATATATATATATATATATATATATATATATATATATATATATTTACATATATACATATATATATACATATATATATACATATATGTACATATCTATATATATATACATATATATATGTGTGTATATACATATATGTATACATATATATATGATACATATACATATATATATATATATACATATATATATATGTATATATATACAAATATATAGATTTAGATTTTTCACTTATAAAATAGATCATTCAGTGAAGACCGGGGTTGTTCCAATAAAAAACAAGCTCGATGATACTCGATTACAGAGTACAGAGCATTTATATGTGATTTTATGAAGGCTTACCAAAGCATTCCTTTCAAGACACCAATGATCACAATTAAAGATATTTTTTCTTACAAATACTATTTATTCAAATTAAATGTTTTTTCCTACACGTGTTTCACTACCAAGCAGTTACTTGCTTGGCAGATCATCAGGGAAATTAAATGTCTGGAATACTGGTTTCAACTGCCGACAAAACACAATGTGGCGTTGTAATAGTTGAGGTCACTTAAGAAGAGAAGATGAAAAAAAATAAAAATAAAAATAAAAGTCAAACTTAAAAAGCAAGGAAGAACAACGATAAAAAAAGAAAGTCCTAGAAAAGTCTTAGAAAAGTAGCTCGTGCATTATTTCTTCCACCAAGCCAACAAGCAAATAATCGGTCCCAAATACATTCAATAAAACCACAAAACCGGAACAATGTGCGATAATACACTTTCACGTCGGCCGGTACAATGATGAATAAATCCCCTCCCCCCACAAGAAAACAAAAGAACTAAATCATTCAAGATACCAAGTTACCATTCCAATCCAATGATAGTATGGGAATTCTAAATCCAACTTCTCACAAAGAAAAGTCAACACAAATGTTCGTCCGAGTTCAAAGAGTCTTATTTCAATAGTTGATTTATTACCCTAAGATGGCAGTGGTGAAGACTTAGGACGGCTTTGCCAAGGGTGCTCTATTCGACAGAAGTTCATCTTAGAGACGCACTATGCATTTTGAGAATACATCAATTATTGGGCAATATATGACGTGTTTTTCCTTAGTTACTAAAACGTCTTAAATTTATCTTGAACACTATGTATATGACAGTTTATAATTTTTTTTAATTTAGAAAACGGAACTTTGTCCCTTTTGGTTTTGTCAATCACAATCTGAATTGTTTCGGCTAAGACAGTGTGGATACCCGCCGGCTCATGGGAGTGGAAATGTGACAAACGCAGGAAGGGGACACGTGGTTAAGAATGAATTTGAAAGCTTGACCGGTTTTTGTGAGGTCAACAACAACAAGGGTTGAGTGGTGGGGATTGACCCGGATGTACTTTGTTAAGTCTCTATATAGTTAAGACAGATACCTTGAATATTGAATATAGCTAACCTGCTTCGTTAGAACATTTTCTCAAAAGCTTTTTTTTTACTTTGACTCACCCAAACAAGGCATATTGCTACTCAAGCCTAAGGGGCTACTGTGCAAAGTGCCAGATTTATAGGGTGCAACCTGGGTAGAAAGTTAGACAGAAAGATATTTGTTCACATTAAATTTAAATATTTGCTTATTTTCTTCATTCATTAATTATAGGCGCTACCTCCATTCGAATCTCCCGCCTGTAAAATGAGAGTCTGTATACTGAAATATCCCGTAATTAATAATTTGTAGTTCTTTATGGAAACAAACGTTTCCTCGAATAATAGATTGTATATATGTTAAACATTTCGTTAAAATTGAAGAATTATTTGGACTTTTAAAATTAAGACATTGGTTCGTTGGCCTTTTGGCGAAGATCAAACTGTAGTATCTGTTCCGATGGACACTACACCCCATAAATTGATATTGTCTTGGCCTTCGGGGCTTGATTTACGCCGGTCTATGGGTCGGCCCTGTGCAGTTCTAGGAGGTTCACCCTCCCAGGCCTTGCCTCCCCTCTTTGGGGAGGAGTAAGTTTGTTGCTTACTGCCTTAGGCGCCCCTACCGGGGAATGCCGAGGGGGCTGCCCAGGCAATTTTTAATGGCCAGAGTGCTCACTTTCTCGGGCGCTGGCTTTTCAAACCCCACTTTCCCGACCCGACCTTGGGTAGCATCTTACTTGTGGGATTAAGATATAACTGGCCTGTGCCTAACCTCCTGGAGAGGAGGTAAATAAATACCCTAGTCCAGAGCGCATAGAACAATTTGGAGAGAGGGGGATAAGTCAATCGCACCGGCAATGCATTCGTATTCAATAGTTTATCACACAATTGTCCTTCGGGCTTATATGGTGCCGTTCGGTCCTTTGATTTCCCACTTTGTTGGGGAGCAGTATTACTCACTAGAAGCAGAACTCGTGTCTAATTTTGCTACAATGGGAGGCAGGTTAATAATACTAACAAACCGTATCTACCTCGCGTCACATGGGAGTCAATGGTTGCAAAATTAATAAAGGAAATTAGATTTAAAATTAAATTTAAAAAACGGTTAGGAAAAAGTTAAATAAATATGATAGAAGTTACGTATAGGCGAGTAAAACACACATACACAGAAACACGCGAAGTGATGATAAAAAGTTGTTGATATAGAATAAGATATGGAAACTGCTCAGTAATAACTCAAATAAAATAAGGGAGATAAATCATATTTAAGAGATTCAGAGATTTATCTTCTTTACATTCATTATTTAAATTGTCTCCAACGTAACAATCTTCCTAATCGGAATATGTTTTTAAATACACTGAAGCCAAATACAATTTGTTATTTTAAAATATATGCTGGAAGTTAAAAAAGAAAAGATATGGTTTCCAGAATCAAATATCAATGCTATTGAAGTCTAAATTAAAACATGCGACAATATAACTTTATTCGATGGAATGTGCTGGGAGTGATTAAAATTGTCTTCAGCATTTAAATAATGTTCTGCAAAAGATTTGTTTACGTTAACTTGAGTAATAAAACGTACATCTATCGGGGTTTTTAATTAAAAAAAGACTATAATATTAACAAGAAGAAAAAAACTACAATTGTTTTCATTCATATCTATGGCAGTGTTTGTCAATGGACTTAATTCTTAGCCCGAGATCCACACCTATATGTTCTGATGTCAATCGACGTAATATATATATATATATATATATATATATATATATATATATATATATATGGAGAGCGAGAGAGAGAGAGAGAGTTAGAGAGAGAGAAAGAGAGAGGGGAGGGGAGGAGAGAGGGGAAAAACAACTAAGGGTTGATGACGGATATCCTATTTCAAATAAACACGATTTGTTTTGAATTTACTTCCCTTTTAGTTGTAGTCTCAATTAACGGGCGAATATTAACTAATATAAACCGATACGTTGCCTTTAAAGGTCAAATGACCATCCCGACTATGCAATAGATGATTGATTTAAGTAGATCCATTAAGAAGTTAAAACAAAAATATGACTATAAATAAATTTCTCACACTCCCTATATATATATATATATATATAAGTGTTTTAATAGTAGCACTGTCACTTAGTATGGAAATACGGAAGAGAATGCTTCTGTATTGTTAACAGTGGAGCCTGTTTCTGTGGATGACTTTTCTTGTCGATTGTCTATATAAATTATTTCTTAAGAACTTGCAATGTATTATTAATGTTGCATATATATATGTATATATATATATATACATAAAAAATAAATATATATATGTGTGTGTACATATATATATATATATATATATATATATATAATTATACATATTGTTAATCTAAGTACGTATACGTTTCAACTATTCCGAAATCATCTATGTAGAGATAATTATTCAATCTGCTCGCATAGGTTGAACCCCCGGAACACGAGTTAAGTTTTTAACTCAAATTCCGACGCCTTAGCCCACGCGGCTAAAGTGAACAACCACATAAATCTGGTGGAATTTTAAAACTATAACGCTGAGCTGGCGCGATAGACAGTTAACATCAACAGTGAAGGAACATGCATTAAACTAATGAAGGAACATGCATTACAGCTTTGATTTTCACAGCTGTGTTTATACTACACTCTAGAGTACCCCACTGAAATTTGGCGCGACAATATATATATACATATATATATATATATATATATATATATATATATATATATATATATATGTATATATATGTGTGTGTGTATGTGTGTTTTAATACATTAATTAGTTTATAAACTAGTTTACGTATAGAGATTTTTAGAATTAATTTACAAATTAATTTTTTTCGTGCACACACACCCACCCACAGCGCGAATCGGCGCGTGAAAAACGCTCGTGCGGATATACACCAACTTCTACTAGTACGATCAAAATGCAGCCTTTCCTTTTTCTCTAAGTAACAAGAATCAAAGAACATATGAGTTACGAACGATATTAAAAATAGTGCGTTATGTTGTATTGAGTTTAAGTTACTTACGAAGAAATTATGGGGACGTTTAGTCCATGCTAAAATTCCTAGCGCACGTGTTCTGAACGTCCGTGGATCGGAAGGTTCCATTCCTGATCCTACTCGGAATGTACTGTTGGACCCTACTATCCAATCTTAACGTCGTCCTAGCCCGTGCACTAGGAATTTTAGCATGGACTCCTTCACCATTCTCAGTCATGCTCAGTCGTTATACCATCTCAAAATCTTGGAGACGATCCCCGTTCGTCTTAAACGTCCCTCCATTAGCAAGCAAAGAGAATGTCCATTGGGACTAGTTGTGATCAGTCTCTAAGATTCATCCTTCATTGTACATATAACATAACGCTGTTTTATTTGCTGTACTCTCTCTTTTCACCCCGTTTTTTTGTAAATCCCTTGTTTTTTTAAATCCCTCGATACAGCCTTTGTAAAGATAGGGCGAAACCGGTCAGCTGGCATTATTTATAATTTTTTTTCCTGTTTTTTTTTCCTTTTGATTAACTTATAATCATGAACGATATAATTCGTCTTCCCTTCATGCTTGCAATAATATATATATATATATATATATATATATATATATATATATATATATATATATATATATATATATATATATAATTTAGTAAATGTTCTAAATTTCTCTTTTGTTCTTTCTTTTTTATAGATTTTTTCATCAAAACATTACAAAACCTTTTAACCGCCGTTCCTATTATGTGTTTTCGTCTTGTATTAACCTCTTGTTAACCAGTTGTGACGTTTACTTACATAAGGGTGTAACTAACATGAATTCTAATTGGTCTGCGATTTATATATGAATATATATATATATATATATATATATATATATATATATATATATATATATATATAGAATTATAAAAAGAAAAACTATACACACATTAAGGTTGTGCAACCTTAATGTGTGTATAGTTTTTCTTTTTATAATTCTGTTTTGCTCTGTTTAAATTACATTGAGCTCTGTTATTCAGATTCTCTACACAAAATTGAAATCTACACACTATATATATATATATATATATATATATATATATATATATATATATATATATAAATTTGAAGTTAATTTTTCGAATAGAGCCTTTTCGATGTCAATCCGAATATGTTTTTTCTTTTAATTACAAAAAGAAAATAAGACGGTAAAGATGACCGTTTTACTTTTGTGTTATCATCAATTATCTTTTTGTTCATAATCTGAAGTTGCGCTTCTTTTCCTTAGTTTGAAGTTTCACTCATTTTTTAATTTAAAGTTTGGATAATTTTAATTTGAAGTTCAACATTTTTAATTTCTATGTGGAGGGAGGAGGTGTATTATTGTTATCAAGAGTTATTCATCGTTGTTAAGATCTTCCTCCCGTCACCCCTACCTCTTCTCTTACTAACGACAGTTACCATATGACCTATACTCATTATCACCTCGCCTGGTCACCACTTAATTGAGCAAACGTTTTTATGGCTATCCAGTAAATAAAAAGAAAGTCAAGCCTCCCCGCGGGCATGATCTTATCAGTAAAACAACTATTCTTATGACCTCCCCAATTTCCGAATCACTTAATACTAACTATTCGTTATAAATGAAAGACTACTTTCTTTCAATAAATTTTATGAATGAGACTGTATTAAAAAATGTCCACGAATAAAAATTGCAACGTGTGTTCGATTAATCCAGTGTAATGAGTCGTTTACAATAACTATTGGGGTTCCACATTTAACAACCACAAGATAACGGAGTAACAAACGCATACCTGCGTATATACATAGGCATGCACATATGCAGACACACACACACACACACACACACACACACACACACACACACACATATATATATATATATATATATACATATATATATATGTTTCTACCATTTCTTTTATATATATATATATATATATATATATATATATTCATTTATTTTGGTACAAAAAAATTAGTACAACATTTGTACAGAAGGACTTAGCCATCCGGCTCTCTTCAGCTTCTGTTGTCATCTGTTTCAGAAATGTCCAGTCACGTGTCACTCTCGTTTGGACGCGTTATTTGCTTAGAGTGTTTAAATTTAGTGTAAGGAAAGTTTAATAAGGTTTGAAAAAAAGGGGTAGTGGTGAAAAGTAACAGTTGAGATTTAAACTAAAGAAGATTTATATATATATATATATATATATATATATATATATATGTTTGTTGGTCATATGTTTTGTCGACAATAATTAGTTAACTACATATAACACATTACTCTATGAGTCCTTGTGTCAGTAATAAAAAACCCATAGGATTTTTATAATGACACGTGTAACAAGTTGAACGCCATCGAATTATTAGTTTATAAATTACAGTTATTTAAGTGAAACTAGTGTTGCAATTTTGTTAAAACAACAGAACAATCTCAATTGCATTACTTTCTGATGGGAAGGATCACTGTGCAATCAAAGCAGTTAATGTCTAACTGTTATTCGTCGAAAACAACGGTTAAAAGTGGTCTGCTGTCTTCAAGTACGGTCGTACAGACAGAAATGATGCTGAACGCTCTGGTCACTCAAATTAGTAATGATCCCAGAATCTACAAAAAACAGTCTACAAACTCATTTTGACCGGCCCTAAATGTAAGACGTGAAATAGCAAAGGAATTGAAGATATCAATATATCAGATTAAGCAAACCTGCCAAGATATATATTCATACACACGTGCAGGTATATATATATATATATATATATATATATATATATATATATATATATATATATATGTGTGTGGACAGAAAATCAGTACAACATCAGTACCATTGGTTTCAAGCTCAGAAGGCGTTTAGCTTCCGGCTCTCGTCATCTTTGTTGGCATCTGGTAAAGAAAATGATACGTAACAAACCATTTTCTTTACCAGATGCCAATAAAGCTTACGAGAGCCGGAAGGTAAACGCTTACTGAGCTTAGAAACCAATGGTACTCACGTTGTACTGATTTTCTGTACAAAAAAAAAGAATAAATACTAAGCTTTTCATTTTGATTTTCTCAATTAATCGAGCACTCTGCTGGGATTTTCCTACCATCTTACAAAAGAAGTTATATATATATATATATATATATACATATATATATATATATATATATATATATATATTGTTGGTCATCGGGTTCGCCGAAGATAATGAGTTGACTACATATATATGAAAGTGGTGTAAGGGTAAAACATGAATAGAAAGAAAAAAAACACAGATGAAATATGGAAAAACCATGAAATATAAAAGACAAAATTAAATAAGGTTACATCAGTAGACTAATATTTGGTTTCTGTTATTCACAGCAGCAAATTCTCACCCCTTCACTATAGAAAGCCCCAGATGCCCGAAAATGTTGTACTCTGTAAGCTTATTTTCTTGGACCGCTTACCCTAAGAAATATCTTCATGTTTCCTCGACTGCACAATCATTCAGAAATTAAAATGAAGTATAAACAAACATATTGGTGCACAACTCTCAACTAACAATGCCTTTAAAAATCTGGCCTCTATTTACAGTAGCCCCTTACCTCTCAGTGGCAATATGTCTGGTTGGTCTGAATAAACCTAAAAACAATTTAAAAAAAACATGAACTTTTTCAGAGTAAAATAAAGATATTATTTTGATATGTTTTGATATATAAGATACGAATTATCAGGACGAGGTATAATGAAGTAGAAGAGGAGTGGAAAAAGGGTTTCGTAACATGTATGGGTATAGTAGTTTGTTAGAGTAAAAGATTACGGAGGTAGCCACAAAATAAGTAGAAGCGGAGTGGAAAGAAGGTTGCGTAGAATGTATGGGTATAGTAGTTTGTTAGAGTAAATGATCACGGAGGTAGCCACAAAATAAGTAGAAGCGGAGTGGAAAGTAGGTTGCATAGAATGTATGGGTATAGTAGTTTGTTAGAGTAAAAGAATCAGGGGTAGCCACAAAATAAGTAGAAACAAAGTGGCGAAGATGATTGTGTAGAATGTATCGGTATAGTAGTTTGTTGGACAAAAGGATTAGGGGGTAGCCACAAAATAAGTAGAAGCGGAGTGGAAAGAATGTTGCTTAGAATGTATGGGTATAGTAGTTTGTTAGAGTAAAGGATTACGGATGTAGCAACAAAATAAGTAGAAGCGGAGTGGAAAAGAAGGTTGCGTAGAATGTATGGGTATAGTAGTTTGTTAGAGTAAAGGATTACGGAGGTAGCCACAAAATAAGTAAAAGCGGAGTGGAAAGAAGGTTACGTAGAATGTATGGGTATAGTAGTGTGTTAGAGTAAAAGATTACGGAGGTAGCCACAAAATAAGGACAAGCGGAGTGGAAAGAAGGTTGCGTAGAATGTATGGGTATAGCAGTTTGTTAGAGTAAATGATCACTGAGGTAGCCACAAAATTAGTAGAAGCGAAGTGGAAAGAAGGTTGCATAGAATGTATGGGTATAGTAGTTTGTTGGACTAAATGATTAGGGGATAGCCACAAAATAAGTAGAAGCGGAGTCGAAAAAGAATGTTGCGTAGAATGTTTGGGTATAGTAGTTTGTTAGAGTAAAGGAATACGGAGGTAGCCACAAAATAAGTAGAAGCGGAGTGGAAAGAAGGTTACGTAAGAATGTATGGGTATAGTAGTTTGTTAGAGTAAAAGATTACGGTGGTAGCCACAAAATAAGGACAAGCGGAGTGGAATAAAGGTTGCGTAGAATGTATGGGTATAGTAGTTTGTTAGAGTAAATGATCACGGAGGTAGCCACAAAATTAGTAGAAGCGGAGTGAAAAGAAGGTTGCATAGAATGTATGGTTATTATAGTTAGTTGGACTAAAGGATTAGGGGGTAGCCACAAAATAAGTAGAAGCGGAGTTAGAAAGAAGGTGCGGGGAAATTATGGGTATAGTAGTTTGTAGGACTAAAGGATTAGGGGGTAGCCACAATATAAGTAGAAGCGGAGTGGAAAAGAAAGTTGTGTGGAATGTATGGGGATAGTAGTTTGTTCAACTAAAAGATCAGGGGGTAGCCACACAATAAGTATAAGCGGAGTGGAAAAGAAGGTTGCGTAGAATGTATGGGTATATTAGGTTGTGAGAGTAAAGGATTAGGGGCTAGCCACAAAATAAGTAGAAGCGGAGTGGAAAAGAAGGTAGCGTTGAATGTATGGGTATAGTAGTTAGTCGGACTAAAGGATCAGGGGGTAGCCACACAATAAGTATAAGCGGAATTGAAAGGAAGGTTGCGTAGAATGTATCGGTATAGTACTTTGTTGGACAAAAGGATTAGGGGGTAGCCACAAAATAAGTAGAACGGAGGGGAAAAGAAGGTTGCGTAGAATGTATGGGTATAGTAGTTTGTTGGACTAAAGGATCAAGGGGTAGCAACAAAATAAGTATAAGCGGAGTGGAAAAGAAGGTTGCGTAGAATGTAGGGGTATAGTTGTTTGTTGGACTGAAGGATTAGGGAGATAGCCACAAAATAAGTAGGGAAGTAAAGAAAACAAATAACTATGGAAGTTTTTTTATTGGGTATATAGCAACTAACAATGGATGTCTATTCGATAATAAATGTTCGAATGTTGCTCATCTTCCTCTAAGACATATTCAGCATGCTTATTTTGATTACAAACAACATTGACGAATTCATCTGTTGTCATGGAATCATATCTCAAGTTAAAATTTGATCTAATTTATATATTTTTTTAATCATGAGATTTATTAAACAGAAATTGAAATATATCACAAAAGGAAAAAACTAATATTAAACGGGAAAATGTCCAACGTGAATAATATTTCAGGAATGTAACAATAGAATAATAAGTTTACTAATAAAATTTCCTTTTTCGAAACCAATATGGAAGCATCAGAAAGTTTCATCGGATGTCCTGCTTGCATAGAAGTTCGAGAGCTGACTCAAGCCGTTTCCACGAATAGTGGCAATAGAGAGGTGCTTGTAAGGCCAACTCAATTAACGATGACCTCCTGTGTGGGGCGTCTTTAACAGACCAAGGCTGTTGACGAAGTAGCGCGTAGCGGGGCTTATCACTCCACTCGTCTCCACGGCTATCGACTAAAATACAAATCTGTCGAGACCAGCATATTTTATTGCAGGAATGGTTTTGAGAAAAATTAATGTTACTTGTGTTCATCTAATCGTATACAATAAATCATTTGCAATATTCTTTCATCATTAAATAAACCCCTACTGGGTCAATATGCCGTAGAACAGACATGCCAAATCAAACTACCTGGACTATATAAGCAATACAAGTTTGCTTAGTTACTTGTTATTTGGTTATCTCTAACTTTTGCGATTAGTTTAGTCTCATACTGCAACGGATGAAAGGGCAAAACTAATACAGTGTGTTATTTTTGCCCTGTACGATTTTTGCGGATATTTTATATACATTTATATTTAGAAAATATTGCGGATTATTTTGGTTTCTGATATTTGCGGAGGGATATTTGGATTTTTCGGACTACTTTTCTCATCCTGGTTGGTATTTTCACAACGTTTCGGCCGGTGTATCCCCCGACCTTCTTCAGATTAATCTTTTCGAACTTAGGAATATTGAGACCGACCACAGGGACTTATACGGAATTTTGAACAACACTTTATTTAATACGCGGGAATAGATTGTTCTCGTTCCGTCAGCCATGAGACGCTGTGAAAATATCAAATAAATGAGAATAGTAGTCCGCATATCACAAACAATACAAGTTATCAATCCTCATCTCAAAATGCTGCATTTGTTTCAATAAATTCTATAAAGACGATAAAAAAACATGTTGCTAAATTATTTACTGTGATAAGAAATAGAGTTGAATATGCATTTAAACACGCATCATGTTTTGGGATTTTTTAGATGAAGATTCATTATCTGTCTTATTTGTATTATTCGGACTACTGTTTTCATCTTGGGTTGAATAAGCGGTTACATTCAAAATTCTGTACATATTCCCGAGATCAACATAAAGATTTCCGAGTTGTGAGAATAACATTAGATAAGATTAGGAAAGTAGTCCGAATAATCCAAAATAATACAAATTAAACAGGTATTATTACAAGTGATTAACAACTCATATCGGTTGCGATTATTTCATAGCCATTTTCAGTGATCAACATTTAACATCCATAATTGTGTTGGTGCATCAGGAGGATATGAATAACATCTTGAAAATGAGACTTGTACAATCTGAAGCATAGAACAAATATATTTCTCAAATGTAATCTAACTATAACGCTGAGAATAGTACAAATTAACATCGCAACCTAATCGTGTTTGATCTATTCTATTCCTTACAGCGACTTTCTAAATAATATTCGTAGCTAGTCTTTTCCTTCTCTATAACTATTTCCATGGTAAACGCTCGACTGATATCTCTAGATCCGCGGGTAAAAAATTTACAGCAAAAACTCGTCTTCGTATCACCGCTGAGAAGAACTTAATTTTCTTCCTCTGTGTACTTAAAACCAAACGGAATTTCCATGTAGAGTGTTTCTTTCCAACAACTTCTAATCTCTTGTACACATTACAACGGAACTTCTTCCTTGTAGGCTACAGTATTGCTGTATTCAAGTAAAATGTCCACAAATACTTGTCGAGCCGTCCTCTAAAGTAATCAGATTTTGTTGATTCCATGCATCGTTTTCAATCCTCTGATAATATTGTTCATCTTCCAACTGACAATCTCATGAACCCTTATCCTTGAGTAGCTTTTGGCCTTGGTAAGTGGTGACTCATTATGTTTAAAAAAATAATGCATATTAAATACCTGACTCACTAAAAAAAGCAACTTGTCTTCAATGAAGCGTTTAACATAGCTATTGTGTTTAGACCTTAAATGACTCAAAAGCTATGCCAGTTCCAATGCCATCTATTGTGTGCATTCAAGATTTAATATTCTTCAGATAGGTATGAAACCCGTCCCTCTTCGGCCATGGATAAAATAGTAACATGCTTAATCAATCGTATACAATTAATTATGATTCTTTCGTGTTCAAATCCCATCTTATCTGCTGTAGTCATTTATGCACTAATACTGTTGGGAAAGGTATGAACCTCTAATTTCTCCACTTCTATAGGTTAAAAACAACTTGTGTTCAATTTATTGTACGCAATAAGTTTTTTTTACAATAAGTACTGTGTTTCGAAATTAAATAACCCACAAAATATTGATATACCAAAAAACAGGCGAGACACGCATGTTAAAGTGTTTTAGCAGTAAATAACCGAGAAAGGGTCGATTTGCTAAAGCAAGTTTTACCAAATAATCCAAAACGTGTTGATATATTAAAACAAACCAAACCAAACCGACAACGCAAAAATGTTGTATTTGCCACACCAAACTGGGTTTATTTGGTAAACCAATGCAATGTAACACAAAAAGTCTGATTTTCTAAACAATAAACAATAATTCAATAACGTGTTTATTTACCAACCTAAACTAATGATCGCAAAAGGTTGATTTGCCGTAAAAGATAACCGTAGTAATTTGTTTCGGCATGAAATCACCCCACAAGGATTGATATGCAAAACGAAACTGTACCAAATAATAAAAACACGGATTGTTTTGCCAAAATACATCTGTTTAATTATACTTTTGTTATTTTTTTTATTTTTAAAGGTATTAATGAGAAGATGGCACACACACACACACACATACACACACACATATATATATATATATATATATATATATATATATATACATATCATCTATTATTTATATTGAATGGTCCCCATATTGTATTAAAGTCTATACTAGGTCTACTTCCTAGATCATTGTCGCCTAACATATACGCTGCTTTTCTAATTCGTCTTTCTCTCCACCGTTCTATGTTTTCTTCGTCCCATAACGGTTGACGGTTTCCCTTTTGTTTCTATATGTGATCAGTCATATCAGACTTTTCCATATATCTACGTAATACTTCTTTCCGGTCTTCTTCTAGCCTTACTCTTAGTGGGCGACATGTCTCACATGTGTATATTTGTCACACTTACATGAGATTGCATACACATTTATTTCCGTAGGAAGTTAGACTCCCACAAGGTGCTTTCGGGGAGTTAAGCCGTTCCTGAATACTATGCTGATGTCATATGGATTACATATTCTTTGATTTATTTGCGACAAGCCCTTCATATATGGTACACAAACTGTGGTGAGTGTGCGGGTGGTGCCCCTGTTTGTTTAGTCTAGATTTCTTGAGGCTGATGTCATGCTCTTTGAATAGTTGTTTCGGTGGAGAGTGTCTCTTAAATTTTCCATTTTGATATGTATTGCTGTTACTCAATGTTTCCTTTGCTCAATGTTGTAGGCAACAGACGATTATATTCTATACATTATTTGGATGGTGGGATTTGCAATTTAGATATAAATAAAAATATTTGCCACACACGGTAAACTTTGTATTGTATTTCGGCATAGTTATATAATTGTTATATATTTTTTATAATTTAGTTATGTCTGGTAAATCGACCACTTTCTTTTTAGAAAGTGGTCGATTTACCAGACATTACTAAATAATGCACAAACGTGATCACTGTGATTTAGAACAGGCAAACGAGACCATATTAAAAAATATTTTTATTTTTTTTGTAAAACAAACAAATTACCGCTAAAAAAGACATTTTATTTAAAAAAATGGTTGTAAAAAAACAAAAGCAAAGCAGATGTCACGTTTCGCTGGCCGATATTTGTGCACGTGGATGGGGTGAGCTAATGATTTAGTCCCATGTTTACTTGACGCTGGCAAATTGTCACATCAAGGGAGGAAACTTATTTTTATAACATTTTTATTGGTTAGTTAAAGAAGAAATATGTTCTATTAGAAGAAACAAAGATGTTTTGATTTCTTTTAAAATGGAAACGAAGAAAAAATTGTAAGTCGACTCAGACTTAAGGTTAATGGCAAAAAATAGTTTACTGCCTTCAAAACATACAATGATACAGAAATGGAGGCAGTTTCCGTTAAATTTATATGCGAAACTGATCCCCTAGTCTAAATGGGTGAGTTCATGATGGGCAGCACATGTATTTATTTAGGACCCTAAAGTAAACATTTACCCTTTTCTCTCCCATACATTCATTCTGTTTTTTGTTTTTTCATAGTTTCTTAACATGAAAAAAATATTTGTTAAAATCAATTGTAAAAAAAAATAGTCTAAAACTAACTGAGGTAAATTATTACCCTTTATATGTCACTTTACTGGTCTAAAGTAAGATAGGGCTATGATTAAATCTAATACTGAATGTTTACCTGTCTCTCAATTTTGAATTAATTTCACACGTGGATAATACTTTGTCATATTTTACTGGTTGAAACAGAAATCGTGACAAATTAAATTATCGTAGGTCAAATGTAGCTTTCGGCAAAACTAGTGATTAGCGGTTCACAACTAAAATGTTCTGAGTTGTGCCGTTTAACCCTAAGGGCATCCCTTTATGAAAATCAGACTTTTATTATTTTGAATGGTCCAAACAACCCCTAACTTCCGCAACATCTCTTGAACTCTAGGTCTCATACTAAACCATCAGACATAGAAATATACATTATTAAAGCTTAGTAAGCCAACGTTTATTTCCCTGAGGCTTTTATTTCTCTATATTTAGTCACAAAAAATAGTTGCTAAAATATTCCTCAGTTTGGGGATGGACTTATGTTTTAAATATTAATTTTAATTATTCTAATTAGCCTTAAGTTACAATTTACTCACCAAGTCACCTATCTCTTAGTTAGTGTATGTCTAATACTCTCACCCTCACTCACTGTATTTTGTTTGACGCTCACCCCCGCTCTTATTTTGAACAGTGCCCCTGTTTAGTTGTCTGAGCAGACTTAGACGAAATCTCTACTCTGGATTTATACAAAATTAAAATTGCCTCAATCCAAAAGGATTTCCACTTTACTGATTAAAGACAGAACAGATCTTCACTTTGATTCTAGCCTGAATACTTATGCAGTGTCTATCATTTTCGCTATTGTCAATCTTAATCTCTCTCTGTTTATTAACAGTAAAATACAAACATCCGAAATCCATTTTCAAAATAATATGCCCTGAATTGTATCCGATATATCTGATTGGTTGACCGTTGCAGAGTTGTATACATTCAAAAATATTCCAACAGAGACCAAACTACCAGCTACGGTACACCCCTGAATAGGTCCGCCGGTATTGCCCACATAAACCACTATTTCAATTGTTTTCGAAGTAATAAATTCTCTGAAACTAAAGTCCCCTTTAAAACTGCACGAAGCCATTTACCAAAAGGTTATAGAAAACGCTAAAGAGTTCTATGCCCAATCCGTTAAATGTAGAGTGCCGATCAGAGGCTTAGCTCATATGAGTTTTGAAAAATAACAAGCAGGGTCCAGATGTAATACCGTTATTCCAAGTGATCTCCTCGGCATCTGATAACGACAATCTACCTCAGAATCTATCTTATGACCGTAAACAAGGTGGCATCCGAATAACTGTCCGGGATGCTGCCAAACTAATCAAGAACCTTGATGCCAAAAAAGCAACTGCTACAATAGTAATCAAGAAAGTGCAACCCGAAATAGCTCCTATCTTTACATAGCTGTTAAATTGTTGTTTAAAAGAGAAATGATCCCCATAACCTTTGAGGAATTCGTTGGTCTGCTCAGTATTTTAAAATGTCGGTGATCAATCCCCTGCAACTCACTACAAACAAATCAGTCTCCTGTGCGTCATGAGTAAGTTGCTTGAATCTGTAATAAATCAATATGTTGTCAACCACCTTAGCAAAACAAACAATACAGTGGCAATAGATATGT
This sequence comes from Sepiola atlantica, assembly GCA_963556195.1. Classification (NCBI taxonomy): domain Eukaryota; kingdom Metazoa; phylum Mollusca; class Cephalopoda; order Sepiida; family Sepiolidae; genus Sepiola; species Sepiola atlantica. Next base: position 64,193,163 of record OY744517.1, on the reverse strand, counting down.
ATTTCGTTCTGCAGAATCCACAGCTAAAGTGCTGACTGTGATATCGCACAGGATCAGTGAATCCATACAAGGCCGGCTTCGTCTCTAGGGGGATAACTCTTGATATATCAAACACCTTCGATAGGGTTTGGCATACAAGTTTTCTTCACAAGCTTGTTAGCTATGTAATATCTACTAATGTTCACTCAACTATCAAATCCTTTCTCTAGTGAGGTTAATAAAAGTGGTTTATGATACGCAGAAGATCGAAGCGAACTGCATCAATGGCGGCGTTACTCAAGGTTAATTCTGGGCCCAACCCGCTTCCTGATCTTCGTAAATGATCTTCCAAAACATATTATGAGATCACTCGTTGACATAAATGCAGACGACACAGATATTTACAGCGGTACTTCGATTAGCATTCATGACCAATCTCCCCCCTCTCTCTCTCTCTCTCTCTCTATCTATCTCTCTTCTGGCGTGGCGCACGTGATACATTCGGTAAAATTGTCTAGTCACTTTAACGCTTCTAATACAAAGCTTCCCTTCTTTTACCACCAACACATATGTCCCCAGTTGAAATGAATGGCTCTCTCTTTCAGGAGACCCCTTTTTCTGATAAGCTCGTAAGACTGACTTGCACTCTAGGCATGAAATGGAAGATATACATCAAATATGTTGCTAAGGTCGCTGGAAAAAAGTTGGATGGTTCTAACGCTCAAGAATGACGCAATCCTCTACCTGCATAAGAGCCATATACCTCTTAAGATGGGGTACTGCTGTCATATATAAGGGGTGCTCGGGACACTTTCCTGCCTTGATAGAGTACAAAACCGACTTCGCAACCTAGCGGGGAATAGACTCGTCTTTCCTACAGCCTCTTTCGCACAGAATAGATTTTGCTAGCCTCTCTCTACTGTCTCGTTATGTTCATGGTATGGATTCGACAGAGCCCTAAGACCTACCCCCAGATAAACATTAACATCAAAAGATCGTCTAGCTACAACCAGAGCAATTCACTTTCATTTCTCGGTACTAAAAACAAAGCAGAAATTATATGAACAAAACGTCTTTCCTAGAATATCCCATCCGTTGAACAGAAACCACGAGACTGCTTTCCACCCAACTACAGCATGGTAGTTTTCAAGTCTAATGTAAACAAATACTCGTTGAGTCGTCCTCTTGGATAATCAATTGTACATTAAGTAATATTCTGCCCATACCACCCACTGTTTCGAATCCTCTCGTGATGGTGTTCATCGTTCAACTTAAACACTCTTTAACCATTATCCTCGAGTTGCCCTCAGGACTTTATAAGTGGTAACCAATTAGCAAAAAAAAAATGACTATAAAACAGAAGATTGAAGTTGTCCATTATAAACAATAGGGAATGTCAGCACAAGTATTAATCCTATTTAACCCATAGCTGGAGAGAAAAAGAGCGATAAAAAGAGATTGTGAGAGAGAGGGTGGGGGTATAGCTAACAGCAAGATTAATTTTGGATTTTAGTATTTAAAAAGAAAATTAATTGCCATTGCAAACTCACTTTTGCTTTTTCAAAGAATCTCACTGAGCTCAATGGATGACTCAAAATATCATGTTTTCATCGTATAAAAGTGATGCTAAGAAATGCGTGTGTAAATGCGTTTGATTAAAAAAAAACATTTAAAAAGTGTATGTTGAGAAGACAGCAGCAATAACCCCCCACTAAAGCACAACCCCTTCTCACCGTGATAGGGGAGTGGCAACGTTGCGCTGTGAATGCTACCTGGCGAACAGAGCTCTAGTGAACATCAAGCAGGTACGGTATCAGGATCCGTCGTCTTCTGTTCGTTTATACCTGTGCATGTAGTAAGCAAAGGCGTATCAGGCGCGAAACGGTAAATTGAAAGCGTAAGACTAAAAACGTTGCTTCTACACCATTCCTTTGGATGTTCGGGGCCAAACCTTCCCCGACTTTGCATGCACTCCTGAGGTACGGTTTTCGTAAGCTCTATGCAGAAGTCCGACTCGTTTTTTCTCTTCCTCCTCTTCCTTCTCCTTCTTCTCCTAAACAACAAGAACAAGCATCACAAGGAACGAAAAATAAAACTGAAAAATAAAACGAGAAAAACGAGCCAAGATAAAGCAATACACCTCAACAAACTATATGCAAAATACAATAACGCCCCTTTAATAAAATAAAATAAAATTCGATTAAATTAAATAAATTAAAAATCATTTAAAAATATTTCCTTTAAACAAACAGTAACATCAGAGAACTCTTTACGAGCGATTTTTATTTATTATAGAGGAACACAAAAAGTGGGATCCGGTGAATTATTTCCCCCCTTCTTTATCAGACAGTTTACTCAAAGTTTTCGGCGACTGAACGGCGCTAAAGATTCAGTCCACGCCAGAAACTCTATGTCTTGACCGATGATACGAAACAGACACTGTAATGTATAGTTTTTTAAATGTAATACTTTATATAGTGCTTGTAGGTTGTTAGTTCATATGTGTTTATCCAATGAAGCTACTGTGTTTCTAAAATAGTGCTCAATAATAAGTAGGGCTGTATTTAAGTATAACTGTTTATTTACAAACATTTTAAGGTTACATATGTGCATGCATTGTTCAGCGAGGACTTATAAGCTTCTCTGTCGGTAGTCTGAGGAAGCTAAACTTTGAAAAAAGTCATAGCTGAAACATGTATGAACATATGTAGCCAACATATTTGTATAAATAAGAATTTATACTTAAAATACACCTGAAGAAGGCCGGAAGACAGATCGAAACGTCATTGAAGAATGTTTAGTAATAGTAATGACAATAGTCCGAAGACACTTAATAGAAACATTGATAACTCCCAATAAAAGTAAAAGTGGTCGACCTTAGTCGAGGGCGACCCCAAGGCTTCCTTCCAATTAGCTATTACACTCAGGTGTAGTAGAAAGCGCCCCCTTCACTACGATTAATTCACTTCTCTTTGACCCTTACCTCATAATGCTGAGTGCTTAGCAATGGAGAATCAAGTAACATAATTTTTATTATTTGACCATGGATTGAATCCTAGGCCCATTAGCGAATACTATAACCATTACGCCAAACAGACCGGTTTATCATTCAATCGCCTCTACTAATTATAAAAAAAAGTTGCAAAACGTTATTTAAAAGTTTCATTGATTTTGCTATAAATTTATATACTACTAAAACTCTGTGAAGGTTGCTTGTTTATTGTCTTGTTATCTTGATAACTGATAGCTTGCACATTTTGATGCCGACACTAAAGGATGACTCTATCCATTTAAACAGATATGAGTCTAACCGGAGACAGTAGGTGACATTACAAAATTATAAAGTCAGAAAGAAAGAGACAGATAGAGAGTGACGGGAAAGAGATTCTTTCAGGTCAAAGGTCGTCTATATATCCCTAGAGGTCAGGTATATAAATGCAATTCAAATGCGTAACTGCTTTGAGGTCAGTGTTTTCGTTTGCATACAATATTTAAGTAGCATTTCTTCACTCATAGCAGAGCCCCTACACGATCGGTCGTTCAGTTCAAAATAAGTAGATATAAACATTTCCCCTCTGATCAACAAGAATTCATGTATTCATAGTCCTGCATACTTATATTTATGAAGGCATGTGTTACAACACACACACACACACAGATATATATATATATATATATATATATATATATATATATATATATATATATATATATATATATGCCCTGACCACCACTTTAGTTTAAAAATAACATGTCTTTCGCAATTCGCGGTTTTTAACCAATATTGCTTTCCGTATTAATAAGAGTGTCAGTCTTAACACAAGCGTCTCGTTATTCATTAAAATAGGAAACAATCGAAAGAATGTCTGTTATTCTCGCTTGATTTATCACAGAACTATTAGAATATCTGTGCGGAAAAGGAACCGGAAAATATAGTTCTTTCGCACCAACGACATGAAGACGAAAGAGCCAACGATGGGAAATGAAAGTGAAGGGGAGAGAAGCGCACTCAAAATCATGGCCATGATCATTTATATCGACGTTTGGAGACCTTGAGTCTACGGACATGCATTCTTAAGACACTGGAAAAAAACTTCTAATCACAATGCGCTATTTACTTGATTTCCACAAACTTAGATCTAAATAAGCTCATAGAAAAAACACTACTTATAAACAAAGCAATAATACTACCAGCCGGTTTCTACCCCAGAACCGGCATGACCAGATCGATGAAATTCAGGTACATTCAAAAGACACTGCAATTTTTTTAAGTAGAATACTTATATATTGGTATAGTTGGGTGACACTGTGTTTAATCGTTCTTGTCATGCAATATTTGGGGTTTAAACGGGGTTCTAAACAGTGCAAAACGTTCTATCTATTTCTAGCAGCTGGTTTCTACAACATACACTGTAATGTATAGCTCTTAAATAAAATACTTTATATATATATATATATATCTGTATATATATATACATATAAATATACATATATATATATAGGTTTGGTTTGGTAGTTTTGTTTTACGGCATATCAACCCTTTTTGGGTTATTTAATGCCGAATCTGGTCATTATAGTGAAAGTTTTTATGCTTCAAGTTCTTTATATCTTCAAATGTTTAATCAGGGTTTTTGGTTTGGTAGTTTTGTTTTACGGCATATCAACCCTTTTTGGGTTATTTAATGCCGAATCTGGTCTTGTTTTCTTCTCTTTTTTGTTTCCTTCCCCTTTTAATATCTGTTTCTATTTAACCCATAGTTGGGACCCTAACAGGTACTACCACTCCGGGTCAGGGTGGACCTGGGAGCAATGGTAATTAAGAGGAGGCTCCACATTCCCCAAAGTCCGTAAGCCGGATCTCACCATCGGATGTAGTTTAAGGTCATATCCAGGAGTAGGGTAGGAAAATAAAAATAAAAAAGGGGAGGGAGAAAGGGAGAGGGGCTGTTGTTTTTGTTTTTGGTTTTGTAGAACATAATTAAGTTTTACAAACAAAAAAAACAAAAAAAAAAAAACGTCAATGTAGGTGAATTTCGTCTCAGGGAGCCACAGGGCAGCCTGATCTGGTATATATATATATATATATATATATATATATATATATATATATATCGCCAGATAAGAGTTATATCATGTTGTGATTTAATGTTCATATTAGAACAACAGCAATATTACACGTGTTTCTGGAGGAAAATTTAGAGCATAATTGAACACAATCCAAGTTTACATATGAACATTCCTTGTCTTCAAAAACAGTTGCCAGGTGAAAACACACAACATCTAGGTAAAAATCCATGTGAAAAGCCTTCATATAAGTATCAGAAACCTAAATGGCGGTATTGTTGTTATACACTGGAAAACTTGAAACAAATAAAAATCAAATGTCAAATGTCAGAAAAATTCGGATTTATATCGAAAAAGATTCCCCGAATAAGCTCTTCAGAAATCAAAGTAAACTCAGGCAAAATAATTAATTGAAGTCTTTAAAGGTTTAAATACTAAATAATAAGCTGCTTTTACTTTGAAAATCGATCTTCATTAAATCGACTTGAACTATATGAAAAAAGTGTGCTTATATATATATAAATATATATATATATATATATATATATATATATATATATATATATATGATATTTGCTGTTTCAAGAAAAATATCAATTTTCCACAAAACAAGTTTCAAAACCGATAAATTTTATATTTGAATTATACTTGCTACGAACGTTTTAGAAATATCATTTTCAGTTTATTTTTGAAGACAGGATGACAATCCGATCAAATTTCAATACTCAAATCAGATCGTCCATCGGTTTAAACACTGGACGCATCTCTATCTAAGGCAGTTTATGAAAAAGGTGCTAGTTTCAGCCAGTACGCTTGTATCAGTTTGTAAATATTGTGAATAAAATTCCAAGGTTTAAAGGTATTGAAAGGTGAGCTAAATCCTTTTTTTAAATTAGGATAAAACTGCATTGCTTGTGGCAGCTTAGTAAGAGATCATATATATATATATATATATATATATATATATATATATATATATATATATATATTTGAAGCGGCTACAATTTGAGAAAGAGGTCTTCTTCGAAATATATTATGGAACACGGTCACACAGATTAGATCAGTGTTGAAGTTTTGCCTAATCCAGTAAGATTTGCTATAATATGAGGAAAAATTATTAAAAAAGTTTTTGGAAAAAATATATAATTAAAATCACTGGTGTTGTCTTACTTCTCAACACCGACATATTTCCATTTCTTGCATTGTAATAGCCTTCTAATACTCTACTATATACATATATATATATATATATATATATATATATATATATATATAGAGAGAGAGAGAGAGAGAGAGAGAGAGAGAGAGAGACAGAGACACATAGAGAGAGAGAGAGTAAAGAGACGTCTGTCTTCTATTCCCGAGTGGAATTATCATCAATATATATATATATATATATATATATATATATATATATATATATATATATATATATATATGTGTGTGTGTGTGTGTGTGTGTGTGTGTGTAAAAACAAACAGAAATAACTAAATACATAAACCCATCACAAATGCATCCGATATCCTTTAGATGAAGCTTTTTACTGACAAAATATACCCTCCATCAACATCCAGCCATTACATACCAATTAATCCACTCAAATACAGATCCCTTCCATATATATAAAATATTATTAAAATATTTTATCAAAATATTTTTTGTGAAAATACAAAACTATAAATAATAAACAAACAAAAAATAATAAAGATATATATAAAATGTGAATGAATCCCGTCCAGAGCCTAATCAATAAATTATGCCACACAGTTATCCTTTAATGTAAACACACATTTGAAGGAGTAAAGCAGACAACACCCATGAGAAATAATTTAATAGATGTTAATAAAACTTAATTCCGATTAAGAACGATATGTTATATTAAACCCTGACCTTGTACTTACTTGAAAAGAGACACGTCAATAATGCACCGTTTTAAAACGTTAAATTCAGACGCCACGCGCTTTATTTTAGTTTTCTTTTTCAGGAATATCTTTAAAATATGAAATTACAAATAAATAAATAAGTAAATAAAAAACGATACAAAATAAAATCTTTAAACCTAAAACTACAAATAAAATAAATATTAGATCCAGTACATAAGATTGCCTCCGGAATGCCTTAAAAACATCAGTATGATGAATCCAATCGCATTCCCTCCTGTGTTTATTCATTTTAAAGACACTGAAAATCTCCTACGATCTATAAACGATCATCCAAATACAACCCATTCAATTAAAATACAAAACTACAAATAAATAATGAAATAAAACACTTAGTAGAATTGAATGAAAACACAAATCTATAAATAAGAAATAAAATAAAACTCAATTAATTACCAACAAATATATATTTTCCAAAGAGTCATTTCAGGAATGTACCGGTTTTTGTCATCGATAAACGTAATTTCTCATTGTGGGTTGACCTCATTACAATACACTGATAAGTCCCTTGGGTATAGACTTTTGCAAAAGTGAAAAGTCAACCTATTTGGATGAAACTGCGGTACAATTCTGAAATATCTAACTGATAGTTTTCAAATAAATAATTTGTATTAGTTCTCACTGGTCTGTGAGCTAGAACTTAATTGATTTATTTTCAATATAACACACACACACAATATATATATATATATATATATATATATATATATATATATATATATATATATATATATATATAGTATTATTATTATTTTTATTCACACAGACATGTAAAAAATATGCGGAACTGGCATGTCGATGTTATCGATCAATACCTGTTATAAACGTATAGACTGTAATAACATCGACATGCCAGTGTCGCAGATTTTGTACATAACTGTGTAAATAAAAATAATCATATATAAAAGCTCTATTTGATATTAATAACTTTTTATTCTGACCGATGAAACTTTTTAACTATCTACTTATGTAGGTAAATGTCTAAACTAATATCAGAAACAATCGTAGTATTTTATTTAATAATACCCACCAATACTCCTTATATATATATATATATATATATATATATATATATATATATATATATATATATGTATATATGTACATATATATATATATATATGTGTGTGTGTGTGTGTGTGTGTATTACTATTTCATATATCCGCATACATTTTTATAAGGGAATAGAATGTGTTATGTATCAATTGTCAGTATTTACTTCAACAGTGCTCGATACATAAAGAGAGCAAGGTAGTAAGTTATGTAAATATATCTATGACAATTAAGCTACACAGACGCTCCTGCGTTTCATCTCCGGGATAATCTTAAGGCTAAAATTCATGGAGTTAGTTTTGCTGGGTGTTTTTATATATGGGCAGAAACGATTGGATTAATTACAAACATATTCAAGACATTCGGAACATTTATTAAATTATCATGTTATATTTTATATATATAAATATATATATATATATATATATATATTAATTTTCAATTTCCATACATATATGTATGTATCCTGGATAAATGAGCCTCATCAGTAATGCCTATAGCAACACGTCACGAAGAAGAAGACTCTTATGTAAAGCTGTGTCTTAAATGATCACCGGCCACCTTGCCTTGGCATTTCACCGGCTTATAACCATGGACGGTCAGAGTATGATACTCGTTTTGTACAAGCGTTTCATCCAATAATGTAGATATGTCTCTTTACGATCTTATCTACAACCAAAACCTACAAAAAGTCTTATGATGGTGAAAGAATGATAAAGTGTGCAGATATAGGAAGCTTGATGCACATTTAAACACATATCACACTATGCAGATCTGTAACTGGTTTGAAAACGCATCTACAAAGCCACAAACGTTTGTGCGTATTACAGTATTTATAAATACCCCTCGATATCATATAATGTTCTCAAAATGTTTAAAGCATTCATTGAAATCAAAGATTCTTCGTCTAACTTAGGAAATAATAATAATAATAATAATAATAATAATAATAATAATAATAATAATAATAATAATAATAATAATAATAATAATATGACCTTAAACTGTTTGTAAAAAACAAAAAAAGAACTGGAAAAGCTGATAAATACAACCAGGATATTCAGCCAGGATATCCAAATGGAGTTTGGAATAGAAAAATGTGCACTGCTAGAGATTAAAAGAGGAAAACTGGAGACGACAGAAGGTATAAAACTCCCCAATCAAGAGGAGATGAGGGCGCTAGGAGAACAAGTAGTTATAAATACCTGGGAGTTCTGGAAGCAGACACAATCAAATATACAGAAATGAAAGAGAAGATTGGAAAAGAATATTTACGAAGAACAAGGAAACTCTTAGAAACTAAACTATATAGCAGAAACCTAGTAAAAGGGATAGACACATGGGCTGTATCACTAATAAGATACTCTGGACCATTCATAGGCTGGACCAAAGAAGAACTCAGGCACCTTGACCAGAGGACTAGAAAACTAATGACTATGCACAATGCATTGCACCCAAAAGACGATACGGACAGACTCTACATGAAAAGAAATGAAGGAGGTAGAGTACTGGTAAGTATAGAAGACTGTGTGGAAGACACCAAAAAAGAGCTGGAGAAATATGTAACCCAGAACACGGAAAGACTGATCACCACGGCAAGAGACACCAGCCCAACAAACAACTCAGGAAGCACTGAAACCAGAAACAAAAAGACAAGAAAGGAAAAGTGGGAAGAAAAACGACTACATTGATGCTTCATAAGACTCACAAGCGATGAAGCCAATGAGAACAGCTGGGCATGGCTAAGAAAAGGACACTTGAACAGAGAAACGGAATCACTGCTGACGGCCGCACAGAACAATGCGATTGGGACAAACTTTATTAAAGCAAAGATAGATAAAACCCAGGAAAACAGCAAATGCCGATTGTGTGGACAAAGAGACGAAACGAAAAATCATATAATAACTGAATGCAGCAAGCTAGCCTAAAAGGAATACAAGAACAGACATGGCAGCGTGGGGAAAGAAGTACACCGGGAAATGTGCAAACAACTGAATTTCGAATATGCAAAAAAACGGTACAAACACAAACCAGAAACTGTACTAGAAAACGAAAAACACAAAATCATATGGGATATGAATGTACAAACAGACAAACCCATAACAGCAAGGAGACCGGATATCATAATAATCAACAAGAAAGAAAAATCCTGCAAAATCGTAGACTTTGCCGTTCCAGCAGACCACAGAGTGAAGATCAAAGAGACAGAAAAAAGAAGCAAATATACTGAACTTGCCAGAGAATTGAAAGGAATATGGAACATGAAGAAAGTCAGTATAACACCAATAATCATAGGAGCACTAGGAACAGTCCCCAAAAACATGGAGAAAAGACTAGGAGAAATAGGAATCAAAGGGATAACTGAGACCATACAAAGGACAGTAATGATCAAAACAGCTACAATCCTGAGAAATGTCCTCGAATGCGGAAACCAACCCACATAAGAAACGAATGGAGTACAAACACATGGAAGCACAAGACAACAGAACCGGGGAAAATACAACCGCGAGAGAGAGGCGCAAGCATAGGCTGACACCACGAAAATTATGGACAGAGGGTCGACGAGGGAAAGGGCAAACCAGACCTCCACTGGAAGAGCGCGGACAGCTCTGGGACCGTGGGGAGGCTTGTTGCCACCCGGGCCCCAGAGGAGACAAATGGCCCTTATCAGCGGGAAATCGGTGGTAGGTGGCTGTTGCGATACCGCAAGGTCATCAGCGGTGATGAACGAAAAGAGGTGGAGCATACTGGAAGTCTGAGGAGACTTGTTGTCACTCAGACCCCAGGGAATACCACAGGTTGTTGGCAGTGGGTGATCACTGACGATGACCAGTGTGATAACTTCTAGTGAGTAAATAATAATAATGATAATAATTATGATAATAATAGTAAGAAGAAGAAGAAGAAGAAGAAGAAGAAGAAGAAGAAGACGAAGACGAAGACGAAGAAGACGAAGAAGAAGAAGAAACTGGCACCCCCTACCAGGGGAGTGAGAGAATACATACATGCATGTCGTGGTACCAGCCTCGGTTGATACCACACAAAAGGATACGTGAAGATTCAAGGAAGATAGAGAGAGACTGAGGAGGGAGAGAACCAACCTTATGGAGACTTATTGTCGCTCAAATGACAAAGACTAACGGTAAACAGTTGTGACGATAACGCAAAATGATTCGCAAGGGTTATCATAAAGAACGGAATACGTTGGAAATCTGAGAAAACATGTTACTCTGACTTCAGGGGATAATGACTCTTGTGAAATCCTCTCGTGAGTTAATTACAATAATAACAATAATACTAATTGTAGTAATAATAATAATCTTCTAGTAAATTTCTTGACGGATGAGAACTCAGATCTAGAGAAAGTATCTCTGCATGATACTATTGTAGCACAGGGATGAACTGGTGCTAGTGTATTGAAAGTGTCCAGTGATTTCAGGATATTCTGTCATTACTAACCAGCGGAGCGTTATCACTGTCGACGATGGAAAGAGTTTATCGAGAATGTGTACGCAGTGTTATGATGCAAAAAAAAAATGACCTCTGGCTAGTGACGGTTAAGGATACAGAGATAAACGATATAAGGAGGATACGATGGTCTGCAATGTGAGTTTTAAAAGCAGGCTTGGATCTGATGATTTCAAAAGAAGATTATACTTAAACAGTATAGATATTTCGTTTTTTTAGTCACATTGAAAGAAAAGATGCGGGTACTTGGATACTCAGAAAGAAGGATAAATGTTGACCTGTCCAAAGATAGGTTTGTTAGGAAGTCAATTTCTAATCTAGTATGTAAAATAGACGTTGAACTGGATATAATGATGATGCATGTGTCTGCTAAAAACATACAGTTTTTGTGTTCGAAATTAAAAATGCGATTTTAAAGCAAATCTATTGGCTAGTGATGGGAGGATTACAATATCATTTCTGATTCCGATACAATTACCGATTCTGATTCCGATTCCGATTCTTTTAAAATCTCTAAATATTTAGCTATAGAGTTTTATTGTTTTTTTTGTTTTATTTTTGGATTACATAAAAAAACCCTTGTAATATGTGCATATTTTTCGTAAAAATACATATGTTGGGGTTATCAATAGAGTTTAGTGTTACTGGTACTTAAAATCAATTTCTTGAAAATCTATACTAGTGTGGTGCATAATGCCCAATCAACAAGTCCCCGCCATCCAACCACAATGTCGTTTGCACGGCAATTGATAAGGCTGAACTACTTGCCAAGCAGTTCGGCTTACACTTAACTTTTGATTCCGCAAGTCACTCCCTCCCGAATTTCCCATTGCGGATTGAAACCACACTTGCTGATATGACCGTCACCGGCTTCCATGTCACGAATATCATAAAAAGACTTCGACACACCAAAAGCACCTGATCTTATCCAAGTATAATAATACAGAAATGTTCTGCTGAGCTGGCACCTGTCCTCTCCAAACACTACAACAAATGCCTTGCCGAATCTTGTTTAACTGATGACTTGAAAATTTCCTCTGTGGCAACAGTCTTCAAGAATTCTGGTGATAGAACTGACCCTCAAAATTGTCGCCCCATTAGTTTACTCCTGCTCTTCACTAACATCTTTGAATCCTTAATCATTCTAGCGATAGTCCGCCACCTCGTTAATGCTAAATTTCTTTCTGACCATTAGTAGAGATTTAGCCAAGCATGTTCTACTGCGATTATCCTAACGGTCATCTCTGAACGCATATGCCATACAGTGGACAAGGCATGTGAAGCTAGGGCTGTAGCGTTTGGTATATCCAAAGCCTTTGACAAGGTCTGGCATGAAGGTGTTCTCATACAAAATAATTCGTATCGTATTACTGGATGAATATTTAATATAATTAGATCCTTCCTATCTAAAATAATAATCCATGTTGCTCTCAATGGCTGTACATCTAAACAACAAGATATTAATGCAGAAGTACCCCAGGGGTCGATCCTTAGACCTTTATTGTTCTTGATTTTGTACAAACGACCTCCATGATGAAATTGTGTCGTAAAAGAAGACCGGTGTACTGAAACGTGACGTAATGATAGTAAATAGCAAGTGAGATATGTCGAACAGTCAGTATGTCAGTAATGTATGAGAGTCTTTTAAAAAAAAAAGCATTAGAACACTTTGAAAATAGCGTTTCAAAAAAGAAAAAGAAACACACATTCAAAATGACTAGTTAAGTTGTGTTATTACTGCGTTGACGTAAATTAACATTACGTTGTTTCGTGGATTTTTATTTACTATTTCTATTTACTTGCCTCCTAACGAGGACAGGACAGAGTTAGACAGAAGTTCGCAGGTTTCTACACATGTTTTGCACACTTTCTGAAGAGGCCCAGCTTTTGTATTGGTCACAGACTACTTTAAATAAACATCGACAAGGCCTTTAACCATGTGTCCACAGATATGAAAGAAGAGATGTGGATAGAACACTTCATAATAGGTTATATTTTAAAGTTATATTTGAAATCCTTATTTTCCTTTTTCACACACATATATATATATATATATATATATATATATATATATATATATATATATATATGTACTAGAAATTTTTAACCGGTTTGTTCACCCATTGACCTCGGGGTTTAATATTTGAGTAAGGAAAAGACGAGTTTGTGAAGCCAAAGGCTAAGTATATTTTAAAAATAAACAGACAAAACCCAGATCAGTCTCTTTCTGCTCGCTATATTTACATTTATCCCTCTCTCTCTTTCCATCTTTGTTCCCCTACTTTCCCTTCTATTCCTCTCTAAAGATACGGGTTAAATTATATTACTTCTAGCGGTGATATTCGTTATTGGTAACAATGGACAATTCCACTTTTTAATTTTCTCCTTTCTTTATTACCTTCGATTTTTTATAAACAGAGGGATACATGGAGAGATAGAGAGAGAAATGGGCGAAGAGTAAGATGGGGAGAGAGAGTGAGAAAGAGAGTAACCTATGAATTAAGAGCGGATGGCCGAACAAAATAATATGAGAAACTAAGAAATTAATCCCTTCATGAGTTAATTGCAAATTACGGCTAAGTAGAACGAGTGAAATTGATGTTTCTTCAAACATAACTCAATCCGAAAAACTCAGTAATACAGTGGCATGTATTTTTAGTGGTTAAAATATCTCAAAAACGGCCGTTTATTAACTCGAATTTATAATAATAATAATAATAATAATAATAATAATAATAATAATAATAATAATAATAATAATAGATACATAGAACGATATATTCCATCTCTTTCTCTGTGTGTTATCCGTTTCTATGTCTCGCTTTCTCTTTTTCGGATAGTTGAGATTGTAGTTCATCCTTCGGATAATCAAGGAGAGAACATCCGTTCTAGGGATTGTCCATGGTGAACGGCTTATTGAAAATCAAACTATACAAACTTCATTCTTTTTATTTATATATCTCCTTTCGGAAAGGAAACATCCCATAAAATGACACAATGACTAAGGGAACTATGACATTTTTCCGTCTTGAACTATGAAAGAACATATTTTACCAACTATTAATCTTCAGTGTAAATTCTGAAAAATCAAGGGGCCCTTCCCGGGGCTAACACTTGACCTCCATATGAAATACATAGATATTCGAGTGTTTCATTAAAGTTTTCCTTTTTACCTCTCGAACGTTGAGTTAGTAAAGAAGTAAACATTAATTGTTCTCTTCCTAATTGACCAGTAAAATATGTTATTATATAGCTTTTTTTTGTGTCTTGGTCTTACCAAATTCCAGGACAAGAATCTATCTAGTCTGGTGGAGTATCAATCTAAGTGTTGTTACTAGAGGCAACAACACTTGAGGAAGGTGCACTATTCATCGTATGAGCCACTGTGTAGCCATACTGAGGGGATCATATTTGGGCTTCGAATACTATGTTATTTTGAACATCTCGTCAGGGTGTACTTCTAGGTGGAAGTATCATCATGCCAGGTTGTCCTGACAAACCTCTATACAGTGAGACTGAACACACTCGATGACAGTGTCTACTAGGCATTCACATTTTTTCCTGTTATTAGAATTGCCCAATTATGTGTAGCATGTCTAATTCCCTTTTAATAATACACAAAATAAAATATATGTTCATTTATCTAAAAAATATATGCTCATTCCCGTCGCACTTTTTTTGGTATGGTATCTTGAAACAACCCTCCGGGGTTTCTATTTCATACCCAACACAAACGCACAGAGTTTTAGGCATGATGTGCTTGTGATGCCTTGTTCTATGTTGGTCTAAGGTATGGTCCTGTGTAGTTCTAGGTGGTCCACCCTCCCGGGCTGGTCAGGCACTTCTTGGTTGGCCAGTGTGCCTTTCCTCTAGGGCGCTGGCTTTTCAAATCCCACTTCTCTTCGACATTAGAGGAAGAAGAACATATACCAAAGAACGAACATATACTACACTGCCTTCCAAATGAAGAATAGGTAATGCCTTGTAAGATACGATCATGACGAAAGAATATATACTACACAGCATTTTAAAGGAGGAGGTAATGCCTGTGAGGATTGCCTCATGATAACAGGACAGTTAGTACTTTACCCACTGAAGAAAGGAAGAGGGGATGTGGTGAAATGAACGTGACTTCATCTTTTTATAGTAAAAAGCCACTTTTTTGCTCCATTGCACCAATTTTACTCTGTTACACCACTTGCTGCAGAACGGAAGAGATATTATTGGCAAAGTTTTGACTATCAGTGTTTATCGAACAGCAGTTTAATCGGCATAGAGGTCAACAAAGGATCAAAGTATATAATTTGGAAGATCATTGATGAAGATCAGGAAGATGATTGGCCTCAGAATGGAATCTTGAGGCACTCCATCATTGAGTTTATGTGCTTCAGTTGAATACAGAGTGTCCGTAAAATCTAGATACATAAAACAATTATAATTACCGATAATCTATTGACGCCTTCGCAAAACTTACGTAAAACCGATGAAATAAATCCACATTGTTTTCCTCATTCGTTGAGTATTGTGTAATTGATCTGTGATTTGTATTACATACACTTTCTAATTTAGCATAGCCCAAAGCGAAAAGCAAGAATACTAAAGTCTGGTAAACGAGGATACCACTTTACATGATTACGTTTTCCAACCCAATTACTGAAACTTAATGTTTAATATTTGTAATGAATGAAAAATATTAACTTTTGTATTTTATGTGATTACATGAAAAATATCCAAGTATCTCGTTTGTTGAGACTTTACGAACAGTGTGTATAATTAAAAAGTACAGTTATATTACTTAACAAGATTTGTCAAGCTTTTAGCAATATTTTTTACACATTTCAGTTTCGAGAGATTGACCTTTTAGTGGTTTCCATAAAAGCCAGAGACAAGTTACGCATAATAGAAATTCCGGAGAAATATGTACAATGAAGAGAACAAAAAAAAAGAACAACGGTGCGTTATACATAGTTTCTATGGTTGTAAGCACGTCTCTATCCCGCTCGGAAATCCGAAACTGCGGTTAAGTTTGTCGACATCGACGGAAAAACGAACATCGTATTGGAATCCGGGAAAATATTTTTTTTAAATATAGCGAGGCGATGAATGAGAAAAAGAGAGGAAGAGAGAAGGGAGAAGGGGGTAAGATGAGTAAATATAACGAAACGATGAAGGGAAAAAGAAAGCAAAAGCAAAGAGAGAAGGGAGTCAGAAGAGTCAATATATAGAAAATCAAAGAAAAGATGATACATGAAGATATATGCTAAATACTCCAAATAAGGACGGAAGTTTGTGCAAAGCGTTGCAAAAAATCCTGATTACAATTGTCGAATATTTGCAAATATCAGAGCTTTAAAATTTTTAGCATTTACTCATTAATCAATGATGTGTATATTTTACTAGCAGACCTCTAAACCGGCGTTGCCCGGGTAATCTGAGGAATATAAGATTATTATATATTTAAAGTGCCGGTATATGCAGTAAACACATTTTTGTATCAGGCGGTTGTAGTTGATTAATAAAAAAAAATATATAATTTTTTTAAATAGTAATTGTAAGGATGGGTGTAAAAGAAAGAAACACGTGGTGAGGGTTAATTATGAGTTAAAAATGAAAATAAAAAGAATTAGCTAGGCAAATATATATTTGGAGGGGTGTATTTTTTATCTAAAATATATATACCTAGCGCGACCCGCGTAGAAATTTTACCGTGCTTTTTACACCAATCCGTATAATTTATTCTTACTAATATTTATTTGAAATAATAATTTTCTGTTAAGGTCAATACTATTATGACAAATATTATCCTTTCTGCTTTCGTAAAAATAATTGTCGTGGTCAGCCAAATATTCGTTAAATAAATAAAACCAATCTGTTTCTTCTTTATTAACTTCTTTGAAACTGAAGCGATTGCTTTCTGTTTCAAATAATAAATAATATCTGTCTTATACCGTAAGAAGATTGTCAGCTAAATACACTTTAAATCATTAAAACGAATGTAACGTTTTAATCAATTTATTTAAAGTATACTGTTTTAGTCGACAGGACGATATAATTTTATTTGTGTACATTTAATTTTTAAATAGGTTTAGTCCCTTTTTTATGTTTGTGGCATCAGATTAATCACAAATCAACAATTAAACAAACGAGCTTATTTTTTAAAAATGTGTTTGAAAGGTAATATATACGTACGGACATGGAGTGCCTTAGTGTATTATTATATAGATAAACAAGGCGTTATTACGATAATGTCTGTCCGTAAAACTGCTGTAAAATTTCTATAATGATGATGTAGAAATTGTGTGTAAGCGCGATTGTAGGAATTAAGACGTAAGATCTAAATTGACCATTAATGGTTAGAGTATTTAGGCCGGGAAGTGTCTAATACACGTATGAGTCATATCAAAGAATAAAAAATGGTGCTTCATGCCCCCTTTCCTAAACTCTCAGCATTATAAGGTGACCATCAAATACAAGTTGAGTCATCCTAGGAAATAACTGGCGTCCTCCCCGACATCTTAGTGGAATAGTTAATGTTTTACATTCTGATACCCCTCGATATGATCGACTACTTTTCCTTTATTTATAGTGACTTAGGTAAACCTGGGGACCTTGACCCACAAAAATAAGATTCTACTTTTTTAGGCGAATACATGTACACAGTATGAGAAAGTTGGGGATCAAAATAAATTTTTTTAAATTATTTAAGACTTTAGAGTGAAGGATCATTTTTCCATATTAAGGACATTACAAATTAAGTCGAGTTCTTTTATTAGAACAAATATATTTTGGATGCTTGGGGTGAATTTTATATTGCATATTCTGTTATATTGCAACAATTCAAAAAAGTCTTCAAAAGTCATCATCTATTAAAAATATTCGATAAATTCAATTTCAGGCACACCAGAACCAGCAAATACGAAAAGGGCACTTTTGGTTCGACACTGATTTCCTTGGTGTATGGTTGTTGTTTGTTTTGGTATTGTAAATAAAACACTTTTTGTGTGCCTCTTTTAAACATTTAAACTGTTCGTTTACAAAAAACGTTTTGTAAACTTTAGAGATTAAAACAAATAATTCCAAAAATTTTTCGTAAGCAAAACGAATAAACAAACGAAATACCATTGAAAATACGTATTTTTTTTATTTACAAAACGAAAAACGAAACAACGTAGAATAATTTTAAGTAAAAGCAGGTTTATTTACAAAACGAAAAAAAGTTTTACAAAAATAATCTGCGAAGAGCACTCAAAAGTACCTTTTTCAAATTGTGTGACACGATCTCTGCACAACATCTAATTATTTAAATATATTTTGTTTAAATATGTATGGCTCCCTAGATTAAAAACCGATCTTTTGTCTAACTCCGCCCCCATGGGAAACAAGTAAATAAAGACAATATCTTTATTTACTTGTTTTCTTATATTTGTTTATTTCATTTGTTTATTAAAACGTTTTTTAAATAAAATTATGTGATTTTAAGATTTTATTTTTTATTATACTTGCAAATAAAAATTCATATATCCTCTCTTTTTTCTTAAAATAAACTTTTCCTTACATTAAGAACCAACCGTTGTGTCTAACTTTGCCCCTGTAAAGAGGCAAGTAAATAGCATATTATTTATAAAAAATAAAAGGTATGAATAGATTTGTAAATAAAATTATATATGTTTTATGTTATTTTGTTTGTTTATACCTTAGGTAAATAAAAATATGTATATTTTAAAGGTTATTTCGTTTGTTTATACATTTTACTTATAAACACATTTATTTATAGTTTCAACGTGCGCGTGTCTGTTTACAGGTTCAACAGGAAGTAAAAAAACCGACGTCAACCCAAATGCGTCCTATTCGTATTTGTTGGTTCTGGGGTACCTGACATCTAATTGATCACGCATTTTTAATAACATCTAAACTTTATTTCTGATGATAATAACACTAGTATACAATAAATGATAGATATTAAAAGTGTCAGTCATTCAATCTAATGCCCCACATTGGCCACACATCTCTGCATAAGGCTAACAAATGATTGCATCACATTTTTTTAAATGTACGGAGTTATTTTATAAACTTTCTTTGTCATTGAATGACTTTAATTGATCAATTATTTGTGGTTTTCCGCTCAAAACTTCATTTTTTAAGAAACCCCACAAGAAAAATATCAGAGGGCGTCACTTTGCCATACAGGGTTAGGGTTAGGTAACTATTTTAGTACGCTTTTGTGTTGTATACATTAAGATGACAGTAAAGCTAAAGCAAGATGGAGTAGTAGAAGATGACGTTGCACATGATGTCGCAATACAAATGACGTAAAACAAAATGGCGTAGAACAAGATGGCGTAATAAAAAGTATGCTGTGATGCTGTAATATTCTTTTTTGTTAGTGTATAAGTTTTATTATTATCAGAAATATAGTTTTGATGTTAAACACATTGTAAAATAGATGATGACTTTTTAAATACCATGTATGTTTAGGAGAGAGTTACAGCTCCGTAAGTTTGCATGGTAGACTGGTGAGAATTGTCTGACAATTATATAATGTTGCTGTTCATAAATATATCATGTTTAGGTATTTTTAGATGAAGATTTGTATTACGTGGTAGTTTTCTTAAAATATTATAGGAACAAATATATACAATGGCTTATACCAGCAATAGCATATTTTAAAAGGATTCATCGGAAGAGGGAGTTTGGCAGCGCACTGGTAGCCTCCTTGGGTGTATTTTTATCGTTCTACTTAAAATATCGTAAAAACAACGTTTCGGTGTATGTAACGTTGGACCTTTTTCAAGTGCATTTTGTCGAACTCAATAATCTGTACGTCAAACTCGGCTATCAGTTATCGAAGTTGAAGTAGAATTTAGACTTTAAACAAACTAATACCAAGTCTCCATTAGTAATAGAAGTAGAACCAAATACCAAATCTCCATTAGTAATATAAGAGAATTATTAATAAAAATAGAAGAATTTCGACTCAACGCGGACAGATACCAAATCTCCATTAGCAATAGACAGGAAAATTAGTAAAATAACTCGAAGTATTCTTTCGACTTAACACAGACTAATACCACATTTCTATTAGTAATAGACAAATATGATGTTTATTTTAGATGTAAACGGAATTGTTCATATTGACTGATAATTGCAGGTTATTCTGCGAATTTGATGCAATCACGGATTAAATGGAATTCAAAATCGGAATGAAAAAACCCAAAAGTTTGGAAGTTTCAAATGATTGTATCGGTTAAGTGCATACATCTCCGGGAAGGATATCGTAAGAAGGATTGGCAATACAACTAACTATTTCATTCATAGTGCACGACGCTTGTGGTTGCATTCTTTTTCGTCTGCTTTTTGCTAAGTAGGAAAAAGGAAATTTGAACTTAGGTCGCTTTATATTTCAATTATGTTAGACACATCTTGATTTCGCCTCTTTCCTCGTAAGGAGGGGCTTACTTGTGCTGAAACAGACAACTAAACAAAATAAGATAATATTTAGATTTGAAAATTAGTCAAGAAACTAGATCACACGATGCGGGATTAAAAAAAATGATTTTTTATTCATTTTTTTAAATCTACATTTTCGCTTTTATTTACCTATTTCAGTGTATTACAGGCAATTTGTGTTTTTATTGTCGACATCTTACGGCGTTGCCGAAGATCGCCGATTTCTACGGCTATCAGACATTAAAAAAAACAGTTTCTTTAACAAGACCGGAATAAATCGGCAAAGCCGTAAGATCGCGACGGTGATAAAAATAATTTTAAAAAATGTCTGTTATACTCTGAAGAAGGTTTATAAAACCAAACATTTGGATTAAAAAAAAAATGAATAAATAATTCGTTTATTTAAAAAAAAAACATCGTGTTATATGGTTTCTTAACAAATTGTCAAATTCATCTTTTCACCGATGCTTCAACTGTAGTAAAAAAAAAATGATCTCATTATACTTGTTTGTTTCCTATATTTGTTTTCTTCATGAAATAGCTGGAATATCTGGCAACGCGATGTTTACTTTTTTTCCCCTTTTGTTTACCCAAAACAAGACATTGTTTGCCATTGAGGAGAAATGGGCTACTGTGATAAGGACCAGATTTATATATGGACAACCTTGATATCAAGTTTATTAAGAATATGCTTGGTTTCTTGCATTCAAATTATCGCGTGTTGGTACGGTCGGGAAACAGGGAGCAGCAATACAATCCCGAAAGCAAGCGGTTCAAAGAAAGAAGCGATCAGTGTAGAAAATATTTCAGCATCTAAGGACATCTACATTGAAGGGGCGGAATTTTGCTTCTAGTCGTGTAAAGCCAAGATATTTTGCTTAGAGAAGAGGTACAAGTGCAGCAAGTCCATCGGAGCATATTCCGTGGAAGTACTTGCAAATAAGCAGAGGGATGCAACATTGCAGCCATAGGATAGGGACTGCGGTTAGATAGACACTTTGGGATCTATTAGATTAGAGGCTATAGCTTGCACTCTGTCCAATGTAATTATCAATTTTAGAAATAATAATAAATATTGCAGCGTGTGATTATCGAGCTTATACTTAGGCGAGCACTCTTTATGTCGGGGTTTTATTTATCTTCCTCCCACAAGATAAGATGTGACACAAGGTCGGGAAAGTAGGATTTGAAAAACCAGCGCCCAAGAATTTGAACACTCTGGCCATTAAAAATTGCCTGGGAAGCCCCGTCAGCATTCCCCGGCATGGGCGCCTCAGGCGATTAGCAATAAACTAACCCCTTCTCAAAGGGTGAGAAGGCAAAGCCTGGGAGGGTGCACCTCCTAGAACTGCACAGAACAGACCAATAGACCGGCGTAAATCAAGCCCCGAAGTCTAAGACAACTCTTTATGTCGGGGTCGGAAGTGAAAAAGTCGCTTAGATAAAGGAAATACATTTTCTCGATTATATCTCACCCCCCAAATCTTATCCGATAATGCAAGAAGGAACCGAACGCTTTTATCTAAGATTTTTGGTCTGGTGCTGTAAGAAATCGGTTACGGAGATACATATTTAAAAAGTCTAGTTGAAACTCCTAAAATTTGTTTGTCGTCCAAAATCACTTTTCTTTCTTTCTTTCTTCCTGTACCCCTCTCTCTACATTTAGAAGTTTTTATTCTAAAACGCTAGCAATGTTAGTAGTGTTCGTTTGTTTGGGCACATGGAATACCCAAAAGTTACGAAACTACATCTGTAAAGGTTGGCAGTTATATGACAGAAAGATGTAAGATTCCGTTGTTTCTTCAAGAACAGCATATCTAGTTATACATTTATATAATATTGTATTCAACTATACTTATATTAAACATGTTGTTTATTTTAAATATTTCACAATGATTTTGTCAGTTATTTCATAAATCCTTCAATTTACAATAATTGTAGGCAGTTTATCGTCCTTATTTTAACACATATTATGTTATATATATATAATGACACCCTAAGTGAAGTTAGGTTAAGCTTACACTATATCGTAATCTAACTATCTACATTAAGTTCAAGTATTAATAAAGTGTAGATAGGCATCGACAAACACGGTAGAACATGTAGTACTGTTCATTCTGATATTGATATAGGAGACATACACTGCTATGAAGATATTTCTTTAAATGTAGGTTGCTGTAGGACATAGCGATTTAAGATTCATAAATGTTCATTTAAGAATTAGTGTGTGTCATTATTGTTATTGAGTATAATTATAGTGTTCATGCTTTTTTATAACTAAAGCTGAATTATTTTGTCAGTTAAGATATTCTGTAAATAGCAGAAAAGTGTTTGGTTAAATGAAATAGTAATAGTAAAATAAAACAAACGGGTGTCTATGAAATTATGTGTCGTATTAAATTTGTTAACGGTGTCGATTGGGTGCGTGAGACTACATAAAAGTTACTGAGTCAGCTATCCGTCAACGACATCTAAATCTGAATAAAAGTGCTGTATTCTTAAATTTATCCAGGATGAATATGTTTTGAGTAAGCAGAATTGAGTAAACTTTCATCCAACGTCCTCTGAATTTGATGAAAAAATCAAATATTGATCAGAACTAAATATAAATATCGCACAAATCGATCGAAAGTCAAATCTTTTTTTCAATCAACAATAATAATATTAACGTTTAAATGTTCACTATTATTTTGAAATTTAATATTTACGGAACACTGCTCTTAATACTAATAGGATGGCACGGTGGCGAATGTGGTTAACGATGCGGACTGAGGACCTGGGTGTGTCGGGTTCGAATCCAGTTCGTTCCACAGACACATTTTCATCAAACCTCACACCTGACAGTGTGTCTAACCTCCTGGTAAATATGTGTCTCCGTAAATACTAATAGGTACTTAAGAAATCGTACTTAAAAACTATTTATATGGGGTAAGAAATCGAGTAATAATATTTATATAGGGAGTATGAGTTTTGGGGCCCTCTTATTTTGCCGGGCAAAGCTAGGACACTCGTCCCGCTAGTTATAAATAGATGTAAACTATATAACGTATATAATATCTGGGAAAAAGATGTTTAATATATTTATGACGAATTTTGACAAATGAATTGTCTGGAATTTCGGAAAATCCGTAATTTGAAAATATCTAGGATGTTCTCCGTAATTTCCACACCCAATGTATCCTGTGCGTGTATGAAAAACCACACTCAACCCACGGCCTTTGTTTATGAAATCTTAAGCAGTTGGTTGTATATGTTACTTATATACATTCAAATTACTCGAATGATTCACAAGTTGAACCTATCGGAATCTAAACGATTTTATTTAGAAATATTTGACTTAAAATTGCACACGAAATTGTTTGTACCGTACATGACTTTGCGCTATTATACCGTACTGTGTCATACCATACTGTATTGTATAGCCCTGTATGCTCCAGATTCGATACGTGTTAGGCAGTATGCATTCGATTAGTAGTTTCGGAGCCTATCATTGATTTATTTTTATTTTTTCACTTACAAGTTAGTGTATCTAATAATTACCAGTGATCGTTCACTGTCACAGAACAGGTAGTGGGATCTAAGAGACTACAAATATCCCCAGAGTTTAAGTACACTCTGCTTTCTTTCACTATCAATGCTACTCGTACAAACGTTCTCGCACAAGCCGTTTACCATTTACTTTTCGTTGAAGACAGTCGATATTTTTTCTGGAATTTTAGTGTCAATAATCCTCCTCAGAATATCAGTTCTCTTCCTGATCTTCCAGTCAAGATCTGGATGGTGCTATTCCTCCTTCCGATGTCGATGCTCGCGTTTTTCCATTATTTATGTTTTTTGTGATATTATTATTTACTACTTAGGAGTTTCTCAAACGAGTAAATATCAGTAATTAATCAGTGGCGATATCAAGTGCTGCCCCATGTAGTCTGAATGACAGCAAGTCTCCCTAGATTTTCTGCATCTTCCGCCTTTTGTGATTACAGTCGCGACAGCCGTTTAACATTAATTTTTCGTTTGCACTGTCTGTTAACCTTGTCTAGAATATAAGGAGCAATGCCCAAGTTTTAAGAACTCTCCGTACATTTTCAGCGGAGGTCTGCTAGGTGATCTCTTTCCTCGGTCTTTCTGCCCTCAACACTAACCATTTACGACCATTTTGTGTAGTACCAGCTGAGGCCGATGCCACCATATGTGGGTGTTTGTTTTTAGGGGCCCTCAGGCTATGGGATTATGGGCAGTTTTAGTTTATTTGGATTATTATTATTATTATTATTATTATTATTATTATTATTATTATTATTATTATTATTATTATTATTATTATTATTATTATTATTATTATTATTATTATCATCATCATCATAGCATACGTTTGCTAGCATGAGAGGATAGTATTATGACGAAGGAATATACATGACACTTTCTTCCAAGGAAGAGGTAATACATGAGAGGATGGTATCGTGACAACAGAATAGATACTACACTACCCCCCTTAATTGAGCATGTACAAGTAGTGAATTAGTCTAAAATAGTACTGAAAATTGAAGCGAGCGTTAAAATATAGTACGTTGATATAAGTAATAGTAGAGTTTCGGCTTCAGACAGACAGACACGAAATATATCTATTAATAATGGAGTTTATGTATCTGTCTGTCTGTCTGTCTGTCTGTCTGTCTGTCTGAAGCCAAAACTATACTATGTAAGACCATTGTACTTATTATGAAATAGTATAGTATATACTATTTCAGACTAATGTGCTATCTTTAAATGCTCAATTCAGGGGCATAGTGTAATGTAGTATATGTTCTGTTGTCATGATACCATCCTCCCAGGCATTTTCTCCTCCTTTTCTGAGAAGTGTGGAGGTAGTGTAGGATATGTTCTGTTTTCATGATACCATTCTCCCAGGCATTTCCTCCTCCTTTTTTGAGAGGTGTGGAGGTAGTGTAGTATCTGTTCTGTTTTCATGATACCATCCTCCCAGGCATGTCCTCCTCCTTTTTTGAGAAGTGTGGAGGTAGTGTAGTATCTGTTCTATTGTCATGATACCATCCTCCCAAGCATTACCTCCTCCTTTTTTGAGGGGTGTGGAGGTAGTGTAGTAGCTGTTCTGTTTTCATGATACCATCCTCCCAGGCATTTCCTCCTCCTTTTTTGAGAAGTGTGGAGGTAGTGTAGTATCTGTTCTGTTGTCATGATACCATCCTCCCAAGCATTACCTCCTCCTTTTTTGAGAGGTGTAGAGGTAGTGTAGTAGCTGTTCTGTTTTCATGATACCATCTTCCCAGGCATTACCTCCTTCTTATTTGAGAAGTGTGGAGTTAGTTTGTATATGTTCTGTTGTCATGATACCATCTTCCCAGGCATGCCCTCCTCCTTTTTGAGAGGTGTGGAGGTGGTGTAGTATCTGTTCTGTTGTTTCACTTTATCATTCTTTATTTTCATTACGTTGTTAAGACAAGGTGTTTTGTTGTAAATTGAAGTTTAGCAAGGTATAAATCTTGGCCGTTAGTAAATGGGTGACCATTTTGGAAAAATAAACTGCTGACTTATCCTTCTGGTCCTTCCGTAAGTGACGTCATTGTGAGAGGATTTTTTCACATTATCATTCTTTATTTTCATTACGTTGTTAAGACAAGGTGTTTTGTTGTAAATTGAAGTTAAGCAAGGTATATCTCGGCCATTAGTAAATGGATGACCATTTTGGAAAAATGAACTGCTGACTACTCCTTCTGGTCCTTCCAGAAGTGACGTCATTGTGAAAGGATTTTTTCACATTATCATTCTTTATTTTCATTACGTTGTTAAGACAAGCTGATTTGTTGTGAATGTAAGTTAAGCAAGGCATATCTCAGCCATTAGTAAATGGGTAACCATTTTTGAAAAATAAATTGCTGACTCATCCTTCCGGTCCGTCCAGAAGTGACGTCATTGTGAGAGGATTTTTTCACATTATCGCTCTTTATTTTCATTACGTTGTTAAGACAAGGTGTTTTGTTGTAAATTAAAGTTAAGCAATACATATCCCGGCCATTACTAAATGTGTAACCATTTTGGAAGAATAATATCTTTGATATGACGTAGGCGCCTTCAATAGCATATGTAAACATGAGTTCTTTGATATGACCGAGGCGCCTTCTTTTCTTAACTATGTATAGGGGAGGGTAAAAAAAAATTTTTAGGGACGGGTCAAATTTTTTTTCTTTTCTCTTTAAACTAAAAATATTCTTATCTATGGGAGGGTAAAAAAAAATTGGGGAGGCGGTAACATTTTTTTTCTTCTATTTTTCATGTTTTAAAAACATGTATGGGGGAGGGTAAAAAAAAATTGGGGGGAATAATTTTATTTTTTAAGTGAAAATATTACTATGTATGGGGGAGGGTAAAAAAATAATTGGGGGGGTAAAACATTTTTTTTTGTTTCTTTTCTTAACTAAAAATTAAAAAAATGTGGGGGGTCGAAATTTTTTTTTCTTTATTTTTAACTAAAAATATTCTTGGACGGAAACAAAGAAAATCAATGTCTACCCACCCAAGAAATATGACTGAGGCTCCATCGGTTTACGAGTGAGCGTTCATTTTTGACGCGGCAGCATAGCAAAAATATGCGACCGGAGAGAGCATATATTTGCTAGTATTACTAATAGATTGTTGTTATTATTTACTCACAAAGGGTTTTCACACAAGGCATTATCAGTGATTGCTCACTGGCAATGACAAGCGGTGTTCCCTGGAGTCCGAGTGACAACTAGTATCACCAGATTGCCAGCACTCTCCACTTTATTCGATAACAATTGCAAATCAGTTTGCATTATCGCAACAGCTGTTTACTACTAATTTATCGCTAACAACGACCGTCGGTATTCTTTAAAAATTGAGTAGCAATAAGCTTCTCCAAGTCGACGCACCCTGCCAGTAGCGGCCTGGTTGATATTATTATTATTATTATTATTATTATTATTATTATTATTATTATTATATTATTATTATTATTATTATTATTATTATTATTATTATTATTATTATTATCAGTAGTAATAGTAGTATATTAATTTTGACTTTCAGTCATTCTAAATGTAGAACTATTACGTCCAATACCTTGGTAAGCGCTACGTGTGTAATATCGTAATATTAGTAAAAGTATTATTATTAGTAATAGCAGTATTTTACCACATCCAGCATGGCCCAATCGTCATGCAAGGAGTGATTCACGATGAATCTTGCGCAAATGTGACCAATAGTTTTTAAGCCTATACATGTTATTTATTTCCTTTTTAGACTTAGTAGTAGTCATGACGATAACAGCCTTCATACTTTACCACCCTCTATGATACATTGACATCACAAAGGAACCTCTATGCAAAGATGTCATGCAAAAGTCGAGTCGTTTTGGAGCCTATCAGTGGCCAAAGACATGCACACGGATACATAGGCAGATATACTATTCTCTACATAGATTGTAGAATATTTAGCTTTTTGCTGCCTTCACCATCGGAAACTATACGAAGAAGAGGACTCGCTTAAGTTACATAACGGGGCTAAGCACTGATCGCCCCTAGCTGGTAGACTGTGAACACGTGCGAATTTGATTGACATATTATGAGATAGACTATCATATACATACATATATATATATATATATATATATATATATATATATGTGTGTGTGTGTGTATAAATATATATATATATATATACATATATATATATATATATATATATATTATATATCCTCGTCGGGGCATACTTCTGGTGAATTGTTATACCATGTTACTTCTGTAAGGTGTTAAGCATAGTACATTTCATCATCATATGTTACATATATACAAGAATAATACCGGTCCGAAGACGGGTAAAATGAATTCCCTCAACAGAACAGTTTTCTACCACTTTAATGTCTCTTTACGAAGATGAAAATCAATATATAATGATACTAAACCTAATATCTAGAATCCTTAATCAAATTTTTATAAAAATCCATTACATGATTTTGAATCTAGAAAATGTGTAAAATGTATAGCTTAAGCTTAAGATTAAAAAGAAAGTGAAATGCATGAAATTTTGCTTAACAGATGTGTGTTTAATAAGTTGAGATCGACGTTAATGCATAAATGAATGAAACAAATGTTCGAATGTGAGGCTGTGCCCATATTATGACTCTACAGAGGCCTTTGAATTACATTAACAGAAACTGCAATTTGTGGAAGATTCATTAATTGATGTTTAATACCGATTGCAAAAATATCACAGAAATCGGAGGTATATTTTTAGCGAGGTGTTCAATACCTTTTTTTACCCCCTTTGCATTAAACTGCGTCCCAAAATTCATAACGATTGCTAAAATAGTTTAGGAGTGAGTCCTGTACATACAAATATAAAAAGATACCTAATTGTATATAGATAGAGATACATATTCTTCAAATAAAAAAAATGTTTTACGTAAATGTTTATTATGTTTCTATAGTCTAATATTAAAATGTTTGAACTGACAATCAATATGTTTCAGGGATAATGGGAATCAATGATTTGAAGACAATACAAATTATGTCATTTGTATACGTCTGTGGCCTTTCAGAATAACGCTTACAACGATATAATTCAAACTAATGTCTAATAGTGCTCAATAGTAAATAGAGTTATTTATATTAATATTTTCATTTACATGTACAGACACGACAATGACATGACGATGTTTCGCTGTGTAGGTATTAAAAACTAAGATCTCCTCACGGTAAGCGTGTGTCTTTTTATTTAGTTGTTCATATTGAAAAAGTAAAAAAACGAAAAGGGAAAACTTTAGATTCAAAATTGAAAGATCACATGATCAAATTTAAGAAAATAATATTTAAGTAAACCGTTTGTATGTGTTGAGTTAAAGGGGTTACTTCAAATGACCTATTTTTAGCATTGACTTCGTGGGTCGTCAGACGTTAGGTAAATATATAAATATATATATATATATATATATATATATATATATAATCAACATAAAGACTGTTTCGATGTATCACAGCTCTGCAGTGTGGCAACACATGCAAGTGCTTCAGGTTGAGATTGAAACTAGGTCGTTTTGTGACAGTTTGAACTGTTATCCAGCGCGTCAAAGTGGAAGGAGAATATTATTGTTTATATAAACAATATCAACAGCCAAACAGTGTTCTATTTGTTTTTACGAAAAGCTTTCCATTATTGCTAATGACTGTTGGCGGTTTCGATTGCCACAACAATGGCCATATGTATGTATGTATGTATGTATGTATGTATGTATGTATGTATGTATATATATATATATATATATATATATATATACGGAGAAAAACTTGAATGCTTCCAAGACACTGCCCTCGAGTGTCTACGGTTTCTCTATATAGGGGTTTGTCAGTACAACCTGTTATGAGGATACTTCAGCCTACAAGTAAACCCTGACTAAATATTAAAAATAACATAATATTCAAAGCCCAGTTAAGATACCCTCGGTGTGGCTACACTGGTTCATACGAGTAATAGTGCACCTTCTCCAAGTGATGTTTCCATCTTGTAAGAACACTAAGCTGGGTGCTCTTTCAGACCAGATGAATACTCCACCAAACTAGATTAATTCTTGTTCTTGAATCCTCTTATATTCGTATATTTCCCGTTGTCTATTAGACCATGAGAAATATATACTATATCTAGGAGTGGGACGTAATGCATGAATCTGAAATTTTCACCCACTACGCCCAACCCCTACTAGAACATAATTTACTGGTCAATTAGGGGAGAGGAAAATACATGTACTTAGTTTCTTTACTAATTCAACGTTTGAGAGATAAAGAGAAAACGTTAATAGAATATCGAATATCTATGTATCTCATATAGAAATCAAGTGTTAGCCCCAGGAAGGGGCCTTTTGATTTCTGAGAACTTTAACTGAAGTCAAATGAAGCAAAAAATATGAGAGTTTGAATTACCTACTAGAAACTGTATTCTAGTGTATTCGGTCTCTCTGTACAAGGTGTTGTCAGGACAAACTGACATGATGATGCTTTACCCTACAAGAAAACCCTGACCAAATATTCAAAATAACATAGTATTTAAAGTTAATTTATATCCCTTGACACGACTATACACTGACTTATACGAGAAATGTTGCACATTCTCCAAATGATGTTACCTCATGTAACAGCACATAGACGAGATGGATTTTTGTCCTGGAATCCGGTAAGACCAATATACCACAAAGGAGATATACTATAACATATTGAACTGGTCAATTGGGGAGAGGGAAATTAATGTTCTTCACGTGTTTACTAACTCAACGTTTGAGAGGTAAAGGAGAACTGTCGTTGAACATTCGGATATCTATGCTACTCATATAGAGATCAAGTGTTAACCCCAAGAAGGAGCCCCTTGAGTTCTCAGACTATAGACTGGAGTAAAATTTAAATAATATATAGTTATCCATAAACCGACTGTTTCGCTGTATAACAGCTCTTCGCTGTGGATAGAAATGCGAGTGATTTAGGATGAGATTAAAAGCCAGTCGTTTATTGACAGTCCCATATTTTATCCACAGCACCATCGATGAAGGTGAATCCCGGTGTTTACATAGAGATGTATAAGATAGTTATATTCGTTTTTACTAAAAGGCTTGCATTATCGCTAATGATGGCTTGCAATGTAACTTACCACAGGACTCAACCCACGAAGAAGTAGAGGTCATGAAGAATAAGTTGTTTTTGTATGCTTGCTAATTCTCTATAGAAACGAGTATGTCTGTTTACGTAAACCAATTAGATGTATCTTCTCACGGGGAATACAATTATTTGTATGAACTTCCTAAAATTATATAGAGACGGGGGATTGACAAAGAACCCATCAACCTTATTTCAAGCATAAGTCTGATGGAACAACTTACGGGCGGACAGAGTCTTAAATTGAAATTCGAGGACGCATTTACGTTGAGTAATATCCGATGCACGAAAGGACAAAAAGTGCAGACTGAGAGAAAGGGGAAAAATAAATAAATAGGCGTTATTGAAAAATGAGCAATGTGGGAATAAATGAATGAAATACAAAAATGGGATAAAACGAGAGGAAGAAAAAGAATAAGAAAACAAAGAAAGAAATGAAAGAAAGAAAGTGATGCACGAAGAGAAAATTTCATAGTAGCTGACCACAAAAAAAATATTCCTTTTTGTGGCCCGCACAAATATTCCATTCAAGGAACATTTGGTGAGAATTCGACGAGGCCAACGACTCCATCTTTGTGTGACTTCCTCCGGTTTCTCACTCGCTCTGTCGCGTTGGTCATTCACTTCCCGCCAACCTGAACTCCCACGAATAAACAAAACTAAAATCTAACTTCTTAACTTTAAAACTTTCTCTCTTGAATAAAATATCACGAGTACTACTACTACTACTACTACTACTACTACTACTACTACTACTACTATATATATGTCTCTATATACGCGTATGTGTGTGACATTCGTGTGTTCCTGATAAAAAGAAAAATTAGAGAATATACATAAAATTTGAAAGGGTATTCTCATATAAAATTTACCGGGCAAGACAATGTAAGTGGTCCCAAAGCTTTAAGTGCCACCTTCATCGTGGTAATGAGCCATAACCCATTAAAACTTCAAATATTTTCTGGGGAAGACAATGGAAGTGGTTCCGAATTTATATGTTACCCTCTATGTGTCGAATATCTACGTGCTTAAATCTCTAAGTGAACCATGGGGGAAAAAGCAACTTAAACCATCAATTACGTGTATCCGATTTTAATGAAATTTAAACTATATATAAAACACTAATTCAAAGACTTTTGCAACATTTCAGCTTTTTCAGACTATATTAGGGGGCGAAATGAGAGAGAGAGGGGGGCAATGAATCAAAGAAAGCAACTCTAGTCAGCTGTCCTAGGAGTGTTCAAAAACAGGGAACTTTCATTTATAGTTCAAATTAGCTTGTATTATTTCTCATTAAAGGGCCCCGCCGAAAGGGTGCTGAAAATAATTATTTTATTAATAAATATTTAATTATAAACATAGGTATACGTTTTATCATTGCAAAAAGCATTAGTGTAGGCATAACTGTTAAAATCGGTCGTACGATTCGAACCCCGGAACAAGAGTCATACAGGGTGACCAAAAAAAAACGGGCCCCAAATGTAATTAGGCTCTGTTTCTTAGTGTTTCGTCCGAATGAAATGAATTTTGGGCCATAACTAGTTTATTAAATTCACAACATCATATCAAAACACTAGGGTCTTTGGCCTTTTTTTCTCCGTTCTACAGCATGTGTTCTAGATGGACTCCTTTTAGCTCCGTGCATTTCTTGAGGCGCAGAACGAAGTTGTCCATTGCGTTCTTACAGACTGAATTGGGAATGGCTCTCATCTCCTCCCTGATGGCTTCCTTAGGTTCCGTGATGGTTTTGGGTTTCCCTGCGTACATTCTGTCCTTAAGATAGCCCCAAAGGAAATAATCTAGGGGTCTTAGGTCCGGGCTATGGGGTGGCCACTCAAAGTTAGTCTTGAGACTGATCACTCGGCCTCCGAAGTTCTCTTTCAGCCAATCTCGGACAGGTTTGAGGTGTGAGAACTTGCTCCATCTTGCTGGAACCAGAACTTGCTCATGAGCGACGGGTAGAGGGTCTGGAGCTCACTCTTGAAGGTTTTGAGGACTTACGCATACCGCTCCTTGGTGACTGTCACTGCTGCGCCAGATTCTTCGATGAAGATTGGTCCGATGATGCCTTTGACCGAGATTGCAGCCCACACCGTGCAATTAGGAGAGTGCAGGGGCTTGGTGGCTACTTCATTGGGTCAAGAGGACCCCCAGAAGACATTTGTCTTGGAGTTTGCCTTTCCGTCAAGATGTAAGTGGCTTCATCTGAGGTCCAAAAGAGGTTAAGGAAACCTGGTGTCTCCTCCATCTTATCGAGCATCTTGACTGCCATAGACCTCCTCTGCTTCTTGTCTGAGGCTGTAAGGGTCTGCAGCGTCTGTATTCTGTATGGGTAAGCCCTGATATCGTTCACCAGCACTCTCCTGCAAGTCTCACGGGAGATACCGAGGGACTGATTCGCTTACGCGCAGAGCGTTTCGGACTCTCCTGGAGAGACTCTCTCACACTTTCGACCAGCTCGGCTGTCCGCTTCTTGGGACGTGCCGAATGGCTTGGACGGTTCTCACTGGCAGCGTTGAAGTTCTCCACAGTCCCATACTTCTCGAACTGGTACACCCAGTTCTGAATTCTGCCTTAGGGTGGAGCCTTTTCACATCCGAACTGATGCATGAAACTGTCTTGGGTTTTCTTAAACGAGCCTGTCTTGTAGTAACATTTAACACAGTGTATTCTGTGTCCCAGCTCCCACTGAGGCTTGGGTGTACTCACGGTCGTTGATTCTGCCATGTCCTGTAAAATAAGGACAATCGGTGAATAAATAAAGGAGATATCACATAAAGTGTACACGGGGCCCGTTTTTTTTGGAGTCACCCTGTATTTAACACAATTCTTAACGCTCTAACCATTGAGGCCAATTTCAACCGTTACATATACATATTGATCCATGATTACATAAGAAATAGATTGATTGGCATCCAATTAGAACCCGGAATAGAGTTATTTCAATAATAATTATTTTGAGAGTATGGATGGTACCTTACTTACATTAGTCGACTGTGGTCGTGGTAATAAACGCAATTTACATGTTGAGACTTTACAATGTAACCGAACTGGAAGCAATCATTGAATTAGAAAAAAATAAGAACGAGTAGTGAATTAATGAGCTGTCATTTAACAAAACAATATTCAAATTAGTTAGCCTTAGTACGTCGATCACATAAATCGCGCTCAGTATATTAATAAGCTAATGTACTTGTATTTTGAATATAAATTTGGAGATTTAATCTGCCAGTGCGATAAATGGCCTAACTTTTTTATATTTCATTTGGGCCGTCTATTACTCTAAAAATCTGATGTTGTAAATGCATGGTTGTGGAAGAAACTTTGTAGGTTATAAGTATACTTTATCACCTGGCGTAAACAGGTCCACGCCTGATAAATTTGTTCGGTAGCTGTACATAAAATCTTTGATCCCCACGTAGTTAACCTGGGCGAGCGCTGTGGTTATTTATTGGTTGAAAGAAATGGGACTTTCTCCGCCCCTTCTGGTGCCACCTCACCCCGTGTCTTGTTGGCTCAAAGACGATGATGAGCAAACGGCCATATTTATTGTCACTGGTGCAGCGTTTGATCAGTTAATGTTACCAGACTGTATCTTAAAAAAGGAACAGTTGCCGGTTTTAATTCCGTGGGCTATGCTCGTCTGGACAAGGGTCATCCAGGGCTAATTTATATTGCGACGACGACAACGAAGTAGAAAAAGAAAGAGGAGAAATATAAAATAAAAGTGAACAGAATACCTAATCTCAAAAACAAAAAAAAAGGAATAGAAGGAAACGAAAAGAACAAGAAAATAACAAACGAGGAAAAACGAAGGAATGAAAAAATATATAAAAAAGTGACGAAAATAAAATAAGACGAAAAAGGAAAGCAGTAAAGATGGGACGAAGAAAGTGAAAAAGAAAGGGTACAAGAAGAAGAACAGGAAGTAGAAGATTGAGAAGAAGAAAAAGGAAAGAGAAAAGTTAGAATACGAAGAAAAAGAGGAAGAACATAAACAAAGAGAATATGTTGAATAAGAAGAAAAGTTGCAAGAAAAAAGAAGAAAAAGAGAAAGATAGAGAATAAGAAAAAAGAAAGAAAAATAAAGAAGATAGAATGGAAAAGAAGAAACATGATAAGAAAATAGAGAGGTAGAGGAAGAAGATAAAAGAAAAAAGGAACATAAAAAGAAGAAGAAAGAAAAGTAGAAGAAAGGATAGAAGAAAAAGAAGCATGTGAAGTCGACAAATAAAGAAAAGAAGAAAGCGAAAAAAAAGAGAGTGCACAAGTTGAAGAAGTAGGGGAAATCTAGAAATATAAGAAGAGGAAAATGTTGGAGAACTGTTACAAGGAAAAAGAGGAAAGTTAAAAGAAGATGAAAAAATAGATGCTGACATAATCAGAAGAAAAAGAAAGAGAACAGCTGGAATAAGAAGGCACCATAGAAAAAGGCAGTTTAAGAAGAAAAAGGCGGAAACGTAAAAGAAGAAAATAAAAATAAATTATATATAATGAAAGAATCGAAGAATCGAAGAAGAAGAAATTAGTTAAGAAGACAAACAAGGAGAAGATGAAGAAGAAGAAGAAGAAAAAAAGAAAAAGAAGAAGAAGAAAAAGAAGAAGGAAAACGAGACGAAGAAGAAAGTGAAAAAGAAGAAGAAGAAGAAAATAAAAATAAATTATATATAATGAAAAGAATCGAAAAAGAAAAAATTAGTTAAGAAGACAAATAAGGAGAAGATTAAGAAGAAGAAGAAAAAAAGAAAAAGAAGAAGAAAAAAAAGAAGAAGGAAAAGAAGACAAAGAAGAAAGTGAAGAAGAAGAAGAAGAAGAAGAAGAAGAAGAGGAAATAAAAATAAATTATATATAATGAAAGAATCGAAGAAGAAGAAATTAGTTAAGAAGACAAATAAGGAGAAGATGAAAAAGAAGAAGAAGAAAAAGAAGAAGAAAGAAAATGAGACAAGGAAGAAAATGAAGAAGAAGAAGAATAGGAAATTGAAGAAAGGGAATAAAATTATGAAGAAAAAGAAGATACTGAAAGAGATGGAACAAGGAGAAACAGAAGAAAAAAAAGGAGAAACCGGGAAGGAAAAATAAAGAAGCTGAAGAAGAAAATAGAAAAGAGGAAGAAGTGAAAGGTGAAGAAGAGGAACAAAGAGAAATAGAAGAACAAGAAGCAGATATAAAAAGAAAGAGCCTAAGTGAATGAATAACAATAGGCCAAGGTGAATTTCCCATTGCTTTATTCTCTTTCTGTTCTGTTGTCCTCTGGCTGTTCTCTGAAGCGTGACGAACGCTGGTGCCCTAAGTTGCATCAGGCTATATAGGCAAGACAGAATCAAAGAAGAAACAAAACAGGGTGGGGTTGTTAGAGGGGGGCGTCTTAGAAACGATTAAAACAAGATTTAATACACATTCACCCAAGTGGCCATGTCAAGGTAACCAACATAATAAATGGTGACACTCGACGGGTTTTCATCCCTTTCACTCTTCGCATCCCTTCTTTTACCATTTTTTTTAACGTTTTCACTCATTTTCTCACCTTCTTTAAAAGGACATGACGTTTTTTGTTTCTTAAATTTATTTTATATTCTTCACTTTATTTATTTCTTCGTTGGAGAGATGACTTCATTGTACGCGCGTGAGTGCGTGAAAGCAAAGACAGAACAGCTCGTTTGATTGTATTAGATTGACAAAACTATATAACTAACGAAAATTCCACAGTTGGTTTTTTTTTTTCAACAGAATTAGTTTTTGCGAAAGATCTTACTTCTCTGATATGGAAGAATTTGAGATGAGAATTTTGAACTGAAGCTTTTATCAAATCCCCGGGGGTAGATTGTTCTCGTTCCGTCAACCATAACCATAAATCCCTGGCAAAACGTATAAAGTGCTAATTTATAATCAGGTCTAAGTGATGGTCTTCTAGGGGTTGGAGTAATCTTGCATATAGACGATATTAAGAATATAATAAAGGATTACTTAAGACTTGTTAACTAACTGTGCCAGAAAAATAAAAGATTAAAAAAAAAGTTTTGACTGTTATTATATTTCCAACCGAATTTCGTGCAACCCACTTTCTCTCTGCCTTTCTCTCTTCCATCCAAATCGCTTCTCCCCCTTCCCAGCTGTCTTCTTCATTTATATCACCTGATATCCACATATGCAAATCAGAGACCACCATCAACACCGGCACCTATGAAGAGAAGCATTTTTTTAATCTGCATACACGACATGCGAAGCATCTCATTCTTTTTCCTGATGGTGAGTGTTCCTCTTTATTTTCACAAGACTTCTACCCGGTCATGGCTGAAAGAACGAGAACGATCTATCTCCGTGGATTCAATAAAGGGTTCAGTTCGAAATTCCGTACAAATTCTGAAGTTCAACATAACAATTCTCTAGATTGACAAATTGGACCTGAAGAAAGTCGAAAGTTACATCGGTCGAAACGTTGTGAAAATAACATCCAAGATGAGAACATCAATCTGAATCATCCAAATAATACCAATTATTCATCCTCATCTGAAAAAAATTCGAAAAGATAAAATATTCATATTCATTCCTTCTACATGTTGTGGTCATATTTTTCTGAGCGAAAAACTTTGTAATAAATTAAACTCGCAAGATTTCCAGTACCCTCTCTCTTCAGTTCAATTATTATTGTAACGCACTTGCAGTTCTCGCAGCAGTCGTTTGTCAGGCTGTTTCATGTTGTTCAAGTGACAACAAGCATCTAAAAATGTCCAATACTCTCCGATTATTTTCGATCACCATTGCTATATTCTTAGTTAATGGTTTCTTTAACTTTTACGAACCAGGACAACTTATTATTTGTAATTAGTACTATTGGATTATTCGGACAACTTACCTATTATTGGATGTTATTCTCATAAGGTGTCTGTATATGTAACACCCGACCTTCTATGGATACATCTTTCCGAACTCGGTCATCTTCAGGTCGAACTCGGGAATCCATACGGTATTTCGTATAAAAACATTTCTTTAATACACAGGGATAAATTTATCGGGTTCTGTCAGTAATGGCCGGAGAGAAGTGTTGACTAATTGGTAAGTAATTGTAATAATCAAATCGTAATTACCTTAATGTAAAATATGTTTTTAAATACGTTACCAGTGGTTCTTATGCTTATATAAATAGAGATTTTGTCCGTCTGTCCGTCAGTCATACTTTTTTAAACGTAATAAATACATTGCGGAACTTGTGTCATTTCAAAATATCAGAGACCTTAAATACTTTTAGAAATAAAAAATATTTCATTAATAGTAAATAATAAATGCTTAACATGACCGGAAAACGAAACCGAAACCGAAACCTTGAGTTCTTCAGTCTGAGGTTCTACCAACGGGCCTGTTTAGACTTACTTAAAATAGAGATAAAAACATTATTATAACAAAAAAAATATAGCAGTGATGTGACATCCTAGAGTTATGATTTACGTCAAGTATCAAAACATTCAATCAAACATAAGCGTCACCAAAAATAAATAAATGAATGAGAAAACATTATCCATAACATTTGAAATTATTATAATAGTCCAAAACAATTTATCTTGCTTTAAGTACGTATTATATGTAGTTCTTTCACAATTATATAATCTTTCCAGCCTAGGAAATATATACGACCGGAGGGGGGGGAGCATATATTTGCAAATATATAACCGTTATTTTCCGTAAGGTTTTATTTTGTAGACATGGTTGCAAGATACACCACAGAAGTTGAGCGTCATTTCTTTTGTAAGGAGTAATATTTAACTATTTTACAGTTCAATTATTAGTGCTTATGTAAATCGTTCTATTCATGTTAACACAAGTTCATGATTTATTATCAACATTGTTTTTATATAATTATTTATGAGTTATCATTTTAGCTATAACTTAATTTCAAAGTATTTTTATCGTATATTCTTTTGTTAAGTATTATTTGAGCAAGGAAGTTAATAGGTTAAAACGTTTGTTCATTTGATTGAATTAAGGTGTAAACCCAATTATTTTTTTGTTAATCTTTATTTCTATCTACTTGTTGTTATTTTGGATTTCTCATACCAAACATTACTATTTTTTATACACTATACAATTAATACAATGTGAATCTTAGAAAGTTTAATTGAATGTTGTATTTGCTTGGTCGGTAGAGAGCAGGCTTAAAGCGTTTCCATAAACAGTGGCCATAGAAAGGCGCTCGTGAAGCCAAGTCAATCCACGATGGTTCTCGATGTGACGCTGTTGAGGAAGTCAAGCGTGACAGGTTCTACCGCTCGAAACCCCTCCACAGTGATCGCTTCGTAGAGAAATCTCTCGATAAGCTCGGCATATTTTCATTGCTTGCGGTCTTCTGCCGATGCTACTGCATGTGCAGGGTTTTTTTTGCCTATTCTGTTACCGACGAGGGCGCAGAGGTGTCTTGCCGTTTAAATAGTAAAATACTGTCAGCCCCTCGGGCCGTTTGTCACGGGAAGCCAGCGATACCTAACACCCGTCGTACGATATCATTAAGCCCGCTAATACTTATCCACTATTATATCCACTATTTTTAAAGCAATGTCATTAGTTCATGTTCAAAAAAATGTCTCATTACAAAAGTTAATGATAATTCTATTTTTGATAGAGTTGGGGATATATTCAGTTATTGATGGTGGTTTATTTGAGAGTATATATATATATATATATATATATATATATATATATGTATATATATATATATATATATATATATATATATATATAAGGATAGTATTTTTGTTTACGTATGGTTTATACAGCCAAATATCTATATTAAGTGTAACATCTATGAACATTAACAGTTTTTACTTCTACGTTTATATTTATTTTTGATATTCTCATATGATATCTTTCTAATGGTGTCACATTGAGCCTAAGGAGTATCTATAACTATAAGTAGACCATCATCTCTTCACAGGCCTATGTTTTCTACTTCTACGTTTATAGTAAGATTGATGAATATTTTCTAAAATAAAACTGATGTAATGAATTTTGATCAAAATTAGAATAATAACACGGGACATAAATTTTAGTATATTTGTATCTTGATTTTAATCTTTGTATGTGAACATAAAATTGGTACAAGACTGTTCTTTTCGGGCAATTAATCTTACCCGTACTGGGACGGGTATTAATCTAGTATATATATATACATATATATATATATATATATATACATATATATATATATATATATACATATATATATATATATATATATATATATATATATATAGAGAGAGAGAGAGAGATAGATAGATAGAGAGAGAGAGAGAATAGGAAACACAGGGACAGAGACAGTTATATATATATATATATATATATATATATATATATATATATATATATATATATATATATATATATATATATAAGTCAGTTTATATTATATTCCAATAACCATGGTTTTATTTTATTATTTTTATTTTTTCACATTTCCAAAAAATATAAAATTGCTGTGAGATATATTTTTACGGCCCGTTTCATTTGTCTTGTGCCAAACAACATTTTTATGTCAATATCGTCTCTGCAACACTGCAAAATCATCAGAAAAAATTAACAAAGAGTAAAAAGTTCTTGGATTAAAGTGTCTTGAAAACACCTACATCATACAGTAGTTTCATTTTAGGGTGAAAACAAACAACCACAAACAAAAGGCGGAGCAAAAACTCACACGTGTGAGATCACACTATTACGCCATTTGTTTCGAAAAAAAATATCTCACAGAAATGTTATATACTTTGGAAATGTGAAAAAATAAAAATAATAAAATAACACCATGGTTATTGGAATATAATATAAACTGACTTATACTTTGCTCTGTTATCAATAATTGACAAGCATTGAGCTGTATCTTCAAAGGAGACTATAAAGTAAAAGGAACTGATGATATATGGTAGTACATATATTGTCTTTAATAATTATATATATATATATAGAGAGAGAGAGAGAGAGAGAGAGAGAGAGTGAGAGAGAGGGAGAGACGCAGGGAGAGACTGAAAGAGAGAGAAAAAGATATAGATAGATAGATAGATAGATATATAGATAGATAAATGAATAGATAGATAAATAGATAGATAATACAATCCAGACATAATGTACACCCTATTACTTACAATTATACGGGATCCTGCAGTGTTTCTAGTCATCTAAATGCCATTAAAAATGGCCACTTCCAATACCGACAACTCTGCTTCAATGTCATTGTTAACGCCATCTCATTTACGGATGAACAACTTTGGTTTTGTTTCTTTGTTTTCTCTCATTATATACTTATTTGAATTTCTGTCAAAATGCGATATCTGTCTTTATTTATATATATTCTTTTTTAACCGTCCCCCCTTTCGTGACGATATCATGATAGCATTGATAGCTATACCATTTGGCCATCTTGATTTCTAACGTTCTCTTTTGGGTTGCTGTGTTGTTTGCATTTATACATTATTTTTGAGTGATGGCAAGAGTTCAAGCTGCCTTTCTTTTCTCTTTAATAATTTACTTCTTCAACTTTTTTGCCTCTGTGCCTCTTTCGAGCTCATTATTATTAATTCGTCCTTTTAATCTATGACTGTGTCCTCAAATATCAGAATCCTCCCTGTTAATCTGACCCTACAATGCAGTACAACAATTTTCTGCCAAGGAGGCAGAGCAATGATAAAAGCCCTTGATGTCGGTGGGCCTTCCAGTAGACGAGAAAATCCCAATAAGCTTTTATCACTTATTTGTTGTGTATTTGCCATGGTAATCGAAAAATGCTGGCTATCCATCTTTGAACCAAATTTATCTACAACCTATCCACGTTTCTTTCTGTCATGTAAAATGATGACTTTTAATTCTTTTTTCGTTAAATAAGTTTTCATTCATAACGATAAGAAAAAAGGGGATGGTATACGAACATTAAATGGCTGAAAAATAAACAGTAAAGTAAGAGAAAGGAATATATATATATATATATATATATATATATATATATATATATATATATATATATTTGTGTGTAGATTAAAAGTAAAGAACACTAACAAGTACCAATACTGATTATAATTCTAAGAAAGTAAACGACGAATGATGAGAAATATTAATGAAAGAAATAATATAATTCAAAAGCTCTAATGTGCATATATATATATATATATATATATATATATATATATATATATATATATATATATGTATATGTATATATGTATATTAAATTATCAAATTCAAATATGTTGATGAAATGAACTGAAACAATATTTTTCTTAAATTATCAATGTTAAAATTAGACATTTATACATGTGTATTATTTTCTTTGAGAATTCTTTTCAGAAACCTTTGACCAAATTTATTTTGTTTCGAAAGTTTAATGATTTAAAAATGATTTTTTGAAAAATCATAAAAAATGTTATTTTTAAATATTCACTTTTTATTCATTGTTTTCGTTTTTTCAGATTTAATAACAACAAATAAGAATATTATAAGAATATGTAGCCAATAGAAACTGTAAACCTAATAGTATATTACGGAATAGTAAGACCCCACTATGAAACGTTTAAATATGGAACACATCACATAAAACAAAAATAACCAAAGCGACATAGCTTTAACCTAGCCTATAGATTAGGAAATGTTATGAGGACTAGATTATTAGAACATCAGAAACAAGTTTTTTAATTTCAACTGTAATAATCAGTGAACTAATGGTAACTAAAAAAAGATAATTTAAGGAAGAAGTAAGAACCAATAAAACAATGTTAATTCAAAATATAATGCAAAATAATTGCTAAATATAGTGGGAAAATAAATAAGGAAACTAAATAAAGATAATAAAAAATGCACACACTCCAATATAAATATAGACATACAATTAATGTAGGGAGGGAATATGGGTATTGATACTTGACGATATTTCCCTCACAACATGAGTTAAGTATAAAACTTTAGGTAAAAGTACTTTTGTAATCCTCATAATACTTTATAATGAGGTAATCAGCATCATTTAATGGAGAAAAAATAATATCTCTTTTCGGAGCTTTGATTCATGTCTAGGTAATTATAAATTATTTTCGTTGTAAGAGACAAACTCCGTCCTTAGTTTCGCATTAAATAGAAACTTACTACTTAAGTGAATAAATGTAGGCACTTGATCTTATTTTAATGTTAATTAAAACGGTTTATACATAAATACTAAACATCTTCCACCATAACACCGAAGTCTAACAATCTAAGTAATGCTTGAATCGATGACTGAATATATATATATATATATATATATATATATATATATATATATATATATATATACCTAGCTCCCTAATTATGCAGTTAAAAGAGATTAGCTCTACCCTTAATTTCGTATTCAAATGGCCTAAATAAGCATTTGAAGGAAAATTGATGTAACTTTAGGAAAGTAAAAAATTACCCTGAAGTGACTTCGAATATTTATAAATAAATTTAAAGGAATATTACTGAATTAAAATATATAAATGACCGCGCAAAAATATCGAAATAGCGTAATAGTGAGTTTTCCCACATTTGAGTTTGCTCTTTTCTTTGTTTTTTGTTTATTTTCGCACAAAACAGACCCATTATATGGTGTAGTTGTTTTTCAAGACATTTTAATCCAAGAACTTTTA
Source organism: Sepiola atlantica (assembly GCA_963556195.1). NCBI lineage: Eukaryota > Metazoa > Mollusca > Cephalopoda > Sepiida > Sepiolidae > Sepiola > Sepiola atlantica. The sequence continues at coordinate 64,148,913 of OY744517.1, read as the reverse complement.
TTCTTTGTGAATTTCTCTGATTATTTTGTACTGTTGCAGAGACGATGTTGACAAACAAATATTATTTGGCTCATGGCAAATGAAACAGAATGTAAAAAATACATCTCACAGAAATGTTATGTATTTTTGAAATGTGAAAAAATAAAAATAAAAACAAAAAACATGGTTATTGGAATTTAACATGAACCTGACTAATATATTCTCTGTTGTTACTGGTTGACAATCACCGAGCTGCATCTTTTAAAGAGGCTGCTAATTAAAAGGCACTGATAGAGTATGCTAATACATATATTGTCATAATTAATGATATATATATAGATATATATAGATATATATATATATGTGTGTGTGTGTGTGTGTGTTTGTGTGTGTGTGTGTGTGTGTGTGTGTGTGTGTATGTGAGATAAAGGCTTCGAAGTGATCAGGTTGGCAGAAGTCTGTCTATGATAGGTCTGGTAGATTTCAAGTAACTTCAGTAGCTCATCTAAAGCCGTACTCCGCGGAAGCGGTACGTCTCGAACGTTTTAGACTCACTTCAGCCTCTTCCTGTCTGTGTGAGACCTGTCGAAGAGGCCGTATTAGATCCTGTTATAGCAACTAATTACACAAATATAAACAGGTGAAGAATATAGGTTTATACAAACGGCAGCCCGTGGTCATGTGTCTCATATCTGCAGCTTATTTGCAAAAGTAATTCTGGGCTGCTACTTAATTTTCGTGTGAATAACCAAGCATAGCAATCTAGTATGGATGATCTTGTGTAAAAAAAGGCAATCGATGTATATATATATATATATATATATATATATATATATATATATATATATATACATTGAGCCGTCCTTGGGATAATCTTCTGTCAATCCCACGCATTCATTCCGGTCCTCTTGTAGATGCGATCATCGTCCAACGGTACATTTCCTTAATTCTTATCCCTGAGTTCTCTCGGGGCCTTGATAAGTGGTGCCTCATTAGTAATGTATATGTTTACTTTTAAAAGTAATCCATGGACACATGTTTCTGGATCACAGCCGTCCTCGACATGGCTAACTTAGACAAACACCGAACTTTCGATATTTATGTTTATAGTCCAGCGTCTTACCATTGGACCAAGACACCCTGTCTAGAAATATGTACGCTTTTTATCGCCTAAATATTTAATGTATTTTTATGTAATTATTTTTATTGGTGATTACAGCGTTCGTTGTTTTTTTGCTTACTACCATTTCGATTGTTTTAATTCTTAAGTATATATATATATATATATATATATATATATATATATATATATATATGTGTGTGTGTGTGTGTGTGTGTGTACTCTGTATTTACTAAATCTATCAATCTTATACTGAGATGAGGAATTGAAAGATTTCAGAACCTCTAATTTCAAGAAATGATAACATCTAATTTTACCAAACAAACATTTCCACTTACATGTGACAAATGATACATCTATAAAACTATATCATTATTCCGCAGGTTTACAAGACACGTAAAAATTTGAAATCTTTATTTATTTTTTTAATTCTTCAGCGTACTAAATTTATGAAAACAAGGGAAATACTATTAACTCCTTTGTTCATAAATAGATTAATTACTAACAATAATCTAGTTCTATTGAATAACAAATTTCATACTTTTGTGGTTCATGAAATAAAATCACCCATTTATTTATAAGCTAAAATCCACATCATTAGTTAGCTTTATTCTACAGAAACACCACGGATTTTCAACAAACACTTATAGATATAGTACAAAACATTAGACACTTTCACAAATAGTGAACGGGTAACGGATAAAGCTAAAAAAACTTAAATCAAAGGTTGCAATTATGTTTTGTAGATGTTGGTAAATGAAGCTAGAGTTTACTAGCTGCATGGTGAGCGGCGAGATAGGGTAGTTGTTGTAAAACCAATGTAATGTAGCTATTAGCTTTATTATTATTATTATTATTATTATTATTATTATTATTATTAGTAGTAGTAGTAGTAGTAGTAGTAGTATTATGTTAACTCACGAGGAGGATTCAAACAAGACGTCATCAGTGATTGCTCACTGATAATCACCAGAGGTGTTCCTTGGAGTCTGAGTGACAACAAGTCTCCAGAGATTACCGATGCTCTCCACCTCATTCGATAAATACTGACAATTAATTTGCGTTATCACAACAGACTCTTACCATCGATTTCTTCGTTGGTAACGACCATTGTTCTTCTCAGGGATTTGGATGGCAATAAGCCTCTCCAATGCCCCAGTGCTCGCCACACTCTTCCAGCGGAGTTCTAGTTAGTGCTATCCCTCCTCTGTTTTTCCATCTTCATTGACCCTTCACGACTGTAGTGTGTGGTATCAGCCGGGGATGGTGCCATCACTATGGGGATTTGTTTGTGAAATGTTTTGCAGTTTGTGTGCCTTCGGTTCTTGTAGTGCTCATTATGCTATTTTGTTTTCTTCCTATTGCACCTTGCATGTGATTGGTTAATCTGCGTAGCTTATGTGGAAAGGTTTCTCGCATTCAAGAATGTTCCATAAGATTTCAGCTATTGTATGGTTTAAGTCTTCCATTTGATTTTAATTTCTCTCAGACTTTTTCACGGGGTCTTTGTAACTGTTTCTAGTGCTCCTACGATTATTCGTATTATATTTACTTTCTTCATACTCTATATCTCTTTTCATAAGTATTATTATTATTCTTATTATTATTATTATTATTATTATTATTATTGGAATTACATTCTCCGAAAGTGCATTTAAACTTGTAAATAACATTCGTCTTTCTAATGTCTTTTGGGGTTTTCTACAAGATTATGGCTCTTAAATTTCTTATAGTAAATAATAAGTCCAATTTTATTATGATTGTTAAGTGTAAATATGTATCCTTGTACAGTATGTTTTATGGGTTTTTTCTAATTTGAAGTTTTGTTGCATTTGATTACAATGGTATATGTTTATATAGTTTGAGTTGTAATGTTGGATATTATTATTATTTGTAGTGGTATTTTTGAAGTTTCAAATCATTAATTGGTTTTGTTAATGGACAATATAATTAGTGAATTAGTTATTAACATGTATTTGTTTATATGTTTTAATTCAATGAATAGTATTTTTTCGATAGAGGAGTTTAGTTTCACCTGGTTTAGTAGGTTTTTCACAATGACGCCATTCGGTCTTGAAATTTAAAAGATTAGAATTTAAGCTAGTTGATTTTTGCTCGCTTATCTCTGCCTCTCTCTCTCTTTCTTTATTTCCCCCCCCCCCATCTCTCTCTTTCTTTATTTCCCTCCCTTCTCTCTCCCTCCTATCTCCATCTCTTTCTTTCTCTCTCTCTCTCTCTCTCTCTCTCTCTCTCTCTCTCTCTCTGTATTGCATATCTGGTTTACTTTAACGCCCGACTCTCCATTACTCACTGTTTCTCCTCTGTCGTTTTTTCTTGTTTTCTTCATTGTGATCTATGTAGCTTTTTCCTTTTCTTTCCTTATTCCGATTTTCTTTTTTGTCCATTTTATTGTCTTCCTTTTTTCTTCTTTCTTAATTTTATTCTGCCCTGTTTCTTTCCTTCTTACTTTCTTTTACTTTCTCTCTATCATTTCTCTTTCTAATTATTTTTTTCTATTGGTTCTCCCTCCCCCCCTCCATCTCTCTCTCTATTGTAACCATTTATTTTGGTATTTTGAGTAACATTTCTGCCTATCTATATCACCGCTTGTCTGTATGTCGACCTGTCTGTCTGTCAGTCTGATTTCCCTATCTATCTATCTGTTTTCCTGATCCTTTTAGTCTACGTCCTAACTTTCTTGGCGCATTTCTCTCATTTTTATTTTTCTAACCATGAATTTCCTAATATTTAGATACACCTTTCTCTCTATCTCTTTTGCTCTCCGTCTGTTTCTCTGATTTCCCGCATCTCGCTCCCACACACACTCTCTTTCTCTTTCCCCTTCTCTTTCCTTTTCTATCTACACATCCACTTTTCCTCCCCTTCTCCTCGTCCTTCTCATCCTCATCCGCATCCTCCTATGTCGTCTTTAACAATCTTGGCCGTACATCTTTAACCAATCTACCTGACAACCGCTTGCCCTCTGCCATCAGCTCTCATAAATATATAACCCTAACCCTTTTTTCTATGCTATTATTGTGCGTATTCTTATCACCCACAGAAAACGGGGTAAATTCAGAGAACAAAGTAACACTACCTTGGTAAATTTATTTTTGGGAACACCCAATAAGCATTTATATAGCCGGTTTCAAAACGAATATACCGGATGTTATGCCAACAACCTACAGTAAAATACAAAAACCAAAAACACAAACGCATAATCTTAAACTGCGTACATTCAACTTGCGCGTTTATAAATTAAGCGTGACAGACACACCGAAATGATATATAACACGTAATCATGACTATTCGACGAATAGAGACTATTTATGTATCTTCCTCCCACAAGGTAAGATGTGACAAAAGATCGGGAAAGTGGGATTTGAAAAGCCAGCGCCCGAGAAGGTGAGCACTCTGGCCTACAAAAAATGCTTAAGGCGATTAGCAATAAACTAACCCCTTCTCAAAGGGTGAGAAAGCAAAGCCTGGAAGGGTGGACCTCCTAGAGCTGCACAGGACAGACCCATAGACCGGCGTAAATCAAGCCCCGAAGGCCAAGACAATACCGGTCTATGGGGTGCAGTATCCATCGGAAGAGATAATACACTTTGATCTCTGCCAAAATAGAGACTATTATACAGATTGTTGCTCGCGTCTTAAAAATTAATGCGACTATTTAATCTGTGAGTTTAATGATGAAAATTAGATTTCAAATATAAGCGCGAAATAATAGAAACATTATATTTTAAAACTTAAGCATGACAGACCAACGGAATTTCTATTTCATTCTTTAAACATAACCGACAGACGAACAGACAATGCCTCTTATAGAGATCCCCCGTCTCTTCTAAAATAACATACTTCCACTCCATCGGTGTGCTTAACGATTAAAATGCTATTTCAAATTTAAGCGTGACAGACCAACAGAAATGCTATTCCATACTATACCGTGACCGACAGAGCAAAAGACATTGCTTTTTTATGATGATGGCAGTCGTTTCTAAAATAACATACATCCACTTTATCTGTTTTCTTAGCGACTAAAATGTTATTTCCAATTAAAACGTGACAGACCAACAGAAATGCTATTCCATACTTAACCGTGACCGACAAACCAAGAGACATTGCATTTTATAAAGACGGCTGTTGATTCTAAAATAAAATACGTCCACCTCATCATTGTCATTAACGATTAAAATGCTATTTAAATTAAAACGTAACCGACAGACAGCGTCTCTTATATAGATGCCTCGACACATTTAAAATAAGATGCGCCCACTTTATTTGTATGCTTAGTGATTAAAATGTTTCAAATTTAAACGTGACATACCAACGGTAATTCTATTTCAAACTTAAGCGTGACAGCCCAAGAAAATGCTAGCTATTTTATGATTAAACGCGACAGACAGACCAATGAACCACTTGTCTTATAGAGACGCCCGTGGCATCTAAAATAAGATGCGTCCGCTCAATCTGTGCGCGTAGAGATAAAACTGCTATGTTAAACCTAAGTGAGACAGACCAACACAAATGTTATTTAAAACCTTGCCGTTACAAACCAAGCAAACAGAGATGACAAATTTAGGTGTGACAATCGAACCGCCTGACGATGCCTCGTACAGAAATGATTTGAACGTATATGAAAATAAAATCCGTTTATTCAGGTTTGCGCGTTTCGCGATAGAAAATGCAATTTTAAACTTTTACGTAACGGACAAATTGAGCGACCGCGAAAGAGTACCCATCTAAAAAAAGGAATAGTTATTGTAAACGCAATCTGGTCCGGAAGCGGGTGATCATTACGGCTTAGTATCTCGAAAGTGGGTGACAATTTTAGGTTAAATCTTTATGCGAAAGTGATCCCGTACTCTAAAATCGAACATATTGTGGGGTTATATTTTTATTTTTTACCTCTTACTAATTTAAAGCTGTTACCATGTAATGACCTTAAACAGTATTATTACATTTTCATGGTCAGGGGAATTAGCACAGGCTGCGGGGTTTCAATGATACCAAAAACTTAGCTAAAAATACAGTGAGTATTACGAAGCTTCATTATTTTAGTCATCTAATTCACTGCTACGTTTAACGATAAGATTGACAATTAAAAAAGCACAATAAACATAAATAACAAGAACCTAAATCCGTCGTGAGACTTCCTGTCCCCCGCCTTATAACGTAAGGATGTTTTTTATACTAATGGTTCACCACTTACCAAGGTTAAAAGTCACACGAGGATAACAAATTTGTGAGATTTACAGTTGGATGATTTTCAGTTTGATACTGGAACAATATTATAAAATAATGTATAACTATGATCAATTTACACGACGACTCGACATAAATTTGCTGATATTAAACTTAAAAACAAAGATGTTGTAGTCTGCATATCCGCGGTAGCGTTTTCCACGAATGAGAAATGATTAGAAAGAAACGCCGTTCCTCAAAGTTCCGTTTGATTTTAGGATGATAGAAGAAGAAAGGAAGGGTTTTCGCAATTTTGGTAGAAGACGCGTTCTAGTTGAGAAGGTTAACGGAGTGTGGGCAGACCTCGAGGCTCAGTCGATCACCTTCAATGGTAATGTCGGCATGCTAGAGAATGACTAGCTACGTCTTTTTTTCTGTGAGCAGATGCTGAAGAGTAAAGAAGAGAAGAGATAATCTCCCGCTAGTCGATTTTTTACTCTCTCAAAGAAATAAAGAGTGCTCTGAGCGGTACCTCCCCACATGTGGCAGCAGTACAGAATCTGACTTTATACATAGAGAGGGATGCATATGAGTCAGGTACTTTCTGGGGCGTTAGAATTATTCAACCACTTTTCCGGAGACTTTAGCAACGTATTTGATGTCAGTCTTTCATTTAAGTTTTGGATTGAAGTCAGCCCTAGGACCTTCTAAAAAGCAAGGGGCTTCCTCAAGGAGAGACTCATTCATTTTAACTGAGGAAAAACAAGGACTCGAGCAGTTTTTGCAAAAGGAGAGAGGCTTAGTTAAGACTTTACGTCTCCATATCTTATGAAGTAATCTCGAAGCTATGCTATTGAAACGTCGACAACTTAAAAAAAAAATTTTTTTATATTAACTTTCAATTTTGCATGATGGCTATTGTTATCAAAGAGCATTATATTCATACATAAACTTTTTTTTTAAACTCGAAATTTAAAATTCAGTCACAATTCCTACCATGATTGACCTTTTCAAGATCAAGGTAAACCTCATATAAGATTGGCTAAATTATTGGTCAACTAGCTAACCTCTACCTTTTATAGAGCTGTAATTATCGTCAAAAGTGTCACTTACACCTTTTCCGAGATATTGACAGGACTGCTTCAAAGAAGGTGGGATCCCTCTACCGTGCTAGTAAACTTCTAACACCTGACGTTATCCTATATCTCTACAAAGCCACCATCCGCCCATGCATGGAGTATTGTTGCCACATATGGGCTGGTGCATCATCCACAAGTCTTTCCCTCTTAGACAAGGTTAAAAAAAGAGTTGCCAACTTAATAGGTCCCTCATTATCCACCAAGCTCCAGCCTCTATCCCACAGCCGCAATGTTGTATCAATAGACTGTGCTCTGATGAACTTGCTGCTCTGGTGCCCCCACGACGCAAATTCACTAGACCAACCCGACAATCTACCAAATCCTATTCGTTCACTGTGGAGGTCCCCAGATGCCAAAGAGCTTTCTACTCCAAAAGCTTCTTTCCTCGTGCTGCTGGATTCTGGAACTCCCTCCCTGCTCCCTGTTTCCTGACCGTATTGACATGCTAACATTTAAAACTAATGTAAACAGAAATATCGCTGCATTACAATGTAAGTGTAGATGTTATACCAAAGTAGATTAATTATACGTAAATAACAAAGCAAAGTGGCGCCGAATTTACTTAATGTTGTGCCATTTAAGGTTCGGTTATAAACAAGACTACACACTGGTATGATTAATAACAGTGTATTCATTAAAGTATATTATAGAAAGTATGCGTTCAATTTCATGGCCATAACTAGCATCAATAAATGTCACAACGCTAAGTCATAACTGCATTTATTGTGTCTGAGTACGTCCATTTACTGCCGAAATATCTTTATCAACTTACTCTATAACACTTATGAGTCTCAGTCTCAGACTTTACCTTTACTATGGAATTCATGAATCATCTCCAATTGCATACGTTCCTTAAGCTCTCCTATATATATATATATATATATATATATATATATATATATATATATATATATATATGTATATATGACCATCATGCTTTCTTCACTTATTATCTTACACACTTGTTTTTCTATTCGTTCATTCTTCTGCTGCAGGCTTCAGTTGTATGATCAATTTTTCTAAGGATTAGGCGACCCTCCTTGATGTATCCCATTGTAACATGGTTTAGAAAAGTGTATTCTATGCCCATTGACTGTCCTTCATCTTCTTCGTTTACAAAAACGGCTGTTGGTCAGTTGTTGACACATAAGAAGGTAGCTCTTTGGATAGTGATGTCTCGCATCAGGGATGACAGTAGTAGTAGCAGTAGTAAATATACTGTTCTGTGATTCTTTTTACTATCCCCGCTCGTAATAAGAGAAACAATTAAAACAACTCTAAAATAACTCCATCATTTGCTCTACGATTTGGAGGACTTCTTACAAAAAAATAAATTGTGATCAACAGCATCTTCATCTTTCAAACGCATCTAAAACAGCATCTGTTCACTTAAACACAGAAACCCTCAGAGATCGAACTTATCTAGCTTCTCGTCGACGTACTTCCTCTCATGGGGCAACTCTCTTTACACGTGTCCGAACCTCTAATTAATGGAAATTTGCATTTTATTGTTTAAATTAACCTTACGGGGCATTTTCTGTTTTTAACTTTATTTGTCAACACCTGCCTCTAACCTTGCGTCACAACGTGCAAGATAGGCTGTTTTAGTTTGAATAACTATAATTAACAAATTACACGCTATCAGATCTCCCTTCTTTCCGAATTCAGAGAAAATATCGCATGCACAGTAGTATTAATTATCAATAATGTCAAACTCTAACTGAGTATGGTGAGAGGTTAGTTCATGACTTTCCAACAGCAATCACTTAGCGTGTCTGATTGGGCTCAAATTGAGAAAGAGTTTGAGAGCTTAGCTAACTTTACGTCAACATTATCTGAGATCTACGTTTAACATCCTGAAATCTCGACACTCATCCATTTTCTGTTTTTCTATCTAAGTAAATTAATAAGAGTGTTAACCTTATATATAGAGTAAAGTGAGACCTTCTCCTAATTAATTTACTGGAATAGCCTATTAAACAAAATCTAGATAAAAAACACCTTTGTCATTCATTATCGCCATAAATTGCTCTTTCTCATGAAACCAAAACAGTCATGAGACCATCGCAAGAAAATAAAATCTTAATGTTTATACAAACAGTATCAACCCCCGAAAAGTGGTTCATTCCTTTTTATGAAGAGCTTTAAATTATCTCAAATGGAAGCTGGTGATTGTACTTAGAAAAGTTCTCAACTTATGAAGGATGTAACATATGTAGTTATCAAGACTGTTTCGCAGTATCACAACTCCACAAAATGGTAGGCATTTCAAACTAGACTGCTTTTTCAATCGTCGACTATTCTAATCGTTAGCCTACCGGCACCAAGCAAGGAAGAAATAAAATCTTGATGTTTATATAAACAAAATTAAACGCACAAGAGTTATTCATGCGTTTTTACAAATGCATATGTAGTCATCCAGAGACAGACTGTATCACCATGCGTCAGTATGCCTAGATAAGCAAGCGATGTAATCTCCAGTTTTATTTCGATAACATGCTATTAAAATCATAAGGCTAATGACAGGACACCATGAAAAAATGTAAATCTGAATGTTCATATACACACTACATCGATATTGTGCAACACGCTATGTAAAGAGGCAGGTAGACGATATGTACATCCACATACAGTCTGAATGTTTGTCTAAGGACACTTTGAACCTGGATATGGTAGTCATTTTGACGACCTTCTCTTATAGGCTTACAGAAACAAAGTTGCTAGCTTATATCTACTGTATTGTTATGTCCACTGAACTCTAATCCCCCATCATATGAAAAATTCACAGCAAACACTCGTCTAGCTACAACCACAGCAAATAACTTTCATTTATCTCTCTCTCTCTCTCTCTCTCTCTCTCTCTCTCTCTATCTATCTATCTATCTCTCTGTATTGAAATCCAAACGAAACTTCCACGCACAAGATATAAGAGTGTGCTTCCCAACCGACTACAGTATGATCGTATTCAAGTCAAATGTAAACAAATAATTGTTGGGCCGTCTTCTTGGATAATAAATTCCTCTTAATATTCTGCCAATCAACTCATTGTTTCTAATTCTATTCGTTGTGCCGACTATCGTCTAAATGACGATCTCTTTAAACCTTAGCCGCGAGTACCGACCGGACCTTGATAGGTAGTGAACCAGCAGTACAACAAATAGCTCCGTTAATTTGTTTAGATTCTCTGCCGCATCCAACTTTAACTAATGAATTGCTGGGATGACGAAATCTACTATTCGATTGAATTTTCCCTCCTTGACAAGAGTAATATTATCACGCCCAGTTTTCTTGATTGGATGACTTCGCCTGTTTCTATTTGTCATGACGGATACGATTTTATGTCTTTAATGTTCTAACACTAGCTCTAATTTGGGCCAGTAGCAAATGTTTCTATAAAAAATGATTATTTTTAGAATTTTTAAAATCCTCATTTTCAGCTCTTTATTTTAAGCCATTGGATTCTTTTACTCTGCCTGGAGGCTGAACTCGGCAATGACCACCGTATTAAAAATCTGATTTTGACCTATAAACTTTCATTTTGGATCCTCCGGACTGGATACCCCATTTCTCGCTCTTCGCAACTTATACAAATCTTTATGCATACAGATTCATCTGATTGCTATGGAATACGAAACAACTGCTGAACATATGAGTACCTTGAGTATTCTTTTTCCAAATTTCCCTTATCGTAACAGCATTTTCGTTGACATTGACTTTTCTAATTTTATGATTCTTCTAGCCAAAAAGTTTTGTATATATATGTATTAATTTTCAAAGTCTAATGTTACCGGTAATATCTACATTGCCGATTTTTATCCTCTAATGAAAAATGTTGATCTTTGAAAATCCATAGATTAAGGATAACGAGACCCCTCATTGTTTTTGAACTTCTGATTCCTTAATTAATATTGTTTTTATTTCAAAGATCAATTCTTTTTCATCAGAGGATAAAAATCGGTAATGTAAATATTACCGGTAACATTAGACCGATGCGTAGTCTGTATTTCAGCCTTAGATTTCAAACTGTAGACACCAATTCTTGAATCCTCATTTTAAACTCCTTATTTTTACCCATTGAATTCCATTACTCTGCCTGGAATCTGAACTCGGCAATGACCACTGTATTAAAAATCTGATTTTGACCTCTAAACTTTCATTTTGGATCCTCCGGACTGGATACCCCATTTCTCGCTCTTCGCAACTTATATGGATCTCTATGCATACAGATTCATCTGATTGCTATGGAATACGAAACAACTGCTGAACATATGAGTACCTTGAGTATTCTTTTTCCAAATTTCCCTTATCGTAACAGCATTTTCGTTGACATTGACTTTCATAATTTTTTGATCACTTTAGCTAAAATATTTTGTACGTATATATATATACATATATATATATTTATTTATTTATATATATATATAAATATTTATATATATATATATGTACTCCAAAAATCATTAAATATATATATATATATTAACGAAAAGTACGTCTTATAAAGATAAGTGAGACTAATAAAACAACTTCTGCAATAACCTGTATCATTTAGGAAGTGATCA
>OY744517.1:64081926-64134426 GCA_963556195.1 Sepiola atlantica | reverse complement strand
GTACCGTCAGTTTGAATTCAGATAGGAGGAACAGTACGTAGCCTCCCTTTCTGTGTTCTCCTTACTCTCCGTTGTGAGTTGCTTTGGAAAACGGCGACTATATATATATATATATATATATATATATATATATATATATATATATATACATAATTAGCTTGTTACAAATATCCAAGGGGTATAAATCCGAAGGAAGTTTAAACCGGGTTCATGAGAGTGCTCAATAAAAATTCAGAGCAAATTATATTTAGTTGATGGTTTATTCCATTTGCTACAAAATATATTCTGTTTCATTAACGATTAAAATAAGCATCAACTCATCAGGCATCTTGGAACCATACTTTATATATATATATATATATATATATATATATATATACATATTTATATATATAAACATATATAAATATATGTATGTACATATATACACACACACACACACATATATATATATATGTGTGTGTGTGTGAGATCACTAAACAAGCCTCAGTCCTAACTAATAAAACATTTTCTAGACAAAATTTGTCTCTATGCATCAACATTGTTTCTTTCTAGGGTGATACACTGATTTCAACCCTTCTCTAACAATTTGATGCCATGTTGGTCGAACGATTGGTGTCAGGCTTTAAATTACGCTATAGTTTCCAATATCATCTCTCTATTGTAGCCAACTCTTTTTCCCTTGCGCATTCTCCTTGTGTCTGCAAACAACCAGTTGTCGCTTGGGGACAGATTTAGAGAATAAGGTGGATTCGGCAGAACTTAAAAATGCACTTCATGTAGGTTTGCCATCGTTGAGATCAACGTGTACCAAAGTGTATTGTTTAGGTCAAAGAGCACTTTTTACTTCATCTGTGCTTGTTTGTTGAGGATTGCTTTTTATAAACGCACAACTAATGCTATACAATATTTACTATTGAGGGTTCTTCCTTTCTTAAGGTAATGCAACAATACTATATCCTGCGTATCTCTAAATGCGGAGATCAACATCTTGCCTTTGGTCGCTTTGGACGGTTTTCACCTACTGCTGTGCACTCAGCTGAATGTCGATTTGACTCTAGATTGAACTGATTGATCCAGGTTTTACCCATGGTCTCATATTGACGCAAACACTCTTTGTTATTGTATTGAAACTGTTACAAACAACGCTATAAATCGTCGACGCGTTGTTGTGTTTGATCAACTATAAGCAAATACTATATATAATTATTAAATCTTAGATAAATACATTTTTGTAAATGAAATATTATCATTAAATTAAATCAATCAGATAGATGAAGCAAGCAAATGTGGAATTTCCAGGGAGTCCCACTAGTAAGTTTACATTCTCATATGTTTAGTTTGTGAATATTGAGAAGAAGTTAATGCTAGAAAATATTGGGTTGATCAAAAAGTTCGTTCGTTTTTGTTAATGTCATCTTTCCGACCAACTAAACTTCATTTAATATTCCTATTCTGCAAATCTTGTATTTGGTGTAGTGAGTATGTTGACGGCAGTGTGAATTAAGCCTCTGAGCAGAGAAATTCTTACAATTTTGCGTGTATTTCAGGCCTTGAAATAGAAAATCAAGCAGATCAGTACCGACACCTGATGCATTTCTTTTTTAAGAAACCGACAAAAAAGAGCTACAGAACCCGGCATAAAGATATGTCATGCGTACGGGTAAAACGCTGTTAATGAACGGGTGTGCCAAAAAATGTTTTGTTCAATTCCTTTTGGACATTTTTACGTAGGGAATGCTCCTCGCTCTGGTCGGCCAAAGATGATCGACAATGACCAAGTGAAATCCGTAGTTGAACAAAATTGCCGTTTGACAACGAGACAAATCGCAGACATTCTCAAGATTTCTAAATCGAGCGTGGAAAAGGAATTGCATGAACTCGGTTATATTTTTAAACTTGATGTTTGACTTCCACATTCCTGAAGAAAAACGAACGAACTTTTTCGCCAACCTGGCAAACTAGAAGAATACCTGACTCAGTAAGCAGCAAACGATGTTCGGTCATATTTAGTTCCTGACATTAAACTTCATCCGTACTATAACTTCCGGCAAGAGTTTCACAAATGTATTGAATTGTGTATTCAATTGTTAGGTAAAAGTATAGAATAGTTTTTAAAAAAACTCCTCAATGTAAGAATGGCTTTCTAAAAAATAACATTATTATTTCAACACAGTCTGCAAACTGCAGTACATTATTTAGAAAGCCATTCTTAACGTGGGGAGGAGGCTTTGTTAACTATTCTGTACTTTCACCAAACAATTTAATAAATACATTTATAAATCAAAATTAGTATAATACTCCGCAAACCAGAAGAGTAAGTGACGAAAGACAGAAAGTTTTAATATCAGGAACTAAATCTCACTGAACACCGTTAGCTGCTAATTTTAAGTCGTGTACTCTTCCAGTTTGCACCAAACCTAATTAAATAAAACAAGTGTAGTGTTAAACTACGAGATTTATTCGTTCAAATTGGAATGAGATAATCAAAGGTCTGTTGATTCTACGAACGATTCTAAACGAGACGTTTCTTTGAATGCGTCTTCTTCGAATTTCTCTTGCATCTCAACACAGAACTATTTGCGCTTTCGCTTCTCATCTTCCGTTATGGCCTGAATGTGCTGCATCTTGTAGAGTTATATTAGCAAGCGGGGTGCACCAAATTGTCCTTCTATGAATCTACGTTTCCAGATCTGCTCTTCTTATGGACTTTTTTGTGTTTCGCCAAAGTTTTGGCGAACACGTTGATTGTCGTTTGCGATGTTCTTGGCCATCCAGAATCTTTTAACCTGCAGGGACAGCCTTACTCATTAAAAACTGTTGATGTCATGTCCAAAATTACATTGTGATTGGTGAGCTTTTCGAGAACTCCCGAACAAATCCTGTTCGACTGTGTTCGAGCCTACTAAAACACAGAAAACACCTTTTCTTTTCCAGTGAGGGGCATTTCCATGTCTGTAAAAAAACACATTATTCATAAAAGTTTGATCTATTAAAACAAATCTTGTAAACAGTTGCACTCATTTAATCTGGCAAAGTAATTAAATTGCGGAATAATACCAAATATTTTGTAATAAATTATATTTTCCAGCTACACTTCTCCCTCTTACTTTCTCTTTCTCTCTCTCTCTCTCTCTCTCTCTCAATATGTATATATATATATATATATATATATATATATATATATATATATATATATATATATATATATATATATATATATATATATTTGCAAACATTGTTAAAATAACAGAATTCGTCAATTTAATTATACCTTTATTATTTGTTTAATATTTCTGATGGTCATTTTTGTATTCTATTCTTTTTATAGCTTTTTTTGTTCATTTGGTTTTGACAATTGAGGATGATTCGACGAAAAATCGAATACGTTCGTAAAACCTTTCTGAACATTTATATATTTTTTTAATTTCAATTCAGAAAAGAAAAATTGAAAAAATTAAAAAAAGTATAATTAAACTAACGAATTCTGTTATTTTTAACAATGTTTGCATTAATGCGAAAATGCTGCCTGTAAGTGTAAAAATTTGGGAATTTCCTTGCTTTTGTACACTTAGTGTATATGAATGTTCATCTTAACCCTATTAAGGGCATATGATTTCAGTATACTGGCATTTATCATGGAATGTCACTACTTTTGTAAAGGCTATGCCTCAATACAATGGTCATTTTAAAGTTTTTTTTTGAATTTTCTGAAAAACTAAGTTATATGGTAAACTGAAATTAAAATGCCATAAACTAGACCTTAGAACCTCTATCTCTGCCAAAAATCAGCTGAATCCATCAATAATTTATGAGATACAGGGTGGCACATACGTATGTACGTACAGACGGATAAGACAAAATCATGCCTGACCTTTCTGGATCTCTGGGTTGCCTTGACTAATGATGCTGAAATTCTACACACTTATAGAACCTATCAAAAAAAATCTGTGACAAAGTTTTAACTAATTTGCTTTACTTGTTTTTGAGTTATGATTGATCAAAGAAATGAGATTTCCAGCATAGGCTATTTGTGAAGTCTATTAAGGGATAGATGGCTCTCGCGCCTCCCTTAATATATATTAAAAACCTGTTTCATTTGGTCATCAATTGTATAATATACTGCATTATAGTACTATCTATCTCCCTCTCTCTCTCCCCCCCTCTCTCTCTCTCTCTCTCTCTCTCTATATATATATATATATATATATATATATATATATATATTTATATATATATATATATATACACATATATTTATATATATATATTATAGGGGAATACGTATATAATACATGAATAAAGAGGGACAGACAGAGAGAAACAGAGAAAAGTATTATAATTCTATAGAAGTATTATGACAACTATATATACACACTACACATACATACGTCCACGTATGCATATATATATTCTCAACATATTTATCTTAATATGTATGTGTATATAAACATGTATATATATATATATATATAAATATATATAATTATTTAGATATATTCATGTATATAAATATATAGTATTTCTATACAATAATAGTACTTATATATATATATATACATATGCATCATAATATGTATATAGTAATTCGATAGATTATAAAATGTATGAATATATACACATATGGAATTATATATATATATATATATATATATATATATATATATATATATATATATATATATATGTGTGTGTGTAGAGAGAGAGAGAGAGAGAGAGAGAGATTGTTTATATTCTAATTACCAGATTTTTTAAATAAAAAATTAACTTTTATTTTTCATGGTAGAATTGCTTGTGGTCTTATCATTGTTTCTCAACTAATGAAGTGCAGCCATATATATATATATATATATATATATATATATATATATATATATATATATGAGTGTGTGTGTATACAGTACCGTCTAAAATCAAGGAACAGAAATTAAATCTTCTGAACTTAAACAAAATTATATATCAATGTTTGTGAAAATTTCACTGAATATACACATTATGTAGTTGGACTTTTACCGAGATTTTCAGATGAATTAACATAATATTTTAAAACTTATCCACCATTTTACATTTTTCAAGTGTCCAAAATTAAGGAACAAAATATAATTTTTAACTAAATCACATTAAAAAGGCAAAAGAAATTTAATATTTGATACTTCCACTTTTGTTTTCAATAACTGCTGCGCATCTACGACTGCAGGATTTCACTAAATCTTTACCTTGGGTCACAATTATCTTGGTCCATTCATCTTTCAGTTTCAGTCACAAGTCTTCGATGTTTTCCGGATTCTTTGCTATAACATTGTGTCCTAGAGCCTTCCATAAGATTTCTATCGGGTTCATGTCAGGACTCTGAGCAGGCCAGTCCATTACCTCAACTTCTTGATAAGCCAAATAATTCATGGCCAGCTTTGCCTTAAGGCAGGGAGCATTATCCTGGATAAAAAAAGGCTTTTCGATACCAGAATTGTGCAACACTGGCAAAATATACTGTTCTAAATAATTCTTGTATACAGTAACATTTACTCTAGTATTTAAGCGTAAAAGTTGTGATGTACCCTGCCATGATATCATGTCGAAAACCATCACGCTACCTCTACCAAATTTAACAGTTTTTTATTCAGCTAAAATCCAAACTTTCACCCTTTCTTTTACTTACAAATTGTTTTCCATCATTGGTAAATACATTAAATTTTGATTCATCACTGGAATAAACTTTTTCCCAATTTTCTTCTGACCATATAACATGCTTTTTTGCGAACGCTACTCTAGCTGTTTTGGGATTTTTTTTACTTATTAGCGGCTTCTTCTCGAGTAGATCTTGCAAAAAGACCTATTTCGTGCAACCTTCTGGACACAGTTTGTCGTGAAACATTCGTGACACCTTCCATTTGTTTAGAAATTCTGCCAACTGTAAGGCAACGGTCGTTGTATAACTCTGTCCTCTTTTACCGTTGTCTTTCTTGGTTTACCAGGTTTCTTTGTGTTACTTAACCTTCCAGTTTCTTTATAGAGTTTGAGAACTCGGCTTACAACACTTTTTTGAACGTTTCACACGTTTTCCAATTTGTTCTATTGTCAACTTTTCCTTTCTTAATTTGACGATTTTTGCTTTGTCGCTTAAATCAGTTTTATTTCTTTTTGACATGATTGATATTGCGTGACTTGCACCAGTGATGATAATTAAAGTTTATATTATTTATTTTCATTCTTTCATACAAAAAATCCTACTTTAACAATTATTTTTCTTTAATGTTCCTTAAATTTGGACATTTGGTAAAATGGTGATAACTTTAGTAATATTATTTTAATTCATCTGAAAATCTCGGTAAAAGTCCAACTACATAATTTACATATGTAGTGAAATGTTCACAAATATAAAGATATAATTTATTTGAAATTAAGAAGATTTTATTTTTGTTCCTTAGTTTTGGACGGTACAATATATATGTGGGTGTGTGGATATATTTGTCTGAGCATGTGAGTATTTTAGGTACATCCTATACAATTAAGATTACATTGTCTATCAATTACCCTCTCTTCATTCAACGATTTTTTTTGTGTTTTTATGTAAAGTAACCTTCTTATTTTTTCATTAATCCTTTTGAATGTCTTCACTGAGGACGTATATAGAATGTTACATCATCTCCAGTCAACAGGCGTATACGTGATTATCACGCATTTCTCAGTGAATATTATTGACCATTATCTGTCTGGCGAAGTAAGATTAACACTGGTGGAGCTATACAATCATTGCCCTATATATTATGATGGCCGATGAACGTTCTAACACGTAGTGCTGCTAAATTATTTGACTAGAAGGAGGTTAGAAACGTGAAATCCTGGTAGGTTTAAATGGAATCTCAATTGGATAATATGTATATATATATATATATATATATATATATATATATATATGAGTGTATATATATATGTAAATATATATTAATATATACATATTTACATATATATATACATACATATATATATAGAAAAATAACAGCGTGTTTGATTTTGATACTAGAAGGAGGTTAGCAACGTGAAACCCGGGTAGTCTTCAATGGAATCTCAATTGGATAGTATGTAAATATATATATATATATATGGGAAGAGAAGGATGAAGGTAATCCGACGTGATGGTAAAATGAAAAAGGAAAACCAAAAACTGGATGTTTTTTATGTGTACATCAACGTTTCGTCTTTATTTATAATCCTCCAATCTCTCTCTGCCATCCATTTTACCCCTGCTCATCCCCCACCTCTTTCTCTCATCGCCAGCCACAGTAGTCCTTGCTCCCTCCACCCTTCCCCTTTTTTCTCCCACTCATTTTCATTCTCTAACAAGTACGGACGTCCAGCAAGACGCTGCCATTATTTTTCATTTTATTTTATTTTTCTTCCCAACATGTCTACCCTTCATGTATCTGTGCTTGCATGATATCTTTTCCCTATATCATCATCCTGATGAAGTCTTATAAATAAAGACGAAACGTTGATGTACACATAAAAAACATCCAGTTTTTGGTTTTCCTTTTTCATTTTACCATATATATATATATATATATATATATATGTGTGTGTGTGTGTGTGTGTGTGTGTGTGTGCGTATATATATATGTATATATATATTAATATATACATAATTATATATACATACATATATACAGAGAAAAATCACAGCGTGTCTGATTTTGATACTAGAGTGATATATATATATATATATATATATATATATATATATATCTTTATTATTACAATCGAGCACTCTGTGATTTTACTACTGACACGAGTTATACAGTCTCTCTCTCTCTCTATATATATATATATATATATATATATATATATATATATATATATTGTGTGGGTGTCTGTCTGTGTGGAGGTGCATTCGCGTGAGGAGACGTCAATTGATATGGGATTTAGTTGACGCTTGGACGGTCAGTAACTAGTGAGCAAACGAAAGACACCTTTGATCTCTTACCGCGCGAGGGAGGTGCTTCCCTCTCTTACCCACCACCACCGTTTCCACTCTCTTCCCTCATTCCTAAATCTTCAGGTCTCGTTTCGGTCCTTCTTTCTTTTTTACTGAAGCGCTAATTGCGCAAAATAACCTTTTTCGTAGCTCTTTTTCTATTAGGCGATTTACCTGTCTATTCATCGTCAGAGCGGCAGAAATCAAAACCAACTTAACAGACTGGCAAATAAACTTGAATTCATTAATATAAAAATAAATGCTGATAGGTTAAAAAGAAAGATTTCAATAGAAAGAGAAAGTAAAACAGGTTTACAAAAGAATTAATTTATATACGTTCAAATTTATTGGAAAGAATATAAAGCCTCTAGGGTAGATATAGTGATCAACGTATATATATATATATATATATATATATATATATATATATATATATATATATATATATATATATATATACTCTAAAAAATGCATGTCTCATTCTCGAAGGCAATCATTTTCTCCTCATGCCTTTTTTGGGGAATAAACCAGAAAACCCTGTGTTCCCTTTGATTCAACATTACCGCTCAAATGTAATATAGTTTAAGACAAGATTCATTCAAATACATACAATGCGAAAAATCCGCGGAAAAAAACAAGTAACATTGCAATTCAATTCAAGGTCAATCCTGTAACAATCGCCGCTATTATTTCATATTTTCCCTTTTACTCTTGTCTATATACTACACTAAATGCTCAATCTTAATCCAGGATGCTCTCTGCAAGTAATCCTTCTCGTATTTCAGAATGATGGAATACAGGAATAACGGTTTAGAATTTTTTAAAACACAGAGGGATCTTTCATATTTTTTACTATTTTTTTTTCATTTTCTTTCACATTTTTCACATCAGATGAGTCAGATAACAAAATTGCATTCTCGAGTCACTCCGGGTACATTGACTATTCATGCACATTTCTACTTTCATCTATATTTCGCCTATTAACACGTTAAACCCGTTGGACAGAGATTCGAAAATATCGGATCATAGAAATAACATTTTCAAACGCATAAGACACTTAGATCCTGTCAAATAAAGATGGCCGCTCAATTGCCGGCTGGGTCTTTACTTTATTTACATTTTTATTTGTTTCGATTGCTTTTATTTTCCTTCCTTTACTTAATTCTCGCAAATATATCCATTCTTTAACAAACCTTACACCATGCTCGATACATTACCCAATCGTTTCCATTCTATGTTACATTATTTAACACAATGTACAGTACATGATGATAATCTTTCAAATGTATTAAATACGAACAATTCTTAAATGACTATTGGAAATTTGTTTGTGTTTTATTCGATCAAGTTGATCTCATGAAGGTTGGGGTCTGGGATTCCTTGAGTTAATCTACTTTGAGACGGTTACAAAGGTCAGAGATTGCATCTGCTGAAACGTTGTGAATATATAACTACCAAGATAAGACTAGTAGTCTCGGTACTTTTTAGGATTAGATATCCAAGAAGAGTTCAGTATGTACGCTATCAGTTACGAGTTTCACCGGATACTTTCGAGACTTGCGAATGTGAACGAACTTCACCGAACAAACCGAAAGCATTATTAGGCTTTTTTGCAAAGAAGGGCATTTAACGACAGAAATTGTTGATTTTATATTGTATTTAAGTGTATTCTGTAATGTTGTTTCAGTACTTCTACACAATACGAACTGTATTCTTTTTTACCCTAACCGTAAACAAACAGTAAACAACCCGTAAACTAATCCTAACTAATGCTAAACATAGACTAAACTAAACGTTTTTGTAAAGATAAATGAAGATATCCCAACAATTCCACATGAAAAGTTGCAAAATTAATAAGAGTATACAAAAAATACGTAAAAGTCGGAACTTGATCTTTATAAGTGATCGGAAAATAGTCGTTTTCCAAGTAACTGGCTTTTTTATTTGTATATTTCGGTAAAAGTCGGAACTTGATTCGACTTTATCCGTTTCTAGTCGGAACGGCTTACGTCACAACTGCACACCTTTGTATATATAGATATAATACATATATATATATATATATATATATATATATATATATATATATATTCCTAGAAAGAATGGTAGTCACGATAACTCAAATAATAATAATAAAAAAAATAATTAATATATTTTTAGCAATTGCTTTTTAGGGGTCGAAATCGACATTTAACTGTCCCATTTTTTTTGTTTTTTGAGCTAAAAATTATCTTCATTACCCAAAACCTAAGATTAAGTCAGAATTGGCAATTAAATTTACAAGTCGGAGTAGACATCCCCTCCAACTGTCATACATTAACATAGTGGCGTCTGCATTTTCATAGGACAATCATAAGCAGCAGACAATTCAATAGATCAAGGTTCAGCCCTGGAATTTCTTGAATTAATCAACTAATATTAAACATTTTCCATTTTATGTATGTGCTCTTCTGAAAATCATTTTTTTTCCCAAAATGGAAACGATTTTCATCAGCATATTAAAATGTATCAATTACAATGTTGGGTAAGATTATACCAAGCATAAGGATATACTAAAAATTGTTACAATAAAGCTTTCAACCTCAAGAGAAAAACATCGTAGATCATTTTCAAAGTATTTTCCTAAACAATAGTGGTCTTTTAGCATAGCACTTTCAAATATGTTAAATCTATTTATTATTTTTTTCATTTCAGGATTAACAAAATGGAATCAATTCAACCCAACATTTAGACGTGTCCAAACGCAGAAAAATAGCCGACAGTCGTTACATTTTGTTTTATAAAAATATTTTTTTAATTATTTGTAAACGGAACAATTTTTTAAAATAGACATTATATACATTAAACGATGTTTACAATCGAAATTGACACTGCATATTCTCATCTATAAGTGATTTCATATATAAATATATTATTTCAGTTGATTACAAAATTTATGATAAAATTAATATTCGAAATATAATCACGTTCCGAAAATCAACACTTAACAATGTGTATTCATATGTACACGCGTTACAAAAATCATTTTATTTTTACCATTATATGAGAGCAAAAAATGAAAAACTTTTAGGATGTTAATCATTAGCATATATACATTATAAATACTAATTTTCATTTTTATGTTAATTTCCTGTGTTCTGCCTATCCTCATTATTGAAAAAATGTTGTATTTGGACCATCTATTTGGACATCGTTTTGTTCTTGAAGTTGTTGTGAATATATCTACTGGTTATTATCTGAATTAAAATTGAGAAAATGTATATGCTGATGATGAAAATCATAAAACGCTTTCAAGTTTTCACTTATGTTATAGTGATAATAAAATAAATTTCTGAAACGCGCGTACATATGGATAAACATTGTTGTGTATTGATTTTCGGAGCGTGATTATAATATTTAAAATATTACTTATGTCGTAAATTTTACAATCTACTGAATTATAATATATAAGCTCTACTTGACACTAAATTCAGCTTATTTTTATTTGCATTACTTAATATATCCTAAGGAATCATAGGATCTGATTTATCGATAAATAACTTTATTATTATGTAATCTCCCGGTAATTTCGCGATTTTTTGGTTCGTTAACATAAACTTAGATGCTAATGCAGATGAGGGAACATATGAACAACGAATTTCAAAATAAAAATTATTGCTTATACTTACGTATCAGGCAAAAATATGTATCCTAACCATTAAATACTGAAAAATTATCGAGTAGAATTTGAAATAAAAATAAAAATCGGTTATATTGTATTTTACCGAACACCATTCATTTACTACTTGTTTATATAAATAGACTGAGTTATATACCCCTGATTTACGTGTGTTTAGCTCTACTAAATGGCGTCCGTACAATACGATTACACTGTTTTAAAAAAATTAAAATTGAACTCGATAATAGTTGCTATTATTTGGTGTATATACCTATTTTTGCCTGATACATAAGTATATCAGAGTTTTGCAGTTAATTGATTTGGAACAGCTATTATCACCTGTGTTACTCTGTTTTGCACATGTGTGCTCATATGTGTAACCACCTAAACTTTCTCTTTAAATAATATATATATATATATGTATATACATATATATATATATATGTATATATATATATATATGTATATACATATATATATATATATATATATACATATATATATATATGTATATACATACATATATAAATATATATATGTATATACATACATATATAAATATATATATGTATATACATCCTCCTTTCCCTGCATACACCCCCCATACACAAACATTCCAACTTACTTTTTCCCCTTCAATCTTGAACCGCAGCCATCTGGTCAAACACCCCCCCCCCTCTTCCTCACCTCCCTCTCTGCCATCCACTTTACCCCTGCTCATCCCCCACCTCTTTCTCTTACCACCAGCCACAGTAGTCCTGGCTCACCCCATCCTTCCATTTTTTTCCCCACTCATTCTTTTCTACATTCATTTCTATTTCTCCAACAAATACGGACGTCCACCCAGCAGTTGGCCACTATTTCATTCTATTTTTCCCAATATGTCTACCCTACATGTATCTTTGCTTGCATGACATTTCTTCTCTATTTTATCATCCTGATGAAGTCTTATAAATAAAGACGAAACGTTGATGTACACATAAAAAACATCCATTTTTTGGTTTTCCTTTTTCATTTTCCCATCACGTCGGATTACTTTCATCCTTCTCTTCCCATATATATATATGTGTATATACATATATATACATACACATATATATATATACATATATATGTATATATATGTATATACATATATATACATATATATGTATATATATATATGTATATATATATATATATATATATATGTATATACATAAATATATTTATACACTGTGTCGGTTGTGATTTTAATCTATTTCTATCTTAAACGAGACAGACCAACGAAATACTATTTCAATCTCTAACATGACAGACCAGCGAATCTATTATTTAAAACATGAGTTATAGAGACAAACCGGCGGATGGAGCCTCTTATTTAGATTATTGGACGCATCTAAAATAAGATGCGTCCGTTCAATGTGCATGTTTACCGTGAAAATATTGTTTCTAACAGAACCGCGTGACAGACGAACCGACACATCTAATAAAAAAGAGGGGGGGGGGCAACTCTGAAAAAAGAAAAAGAAGTGGAAAACGGGAAGCATCTCTCTTATATCAAAAAGGATTTTAATGGTACTAATTAAAGGTAGGTAAATAAGTGATTATCTGAAGAGGCTCGCGAACCGCCGGCCACAACAAACAAACATCGATGTACGTAACACGCAATGGTTCTTAGGCATGAAATAACCCTCTCCAAGACTTTAGTCAATAAACAATTTTAACGAAAACAGAAAACGATTCGGGAGGAGTCGAGGTGGGCGGCGGGAGGGGCGGAGAAGATTAAAGGATTGTCGTTGTCTCTTTGTAAAGGGGGAGAGACAGTAACGAACGAGTGGCGATAAACGCTAAATACAATAGCGGAAACAGCGAAAATGAAACCGAGTGGAAAATTTGCCGCTCTGTTTCGCGTCGTCTAAGACCGTCCTCTTGCCCCCCTCCCACCAGCCCCCCCCTCTCTCTCTCTCTCTCTCTCTCTCTCTTTCTTTCTTTCTCTTTTTTCTGTTTCCTCTTCTTCTTGGCCCTCTATTATATTCCGTGGAAAGTCGCTTTTAAAAAAAGACGCCATATTGATGTCGCCATTGTTATTTTTTTAACAAATATCTTTTTTGAGAAATACATTTTTATTATTGCTTTTGTGATGTTTGTGATTATAAATTATTTTGTGTTTTATTTTGTGAATTTTGAGTTTATTTTGTGACTATTCGATTTTATTTTGAACATTTTTATTTCTAAGACTTTTAAATGGTTTTTCATTTTATTGTTATATGTAACTTTTTTGTAACTTTTCGAATTTGTTTTCTGATATTTTTTACTTTTTGATTTTATTTCATGATTTTTGTGACTTTTATTTTACTGTTATGACTTTTAAATTTAATACGATGTTTCATTTAATTTCAGAATGTTTCTATTTTATTTTGTTACTTTTTTATTTCTGTTACTTTTAATTTGGGGGCAAGTGTTTTATTTATTTATGTTTTTTTTCTTGTTTTGTTAGATATTTACACTTTTTGTAACTTGCAGATGATTTTATTTTAAAAAAATCTTTTGTACACCATTTTAATGATTATACAGGGTGGGCCAAAATAAGGGTCCTATCTTTAAATTTGAATAACTTGAATTTGAATAACTTCCACAAAATAAAAGTTAAACTCACCAAACTTTATGTGTGTGTAGACTGACCCTTCCGAGATTTTTTGAAATAAACAAAACAAATTTTAGCCGAAAAACACTTCTTAAAACTTACAAAAACTAAAGTATTGTTTTTTACACTGTTTTGATTTTTTTAAGCAAAAATAATGTTTTCTAAATGAGGGTACGTTCCTTAGGGCTAATACGGCTCATGCTTGCTTCGGAAGGGGTCCTTTACTTATTCTAAAAAAAAAAATTTAAAAAATCAATAAATAAAAAAGTTATGAATTTTTAAAAATAGGACCCTTATTTTTGCCCACCCTGTATTTCACGATTTTCTTTACCAACTTTCAATATTTATCGTCTCGGTACTTAAAACAGTGACAGATAACTTTTGTTCTCTATTTTTATACAAAAGAAGTATTTGATTAATAGCAAGACAACATTTATGCAAAGATGTTTACACGCATTTACATCGCAAAAACACATTAAACTGATTTTAATTTGTAATTTAAACACTCAACGTGATTACACTATTTTTAAGTGTAAAATTTACACTTGGTATCAGCGAGGTTCAAACATTTAAAAAGTTACAAATTTAAACACTCTAGAGTGCACATCTTACACCTTCAAAATGATGTAATCTCGTCCAGGGTTACCTTGATCTAACCTGTTACATCACAATATGGACTTTCTCGACCTTATGAATAGTGATTATAAATGAGAGAGTAATTATGATTAATCCAGTTGTATATATATATATATATATATATATATATATATATATTTATTTATTCTGGTACAGAAAAATTAGTACAACATTCGTACCGTCGGTTTCAAGCACGGAAGGTCTTACCCATCCGGCTCTCTTCAGCTTCTGTTGTCAATGATGACAACAGAAGCTGAAGAGAGCCGGATGGGTAAGACCTTCCGTGCTTGAAACCGACGGTACGAATGTGTTACTAATTTTTCTGTACCAGAATAAATAAATATTATGCTCTTAATTTTTAACTTTAATTCTTAATTAATCGAGCACTCTGCTGGGATTTTTCCTACCATTTTACAAAGAAGTATATATATATATATATATATATATTAGTAAGCTATGAAATATATTTATGGCAATTAAGCTACACAGAAGATCCCGCGTTTCATCCCCGGGGGAAATCTTCAGGCTAAAATGCATGGAGTTAATTTTTCCGGGTCTTTTTTATATACACGGCTAGCTAGTTAACCAATCAGATTCTTTGTTGTTCCCTCAGCCACTCGTTGTTCTGTTTTCTATACATTGACCTATATTCTGTTTCCTTTGCTGTGTCAATATAATGGGTGAATTTATTTTAACACGTGGTTCCTTGTCTTTCTATTTTAGGTTTTAATTTTTAAATTGTTAGGTTTTTGTTTAGTTTAGTTTTCATAATTATTTGTTTATTTATTTATTTATCGTTAGTCTAAGGTAAATGTATTTCTGTGTAAACAGCTGTAGCCCATTTACCAACTCTAATTGTTTTACTAATCTTTTCACCTACACCACCGTGCGATTTCTTTACATAGGCAATTTTTTTACAAGTCACTTGTAAATTAAAGAATAACAAAATAGTGTCCTTTTATTCCTACGCTATGCTATTATTCATTACGATACGCAGAAATAATTTTAAAACGAACACACAGACAAGCATAATCCATTATAACAACATGGCGATGCTAATCGAGACATCGTAAGGTATTTTTCACGTTTTAAAATGATCATTTAAGTAATGCTTATTTACTTCATCCAAATACTTATTCTAATGAGTTCTGCTTTACTTACAGAAAATACAAAAGAGAAGATTGCCTCTCTTTCTCTAATCTACGCGCATAATGACTTCTTTATTTTTAACGTCAGCACATAGTATAGTAATTTGAGTCAGTTAATGTAAGACTCATAGAAATAAGCAATCATACTCAAAACTTTATTTAAACCAGTTGAACATTCAATCAAATAGGTGGGGGTATTAATGTTTTCATTTTCTTCCGATTTAGCCGAATTTATTTTCGTAAAATCAACAATTCTGCTAATATAGGCGATTACGTGTGAACATTAAAATATTTCGGAAGACTGAAATAACATTTTATTAATACATTTTGTTAAATCTTTACTATTGCACTGTAATCGTTTACACACTAAAGAAAACTTAGCAACTAGTGCAGTTTAGCAATTCGAGCGGATTTATGTGTTTTCATTTTTAAACAATTACATTCACAATAAGGGCAGATGGTAATTAAAAAATGCCCATCGTCAATAAAAATTGACGAATAAAACCGTGCTCCTTTTGTTTCAGAGCAAACAAATCATTTTTTTTTTGTTAAATCTTTTTTCAGTCACATTAATTATTCAGAATGAAGTAGATTTCAGCATTATTTTAAATCGACAAAACAGTCAGCGGCATTTTGGTGTTTTCACTTCTATTTTAATGTTACAACAAATAAGCGCTACCAGATGCAATAAAATGTACTTTTCTACTGACCAGCATGGTTTTACACTTCTGAAAGTGTTTTAAAGTTTCGTCGATATTCACTCCTTCGAAGTAAGTAAAAAAATCCATGATGGCAGACCAGTGAGTTGCTATTGGTGCTTCATTCATTACAACTAGTTAAACAATGACTTACCACTAACCCTAAGTCCGGCTGTCACCGCCCCTGGACTTAAGGTTTATTAGTGTAGTAGCATTCATTTGTAGTAAGGTTAACAGAATATACAAACAGTTCAAATATTTGTGCTTTTCTTTTTTTCTTTCTCCATTTCTATCGGTCTACTACACTTCTATTCACTGTAAATCTTCATCTCAATGTCCTTTTATTTTTTTTATCCTTCTATGTTTCTTTCTGCATTTCTACCTTCGTACATTTCGACCCTTTTCCCACTCACTCGCTTGTATTTTCTTTCTTTCTATAGCACATTGAACAACCTGAAAAAGGTCCCTACGGAAGTTAGAGGCCACTAGTATCAGTAGACAATTCAAATCATAATTGCGCGAAAAGAACAAATTGTATATAAGTGTATTCTGTAATGTTGTTTGGGTACTTCTACCCTATACAAATCGAATTGTTTTTAATCTAACCGTAAACTAACTCTAACTTACGCTAAACTAACTCTATACTAATCCTAACCTCAGCCTTTTAGTAAAGGTAAATGAAACAGTATCCAAAAAATCCTAATGAAAAGTTGCAAAAGAAATTAGAGTGTCCAAAATATTACGTAAAAGTTGGAACTTCTATGTAATATGCCTTTTTAGTTGTATATTTCGGAACTTAATTCGAGTTTCTCCGTTTGTAATCGGAACTGCTTACATCACAAGTGCAACTCTTTGGAGACCTATTCTAGAAACGAACCGGAGTCATAATGATGAAAACAATAATAATCATAATACAAAAAAAAAAAATTAATTACGTTTTAGCGATTGCTTTTGAAGTGGCAAAATTCACTTTTAACGATCCCAGTTTTGCTTTTTTAGCAAAGAATTACATTTATTAACCAAAACACTAAGCTTTGAGAAGGAGAGAGAGAGAGAGAGAGAGAGAGAGAGAGAGAGAGAGAGAGAGAGAGAGAGAGAGAGATGGCGGACGAATGAGAAAATACCACGTATGAAAGATGTATTTCGGGCGGGCAATGCCAATGATCTATTCATTTCTTCAGCTGAAGAAGAGGTAGAACACAAACGACCAGAGTGAAAATGACAGATATTGTCGGAGGTCCAGAGATGTTGTTGCAAACGGTTTATCCTTTGCAAAAATTGCCTAATATTAATTCTATTAGCACAACAATAAATAATAGAAAGTGCCAGCAAAAATCTGAGGTATTAAGCCCGCATATCTAAGGGACATCATTTATTTGTAACGCCACCTTATTTTTATATTAAGAATATGCTTTTGAGCTTTTTTCATCTTACCTTGTTTTATTCCATACATTCTCATTAACGTCGACGCCGATCTTCTGGGACAGATATTAAATCATGAATTGGAATCAAACAAAAACAACGTGGCAAAGCCATGAACGATCAACTAAGACGCTTCAATTATCTTTTGTCTTCGTCAGGGGAGCGGACACCATTCGTCGACTTCAACGCCCCAGGTACCAGGCGAAACTCAGAGGCGGCTCATCGAACACAACAGGGAGTAAGAACAGGTAACATACTGTTGTTTACGAAGTCTTGTCTTTCGCTTATTGAGGCTGGTAACAGAGACCGCAACGAGGCCACAATCACATATACTAAACTAGACGAAGAGGATTATATTTCTTCTTCCTATTTCTTATCTTCTATATTTCTTTTTTCTACTTTGTTTTTTTTTTCATTGTGTTTTGAGGTAGCTTTACACTGCAAATTTGCTTCAAAATATTTTTGGTAACTCGAGGATGTCTTTTTTGACTACTACAGATAGAACTCGTCGAGAGAAAGCTTCTACGATACCCCCAAAACCTTTTCAAATTCCAAACTAAAAAAATCACCCAGATTTCGACTTTGACCAAGACTTTTCCCCTTACTAGTTTATCTCTTCTATCTTCTTTTAAACTCTTTTCTTACAAATGAATATACAGAGATATGATATATCCTTTAAATATTTTCAATTAATATATAGTATCTATATAATAATTCGCTATGGTAATTTCATGCTTGTAAGTACGCTATAAACATTCCATCATTTTGTAGAAGATCGGATCGCTCCATCGCTGATCGCCGAAGATGTAATGTAAATAATGTAATTTTTCGAAATCGATCGAATTCATTGAAACAGCATTTAGAAAATGACACGTTAAAGATTCCGTCCATGGTATCCACACCGATGCAGCTGTAGTCAAACTGTTGATGTGTTTCCCCTATACACTTGAGCTGAGGTTCAATGTCGGTCACCTGTCTCGTCACTCTGCAGTTGGTGATGAATCAAATGATGGCTTGGGAGATGACGGATGTTAATTGGATAACGACACGGACTGAAGACCTCGGTGTTTCAAGTTCGAATCCAGTCGGTTCCACAGTACTACTTTCACTTAGAGATGTTGGTAACCTTTTGTGGTCCTTCCCGTAAGTAACCGATGTTTTTCCAGAAATATTTTTAACTAGAAAAACATCGGGGAAACTAATGCCAGCACCAAAATCATCTGATTCACACGAAAGAAGAAGAAATGATGGCTTCTACCGGGTTTGCATTAATTCTCTAACCAGTTGTCCTAGACAATGGCGATTGTCGCCAATCCGGAGACTCGTTGCTTTAATGGCCGGAAAGCCACTCATATGGGACGTCACTTGTTATGACCCTCTCACACAATGAATAATTACGGAATCTACTTCCAATCCCGACACCGCGGCTCAGTTCGCCAAATCCAGAAAAAAACTGACCGTTGAATTTTCAATTAAAATGTCAGAGGTCACCGGTCCTGATGCTTCACGATTCAAACAAGACATTGGACAGATGATAGCAACTTGGAAGGACGAGCCCCGAAAGACCGCTTGGCTGTTCCAGCGCATCTCCCCAGCTATGATCCGAGGCAACCCCATGGATATTATGACGTCATCCCGCAACGTCTAAGTCTTACCGAAAAAAACAAAAAAAAACATTGTCCACGTGGGAAGGCAAGTAAATAGGGATTTATTGAAATACACTTTTAGTTATGAATAAAATATTTGTTACATAGAAATAACAAATAAAATAAAAGCATTTGTCTCTCCCTATTTTCGGTCTTTCTTTCTTTCTCACTTTTATCATTTTTACAATTTTTCTATTTCTTTTTCTTTTTTATTTCTCTTTCAGTTTCCGTTCTCATCGCTTTTTCTCTCACTTTCTTTCAAATTCTTTCTTTCTTTTTATGTCCCTTCTTCTTGTTGTTTTTTCTCTCTGCCGTTCTCTGTATCTTTCTATTTATCATCTTCCCTTAACTCCTCCCCAAACTTCCGTCTCTTCACGTTCATTTATTTCTTAACCGTTTTTCTTTTCTTTCGCTTCTCATCTTCACTCTCTATTTTCACAATATCGTTTATTCAATTATCTAAATAAGGAAAAGCAGAACTTCCGAGCCATCCGATTGCCACCCACAGATTGTCGATCAAAACTACCCCAGCGTTAGTTTCTCAAACTTTTTTTTTGCCCTCACCCCAACCAGATAATGTCGCAAGCGACCAATTTCAAAACTTATCCGCCTCGTTTATGTTTAATGCCCTCCATTGAGCTACAACGAAAAGAATACTCGGATCAGAAACCGTTCTGAACGCGAACCGAGCAGATTGGCCCCTTCTTTGTTCTTAGTTTTATTCCGCAACCAGCCCCTATCGACCCCTTGACACAGTCCTCGATAGAGTCTCGGATAAGCACTGTAAACCCCCTTTTTTTTGCTATGTTCAAAATCCGTTTACCTTCGCTGCATCTCTCTCTACATGCCCTCTTTGCCTTTATTTTACCTATGTTTATTTGTTTACCTGTTATGTTAATTAGTGGGCACGCCTGATTGAGCTCTTCTTCTCGTGAATGTTCCTCTATATGCCTTCATACACTTATTTAGCGTCGGCGAGTCATTGAGGTTTTACTTTTCTTCTTCTACTATGCTTTCTTCTATGTGTTTATCTTTTTTGTTTAGTTTTTGTTATTGTGTTGTATTTTCATTTCAATTGCTTGTTGTTGTTTTGTTTTTGTGCTAGTGTTTTTTTGTTTTTTTGAATGAGTGATGTTACTCGAAGAGGTGGTTTACCCTCCTCGCATCAATGAAGAGGTACAAACAGGAAAGTTGAGCCTTTGTGTCGCTAATACTTTAATTCGATGATTTCTTTCCTCTTTTCAGTCATCGGCATGTTTTGTCCTTCCGTTTGTTTTTTTGACCGCACAGACCGGCATAACACACACACACGAATATATATATATATATATATATATATATATATATATATATATATATATATATATATATTAGAATAATAAATTAATTCCCGGAACAGAACAGTTTTGCACCACTTCTATATCCCTTTACGAAGATTAAAATTAAAGTATAATAATACTGAGCCTTATATTTAGAAGCTTCATTCTAATTTTGATCGAATTCTTTAAAATGAGCTTGATTCTAGAAAATGTCTGAAATTTAAACGTTTTAATAAGACATTGAAATTAAAAGAATCTTGCATTATTCGTGTCTAATGATTACGAATACAAATTCAATACAAATCTGATACAGTGGAATTTTTAAATAGGAGGTTGTGCCCATATAATGCCACACCCCCGGGCACATTAAATACTTTAAAGAAACTGACACTTATGGAATACTTATTATTGATATAATAATACACACCTCGTGCCTAGAATCCTTATGCTAATTTTAATTAAAATCCATTTGATGATTTTGATTATAGAAAATGTCTCAAATGTAACGTTTAAGTTGAAGGGATCTTATGAAAGAAAGTGAACACCAAGGAATATCGCTTAATTAGTGTTAAAAGTACCAGGGATCAAATTCAGTGCAACTCTGATACATTTTAGTTGTCAAATGGAAGTTTTTCTATATATTATGGCCCCTAAAAAACCTTTAGAATACTAAAAAGAAACTGAAATTTAGGGAATATTTATTAATTAATGCGTAATCCTTATTATCAAAGTTTCACAAAAGTCGGATGTATTTGAATTTTCACGCAGAGTTCGAGTTCTTTTTTACACGTTTTGCATATAAATTAAATTAAATGTGTACCACATTTGGACACCGTACGCCTAGCAGCTGTGTTTAGAAATGTATAATGATCGGTTAATAAGTTTAGGAGTGAATGTTGTACATAAAATATATAAACATATAAACATAATTACATTTATCAAGATATATATATATATATATATATATATATATATATATATATATATATATATATATCATTGCCTGGGAAAACCTCCAACCGTACACACGCAAACCCCAAACACCGATGTAGACTGAAGGATCAGTCGAAAATTTTGTTCTCCATACGATCAACAAGAAAAAACTATTTTTCTTTACAGAACAATTTATATTCCTACACGTCACAAAATAAATAAATAGAAAAATAAATAATAAAAAGTTATAACACAATATAAACTTTTTTTCACATTATTATTTTATTTTTTTATATACATACTTATATATATATATATATATATATATATATATATATATATATATATATATATATATATATATATATATATAGAGAGAGAGAGAGAGAGAGAGAGAGAAAGAGATAGATAGATACTTAGATAGATAGATAGTTATAGTAGGTAATACAATGCAGTGGTGTAATAAATACATAAATAAATAAATAAATAATTCAACAAACCAGTTTAACTTAACTTAGAAACAGGCGAACAATAAATAAAATAGATTTAAATTAAATAAATTTATAAAATATACGTAATTAAGAAAAGAGAATGGAAGAGGAATATATATTTCATATATATATATATATATATATGTATATATATATGTATATATGTATATATGTATATATATATATATATATATATATATATATATTGTATTTATAAACACGTCCAATTGCATAACTCATTCCACCGTTATGTGTCAATTTGCTTCAGTTTATGTCTATCAATTATACCTCTGCATTGTATTATCTTCTATAAATCACCTTTATATATACACACTAAACAATGCTTCAAGCAAACTAAATTAACCTCTTATACATAAAGTGTAATGACGTGTTTAAAGAGAAACCAACAGAGTGCTCAATTACGTGTGATAGATCATACATATTTTATATTTCAGTAAACACAATACATTGGCTTCCTCATCCATCGATACGTTTAGTTTCACGGAAACACTCAGCTCAAAGGTAACTGATTCTTCTATCGATGTTTTAATCGTGTAACACACTATAGTGCTATGTGTCTGGCTACGAAATGGTTCGACTAAAACTGAGTAGCCGTATATTTTTACATTCAAGTAATAGAGTAACAAGTATTACATATATAAAGGGTAGCTAAATAAATATAATATACAAGTAGTACAACTATAAAGGGTAGCTAAATAAATATAATATACTAATCTAAATGAATAAATGAGAACGTTTTTATTTATTTATCGCTTGTATCTAACAATCTAAATAGGTTACTGTTATCTTAATCAATAATTGTATTTACCTTCCCAGGATGTAAGGTACAAGAGAGGAGGCAAAGCCTGGGAGGGTGGACCTTCTAGAACAGACCATAGACCGGCGTAAACCAAGCCCCGAGGGCCAAGACGATACCAGTTTATGGAGTGTAGTATCCATCGGAAAAAAGTGCAGATAAACGATTAAGAGACAACATTTTGACTGCTTAATTTTTAAACCGTTCATAGTTAATTAACATTTTGTATTAACTATTTGCAATTACATTTGCTTATGTTGTTATCTATATGCAATAGTTTCGTCCATACCAACAGTAATTAATTAAAGGTATTTAATAGATAAATCGGAAAATAACTAAAACACCTCATGTTTAAACAACCGGCGCTCGTACGACCTTACCGAAGGTCGGGCGATGCATAAGCGATAATAGAAAAGGGAGTGGGAGAGTGTGGCCTTTCTCGCTCGCTTTCTCTCTGATCCCTTTCTATCGCCTTCTTTTTTCAGTTTTTACATTTTCCTTGAAAAAAATTGTTTTCATTAGTTAAGTTAATGCCTTTATTGTAAAGTTTAACAACAAACTTATTGGTTAATGTTAACAAAAACATTATCACTATGCTGATTGACAAATTAAAACAATAGTTTAGTCGAATTGTAATCCGTCTCAATTAATTCGTATTTTGATATGCTTGTAGATTACCATCCTCCGCGAAATTACTACCCATCCATACCTGTTTTAGGCGATCACCTGTGAACACTCTGAAAAACTTCAGGGAAATATGAAAATAAAAAAAGTATCATTCTTGAATTTAAAGTGGGGAAAATCTTTTGTATATAAATTATATGTAAAATGATCCCTATTTTGGAGGCCAGTTTAAGAGCAGTTAACTAATTTATTTTTTCTATTTGGGAGGTAGCTACTTTTTTACGCGATTAGATGTCGTTTTATGACCTTGCCACTCGGACTTAGGGTTAATAGTAAAAACTTTTGGTAAGTACCCTAAAAAGATAGAGTGCATAGTACGTTTGATACATATATATATATATATATATATATATATATATATATATATATATACGTTTTTTTCGAGAGGGGGGCATCGGAGGGTAGACATTTGAAAATTTACCCATATTTAATTTTTTAAAATCTTATACATTTTTTTAACTATATGTCCCTTTTTATTTTTATTTTAAGCAATTGATTTTAGTTGTTTACGTTTCCCGTGAAAATTAAATAAAAAACTTTAAAATTATCTAACTAATTAAATACCTTATTTTTATGGTATAAATTAAAATATTAAAAATGTGGATATTATTGTAGATAAACACCAATATCCCGATAAATTGATGTTCTACTTCTTTAGGCGATTACTTTCGAATACCCTAAAACAACTGGCGGAGAGAGAAACAACAAAAATATTTTAGAATTTAGACTGGGTGGTTAGTTTCGCAATTAAATTCAACGGTAAATGATCGTCCATTTTCGAGCCATTCTAGAGTTGTATGGCAGTTTACCATTTTGTCCATTGGAGATGAATTCTGTACGTTATTTGGGGGGGGGGGGTCGATTGCGTGTGGTTTTACGACGTTGCCAATCGAATTTAGGATTAGTGTTAAAAATATATTATTTAACTTCCCTAATAATTTAGAATGACCGTAAAAAACAGAACCTCATTATTCAGCGGGTGTAATTTAGCTGAGTGTGTTAATCTACACATTTACCAAAGTTTGTGATTAAAATTTTACTAATTTTCTGAGTATTTTTTTAATTAACGGCCTCCCATCCCAATTAATTGCTGCGCGGAGGCCGGGTAGGTTTTGCTTGTAAACCATATAATTACATTTAAAATGATAAAAAATCTTAATAACACATATAAATAAATATAAAATAGCAACTCTATCGTCTAATAAAGCTTGTTCATTATTAGAACTGAACGAAACGCTTTTCTAAGGTTAGACTAACATTTGGGAACCGGAAGTGTGTGTTTATATTCAAGTTACATCAGACGGCAAGTAGTAAAACCTAAAGAAACGCTAAAGAAACAATCAATAAGAATGAAACATGAATAACATTAAAAATATTTAAATTATACTGTTATTGTAACTCTTAAACAACGCTTGCTCGGCATCGATTCGGAATGAAAAACCGTTATTTTGTATACGAATACATGATTTAGAGTATGTCGAGAAACCGAACGACCATCCACAGCTGAAAAAAATCCGCATCTATGCAAGTTAAGTTCCCAGTGTTTGCGTAAAAAAAGGTATTGATTAAACTTAAAACTAATGTCTAGCGTTGACTAAAATAATATATATATATATATATATATATATATATATATATATATATATATATATATATATTTTAAAATTGAATCATTGTTTTGTATAGGTTTTCAATTTCTAATATAAAATATTCATACAAATAAATACAATTTATTCATTTTAAAATTGCATCATTGTTTTGTACAGGGTTTGAAATTTCTGATATAAAATATTTATACAAATAAATACAATTTATTCATTTTAAAATTGCATCATTGTTTTGCATAGGTTTTCAATTTCTTATATAAAATATTTATACAAATAAATACAATTTATTCATTTTAAAATTGCATCATTGTTTTGTATAGGTTTTCAATTTCTGATTTAAAATATTTATACAAATAAATACAATTTATTCATTTTAAAATTGCATCATTGTTTTGTATATGTTGACAATTTCTAATATAAAATATTCATACAAATAAATACAATTTATTCATTTTAAAATTGCATCATTGTTTTGTATAGGTTTTCAATTTCTAATATAAAATATTCATACAAATAAATACAATTTATTCATTTTAAAATTGAATCATTGTTTTGTATAGGTTTTCAATTTCTAATATAGAATATTCATACAAATAAATACAATTTATTAATTTTAAAATTGAATCATTGTTTTGCATAGGTTTTCAATTTCTAATATAAAATATTCATACAAATAAATACAATTTATTCATTTTAAAATTGCA
The DNA here is from genome assembly GCA_963556195.1 of Sepiola atlantica. Lineage (NCBI taxonomy): Eukaryota > Metazoa > Mollusca > Cephalopoda > Sepiida > Sepiolidae > Sepiola > Sepiola atlantica. The sequence continues at coordinate 64,108,068 of OY744517.1, read as the reverse complement.
TCATTGTTTGTATAAGTTTTCAATTTCTAATATAAAATATTCATACAAATAAATACAATTTATTCATTTTAAAATTGAATCATTGTTTTGTATAGGTTTTCAATTTCTAATATAAAATATTCATACAAATAAATACAATTTATTCATTTTAAAATTGAATCATTGTTTTGTATAGGTTTTCAATTTCTAATATAAAATATTCATACAAATAAATACAATTTATTCATTTTAAAATTGCATCATTGTTTTGTATAGGTTTTCTAATTTCTAATATAAAATATCCATACAAATAAATACAATTTATTCATTTTAAAATTGAATCATTGTTTTGCATAGGTTTTCAATTTCTAATATAAAATATTCATACAAATAAATACAATTTATTCATTTTAAAATTGCATCATTGTTTTGTATAAGTTTTCAATTTCTAATATAAAATATTCATACAAATAAATACAATTTATTCATTTTAAAATTGAATCATTGTTTTGTATAGGTTTTCAATTTCTAATATAAAACATTCATACAAATAAATACAATTTATTCATTTTAAAATTGCATCATTGTTTTGTATAGATTTTCAATTTCTAATATAAAATATCCATACAAATAAATACAATTTATGCATTTAAAAATTGCATCATTGTTTTGTTTAGGTTTTATTTAATTTCTAATATAAAATATTCATACAAATAAATTCAATTAACACTTGTAGTTAATGCCGAAGAAACGCTTGTAACATCTTCTATCACAAACATTCTTCAATGAAAGAATACAAAAAACGTTTCGAACTGCAAAATATCATTAGACATCTCAAACTAAGCTATAACAACTTTTGAATTTCAGGATACAAGCTTTGCCAGATTTAAATCCTAATATAATTAATTTAGAATCCACACCTTGAGGCTTTTGTCTGTATCCTCGACAAAGCATATCATTCTCTGCTAATGAGTTGTTACGCAGTAATGAAACACTTCCGGCGTTTTACGATCCCAGAATTGGTAGTGAAGACGGTAAAAAACAGAATGTTCACCTCAGAGGGCCTGGCATGCCTGAACCTGATTATTGTTATCTCTAAAGGTCAGTGAGTTAGGCCAATGGAATAAGGATCTGGCGAATTACTCTTTCCGGTCGGTCTTACATAAAACTGGTCACACACACACATACACACACACCCACATATATATGAATATGTATATATAAATATATATATATATATATATATATATATATATATATATATATAAATATATATATATATATATATATATATATATATATATATATATATATATATATATATATATAGAGAGAGAGAGAGAGAGAGAGAGAGAGAGAGAGAAGTATCGCACCATCCAGGTTTTCATAGAAATACACATAATATGTATTTTATTGATCATTAATATAACAGATGGACGATTCTAGTACACGACAGTTTTGAGTGGTTGCCAAATAAAAAAGTCGAGGGTGAAAGATCTGGTGATCGGGGTGGCCACTTAATAAAAGTCAGTGAATGATGCGCGATTGCTGTGTCACCCTGTATATATATATATATATATATATATATATATATATATATATATATATATATATATATATATATATATATATATTAAGAATTCGCAATAAGATTAAGAAAATTACATTTGAGAATTATATATCTACTAGAAAAATAAATGTCCCCGGACGGGTACAATAAATTTCCCGAACAGAACAGTTTTGCACACGTGTCAGACCCCGTTACAAGGATTAACATCAAGTTATAATGCTACTAAACCGTTTCTTTATAATCTTTATTCCAATTGTGACCACAGTCAATAAAATGTCTACAATTTAAGGATGAAGCTTAGAAGATTTCAAGAGGAAATTGAAATTTAAGGAATCTAGCTTAATTGGTGTCCATTGGCTATAGATAAAATTTAATGCAAATCTGAAATATGCTATGTCCATATTATACTCTCTAAAATCACTTATTCCAAAGAAACTGAAATTCAGGGAACATTTATGAATGGATGTATAATACCTATTGTTATAATTTTACAAAATAGTCACGAAGCGCTTCTAACCTTTCGATGCACACTTTATATACAACTAAATTAAGCTCACATTATCCACTCTTACGCCTAGTAGCTGCGTTTCTGTGATCCCAAACTCATAATGATTGGTTAATTATTTTAGGAGTTAATCTTCCGCATAGAAATATATAAACATATACACACAAACTTATATATATATATATATATATATATATATATATATATATATAAATATATACATATATATATATACATATATATATATATATAAATATATATATATATATACATATATATAGATATATATGTATATATATATGTATATACATATATATAGACATATATATATATATACATATATAGACATATATATATATATATATATATACATATATATAGACATATATATATATATATATATATATATGTATATATATATATATATATATATATATATATATATATATATATATATATATAAGTAATGCCAGTCTACCCCTCGATAGCTTCGGTGACAAAAGGCACATACATGAATTTCTTCAGTTGATGATTTCTGGCAAAGATTTATCTATAATGTTAGAAAAGAAAATTTGATCGCTCTCTTTTAAATATAATGTTCTTGTTTGTGCACTAGATGTTCGAGAGATTCAATGAGCTTACAGAGATCACAGAAATTCATTTTTTTCTTATTAAACGCTATTTTCTTCTAAAATTTATCGGCTGCTTGGTTAATAGTTTCGTCAACTTTCGGGCGCTTCCAAAACCTGCCCGAACGTTGACGACGCGAAGTCACGGAAACATGGTGCGTCAGTTATAAGAGTACCTAAAAATCAAGCTTCATGATTGGAATGATTGTTGTCAGTTTACGGCAATATCAAGCTGAAACAACGTTTTACCTGAAATCATCAAAGTTAAGCAACATTTAACCTGGTGTGTAGTCATTTAGGAATAACATGTGCTCGTAATGTGTAAACTAAACGAAACAAAACTGATAAGTGGGTTTAATTAAATGACAATAAATAACTAAGCGATTTTGATTGATTAATTAAATAAAAACAGTGCGATAATGGAACACGCGACTGGTTTGTTTATTTATTTAATAACATAAATATACTTATATACATTTATTTCAACGTATGATTGTGTGCTAACATTCTAGGCCACGGGAGGTAGTATCAGAGTAAAGAAGTTACCATTCCATCTACTGAAACGAGAATTTGGGACGCTGTTTAAATGTGGATGTGTTTAGCACCCGGCATTCTCTTTCCTGTCTCATAAAAATACAGTTTAGGGCGCTGAAATCGTACACAAAATCGTGTATTTTATTTTAAAGTTTAATATTATGAAATAAAGGAAATAACGTTAAATTAGATTAACTCCTCATTAATCCTAAAACAATTTTAACTTAACAACATTGGTTATAACTAATATATATATATATATATATATATATATATATATATACTTTTTTATTTATTTTTGATTTTGATCTTAATAAAAAATATCTGCATCTAACACATGGTTTTTGAAGGCATTTTGCCTCTTTCTTTGAGTGTAAAGTGTATACCTACCGCGATTTAATTCAAATTTAAAAGGGACATTTACACCGTTAAGTCCACACAAGATCGGACATCACTTCTACAAGACCAGGAAGGATTCTTACGAAAAAAAAAAGGTTAATACCTTTTATTTGTCTAAAGCTCTGATTGTTATATAAAGCGAAATTATTAGACAAAAAGTTCAGATAGAGAAAAGAAAAAATATTGTTTTTATTGTTTTATTTTGATTTTGATTTTAATAAAAATATCTAACACATGCTTTTTGAAGGCATTTTGCCTCTCTCGTTGAGTATATATATATATATATATATATATATATATATATATATATATATATATACATATATACGTATATATATATATATATATACATATATACGTATATATATATATATATATATATATATATACATATATACGTATATATATATATATATACATATATACATATATATATATACATATATACATCTATATATATATACATATATATATATATATATATATATATATATATATAACTGTTTATTTATACAAATATAATTGGTTACATATGTGCATACATGTTTCGGTTGTACTCTTCACAGATAATCCACATCTTCAGACCAAAGAAGACAAAGAAGTTTGATGAATTTGGAAACTTTTTTAAAGGATGGGAAATGTTTCTAATTTTCATCGGCCAAGCTAAATATCGGATTGCATTAATTACTTGTAGACTTTTTCAATTAGTTTCTATCTCATTCTATACATTATATATTTATTATATATAAATATATGTACTAATTTTGTCATTATTCTAACGGTTTTTGAATCAACTCGTGACGAATACAAATATACTACAGAGAATGTAATAAACGTACACCGTGTTCATGTTAACATAACTATATACCTTCATCATTCGTTCTTAAACTGCCGTTCCTTTTATTTCTTTTTTTATTACCCACTTAGCTTGGATTCCTTTCTTCTCTATTAAACACTTCAAAGTGTTAATCTAAATACATACATTTTAACGCAGAAAATATGATATTATATATATGTACAAATATATACCTAGACAATAATAAGGGCATATAAACATAAACAAACTCTGATCTTCATAGGAAATACACACATGTGCACACATCTTTAGATACACAAATACACAAATAGACATATATATATGTATATATATATATATATATATAAATATGTATATATATACATATATAAAATAGAACAAACACAAATATATACGCATATATCCATACACAGATATACACATATATACACCTATATACATACATATCCATATATATATATATATATATATATATATATATATATATATATATATATATATATATATATACATATATATATACATATATATATGAATACATATATATACATATATATATATATACATATATATATACATATATATATATACATATATATATATACATATATATATATACATATATATATATACATATATATATACATATATATATATACATATATATATATACATATATATATATATATATATATATATATATATACACGCATAAACATACACGCACACACATGCACATACATAAATACATAGATCGACACATGCATACATATAGATTAAAAAATACACATCCACTCACACATATACATGCATACATACACACACTGCCAATGGATGCGTCTCTTTTTCCACTGATTAGTTCAGCATAATATATTATATATAAATATATGTACTTCTTTTGTCATTATTCTAACGGTTTTTGAATCAACTCGTGACGAATACAAATATACTACAGAGAATGTAATAAACGTACACCGTGTTCATGTAAACATAACTGTGCTTACATTGTGGAAAAAGACTTTCGCATTTATTGACAAAATATCATTTAAAACAATGACAGATTTCATTGTCCACGTGAAACACCAGCATAAAAATTGAGCGAATAAATATAGTTGCCATCTTTATAAAAAAGAAATATGCTACATAAGCAAGAATGATAACTGTCTGTTATAATTTTCTAGTTAAAAAAGATTTTAGTTATCGCTCTTAGCCTCTCTCTCTCTCTCGACTTGTTTAGATAGCAACTATATTTTTACGAACTAAATTTTATTCCGGTGTTTTACGTGTACAGTTAAATTGGACATAGCAAAAGCAAACACTAAGTTGTTGTTTGTTTACTAAAACATGCTTTGCGTTTAAACAAACTAGTTGTTTATGAGTAATGCCGACAACTATTTCATTCTGAATAATTTTCGTGACTCAAATAGTAATTAAGCCTACATAAACAATATTTACAAAGTCCTATTTCAGTCGCATAAATTGAAAAAAAATAAGAGAAAGGACAGCATGGGTGTGTTTCTTTATTGGGGGCGAGAAATATTAATAACAGGAGTTATTAAGAACACTTACAATAAAATATAAAACTTACAACTGAAACATACATTTTATTGGTTTCCATTTTAAGTGGCAAATGTTTTTATTTCAGACTAAAAATGATTAAAAATGAAATTCCAAAAAACTTTTTAAACACTGTTTTTTTTTTAGAAAATATCTTTTATTGCAATTATTAATATAATTATATAGAGTTAAAACGATTACAATATAGAAGAGAATTTGGCGATATAAATTAGAAATGTATATTACAGAATTTAAATTCATTAGAAACTAAAAAATAAATACATATGCGAATAAACAATATCGAATTTTTCTTTCGGCAGGTGAGATATCAGCATATATACCGTATTTCAAATATTTTTCTGTCTTTAGAATAAAATAACCATAGCTCGTTTTGATGCTAATATAGTTAGAAGGGATGGAAAAATCTTTTGCCTTTATTCATCTAAACTAGAAAGGGTACATGGCGTTTCCCGGGGCTCTTCCCCCCCTCCCCCGTAGGCAAAACAAAAGTGTAACAATCTCTCTCTTTCCCTGTTGTCCGATGCAAAAGCTGTCTTTTCCCCCGTCTCCCACAAATCCCTCTCACCCCTGATCTCTTCTGCTCTCCCCGCAATATAATGCCTTACAGCAGAGGCTGGAACATCGCTTTACGCCTAGTTTTACTGTTTATTTATAAATTATCATAGAGGTATTTAAGGGGTGATAACAATGTTAACAGAAACAATAGAGAATCTGCCGTTTCATGCGAGGATTTTTTTTTTAAAACTTAAGAAATTATCATGACTAATATTTCCGAGTCTTTTAATTACATTAGAAAACTTCTTAATAAAATAAAGAAAAGGGTATTTAAAGACATAGCATCTAAAAGATTATAAAACCCGGATATTATATATAGGAAAAGAAGAACTTCTTCAATGGTATGAGTATATCATGGATATTATCGATACAAAATTATACAAGCCACCTGTTGAGGGTATAAAAAATAAACCTCGAAATGTTTGTGTAGTCCTGTATGAACATAAAGGATTTGATGATATAAATCTGCCTAAAATATTTAATAATCCAGAAATCATTCAATCACTGCCCAATGGACTTAAAAAAGAGGAACAGAAACCAATAGTAACATATAAACTAGGACAAACTATACGGAATACGGTTTTTTACTATAAAGAAACTGTAGAGAATTTAAATATTAATGATAATGAGAAAATGTATATACCATGATGTTAATGTGAATCCTCCCCTTTATCTAATACTGACATAGGGCATATAATTACCGGTAATCTAGCGATAGCTAAAAATTCTAAGTTAAGAAAACTTCTAAGTAAAAGGCCAAACTATAGAGAACCTAAATGTTTAAATTATGTGAAATGTGTTAAGGGAATAAATAAAGCGTTAGATAATTTCACTGCATCCATGGCAAAAAAAGCATAAACTATTACACTCTACATGTGACGCATGGAAAAATAATGTACTTAGATTCGTAAATAAAAAAAGTAGAACGTTTAAAAAAATTTAAACACCCTAAAAAACGAATCCCCTCCTTAGAAATCCACAAATAACTACGGAGCTTGAAATGCTTCAACATAGATTTGTAATAGTTCCTATTGATAAGACGACAAATAATGTAGCTTTTATCTGTAAAAAATATTATATACAACGCTTTTGCTAGAAGTAGGAATAATAGGTGAAGCTTCAGATACTGATAAATTAAGTAATAGTAAAGGCGATGATATTATTATAAACAATACTCTTATTTGTGAAAAATTAGGATTAAAATTAGAAGAAAAGTACAAAAAACCTCTATGTATGTATTGGATACCTAAAATGCATAAAACACCAGTTGGCGCCCGTTTTATTGTTGCCTCAAAAATGTGCATCACTAAACCTTTAAGTAAAGCTGTATCTAAAGTCTTTAAATTTATTATAAATCAAATAAATAATTTCCATAAAAAAGTAAATTCTATAGTAATATAAACCTATTTTGGGTGATAAATAATTCAGATCTAGAAAAAAAAATTGGATCGTATTAATTCTCGTAAACAGGCTAAATCAATCTCGACATATGATTTTAGTACATTATATACAAAAATACCACATAAAGAACTCATTAAAAAATTAGGTAATACTATAGATTTAGCTTTTGCAGGAGGAAAAGGTAAATGCATAGACTTTGCAAAATCTAAAGCCTTTTGGTGTTAAACAAAAAATGGTAAGACAAGTGTGTTCAAAACTGGTGTGACAATGCTTATAAGTCACCTTATAAAAGAGAGTTACTTTCAAATAGGAAATAACGTACTACTCCAAACAATAGGTATTCCAATGGGTTTGGATCCTTCTCCATTTTGGGCAAATCTATATTTACATAGACTTGAATATATGTATATATCAGCATTAATAAAAAACGATATATCTAGAGCGTATAGTTATCATGGATGTAGGCGATATATTGACGACCTTGTTTGCATTAATGATAGCGATGAGTTTGCAAATACTAAACATTTAATATATCCTAAACAGTTAAAATTAAACTGTGAACATAAGGGGACACAAGCTACTTTTACTTGATTTGGATATAAAAATTGAAGATACAATTTATCTATAAACTGTTTGATAAAAGAAATTCATTTCCTTTTCGTATCGTACGGATGTCACATGAAAATAGTACCTGCCCTGTGTATATATTTTACGGGAGTGTTATGTCCGAATTTCTGAGGATTGCTCGTGTTACCTTAAAATTGGTAGATTTTATGCCCCCAATTTCTGACCTAATAATAAGAATGATTAAACAAGGTGGCGATCAGAATAAAATATTTAGACAATTAAATAAGGCAATTACTCGCCATCCCGATGCTCTTTAGTCTTATCAAATTAATCAAAGTAAATTGATAGAACAAATCCAAAGCTATCTAAATATAAATAAAAATAATGTAGAATATGTATAAATATATATATAACACATATACTAATTATATAAAAAAAAATAGTTACGTTTAATAGACAATAGAAAGGGATGAAGAAGGAAAGAAATGTTAAATAAGTTAAAAAAGATGAGGAAAGAGAAAAAATCAACAGTTAGCTTATAACGCCGATTGGAAACACTGTGAGTTTAAAAAAGAAGAAGAAAGAGAGAAAGGATGGGCAGTTGGCTTATGAACGCCGGTTGGGGGCGCTGTGGGTTAAAAAAGAAGAAGAAAGAGAAAAATCAGCAGTTAAGCTTATGAACGCTGTAAGTTGACAAGGAGGATTAATATTTATTTGAAATTGATGTCAAGGAATTGAACAACAAAAGAGGAGGAGGAGGAGGGGGAGAAAAATGACTAAAAGTATATATATGTATATATATATATATATATATATATATATATATATATATATATATATATTAGGGGAGGTCGATTTTGAAACTGTAAATAATCGCACTCGAAGAAAGTTGCCAAATAATGTCAAAAGTCACCACAAGAAATATTTTTCTTCAAAACTTTGTATTTATTTGAGCATTGCAACTTTAAGATCAAATAAATCGAGATTTTTTATCACTGCCTAGATTTCACCGGCAGATGTGTCGCCTTAAATTAAACCCGGGTTTTAACAAAAAAAAGTAATACATTACTTAATAACAAATATTTTAAAGTTTATTATTCCTTTTCTTAAGAAATTAAATGTACATATTCAAATTAAAAAGCAATAAACCACTATAATATTTAATTTTATATATAAATAATTATTTATTTACATAGGCGTTTTATTTATTAGATATTTTTTATGGTATTCACCGGTTGAAAATTCAACGAGCGAATTTGAGTTCCCGTGTTGATTCTGTGTTTTGTAAACACTGTTTACACATTTAATTATCACAAATATATATTGAATTGTCGAGCGCTGGCTTATCTAATCCCACTTTCCCGACCTTTTGTCACACTTTACCTTGTGGGAGTTAGATAAATAAAAACTAGTTCAGCCAGGGGGTTTTACCCCACCAAATAAACCGGTATCGTCCGGGCCTTTGGGTCTGGATTCACGCCCGTCTATTGGGGCTTGTCCGTCCTGTGCAGTTCTAGGAGGTGCACCTCCCAGGTTTTGCCTTCCCTCTTTGGGGAGGAGTAAGTTTATTGCTTACTGTCTGAGGCGGCCTTACCGGGGAATGCCGACGGAGCTGCCCAGGTAATTTTTAAATGGCCAGTGTGCTCACCTCTCGAGCACTGGCTTTCTCATCCCACTTTCCTGACCTTGTGTCAATCTTACCTTGTTGGGGGTAGATAAATAAAATCTAGTTCAACCAGGGGTTTTTACCCCACCAAATAAACCGGTATCGTCCGGGCCTTTGGGTCGGGATTTACGCCCGTCTATTGGGGCTTGTCCGTCCTGTGCAATTCAAGGAGGTGCACCCTCCCAGGCTTTGCCTTCCCTCTTTGGGGAGGAGTAAGTTTATTGCTAACTGTCTGAGGCGCCCCTACAGGGGATTGCCGACGGGGCTGCCCAGTCAATTTTTTAATGGCCAGAGTGCTCACCTCTATAGCGCAGGCTTATTTAATCCCACTTTCCTGACCTTGTGTCACATCTTACCTTGTTGGAGGTAGATAAATAAAACTATTTCAGCCAGGGGTTTTTACCCCACCTAAAATATTATATGTATTGGAGTTGATGGGAGAATGGATAAGGACACATTGATATATAGGAAATTGTGGATGAAAATAGACAGAGAATTATGAAAAAAACTAAGGGACCAGAACACCATTTAACTTTTACAAAAGAAACACCATGTGAAAGTAAATATCTAACACAGAGTTCTTACTAATAGTGGTGCAACAGGTGCTGTTCATGCAGATCAAGTGGTGGATGTTTTGCATGAATTCCACAGTGAGAACAGTATCAAGGCTATACTTGTTGACAACACTAATACCAACACAGGTTGCGAAGGTGGAATGGTTGCAATTTTAGTAAAAAAAAATTTTTTTAAATCTTCACACAATTGGTTGCTCTTTGCATCATAATGAACTACCTTTCAGAGCCCTTTTTAAAAACATAGATGGTTGCGCAAAGGGCCCTACAACATTCAGTGGCCCTCTGGGGAAATTATGCTCAAATGATTGCCATGATTTACCCCAAATATCATTTTCCACTATTAGAAATCCTCTAGAGTCAATTTTTAAAATTGATGAAATACATGATCTTAGTTCTGACCAAAGACTCACAGTAGGTATTTCTAGAGGTAAGGTTGACTCTAGATAGGCCTCCTGGAAAATTGGTCCTTTAAACCAAGCAAGATGGTTAACTTTGGCCATCAGGCTCATGTGTTTATAGACCTGTTGTGCATACCCACAAAGGCACACAACAAAACTACACTATGTAGTAAATTTTATTGTAAATGTGTATGCCACTTCTTGGTTTGAAATTAAAAGAAATAGTAAATTCCACAATCAGTAAGTGCACATTTTTAATATGATCCAGAGGCTTAAGGAGCCGCCTCAGGAAATCCAAGATATCACATTTAGAAATATACAAGGTAATACATTTTGTTTATTGCCTGAAAACTTTCTATATTCCATGGTTAAATCTGAGGAGATTGAAGTAAGAGAAGAAGCTTTAAAAAGAATTTTGGCCATTAGGTAAGTAATATTTATTCATATATCTCTGACTCAATTATTTATTCCAATTTATAGAATGATTTTTAAAGATTTTATCTAATTTCACCATAATTATTAAAGCAGTACAGATTGGAATTTTTTAATAATTCAATTAATTAATTTGTTCTTTCAGGAGTGAGGAGTCAACCAGAACAAGATTAAAAAGAATACCACCTATTAATGTTAATGCCACACATTGGACACAATTAATAGATTTAAAATTATGCGGCATTTTTGAACCACCAATTACGGAAGATTTTACTGAATCTGAACTTCGAGAATCGTTGATGAATGGAACCAAGCTTGACTTGCCAGATTTGCCCTCACATTCTCAGGGCGTGGAACGGGCAGTTAAGTTAATAACAGAAGCTTCACAAACTGTATATGGTTTTGAAGCAAGGCATCAACACATTACAGCCAAAGTTTTGAGTCAGAAATTGAGACCAGCATTTTTGTCTAAGGGGTCTTATATGGAGCAATTTGACTCTCTATATTAAGCTCCATTAAAATAGTGTTAGGTTTTTCCTTATTTCTTTGCTTGTTATATTTTCACTTATAACAGAAAAAAATCATTTTTTTAGGTATTCAAATATTACTGTTTAATTCATAACGTTAAAAGGTAGTTTACAAAAGCATATACTGAGAATAAGGGGGGGGGGCTAATTTTCAATTTGAAGATTTCTTTAATTCATATCATTTTTATAAAATAAAAGGACATTCCCTGATTTTAAATGCTAACATTATTTGGTTTTCACACCAATATTCAAGCAAATCTTGCAAAAACGAGGAATTTTCAGTATATTCTTGTCTACGATCTTTGATACCAAACGCTCAAAAAACCGCTGAAGTTTTTGATCTAATTTTTTGCATGAGTATTTAATAGGTCTATATACAACTTTCGGTACGTGCCTTTTTTTAATATTTTTTAAAAAGTGTAAAATCGACCTACCCTAATATATATATATATAATTTAAAAAATCTTTTTAATGGATTCGTCTACACACTTAAAAATGCAGAAACATTTTTGTAAGTAACGGATAAAGTTTATTAGACAGACGAACAACACAGGCAAGGAGGACTTTTTTCTACTTTTTTTTGATAACTAATATAAGTTAGCAAAACATTTATACGGTACAAAACTTAGGTTTAGTATACAGAACGTTTATCTTTTTGTCTTTTAAGGGAAGTGGGGTCTGATCAACTCTGCTGGGAAGTCATGAAATTAAATACTGTCTTGTTTTTAAATTCCCGAAACAGTTTTTCATGGTAAACAACTGATGATCCCTTAAATAATGTTAGAAACAAACTAATATAATAACTGAAAAAGTTAAATTGACTTACATGAGTGATTTTCCACTGAACGACGTGGGACTTACGGTTTTTTTGGTTTTTTTTATATATAGTTTTAATGGTTGAGAAACTTCCAAGACTATATATATATATATATATATATATATATATATATATATATATATATATATATATATATATATATAGTTGGCTTGTACGTGTGTGCAGTGTATTTGTAGCAGGATTATAAGATTACTTTTAATACACACACTGCAAGATTTATTACATGTACCACCCCTCTCAGGGAAGTGTTAATATCTCACAAGTCACAATCAATTAAAATACATGAAATACATATAGTTCCAGATTGTAATCAGCACTATCAAATATTATGTTTTAATAGATGTATGTATATATATAAACATATATATATATATATATATATATAATTGAAAATATATATATATATATATAGTAATGTATTGATCTACAGACAGCTATTTCGTCGTTTAATAACTGGCACGTGTGCCTAAACGCAACAAGTATATAAATCGCGAGATGCGAAATCCGGACGCCAGGCCCTATCAACGGTGACCAACTAGTGTCGGATGTTTTAATATCTGAGCTAACGAACCCGCTGCTGCATTGTTCTTTGCGATACGGATTGTTTTGTTTCACAGCATATCAACCATTTTTCGGTTATTTATACGGCATTTATATGTCTTTAAGTATTTATTCATGGGTGTTTGGTTTGTTTTTTGTTTTTTTTAGCGTCAGGGCAAATCGACCCTTTTCGGGTTATTTAATGCTTAATCCGGTCTTTTGGTAAAAGTTTTTTTATGTTTCAAGTTCTTTATATGTTCAAATATTTAGTCATGGTGTTTGGTTTGGTTGTTTTGTTAAACGGCATATCAACTTTTGAGTTTTTTATATGTTCAGGTATTTCATGGTGTTTGGTTTGAATATTTAGTAGAGGAAAAACGTTGTGTTTGTTTTTGGCTTTGAAGAACATGTTTGAGTTTAACAAAGAAAAAGGAAAAGAAACAATTTCATTAACCTTTGGTGCATTTTTTGGTCAGGCAGCCGGTATCTTCAGCCAGATTTCACGGAAGAGTATTGCGGTATGTTACGTTTCGTGGAAAGAGTCATTTCCTCCACCAGACCATCGTATCATTCTAATTACGATTTTGAATAAGATCCCTTTCTTTAATGTTGTGGTTTTGTTACTTCCTTATGAGTTTGGGTGACATAAAATTTAATATCATCAGTACTTTTGTATAGAAATGCAAGCTACCAAACGATGATGGTCAATGGTCATTAACAATACATTCTAAATGAAAATACCTTTAATGCACACTGTTCAAGAATACACGATCCAGAAATGTATCATGTAAAACCGCAGGGTTAAGTAGTTTCGGGGCTTCCTGTCCAGTTTTAGAATTAATTAAAGGTTAATATGTTCCATCTGAAAAACACACCTATAGACACTTTGTCTACATGTACTTATCTTCTTATTCATTCTTCTTCTTCTTCTTCTTCTTCTTCTTCTTCTTCTTATTATTATTATTATTATTATTAGTAGTAGTAGTAGTAGTAGTAGTAGTAGTAGTAGTAGTAGTAGTAGTAGTAGTAGTAGTATGTATGTATGTATCTACAAGGAGTTCTCACACAGGCAGTAATCAGTGATTGCGCACTGATAATCACCAGTGGTGCTCCCTAGCGTCTGAGTGACAAGTGCCCCCAGATTTCCACTGATATCAACCTCTTTCGATAACTGCTGCAAATGAATTTGCGTTATCACAACAGACGCATACCATCGATTTCTCATTTGTAACGACCATTGTCCTTCCCTCGGATTTGAATGGCAATAACCCTCCCCCATGTCCCAGTGCTCTCCGCACTCTTCCAACAGGGGTTTAGTTAGTGCTCCTTCCTTCAATATTCAAAACACGAAACCACGTGCACATATTAAGACTTGTTTTCAACTAACCGTCACTTCGAGACGACGCACGGACTATTGTCTCCAAGAAAAAGCAGATATGCTTCGATTAGGAAAGATAATCCAAAGAAAAAAGAAAGGAAAATGTATTTTTTTTTCGAATGGCAATTTTCCCCGTAAACTAAGGTTAAAAATAAATCTATGTATTAAAAAAATTACATTGTCTAGTTTTGTTTTAAATTTGTTAAATGTTCAAATTCGAAACAATGTTTAAAAAATGTGACTATTTCGTTAATATATATATATATATATATATATATATATATATATATATATATATATATATATAGAGAGAGAGAGAGAGAGAGAAAGATAGATAGATAGATTCGAATATATATCTTTTAATTCCTTTACTTTTGTCCTTTTTTTAATTTTTTGTTCTTTTTGTCACCTCATTCTTGACCACCAATCAGAGGCCATCATACACCGTCACACGTACAGGTGCGTTGCCCTCCAATTCCTTTGTCTTTGTTTTCTACACGGGGCACCGCCCCCTCTATCTTCTCACACCATCTTCCGTCCTCAGTATCCGCATGATGATCTTGCTGTCACAAATCATTTCTGGATCCCCAACTTGTGACAGTTCGAAAACGACCGGCGCCGAATTGTCTGGCCACGTGCTATACTCACCACCCCCACAACCGGACAATAATAAATTCTGTCACCGCCCTGTACGCAGAGAAATCACTTCAATCGACTTACCCTAATTATAAGTGTATTATTATTATTGTTATTTACTTTTCTTGTCAGTATTATCTTTTGTTTGGGTCTCACGATGGTCGATACACAACACAAAGATTATTGACGATAGTAAACCAATCGAGTAATTTCAATACTTTCAAATCGTTTGTACGCACGTCAGGTGGTGTGAGGATTTTATGTCTTCGTTATTAAATAATACGAACGTTTTGATGTGCATTATTGTTTATAGATTGTAATATTTCTAGAACAAAATAAACAATAATTACAGAGAGTTAAACGTTTGATTAATACTACATACATAGAATTTAGCGGTCGGTACATGCATTTTTAGCGTCTTCAAATTCCTCTGGTTACTCGAACATTTTCTGCATACGTTCATTGTAATTATATTCTATCTTTTATTTAATCACGTGGGATATAAAGGTTTTTAACTTATATGCCAGTTCCGGAATTTGAAGAAAGTACGTAATGTTGTATCATACTAGATGGGAGCATTTAACCGCTGTGTGGATAATACGCCCCAATACATCTCGTAAATAAGGAAAGTGGATATCGATAGTTTAATGTGATAAAATATATTAATTTAAGTGGGTATCTTTTTTTTTTATTATTATATCAGTGTACCTACCGGTCTATCAGAAAACAATGTAAACAAATAACAGTTGTAACCCCCCTCCTACCTCACTGAAAAAAGAAATACCTTTCAGAACACCTATTGAAGGGTAATATAATAGCATGGTCATTGTTTGTTAGTTAGATATTACATTAGTAGAAATATTCTCTTATAAGACAGTGTAGAATAAGTGTTGCTATGTTTGCTGGAAAAATAGCTGTATGATTCTACCGCTTCAGAATGTGGCTGACTTGTGATTACACCCTCTTCTTATTTAAGCGTAAGATACATCATAAGATTCGGTGCTGCTGTCATATCTGGGAAAGTACTCCTTTTCTTGCCTTGATAGAGTACAAAATAGAATTCGAAATCTAGTGAGGGGGGTGATCTCTTCTGTTCTCTGAATTTTTTTTTTATAATAGAAGAGACGTTGCTTGCATTTGTCTTCTTCGTGTTTATTTCTATGGAAGCTTCTCGACCGAACTCCAATCTCTGGTTTTCACCGCGTCTTATTACCACAACTGAAAATAACTTTTCTTTCTTCCCTCGTATGCGTTGCGTCAATCGAAATTTCCATGAAGAAAGTTTATTTTCAAAGAACTCCGCACAGCTGGACTGCATTACTGCTGGCTATAACATGGACGTTTTATTAATCTTCCTTCCACAGCGTTAAGATGTGACCCAAGGTCGGGAAAGTGGGATTTGAAAAGCCAGCGTCCGAGTAGGTGAGCATTCTGGCCTACAAAAAATGCCTGGGCAGCCCCGTCGGCATTCCCCGGTAGGGGCGCCTCAGGCAGTAAGCAATGAAATTACTCTTCCCCAAAGAGGGGAGGCAAAGCCTGGGAGGGTGGGCCTCCTAGAACTGCACAGAACAAACCTACAAACCGGCGGAATCAAGACCCGAAGGCCGAGACAACACCGGTCTATAGGTTGCAGTATCCATCGGAACAGATACTACACTTGGCCAAAAGACATGGCCGTCTTCAAATCCAATGTCAACTAATCCCTGATATAAACCGCCACGTAAGTAAGCAAACCTTTTTCATTCGATTATTCATTTTCAATCCTTCCTATAATGTTCTTCATAATTAAACCAGCAATCTATTCATCTCATAAACCCTAGTCCCTGAGTAGTGTTTGGCCTTGATAAGTGGTTACTCATTGCAGATTGTATAATTTACATTGTTTGACATTGGATTAAATTATCACCATATATAAAAGTAGTAAGAAATTGTTTCGTTTAATCGTGAAACGTCGATAGAAGTAATGTTAATTAATTAAAACGTTGAAGTTTAAACGCACTCGAGTACAGACCTTCTAGATAAAGGCGTTGTATAACGCATGCTGTCAATGAGGATAGCCAGAAGCAATTCCGAGATGAGTAAATAAATACATAGCCTTGTTCTTCATCGTCCTTCTTTCGTAAAGGTCCCAGCTACCTGTCGCAGAGTAGTATCAAGATAATAGCTTCAAATTTCGTTACTAAAGGTGAACAGCGTATTTACATCCATATTTCGCTATTAAAGGTCTGCACAGCATGTACGCATGCGTGTGTCAATATGACTTGTCCACATCCTAATCCCGAGGTACGAGTGACTGGCCTAAAGCACGCAAACCTTAGCGAAATCCCTATCATTTGATCAGTGTTGCCCTTTAGTGCTTTCCGACGGAATAAATGCCAGCTACGGCGAAGATGACAAGAGATTAAACTGCACGATTTATGTATTATTGACCTGATACTATAGCGGGGCGGAACCCCTGTTTTTGATGGGAAGTTGAGACACGCCTTTCGGATTATCAACGCTTCTCGGAGGTATGTATGGACTTATCTGTGGAAAAAAGCAAGCTTGTCACCTATCACAATTAGTGAAGCTTTGTCAAACTTTAAACATTTATAGATCATTATTTTCAGACAATAGATATCGATGGTGATATTATTGATCACGTATTTTTATAGGACACTCTGTCCGTCTGTCTAGTCAATCGATCGGCCGGTAACGCGTTGGTTTGAAATCGCATTTTATTCGCTATCATTGGTAGATTGAAGAGACGGGGGACATAACGAGGGTCGGTGTTTGAATGGAACAGCTTGACTGATATCTTAAGCGTCAGATGTGACCCCAAACGGAAGTCGACAAAACCAGGTGACTCCCGAGCGGAGATGTTATGTCTCTTGGTTGGCGATATTTTAAGCAAGAAAGACGTATCCAGGTGCCGTTTTTAATATGGGTGCAAACACGCACTATGTACTAGGCGTAGTGGGACGAGCTATCCGTCTATCTATATATCTGTATTTCCCTCTGGCAGACGTGTACGAAAGTAAGCCGTCGATTTGATTTTTTCTGTGACTGTTCTTCTCTTTGTAATGAACCTTTATTAAGAACTAAACATCGGCGTTCGAGTGAGTGTATCCACAGACAAACAAGCACCTAGGTTTCCTATGACGACACGGGTGTATAATGGTTAATACATGCACCGATACGTGAAAATACAACAGACGCAGCTAACATGAGATACGTCTATAATAAACTTTGTTTATAGGTCGATCTCTCCCGCTTAAGTTTGAAACACAAATGTCCATCATATTGGATGCACGCATCTTGAAAATTGTTTCGTTCTTTTTTCATGTATTAACGAGTCACTGCTTATCAAGGCTGAAAGGCCACTCGAGGATAATGGTTAACGAGTTTGTCTGTGGACGGTGAGACAATACCGTGAGGATTAGTAACAATGGTTGCAATTGGACAGAATTTGCTTATTTAAGAGGACGGTTCAACAAGAATTTGTTTGCATTGGACTTGAAAACAACTCTGTTGTAGTCAGCTGGGAAGCGGCCCTGCGTTATGGCGTTCCATAGAGGGTTCTGTTTGTTTCCATAGCTTTACAGGATGAACTGTCTGGCCGGACCATCAAGTTTTACTTTAATAACAATTCATCAACACACCTCCTAACACCATAATTATACATCGCTGTATCTAAACCACTGAAGATTGCTAGAAACTAAAGAAAGCATTGAATTTAAGTAAATAAATGAAATTAATTAATATATGTATGTTTCGATTAACGAAACGGCTTTCACTTGAATTAGCATGTAAAGCCATAACTACGAACAGTAGAATAATAATTTAAAAAATAATAATAATTATAATAATAATACCACAGCAACAGACACCGTTCCAACGAACAACTCAGGAAGCATCGACACCAGAAACAAACAGACAAGAAAAGAAAAGTGGGAAGAAAAACAACTACATGTACGTTTCAAAAGACTGACAAGATAAGACATGCACGAAAATAGATGGGCATGACTCGCAAAAGAAGACCTGAACAAAGAAACGGACTCCCTACTGACGGTTGCACAAAACAATGCTATTATGACCAACTACATTAAAGCTGAAATAGATACAACTCAGGAAAACAATAAATGCAGATTGTGCAGACAGGGAGACAAAACAGTAAATCACATAAAAGTGAATGCCCAAAACTGGCCCAAAAAGAATACAAAAATAGGCATGACTGCGTGGGGAAAGCACTACACTGGGAGCTATCCAAACAAATGCATTTTGAACACTC
Organism: Sepiola atlantica; assembly: GCA_963556195.1. Classification (NCBI taxonomy): domain Eukaryota; kingdom Metazoa; phylum Mollusca; class Cephalopoda; order Sepiida; family Sepiolidae; genus Sepiola; species Sepiola atlantica. The sequence continues at coordinate 64,088,274 of OY744517.1, read as the reverse complement.
TGATAAATGGTACAAACATAAACTAGAGACAGTACTCGAAAACGAAACACACAAAATCCTTTGGGATATAGAGGTACAAAACAGATGAACTCATACAAGCAAGGAGACCGGATGTCATAATAGTCAACAAGAAAGAAAAATCCTACCAAATCGTAGAGTTTGACGTCCCAGCCGACCACAGAGTGAAGACCTAGGAGGCAGAAAATCGAAGCACATACAGTGAACTCGCCAGAGAATTGAATCGGATACGGAGTATGAAGAAAGTAAATATAATATCAATAATCGTAGGACCACTAGAAACAGTTCCGAAGAACCTGGAAAAAAGACTGCGAGAAATTCGACTCAACGCACGGCAATGATAAAAACAGCTGAAATCTTGAGGAAATTCCTTGAATTTTCCACATAAGCCATGAAGACTAACCAATCACATGCAAGGAGCAATAGGAAGAAAACAAAATCAGATAAAGAAAACTACAAGAACCCAAGGAACAGAAACTGCAAGAAATCACATAAACTACCCTCCGCCAAAAAAGGGATGGCACCAGCCCTGGTTGATACCACATAAAACAGTCGTGCAGGGTCCAGGAGGATGGAAAACCCGAGGAGGGATAGCACTAACCAGACCTCCGATGAAAGAATGCAGAAAGAACTGGGACATTTGAAAGGCTTATTGCCATCCAAATCCAAGAGTAGGCCAATAGTCGTTGCCAACGAGAAATCCATGGTAAGCGTCTGTTGTGATAAGGCAAATCCATTTGCAGTAGTTATCGAAAGAGGTGGAGAGCACTAGAAATCTCGGGGAACTTGTTGTCACTCTGACTCCAGGGAACACCACTGATGATTACCAGTGAGCAATCCCTGATGACGGCCTGTGTGAGAAATCCTAGTGGTAGTAATAAAAAATATATAATATTAATAATAATAATAATAATAATAATAATAATAATAATAATAATAATAATAATAATAATAATAATAATAATGATAATAATACTACTAATAATAATAAAAATGATAATAAAATAGCGTCTACATTAAATAATTGTCACAGAGAAAATAGACAAATGTTTGCGGGGGCGAGGACTAACATATAAGGTACTTAGCCGATCAACTTACTATTTTATTATTCCTTATAATAATATGAAAAAGTAAAGAAAAAAGTAAAAAATATACAAAATACAAAAGATACAAAAGACACCAGTAAGATACTTACAAATAGTGATCAATATACTGCAACATGTGAAAATTGTGCATTCCTCACCAAATTCAATAATACACACTGAACATGCACATGCATATACACTTACATACATATGCGCATACATATATACATATACATACACACATGTATCCATTTGTATCCAATTAAATATATATATATATATATATATATATATATATATATATATATATATAAACTTCACCAGAAAAAAACATGTATGCAATTGTTATTCAGGAAGAATAACTAAATTAAAAAAGAATTACATACATAAATACGGAATCAAAATGAACTCCGAATCAATAGAGATACGTTGATACTGTACTTAGTTCATGAGTTGCATTAGGTCTTAATGCATCAGAATTTTCCCTCTTTGGCGCCCTACGCATGTTGTGGACCTCGTTTCTGAAACAGGAAAACCATCTAGATATTCTTTTTTTCTATCACTATTCTATCAACCTTTTTCCAGTGATTCTTCTGTTAAAGTGTTTTTTTTTAATTTCTGAAGAATAACAGGTCGATTTAGTGCTTTTCTATGAGTAAACGTGTATTACAGCTTAAATAAAGATAACATCGATAAAACATGAACGTAAACGAAATATACTATTTATGTCAACAAATAATATATATATATTATATATATGTATTTATATATATATATATATATATATATGTATTTATATATATATATATATATATATATATATGTATTTATATATATATATATGTATATATATATATATATATGTATTTATATATATATATATATATATATATATATATATATATATAGAGAGAGAGAGAGAGAGAGAGAGAGAGAAATATAAAATTACATGAACAATATTACAGTCTAGTATACTGTAATATTGTTTATGTAATTTTATAAATGCTCTTCTTGCTATTGAGCACTTTTGAAAATATTGGTGTTATGTTCATTTCATAGACGGATTTAAACTTGATTGTTTAATATATATATATATATATATATATTTTAACATGATTCACCCCAAACAAGGCAGGACGCCACTGTAAACGTAAGGGGCTACTGTAAACGTAAGGGACTACTGAGAAAAGAGTGAAAGGGGAGAAGAATTGGTGGTTCAGCTTAAATTGGGATCTGAGCAGCGAGATGTCTGTTTACATTAGTTTTAAATTTCTGCATGTCAGTACTGTCGGAGAAACAGGAGGCAGAGAGTGAGTTGCAGAGGCCAGCAGCACGAGGAGAGAAGCTATTTGAGTAGAATGCTCTCCGGCATCTGGGGACCTCCACAGTGAATGAATGAGATTTAGTAGAATGTCGAGTGTGTCTAGTGAATTTACGTCGAGGGGGCACCAGAGTAGCCAACTCATCGGAGCATAATTCATTGAAGTATTTGTAAAACAAACACAAGGATGCCACATTGCGGCGATGGGACAGGGGCTGGAGCTTAGCTGACAGTGAGGGACCTATTAGGTTGACGACTCTTTTTTGGACTTTGTCAAGGTGGGAGAGACTAGTAGATGATGCACCAGCCCAGATGTGGCAACAATACTCCATGCATGGGCGAATGGTGGCTTTGTAGAGATACACGATAATGTCAGGTGTAAGGAGTCCACTAGCACGGTAGAAGGAGCCAACCTTCTTTGCGGCAGCCTTGGCAATGTCTTCAATGTATGTGTTCCAATTTATGTTACCCGTGAAGGTTAGGCCAAAGAGTTTGAATGATGAACTCTCAGGTAGGGTGTTATTTGCCATGACAATCGGTGGTTGGAGAGGCTTCTTGTAGTTGTTGACGGAAAGGAGCTTAGTCTTTGCGGCATTAAAAGTCACCAACCATTTATGGCCCCAATCCACTACAGCCTGGAGGTCATTTTCTAAGGATTCAGCCATTGCCTCAGATATGATCGCGTCTGTTTTGCCAACATGGCGAGAGTAAACTTGGTGTCGTCAGCAAATAAACCAATCTCAGACACTATGTCATCAGGGAGATCGTTTATATAGATCAGGAACAACAAAGGTCCAATAATAGATCCCTGGGGCACACCAGCATTTATGTCATGTTGCTTAGATGAACGGCCATCGAGGACAACCTGGATTTTTCTTTTGTTTAGGAAGGATCTAATTATATTAAGCAGTTGCCCAATAATACCGTATGAGCGTATTTTCAGGAGAAGCCCTTTATGCCATACCTTGTTTAAAGGCCTTGGATATATCAAGCGCTACTGCCCTAGCTTCACCTGCCTTGTCGAGTGTATGATACATGCGTTCAGAGATGACCGTTAAGATGTCTGCAGTAGATCGTGCTTGTCTAAATCCATACTGGCGGTCAGATAGAAGTTTAGCATTAACTAAGTGACGTACTATCGCTAGATTGATTAAGGATTCAAAGATTTTGGCAAAGATCGGCAGTAGACTGATTGGGCGGGAGTTCTGAGGGCCGGTTCTATTCCCAGAACTCTTGTAGACTGGTACCACAGAAGCAATTTTCCAGCTATCGGGGAAGCAAGATTCGGCTAGGCATTTATTGTAGAGTTTGGAGAGGACAGGGGCCAGTTCAGCAGAGCATTTCTTTATTACTATTACAGGTATAAGATCAGGCCCACAAGCTTTAGAGGTGTCAAGCCTTTTTATGACGTCTCTGACCTGGGATGGGGTGATGACCAGGTTATCAAGTGTGGCTTCAGTCCGCAATGGTAATTCAAGGAGAGGGTGGTTACCTGAGTCTAAAGTAGAGTTAGAAGCGAAACGCTGTGCAAGTAGTTCAGCCTTATCAGTGGCCGTGCAAACGACATAATTGTGGTTTGAAAGTGGGGGAATCGTAGATTGACCATTATTCACTACACTATTGTAGATTTTCCAGAAATCGCGAGTACCTAGTTTCTGTGACTGGATGCGTTTTTTTGTTAACTCATTATACCTTCTCTTCGCTTCGCATATCACGGCCTTGCAATTGTTTCTTGACTCTATAAATTTATGCCTATTAGTAGCTGACTTATGGCGGCCGAATTTACGGAATGCTTGTTGCCTCTCAGAAATGGCAGCTGCACATTCCGAAGTGAACCATTGAGGAGAGTGGGGTTTGCTAAAGAATTTTCGCATGGGGACATAGGCTTCACTGCCTGCTTTGACCCATTCAGTTAATTCGTTTGCACACTGGTTGGCAGGGAGTGAGAAGGTTTCCCTCCATGGGGCGTCACTGCATATATATATATATATATATATATATATATATATATATATATATATATATATATATATATATATATATATATTAAAAACTCGAACCATAACTCTAACGCTAACTCTTACCCAAACCCCAACCTTAACGACGGGGTAAATTTAGCTGTGATACTTATCTGAAGAAGAACCATATATATATATATATATAAAGCAGGCATCCATGTGTTTCTCGAAAATGAATGAGGACCTCACTCTAGTTATGCTACCAGCGGTAAACCCAAACTTACTGTTGTGGGTGAACCTACCTACCCTTTAATAATAACTAAATGGTAGCAACCGGCTACCATAAATACCGGCTTTTGCCGGGAGAACATTGGTAGGCACATTTAGGCACTAGCACTGCCAACACTGACTTGTGTATAATTTCTCTGTTCGATACAATTCATTATTAGTATCTCTAAACCTGTTGTTCTTTTATTTCATTGTTGGTACCCCTAAACGGGTTCACAACACTTACTTATTTTGTATTTTGAATTTCTTTTATTTTCAAGTAATTACAGATAAAATAAATAAAATAAGACGTTTGCTTCGCTATTCATTGATAATAAGTCCAAATACAAGTAATAATTTTACTGAACAAAGATTGGTTAAGTTGCATGGAATTTGCTTCAAAGATGACTATTTTTGTGTGCAAACCATTAACAACATTATCTAGAAGTTGTCTAATGTTGTTGCAGACGCTGGTTTACATTTTCATTATACCGGCTTATAGTACTTTGATTAAGAAGATGATACTTAAGTCAACGTGATAGTGCTGTCATCGTCAAGCCGATATAATATACAATGAGCCTACGGTTATTTATACAAATTACATTCAATAGTTGTTAAGTGAACAGACTCCTATACATTTGCATGAAGATTGCGAAAATAATCAAGTCCTGGTGACCGGTTTTACTTGCAAAATGAAGATGATATTAAAAGATAAACCCATCGTAAAGATGACTTATGTTGTTCACTGACAAGTATACATCGCTGAAAGGAAATTAGAAAACCCCAATAAAACAAACGCATGCACGACGCGATCTTGGCTTGGCACTGCAGTGAATAATATTAACACAGCCGTCATCGTAGCTCTAATGCATGCTCCTTAAGTAGTTGAACACTATTGACGACAGCTGCCTTCAATAGGTTTTAAATTTCGTGGATTTATCAGGTTGTTTATAGTGGCCATGTGGGCTAAAGCGTCAAGATTTCAGTTATAAGCATGACTCATGTTCAGAGGTTTCAGGTCCTGCGACCGATATTAATAATTATCCTTACACTGACGATTCCCGAAAAGATGTACCGTATACGTATGTAGATAAAAACAAATATCTGTAATTATATATATGTATATATATATATATATATATTTGTGCGTGTATTTAGGCAGCATATTTTCATTTCGGCAAACATTATTAAAAAACACGGAGTTTTTTTTATTCGATAAGACTTTTATAATGTTTTCGATTTTCCGAATAGGTCATTTAGTATTGGTGTAGGTAAGTTCCGTTAGTTTCTTGTTCCATTTTCTTTCGTTTTTCGGGAGAACTTTCGATTTGATTCGTCAAGTCATCTTCAGACGGTGTTAATCTTAGTGTATTTACAAATATGTCTTCACTGTTGAGTTTGTATTAGTATTATTATAACGGCTAGTAATTCACAACTTAAAAAAGAGCGTCTATAACATTGAGATGTTACATTAGAGCGTGAGTACGTTGTAAGAGCGTGTAAAATTCAAAAGTTTGATTGCTTAACCGCTAAGAATTTGATTACATTTTAAGCGCGTGGAAGAATATATGTCCGACAATAATAATGAAACTAATTGTTACATTTGTTCCACTACCACAACACTTTCCCGAAGACTCACTTTACATGGCTCCATTTGGCAACACCTAAACGAACATGACTGACCCCTTTCCAATATAGA
>OY744517.1:64019426-64076926 GCA_963556195.1 Sepiola atlantica | reverse complement strand
AGAATGCATCTGGTATGGTTGAGTATCTAGCTTAGTGTTATTACTAGAAGCAACATCACTTCAAGAAGCTGCACCATTCCCTGTATGAGTCAGTGTGTGTCTATACCGGGGTGATGTTATTTAGGCTTCGAATACGATGTTATTTTGCATATTTGGTCAGGGTTTACTTGTAGGGTGAAGTGTCCTCATACCAGATGGTTTTGACAAAGCTCTGTGCAGAGATACCGAATACACTCGAGGATGGTGTCTAGTAGGCATTCGAATTCTGCGCGTGTTAGTGCGATGTTAAGTATTTATTTCCGGATTTTTCTAAGTGATCGTCGCTTTGATGTCGGCCTTCTCATCAAGTTGGTCGGCCTGCATAGGAGGTAAATTCCTTCAAATAAATAACAGGATATAATAATAAAAATGTAAATGTTTCACACGTGCAAATTGCCAGCATTTACCACATTCTATTGTTTTATCTCATCAAAGTTTTGTTTTATCAGCAATCAATTGCTTTCAAGTCGTATCCACTCGAGTCGATCTAATGTCAGCTCCTTCCCAAGCGAAACATGACGAAGCAGAAAATTACGGGTGACACAAAAACAGAAAAGAAATTGAAATAAATAAATAAATAAAACTTAACTTAGATCAGACATCTGCCTCTGTCTTCTTAACTAGCAGGGACATCCAACTTTGCCCTGGAATTAAATATATTAAACTAAGTGCTCAAAGTTACGACGACGAAGCACTAAACAGGTGACTTGCCGTCTGAAGTTTAAATTCTTTGAAGTTGGTTCTAGATACTTGGATAGAATTAGCCCAGTACACTGGATGCTCTCTTCGTTCACTGGCAACGTCCTTCCTCTCCCTCGCACACTCCCTGCCGAACCCCTATGTGTATTAAAAGTCGAAGGTAATAAAGAAAGTAAATAATAAAAAGACTGGCATAATCTAATATATAAAGTTAAGACGATTTTTCCCCTGTACCTTTTCGAAGAATAGGAAAATAACCACATGCATCACAGGCTACTAAACTCATCACTATATCACGCTTATTCACTTGAGTGTGTTTTAGTAAATTTGTTATTTTTTCTCTCGGTCTAACACTACATATTACTTTTAGCCTACCATCTTCGATTCTCCTCAAAACATACTCCATATAGGTGGTAGCAAAAACTTTTCCCGCTAACACTTCAGTACTGACACTCTCCCCATTGACACCGGGAACTAATAAACAACGTCTACTTTTCAAAAAAGTATCCGTTACTATTTACGATTTGTCTGTTATTAATTTACTACATAATACAAAATATTACGCACACATTTAATAGAAGCTCCCGCTAATCTCGCTGATTTTCGAGAATATCAGATTACCTTATTTCTACCTATTACGTATACATTTATACTCATTCCGGTTTTTAGAAAATACAATTAACGAACACAGTTCCTTGCAGTGTTTCATTATTCAACATGGCAGCTACGATTTCTTCAGCGACTCGACTTCCGAATTAAGTCAATATACGCCAAGCTACGAGACAGACTTGCATAAAGTTGACATTTCTTTAATCCTACACCTTTCACACGAATAATATCCACACATTGGAAAAACCCATCTAATTCATCGTATAGAAATGACCCAAAACGTGTCACTGGTTGACCCAACATTTGGTCGCTTTTCGGATCGTAATATAAAACGCATGACAGCTACATGCTTAGTTTTATTGACCGATTTTTCAATAGATTTTTGAATCGCTTTTGTGGCTAAGTAGTTATCGCCGTAGATCCTAGACCGAGAGATTTAGGGTTCGAACGCAGTCGAAACACACATTTTTTTTACATTGTTAAACTTTAGCCTACGAGGGAGGAGGGGAAGGGAGGATTATAGGCCGGATTTTTTTCTGAAAAAAAATTAATGTAATATGTAGTACTTTAACTATTGTAAATATCATCATTTCTCTTCGAACACAGATGGTTTATTAGTGCTCTGCAGACCTCTTTAATCATTGTGTGTTTCAGACAAAAAATGGAATTTCTATACAAAGATAGCAGAAGTGGGATTGGATTTAATAGGGTTCTGTAGGCCTCTTTAATTTTAAAAGTGCACATTATCATAGATAGAGCGGGTGTTTGGGGAATACCGGTACAATGGGATGGCCAGGAAGACTCCTACAACCGCGTCTGCTACATTCCTTCATTCATTTCTTCCTTCTTTCACACTTCAACAATTCCAAACCGACAATTATTCTAAACGTTAAATTGGTACGTTCTGTCGGATGTTGACAACATTGAATTAATTCTGTTATATTTCTCCCGGGCAACACCGGTAGACGGGTCCAGCTAGTACATTATAAAAAGGTATATATAACCACAGGCAGTAAAAATTATTATATCCGTAGTTCAGGGCGAGAGGAGAGACATATATAGGGAGAGTTATTATATATATATATATATATATATATATATATATATATATATATATATATATATATATATACATGATTATTTTTATTACACAGACATGTACAAAATCTGCGACACTGGCATGTCGATGTTATCGATCAACAGTTATTATAAACTGAGATCTCATCAGGCAGAGTTAGAATCCGATCTTAACCTTAGATCATATTTGGAAAGAATGAAATGGGGGGAAAAAAAGAAAAAAAGAAATTTAAAATTTCAAAATTTAGGAAGTCACGTGGTTGCACCGTTAAGAATCAAAATGTTAAAATCAAAATATAAAATATAAAATAAAATAAAATAAAGTGAAAAGAGAGAGATATAATAAAAAGGGTAGAATAAAAAGATAGATAGATAGATAGATAGATAGATAGATAGAAAAAATGAAATCGTTTGTTGATTCAGACAGAAGTAGTGGAAAAGGAATGTACATGCCACAGAATGTGTCAAAAAACCGTCGAAAGTTTTTTTTTTCCAACTCAGGGTAAACCGCATATTCTCAAATCAGTTGTAATCGGTAGCAGCATATATATATATTTATATATATATATATATATATATATATATATATATGTGTGTGTATGTGTGTGAGCGTGCAGACGTGTGTGTGTTGGGGGCAGGGATTGTTAACACATTGTGTCACTAATTCTGTATGTATACTGTTTTTTTTCTTTAAAAAAAAATATATATATATATATATATATATATTATTATTATTATTATTTAATAAATCGACAGATAATATTATAAGTAGATATAATATATGATGTATCGATTTCAGTATTACTTGTAAGTTATGAAAAGTTATTCGTGGCAATTAAGCTACACAGAAGCGTCGACGTTTCATTTCCATAGAAAATCGTTAGGCTTTAATTGTAGCCTGACGATTCTCTACAGAGATGAAGCGCGACCGCATCCGTGTTGCCATGCATATATTTTCATAACTTACTATATATATATATATATATATATATATATATATATATATATATATATATATATATATATGTGAGAGAGAGAGAGAGAGAGAGAGAGAGAGAGAGTAGAAAATAGATAATGTTATATTCAGTTCAATACCAGATGACTTGTGTAATATTTGTGAAGATCTCAAAGTAATTGCTCTGCTTTAGGTCTTCAGACCGGACACACAATTCCGATACGTTTTCTGTTTGTGGAATAGCAGTTCAGACGCTGAGCACTACACGAAAGAAGGATTAGCCAACAAGATCAAATATGCCCCTGGTTGATCCATCTGTACGTATAAACTACTCGTGTATCCAGAAAAATATTCCTCCGTCTTTTACATCTTAAATTCAGCTTAGGTAAGCACATTTTGCAAAGCATGAATTATACAGCTAATTGTGTTCAGTACTTGCGCAATACATTACATCTCTACTTAATTTCTTGCTCACTGAAGACAAGTTAAAAACTGGAATTTTGAATGGCTCTAGATGTGTATAATGATGATGAGTTTCCAAAACTATTAAACACTTTGGAAACAAATGCATGTAAATCATTTGCAGATGGTAGGCAACACATTCTTGGAAACATCTGTTCCGACAACTATAAAGACATTTTGAAACAACGATAGATAAATTATCCTTCAATTTGTTTAAGCTTCATTTCTTCCATTCTCATTTAGATTTCTTCTCAAATAATTGGTCGCGACTGATCCACCGAAAGCTTCATTTCTTCCATTCTCATTTAGATTTCTTCTCAAATAATTGGTCGTCGATTATCCACCGAAAAATCAGGATATCATTTCAATTGTTGTTGAGTTACAGATTAAAATATACGATTAAAAAGGTATCATGAATAGTATATATAAATATATATTCAATACCTTATGTAATCTCGAAATAAACAGAGATGCACAGGTATACATATGTGACATCTAACCATAGTATAACATAACATGACTTGAAAAGTCATGTTTAGTTTATTATTACACGTTTTCTCCGTTAACTGCAGAATACACACTAACATGGCTAAGTGTCCTCTAACCTTACGATCATGGTCCAAGGTGTTTGCTTAGTTTATTTTTATGGTCGTCTATTCACAAACGTTGTCTATCCATCTTTATTTGTCTCCCTTTCAACCGACTTCCTTGTATTATGCCTTCAACGTATATTTTTCATACTCTCTACTGGAACGCTTAACGTGACCAAACAATCTCAAGACTTTACATTTGATGACAGACGATATTGATGGGATGCTAGTGTGTTTTTGCAACTGCGCGATACTGATGTGATCAAATAGTTTATGATCAGTAATGAAACGCATGGTGTGGTTTGGGAAAGTTTTTAATTTTTGACATAATTGTACAGTTCAATTGACACATTCAAGTCCGTATAGGACTACAGGAAGGATATATGTGTTATAGAGTTTCGCTTTGATTTGGTATAGTATGCGTTTAGAAGTTTGGGTGGTTTTGTTTCTTGTGAATATCCCAGCCGCTTTTCAAGCAGATCCGAAACGGCACCCTTCACTAGATCCCGATATAGTCTCTTTCTGATCCGTACAAGGGCCCTGGTCCGCGGCACCGCTTTAAGGACGGTTTGACATTCGGTGTAGAACTTTTGTCATCCCTCGGTGTGCGACGGGATTCAACAGAGGACGATATGAGGTTGTAAAAGGCTCTCTTAATAGCAAGGGTCCAAGGAACATCCTGTGTGACAGAGCGACTCAGAAAAGCCAATCTCTGGACATATATGTCTTGTTAGATCCGACATTTCAAAACCTCCCTCGCCCAGACGTTGAGTACACACCTATACGAACATACGGTGCCCCTCTCTTCCAAAGAAGCCTGAAGTGCAAGTGGGTGGTTACTAAAAGTGATTCGGAGGTAGAAGTAGTACAGCCTAGCCATAAAGGATCAGAGGAAATACGTCAGTGGCACACGGCTCAGCTCTGACCTTTAAGGAAAGTTACCTTCGAATCTAAATTTAAGAAGCACCAAAGATGTTTTTAATTCTATTAGATTAGAAAAATGCACATATGCACATGTACGAATAATTTTGGTTATCGATAAAATATCTTCGAATCTAACAAATGTTCTGTAAACTACTAATAAATACATATACTTAAAAAATATATGTTTACCTTCACAATTGGAGATGGGTGCTAAATATATACACGAATGTGCATCATACTAATGCAAACCCAGTACTGTAAATATTCCTGCACCAGCTGCCTTTATTCAAACACACACCATCAGATAATTATTAAACCAGAAAACAACATTACCAGTTCACACAAGTTTGAAGAATTTTGATAAAGAGGTTTTACCTCGAAATATATTATGCAACACCATCACAAACATTAGATCACTGTGTAGAAGTTTTGACTAAAGAAGTAAGATTTACTATAAAACTTGTAAAAAATTATTCGAAAAGCAGTTCGTTTTTGTTCTCCTACTGAACACCGACATATTCTCATTGCTCGCATGGTGATTGCCTTTTATGATATTTTATGTGCATATTTAACGAAATAATTCAAGCAAACTACATCTCTTTACTAAATAATTATGTATATTCTCTGGCTTGTGGGTCATATTTCTATTTATTTTTCTTTGCGTGTCTTTCAGGCATGTGGTCACATTACAGTTTCCCACTTTTTTACTCAGCCCTTTGTATTATTGTTGTACTCTGCAAGAATTTTCAAGCTGCACCGGTTGGGCAGTAGAGGGCAGACAAAGCAGTGTTGGATCTTATAGTCCTCCTCTCAACATTCTCAGATGGTTGGGTCAGTTTGTTAGCCCCATCTGGTTGTAGCAAGTTTTGGTCGCCTATTCCCGTTCTCAGGCAGTTAAATGTTTTCCACTGGAGCTAGTTTGCTTCTGAAGCGGGAGATAGGGCCTCAGAGGTAGAGATTCCCATTTCAGTAGGAGGAGTATTCTCTAGCTGTCTGGCCCACATATGTAGTGTGGTCTGGTCCTGCGATGTTGTTAGTGGTTCGACATGGCTGAGGAAGATTTCCATTAAATGCGAAGTTCAGTTGTGTATTTTATTTTCGTAATGACAGACAAATAACAAATATGCATACAGAGAAACAAACAAATATGCATACAAACAGACAACTACGAAGGAAAACAAGCACTACGTTGTTCAGTGGAGGTAATAATTCGAGGAACAGTTGAGGTGTGAATGGTAAAGAAGGAAGTAAAGAAAAAAATGTCAAGTGTTTTCGATGGCCGAAAAAGGAAAGGCGGTAAGAAGAGGGCGTAGGTATATTTTTATCTACGTTGAAAATTCCCCGGTTAAAATCTAAGAACAAGTCTCTGTCGTCATTTTCATTGAATTATCTACTTAACGAAAACTTAATAGTGTATCGAGTTGTTTTTTTTATTAATATCTACAATGCGAAATACATTTACGTCATTCAAACATCGCATTCATAAAATCAGATAATAAATATTAAACTCGGGTTTTAGAAATATACAAGATAAAGTGTACCCGCCACCCGGCGGCTTTTAATCTAGCTCTTAGTATTTTTTTTACATGAAATATTTTTCAATATATATTCATTGTAACTATTAAAAAATGAATTATTTTCATGTGAATTACCCCCTAAACAATTAATTGACCTAATATTTTAAGCAAGGTTTTGGTAAGTCATCATTTCTATTAAATCACTTTAATTCATCAGTGTTAATATCAATAACACTATTGTATATATATATATATATATATATATATATATATATATATATATATATATATATATATATATATATATATATTATTTTGTCAGATTCTCTGCATAGTCGGGGAATTTTTCTGGTATTGATTATTTTTGACAAAGGGAAGTTTCTTTTCCCGAAATATTAAATAATGATTTTTACTCATCCGGACATCACACAAACAGCTACAACACTCTTGCTGTTATGTATATATATATATATATATATATATATATATATATATATATATATATATATATATATATATAGTACATGTATTTTTCTATAGATGTTTATCCAATGAAACTGCAGTGCTTGTAAAAAGTGCTCAATAACAAGTAGCGCTGTTTTTTAGTATATTTTTCATTTATTTATAGATTTTTATTTTGTTATGTATTATAATATTTTATTCATGTGTGTATAAATAAAAAATGATACTAATATCCAACTTTTGTTTTCTTTTTGAAAAAAAAGAGGTTGTTACTCTCGAAATGATTAAAGTCTCTACCATTCCAGACCTTTAAATATTTAACAGTAAGCCCACCAATTTTACACCTTACTGTCTTTATATTTACATTTTGAAATATAAATGAATTGATCTGAGATTGACCGTCTCTTGTCATTTATTTTTGTTTATTCTTATCCACTTTACGGTTTTTTTCAACATTGCATTGCCCTTCCTCGGAATTCTCACCCTCATATTTACTTGTTTACTAGCAAACTACCATTTCCTTATATATATATATATATATATATATATATATATATATATATATATATATATATATATATATATATATATATATATATCTAAATGAACAAATGTTAAAGTTTTTTCCATCAATCCTAACTATATTATCATCAAAACCGATGATGGTTATTTAATTCAAAAGACTCAAGAATATTTTGAAATACCGTCTATATACTCAGTTTCTAATAAATAAATATTCTGTAATACACATTTCCAATTTATATTGCAAAATTTTCTTCTATATGCGCCATCGTTTTATTGATAATTATAATTATTAATAAAATTATTTAAAAATATTTTATAGAAAAAAGCGTTTAAATCCTATTTTTGAATTTCATTTTCAAGGAAGTAATTTACTTCTGGCATTAGTAAGGCGAAGGAACACAAACAATGTCATCTTCTTCTGACTAGGTATTTTTAAATGAAGGAAACCGGATATAATAAAAAATAAAATTATGAATAAAAAATTTGATAATTTACAATTTGCTATCCTATTGTGTCCTTTCTGGCTAACACACAACTTGGAGAAAAGATACTTGCATATAAGTGTTATGTGTTTATTTTTTCAGATATATTTGAAAAATGTACTTTATTTAAACAGCTACAAAGAAAATATCCTGCTATACTGAAGAAAATAACAATTGTATGACAATAATATCATAGCAATAATATATATATATATATATATATATATATATATATATATATATATATATATATATATATATAATAGATACGAGGTAAATAAATGTATGTGATATTCCTTTATATACGTTCCAAGAATTCAACATAAACAACACTTCCGTGTGTACGATCTATATGGTTGTTATTGATATCAAGTCTCTTCATTATTACAGGCTATAGACACAAAGTTCGAAGTTTTAAAATAGCAATAAGATTAGAGTGCAGATCATTCTCAGTAATACAGCAAGTCGCGATGTGTAAGTAGTGTTCGTATAGTATAATAGCGGAGGTCAAACAACACCCATTGATGGCCTGAAAGTGATAGATAGAAAGTGTGTAAGACATAGCTTATTTGGTCAGCTATTTACAAATTGCGGCTAATTAGAACAATTACAATCAGAATAATTACAATTTCAATAATAACTCAATCCCTAAACCGTGGAATATTTTAGCAGGTAGTTTGATGTTATTAAAATATATAGGAAAATATCTTACAGAAACAAATGTTGACTAACTCAGCTGTAATAATAATAATAATAATAATAATAATAATAATAATAATTATAATAATAATAATAATAATAATAATAATAATAATAATAATAATAATAATAATAATAATATAAATCTAAAAAATAAAAATTAATGATGGCACCGTCCTAAGCTGACACAATCAAAAATATTGTAGAGGGTCAAGGAGGATAAGAGGACCGAGGAGGGACAGCACTAACCAGACCTTTACTGGAAGAGCGCGGAGAGTGCTGGGACCTTAGTGAGGCCAACCAACTCTCAGAGAAGACCAATGGTCATGTGGAGGCATGTTGTCACTCAAACTCCAGCTCTTACCACTGGTTGTTGTTGGTGTGCAATCCATTAATAATGGAGATTATGTATCTGTCTGTCTGTCTGTCTGAAACCGAAACTCCATCAGAGAAATATTACTATTTACTTAGTCTGCCTGCTTCTATATATAGTACTACAAAAACCGCCGTAAACATGTAAATGAAGTAGAAAGAAATTTCAAGACGAGACTGCGATTAGAACAGAAAACGTGTCAAGAATCGTAAACTATTTATTTACTTCCCCAGTAGGTTAGGCACAAGGCCAGATTTATCTTACTCCCACAAGGTAAAATGTGACCCAAGGTCGGGTCGGGAAAGTGGGACTTGAAAAACCATCGTTCGATTCAACTTCTTTATATATTGTTATAAAAACACGCTCAGACACCAGACGGGTTTTACAATTTACATAATTCATTTCTTTTAAACTTCTAATAAATTCATATTTACAAATATACACATATAACTGCTATTATCAAATTTACATATGTATTTACTATATTTTCCGATATGGTGATATTAATATACATTATTCATACAATTTCATTAAGAAACCGGCGTGTTAAAATTGCCAAGTCATCCTTTCGGAAGCGAAGTCATTTTGAGAGGATTTTTTTTCACATTATAATTCTTTATTTTCAATACGTTGTTAAGACAAGTGTCTTGTTGTAAATTAAACTTAAGCAAGGCATATCCCAGCCATTAGTAATTGGGTGCCCAGTTTGGAAAAATAAATTGCTGACTCATCCTTCCGGTCCTTCCGGAGGTGACGTCATTGCGTGAGGCTTTTTTCACATTATCATTCTTTATTGTCATTACGTTGTTAAGACAAGGTGTTTTTTTGTAAATTGAAGTTAAGCAACGCATATCCCAGCCATTTGTAAATGAGTGTCCATTTTGGAAAAATAAATTGCTGACTCATCCTTCCGGTCCATCCGGAAGTGACCTCATTGTATTTGGTGATTTTGGCCTGTTCAAATTTGAAAGCATGATCGTGCTCTAATAATGCTTTCAAATTTGAAAAGGCCCAAATCACCAAATACATTCATAACAAAGCTCGGCGAAGACTACTGGAAACTGCACTAATCACAGCCTCCAACACCATAAGATAACGAAATGACTTCTACTATCCATCCCCCTTAATAAGCAAAATTATCCTGACCGAACAAAAAATGAACCTAGATCATGGCTAACCTTTCTTCTCTTCGCTCTCAATTGTACTTATATACAAGTCCCCGCATACACACTCACGCACAAACGCCTCCCCACATACATTTTCATCCACCACGAATCTAAACTACTTAACCACAAATTACAGCCTCACCATTGAATACAATCTAGATACCCTCACATATATTTAGATATTTAATCTCCTGTTGCCCTCAATTTAATTTCAAACCATCAACACTGCCTGAACAACACTACATTTCACCTATTTCTCACCAAAATTAATATCACTTTTCTCCTTCTCTTTCTTTTTCTTTTTCTTTCCCCTCATTGTCATATTCTCAGCACATTTCAACACTTTCCTTCTAACGTACTCATATTCATACATTCCTGACATAGCCAGCTTGTCAAATACTCTAACTCTCCAAAAATTTAACACCTAACCACAACAAAATATCCCCTCTCCCCCTCACCCATCTCACCATTTCGACTACTTCTTTCACACTTTCACCCTTTCGAGACTACCTACACACCAAAAACACAGAGCCCCTCTCCCCTCCTCTTTCCCCAGCCCCTCAAAATCCATGCTACACCTCACCACAAAAAACTCAACCCCCCTCCCTCTCTCCCACCCTAAGACAAATTCCCTAACACTCCTGCCGTTTTTCACTCACGGCCATCCACATTCATTTCACTCCCTTCCACCGACTTCTCTAAGCCAGGACCTCGGTACTGCGCTCCCAGTAGTGGTTACTACTTCTTCTTATTAACCCATCATGTCAACCCAATATTTCTATGTACTTGCATGACATTTTTCTTAAAATATCATCCTGAGGAAGTCTTACAAATAAAGACGAAACGTTGATGAATACATAAAAAAACATCGTTTGGTTTTTCCTTTTTCATTTCCCATTACGTCGGATGACCCTCATCCTTCCTTTTTCATATATATATATATATATTTGTTATTGGTTATTTATCTATGTACGTATACGTTTCGTCTCTTTTCAATCAAGACGCATCAGCATAGAAGTACGACTATTCACCACCGGTCACACGATTCGAAACCCTGGATTACAAGTATTTTTCAACCCCAATCCAACGTCGCTAACCGATAGGCCAGTTCTGAACAGCTTATAAACAATGAAAATGTTAACACTTTTAAAGGCGGCGAGATGTACAGGCATTCAACTTCTATAAGTGAAGGAATGATGCATATAATATATATATATATATATATATATATATATAAGCATAAATCGACGAATATTTTAGCATAACTTTTGTGCGATTAAAATATAAAGGAAAATGGCGTCATATAAACAACCGCTGATTCTCTCAACTTCGTATAATAATTGATATGAATATATACACATGAAGTAAATGTTTCCCGCAACAAAAAACAGTGAATACATGACTGCAAAACTAGGTAACACATGAAAATCGTGTTCAATAGAAATGTAAAACTGAAAGTATGCAGAGCCGAGGTTGATTACAAATAGATAAACTTAAAAAATAGATTGTTACTCATCCAGGCTATTATTTGTTTATTTAGTATGGAAGAAGTGACAAGTGTCACAAGGAGATCAGCATTTTACACATATACGCAACTAATCACTGAAGTGATGGGCCGATTCTTTTTTGCCTGCTTTCATTACAGCACCTGGGACCTGTAAATCCTCGTACATCTATGTATATATTTCCACCTGTTTATAGAGGTTGATGTAACAATGTGGAGACATCGTGTGAAGTTCTTTCACTTATTGGTTTATGTGAAAGCTAGATGATTAAGAAGTAAACTACCACTACTACTACAACAACAACTACTACTACTACTACTACTACTACTACTAATAATAATAATAATAATAATAATGAGCAGAAGAAGAAGTAGAAGCGGAAGAAGAAGAAGAAGAAGAAGTAGAAGAGGAAGAAGAAGAAGAAGAAGAAGAACAACAACAACAACAATGAAAATTGGAATATAAGAAGGATGGAAAAACAAAGTGTTCAAGTAAAAGAATGTTTTGTATGTATCTTGACAGCAGACGGTTTCGAATCACGCTGGATTCACCCACGGGGTTGAATCTTAAGACGAGAAAACTCGTGTTCTTGGATAAGTTTATTATATATATATATATATATATATATATATATATATATATATATATATATATATATAATTATTTTTAATAAATATTTTAATAGCAACAGACATACATGTTTCATGTTTCTACCAATCATCAGTGCGAATGATGGAACTGTACTGCCGTTCGAATAATTCAAACACCCAGCGCGAAACAATTCGAATACAACTATCCTAACGTTAGGGTTTCGTTAAAGCTATATTTAAATGCAAGATAAATAAGCCCTATATATTTTTTGTAAACATAGTAAGAAACACACAGTGTTTAATCTACGCATGGGACAGAAATCTCCACGTTGCTAAATTTGTAATCTTTCCATATTTCTCTCTCTCTCTCTCTCTCTCTCTCTATATATATATATATATATATATATATATGTATATATATATATATATATATATATATATATACATATATATATATAAAATGAAGACGTTTTCCCACTGTACCTTTGACTAAAGTAAGAAAATAAGCGCATGCATCATAGGCTATGACACTAACCACTCTATCCGCTTATTCTCTCGAGCGTGTTTCCAGAAACGTATGATTATTTTCATCATCTAACAATAAATATTACTTTTTGACCACCATCACAGACTCTCACAAAAACATACTACATACAGATTGTAGCGAAAACTTTTCTCTTTAATATCTTCTACTCACACTCTCCCATATAGCGCCGGTAAATATTATACTTCGGATACTTTATACAATAATCAGCATAATTTTCTCATTTTATTCTTGTAATGATTTCATACATAATATATAAGATTCAGAAATCAATTAATAAACGCTCCTTTATAGTCATAGATAATATCAGAATATGTGAGTGCATATACTTTTTTATTGTCCGTCGTTACCTATAAGTACTAAACATAAACTTGAACACATTCCAGCATTTAAGGATTAAATTAACAAACTGAATTAGTTATATTATTCATTGATTCAAAATTGCACTACGTACATATCAACCAAGTAAATATATTTAAGTTACGAATCTTTCGATTGTTACACGTATAATTTATTTATTCGACTGACATTTATGCCATGAACACTTAGATAATATAAATAATATTTTTAAGGCTAATAACTCAATTTCAAACAAATCAAGGCATAAAACGAACAGAGGTTTTTGGTTTAAATTATCCCATTGCTCATAAAAATCTCATGGGGCCGTAGTATCTGTTTTACACGCCTCTGCCAGTAATAATTCACACACAATACAGGTAAATTGTTTTAATTTTGGCCATCAATATTTATTGAACATTATTCAAACAATTTCAAAACGTCAGAATATATTATTATTTTTATTCCGATACTTTTTTTTTTCTTTTCCAATTATCGATAACATCGATATTTTGTGGGATTTTACTTTTAGGTGATACGTCTTCCACTTAACATATACTTTTTTATTATTTTTTTTTTCATTTTTACTTTTACCTATTCACACCGTCCCCTCTCTACGTGTGGGTCCCCCACTTTCTCAGTCTCTCTCTCTCTCTCTCTCTCTCTCTCTCTCTTTATATATTTATGTACTTATTAACATAAAAAAGGTTAATTTAATTAGGTCCATTTTTATCTAATCATTTTTTTTATTTCCAAGTGTACTTAACCTTTAAGTGTAGTATCTGTTACTTAATTTCTTCTATTCTCCGTCTGTGAAGGATAACACTTACTAGACTGCGGCAATTATTCCGTCTACTTATCTATTTGTCGCTTTTACAATTCATTTTATTTTTGCTTATTTTTATTTTTTACTAAGTGTTATGATACTATACTTATTTTTTTCCCTCCTCAGTCAGTGAAAAAGAAATCTTTCTAGACTGTGACAATTTTTATTATTTTACGCAAGAGAGGGATTCGGCACCCCAATCTCTATCTCTTTATTTCTTTATTTACTTACTACAATAAACAAAAAAGGTTAATTTAATAAGGCTTATTTTTATTTGTTTTTTTTTACATTTAAAACATATATTACACGTTAAAGTGTAGTATCTGTAACTTAATCTATTCTGTTCTTGATAAGCGGAGGAGAACTATTTCTAGACTAGGGCATTCTTTATTTTTTTGATTACTTTTCTTTTATTTAACTATATGTCGATTTTACAATTCATTTCTTTTTGGTTTATGTTTATTTTTCACTCAGTGTTATGATACTATATTTATTTTTTTTCTGCTCTGAGTGAATGTTGGTAAATTATATCTCCAACAAAAATGGTGACTCCGGATTGGGATACCAGAATGTTTTGGAAACGACCGTACGCCATACTAGACTTGTTGCTCTAATTCTTTGAACAATTGGAATATTCTGATCCATTAAATCATTATATATATATATATATATATATATATATATATATATATATATATATATATATATATATATATATATATATATATGAGAGAGAGGGGGAGAGAGGGAGTGACGGGCAGAGATTGAGAGACATATATGTGAAAATAATGTGGAACAATCTGAAAACAGAGTGAGAAAATATATATAAAGAAAGCGAGAGAGAGGCAGAGAGAGAGAGAGAGAGAGAGAGAGGGAGAGAGAGAGAAAAGGAAAGCGAGAAAGAGAGAGAAATTTCAAATAGCAATTAGGAGGTGGTATGGCGGCCGGTCCGTAAACCACTGCCTCTTGATAGTTTAGTGTGAATAATCATCCTCCGAGACACGCTTAGATTAATGGGACACTCGAGAGTCGATTCCCCGAAGGTGAAAACGACGAGTAAACGAGGACGGGGTCGGTAGAGCGCCGGTGCTTTTGTTTACCCTGGCTTGTCCCATTTCCGAAGCCGGGGAAATAATATTTTATCATTTGCTCCATTATGTAACTTTTACCAAGGCTTCCACCTTGCATAGTAACAACCTCTCCAATGTTTTACGACCAATACGAAATGAACAGGTGTCGCGTACTTGATGTGGCCGTACGTCATTGCGGTGTGGGTACAAGGAAATTAATTTCAAGGATAATCAGTACGTATCGAAGGAGAGGAAGAAGCATATATATATATATATATATATATATATATATATATATATATATATATATATATGTAATTACAGAAGGTTGAGAAAACATCGGTACCGTTTGTTTCAAATCCAAACAAAGTAGACCTATAGTTGGCCTCCTATGACGGACTGTTCAGCCTCTGTTTATGTCATAAGAAGCAGCACGAGGAAAGAAGCTTTTGGAGTAGAAATCTCTTCGACATCTGGGGACCTCCACAGTGTATGGATGGGATTTAGCAGATTGTCGGGTTGGTCTAGTGAATTTACGTCGTGGGAGTACCATAGCAGCACGCTCATCAGAGCACAATCCATTGAAGTACTTGTTAAACAGACACAAGGACACAACATTGCGGCGATGGGACAGGGGCTGGAGCTTGGTGGATAGTAAAAGACCTATCAAGTTAGCAACTCTTTCTTTGACCTTGTCTAAGAGGGAGAGACTAGCGGATGATGCACCAGACCAGATCTGGCAACTATACTCCATGCATGGGTGGATGGTGGCTTTGTAGAGATATAGGATAATGTAAGGTGTGAGAAGTTTATTGGCACGGTAGAGAGAGCCCACCTTCTTTGCAGCAGCCCTGGCAATTAATAAATATTCTCCAAATTTCTAGTTTTCCTTAATTATTTTAGAGGGTTTTAGGGTGAATTATATGAGCACAACGTCTCATTTAAAAAATCAAATATTTCATATTTGCATTAAATTGGATGTATGACACCAATTAAGCAAGATTCTTTGAATTTAAATTTCTTATTCATACCCGTTAAGCCTTAAATTGAATCATGTAATATATTTTCATCAAAATTGGTACACGTATTTTAGACATAAGGTTTAGTAATATTATATCTTGATTTCATTCTTCGTAAACAGATATAACAGTGGTGTAGAACTGTTCTGTTCTGGGAATTACTGTTACCCCTCCTGAAACAGATATTGTCATAGTACACTATAAATATAATATGGAATTACAGAATCATTTAAAAAAAACACCTACACGTGTACGCGTTTTCTTGTTTTGGGGGTGGGATTATTTTCACAAAAACACAAAACAGAATGATACGTGCTAGTTACGTATTTTGCATATGTATACAGCGACATTTGTTTGGGATTGTCTTGAACACCAAAGTGTTGGTTAGAAGAGGTCGTTAACTTGCCAGTCCAACTCATAATCTACATTGTGATACTTTTTAATCTTTTAGCGTATGCAAGTTTTATTATATACACTTATGAGGTGATGGCTTTTCACTGTATCGTTAAACTCTGAGAATGAAGACTAGAATAAGAACATCATATCTGTTCTACGGAGTGCCCACAAAAGCACATGATATTAAGAGAAAATCCAACGTAGTGTATTTAGACACGCATGTTATGGTGTACTAATGTAATTTCTGCATGCGTGTGTTTTCTGAAATGAATTAACATATTAAGTCGTTACAAAAATAATGGTCGATTTCAGAAACATACATTTTTTCATGAAAATCTTTTCAGCTTTCCAATACTCTGTAAATCCCGTGAATCTGTTGCAGAGCTGATAGCAAGTGTCTGAGAGATTTCTTTGACAATTTGACGTGGATGTTCCTTAACAAGTGCTTGCAATTGTTCATTGTCAAGCTTAGACGCCCGTCCTCTACCTTCTTTATCTTCAGGCCTCTCATCTCCACTACGGAATTTCTCGAACAAACTTCGTACTGTCCGATCGCTTGTGCATCCATCTCCCAATGCTCTATTGATATTTGCAGATTTTTCGGAGGCATTTTGCACAAATGTAGAACTCATGCAACATAAGAAGGCGAAGGTCATGCTTTTGAATGTTCATGGTGAGGGTTTTCTATGCTTTAAAAATACTTTTGACCTGAAATAAAAGTTACAAATTATTATTGCGAACGCATTAATTTTTTTTAACAAAGTTCACCCAAAACAAGGTATGGTGACACTGTAGATGTAAGGGTCTACTGAGAAATACGGTGAAAGTTTGGGGGGTCATCCTGAATTGGGAGCTATGCAGTGAGATGCTTGTTCACATTAGTTGTAACTTTCTACATGTTGGTACAGTCGAGGAAACAGGGAGTAGGGAGGTAGTTCAAAAATCCGGCAGCACGAAGAAAGAAGCTATTGGAGTAGAGGGCTCTCCGGCATCTGTGGACCTCCACAGTGAATGGATGGGATTTGGCAGATTGTCGGGTTGGTCTAGTGAATTTACGTCGTGGGGACACCAGAGCAGCAAGTTCATCGGAGCAAATTTCATTGAAGTATGCAACATTGCGGCGATGGGACAGGGGCTGAAGCTTGGTTGATAATGAGGGGCCTATTAAGTTGGCGACTCTTTTTTGGACCTTATCTAAGAGGAAGCTACTAATGAATTGTGCACCCGCTCAGGTGTGGCAACAATACTCTATGTATGAGCGGATTTTAGCTTCGTAGAGATATAGGATACTGTCATGTTATTTTTTCTCCATTTTCTAACTTCTCTTTTAATTTCTAGCCTCTTTTTTAGCACGGTAGAGGCATCCCACATTCTTTGCAGCAGCCTTGGCAATGTCTTCTATGTATTTGTTCTAATTTATGTTACCTGTAAATGTTAAGCCGATGAGTTTAAATGTTGGACACTGGGGTAGGATATTATTTGCTATGATAATCGGTGGTTGAAGAGGTTTCTTGTATTTGTTGAAGGAAATGGACTTTGTCTTAGCAGCAATAAATATTACCATCCATTTATGACCCCATTCCTCTACAGACTAGAGGTCACTTTTTAAGGATTCAGCCATTGCCTCGGATATGTGCGCGCCCGTTGTGCCCACATAACGAGAGTAGAGCATGGTGTTGTCAGCAAATATACACATCGCAGACATAATATCGTTTATGAAAATCAGAAACAATAAAGGTCCAAGAATCGATCCCTTGAGTACACCTGCATTTATGTCATGTCGTTTGGATAAACGGTCATCGAGGACAACCTGTATCTTTCTTTTTGTTAAGAAGAATCTTATTATATTAAATATTCGTCCAGTAATACCATATGACTGAACTTTTATGAGAAGACCGTTATGCCAGACCTTTTCAAAGGCTTCATATATATATATATATATATATAAGCGCTACCATCCTAGCTTCACCTGCCTTGCCCAGTGTATAATATATGCGTTCAGAGAGTATATATATATATCCGCAGTAGACCGTGCTTGCCTAACTTCATACTGATCGTCAGAAAGAAGCTTAGCATTAACGAGGTGCCGGACTATCACTAGATTGATTAAGGATTCAAAGATTTTAGCGAAAAGCGAAAGTAGACTGATTGGACGATTATCCTGAGGGTCAGCACTATCTCGAGAAATTTTTAGGACTGGTACCACCGAGGCAATTTTCCAGCTATCAGCGAAGCGGGATTCGGCAAGGCATTTGTTGTAGAGTTTGGAAATGGACAGGGGCTAGTTCGGCAGAGCATTCACTTATTACTATTACTGGTATAAGATCAGGCCCACATGCTTTGGAGGTGTCAAGGCTTTTTATGACGTCACTGATATGAGATTGAGTGGTGACCAGATCATTAAGTGTGACTTCAGTCCGCAATGAGAATTTAGGGAGGGGTTTTTTGCGGCGTCAAAAGCGGAGTTTAAGGCGAAACGTTGACCAAGTATCATATATGTTCAAATTTACCAGTATTAAACTACAAATTCTCTGTTAAAATTAGTTTTAAAATCCAGCACTTCACGCGGGTATTATTTTTGTAACGACCTAATAGTAACATAGATAGCAAAATGTTCATACATCTTAGCGCATTCTGTCTTGGTTTAGAACCAATACTCCTCACTACATCGAACCAACCGTATGTCCGTCCAAGAGTCCGAATCTCAACGTAATGGGTTTTATCATTTGACGTTAGATCAATTTCAATGAAGGGGAGAGAGATGGCACGTACGTAAACACATTTAAAAATTAATTTAATAGAAGCTTAGAACAATATCTAACTTGAAATCTTGAAAACTGTAACTGGACGTCTACAACTTTGTGGAGCAACACACTGAAAGCACATTGAACATTTCATCAAACATTTGTGCTTTCAATTGCATTTGCAGTCTGTCTGGTATGAACTATGTTTTCTATTTCTAAAAATTTCTCTGTCCAGGGATATTATATATTGGGCTAGTAGACCATCTAGTATATAAAATGCTTAGTTGAGAATAACAGAAAATAAAAGATCAAGGGAGGTCAACTTAATGAACTCGAGGTGAGGGTTGTAAGACTGTGGGAATTAATAGAAACATCACATGGTTAACGATAGACTGTGAGAGAGACGAAAAGACGGTCCGTTTGGGAGCACACAGAGCGTAGACGTCTAAAATTATATGGACTGAAACCATATGATTTAACAGTGATTATTGATCTCTATGTGTGTTTTCCCCCCACTAATGAGTTATTTGGAACGAAGACTAAGTTGAATAAATCTCCTTTATCTTCCATCAGTTTTATCCCGATTTTATCCGTTTGGAAGTATAAATAAGGAGCTTTGATTTTAGGACGACGAACCCTTGGTCTGGGAAAATAAGCAGGAGCGCTTACAAGAAAAACGTGAACCTACAGAGGTACGAATACAATTTGTTAACTTCTGTAACGATTGCGGCAACCTGGTTTGAAATGCAACAGGTGAAACTAAAACCAATTTCTATGCCAGTATCAAACAGAACTTTTCTCTATTAAAATGTTACGAAAAATCAAATAGTAGTATTCATTTTGTATTAGTTATTATAACAATAATTTGATAGGGTCTTCTTTCCCACCCGTTATCTACACATAGTAAAGACGACGTTTTACTTTATTCGTTTTTTATAACTTTATTATTATCGAAATTAAAAAAATAAGAATCAAAATTATAATATCAGGTTGATGCTGTGTTGATAGTATCAGCAATTTTATTTGAATTATGTGCAATATCTGAATTCTGTTTAAAAATTACTCTTAATTGTTGTGTATCGACCATTTCTATTTAACGATTTACTTTATAAAAGTTACGTTTGATTTTGTAAAGTCATTCTCATCATATTTGCAAATATCTACAAATACATTATTAGAACTATTATTTATATTGTAGCAAAGAATAGTTTGCGTAATTTTTGCTTTCGCAAAATTGTCATCATTAAATTAACAGTTTGATGCGTTTTTTATGGTTAAACGCTTATTAAGGCTCAGGAGACACTCGAATATCAGTGTTGGGGATAGTCAGTTGGCCGATGATCACCACTACTAGAGGATTAGAAACAATGGGTGAAATGGACAGAATATTACTTAAGAGGGGTTGATTATCTAAGACGACCACTCAACAAGTATTTGTTTATATTAGACTTGAAAACGAACGGCCTTAGTCGGTTGGGAAGCATACCCGTGGTATTTTGTTCCACAGATTAGATGTTCTTGTAAAGAAACTTTGTTCATCTAATTTTCGTTTGATACAAAGAAAAAAAAGGAAATTCTTTGATATGGGTGTAGTAAGAAGAGTTCTTGCTTCGAATGTTTTTCAGGGGTGGCCAGGGATTGGAGCTCAGTCGAACACCTACCATGAGCATATGTAAGATAATGAAGAGTGCCAAAAATGAATCGTGGACGAGTCCATTGTGGGTGGGATGTCGAGAAAGAAATAAAGGCGACTTGATAACTGTTAAAAACGAGAAAGTTCCGCAGTGCAAACGGGACTTGAACAACGACGGTTCAAAAACGCGTAGAAGCTTTATTGGCTATGGTACCCAAGCCCGTCTTGCTGTTAGACTTTTGTGTCCGCTGTCTCAAAATGCGGCTGATAAGCAAGTTGGTACTACGAAGGAATCCCCTGACTTGTACTTCACCAAAGTGCTTGTAGAAGTATTGCTTCAGTTCACGCTCGGATAGACAATACAGAGCAAATTGCTTTCCAATCGGATGTATATATGAACCAGTTTCTAGCGTAAACCAAGTCTGTGATCTCAGCAAGAAAAAGACTTTCATGAGACAAAAGTATGTCAAATGATTGTTTAATATGTGTGCGTAGCCGGCGTAAACCATCCGGTTATGGCAAATAAAGAAAACCAAAGTTTTTCCATATACGTTCTGTTCTTTGTCATTCTTGTTGGATCTTACCGGGTACCCTGAAAGAACGGGTAATGCAACACATACAAATACAGTAGATATAGACTAGCATCATCTCTTCTGTGTGAAAGAGGTTGTACGGACGAGAAGAGATCACACACCCCCACTAGATTATGAAATCGATTTTGTACTCTATCAAGACAAGAAAGAATGCTCCGAACGGCACCTCTCCAGATGTGGCAACAATACTCCATCTTAAGACGTATCTGGCTCTCATGCAGGTAGAGCATTGCGTAATGGGAGCACGTTCGTACGATAAGACGTATGAAGCTTTATTTGGTTTACAAACACAAATGAAACCTGAGACACCTATTTATAATTACCTATGAAATAAAAATAGTTCTAAAAAAGTGACGATAATCGACAACAATGGATGATATTACATATTAACTACATACAGGTAGGGATGAAACACACTAAGACACGCGCAACATATTAAAACCATTTGCATATATTCGGAAGGCACTTTCTTCTTTAAGAATTTTGATGTAATTTATCTATAAAAAATACTATGACGCGTTTTGTATGTTGATGAGGATAAACGTTGTATTAGCAGGACCCTTGAATCGGCGTTACCTCACAAAATAGTAACACCCACTAATGTGCAGGGCTTGGCAAATAATTAGTATGGATACCAATAATTTCGTTTACTAGGTAACTTTAAATATATAAAACAAACATCGAAAAAAAACTGTATGTATATATATATATATATATATATATATATATATATATATATATATATATATATATATATAGAGAGAGAGAGAGAGAGAGAGAGAGAGAGAGAGAGAAAGAAAATCGTACATATTGGTAGTCTAGTAGAAAAATACCAGACTGCAAACAGCAATATCGTTGGTGCGATCCTTGCCCAAAATAGCCATGCTGATGACGGCTGATAGCCAGAAGAACGTGTCAATGAAGTCCTTTTTATGTACGAAAAATCAATGAATATTACATTTATATATATATATATATATATAAATATATATATATATATATATATGTGTGTGTGTGTGTGTGTGTGTGTGTGTCTGTATATATATTTATATATATATATTATCAATTCATTTATATATATATACATTTTGTTTTTGTTTGCATTATGAGTTAGTTCTGATGAAGTGGACTTGAGTACAGACATTTAGGATGCTACTGAAATCGGCTTATCGACCAGCATGTATTACCTCCTCACTCATAATAATTCCTTCAGTTGTACAATTATAAATATATTATTTTATATTTTTTATCTCAATCGAATTTATTAATTTTTTCATATGTGTGTCTCATCACTTACACAAACCACTTCACAACAAATTAGAATACATTTTATTTAAAGAAAATTTTAATTCATTAATGGAGCAGGTGGGTCATGCTGACATGTACTAAAAGAGACGATAAAGTTTGTTTTTTGACGCGTCTCTTCAGCCATCCTCAGAATGAAAGTCATATCTACATAGACAACAGTTCGAAAAATCATCGCTTTACGGATTCATTGAAATATATATTTTAAATACCGTTCATTCAAGAAAACATCTTTATAACAACTCTTTATACTTTTAGATTATTTTGTTGATTACGAGAATAATTTCTCGCTTGTTGAGAAAAAAGAATTCTCGTTTTTATAAAGAACTTCCGCATGCCAGTGATATGTCGTATTATGGATAGAAATAAACACTTAGTGTTTTTTACACATGACTAGACGTCCCGTGACCGGTTTGCGCTAGATTTGTGAGATTGTACGTTAGTGTAAATATTACATAGTTAGAAATGAACAATACCTATCTCTCTTTTTTTTCGTTCCTTTATTTGAGTAATTTATCAATTTATATCATCCTCTTACTTCCATCGAGGAGAAACATAAGGGGAACAGAGAAAGGAAAGAGAGAGAAAGTAATATAAAGAAATAGATGTAGAGAGATAGGGGTATAGAGAGGTAAGGAGAGTGTGAAAATTAAAAAGAAAGATGTTAAACACACTTTTTACACTTTGTATTTTGTGTTTAGGCTTTCTGGGTAACGCCGGGTAGCAATTTTTAAAAGAGTAAAGTGTTAGACCTTAGACGAAGGCGACCCGAAAGCTCCCTTTTCATAAGCTACTCTATCGAGGTCCAAGGGAGAGTGCCACTCATTTCCCAGGACTACTTCACTTACTTTTGATCCTCATCTTACAATGCTGAGTGTTTAGCAAGAGGCATCAAGTACCATTTTTAAGTCTTTGGCACGACTCAACCGAGGATTGAACCCGGATATCCTAGCTTGTTAGCGAAAACTCTTATCATTATGGAATATGAATCAGTGATGACATACTAGTCTTATATATGAAATAGATTAAGAGAATCCCTACTAAAGTGACCGGTATAGCTTCATAAACAATAGTTACACACTGAAACCTATTTTGTCAATCATGTCCGATCTTAGTTCGTTCATATCAGTATGCCGAGCGTTTTTGATTTGATTAATGATGTTAAAGAGGGAACCGGAGAATATAACTCAATCACAGTCACAACTACTCTTCCTTCATCCCGTTACGCTGCAAGAGAATACGGAATTAATCTAATAAGCCTTATTTTTCGTATTACATCGTGCGTGTGCACGAAAGAAATTATTTACTTGTCCGCTAGCCATTACACCAGTTAATAAAAATTCATGATGTAAACATTGTTTGTGTGTATTGAAACAAAGATGGCATAACATTTTGATAACTTGGTTTCCAGCGATTAGTACAGTTATTTCAGTTAGAGTACCAACACTTTAAAAAGTAAATTTTGAGTTCTGAACACTAATTTACATTCAACACCAAAAGTCAATTTCCTCATTACTTCGGGTTAAAGAAATGTGTTTAATAATTCTATTCATTTCGTTTTATAGAAATTTAGAACAACAACGCAAAATATACGTGATAACAGTACTAACAGGATAAAAAAAACTGAAATAAAAATAAATGATAGTAAACCTCGGGCAACGCCGGATCGGTACAGCTAGTACTACATAAACACCTCATTTATTGTTTAATTGTGTCTCATTAAAAGTAGCTTTGATGGAGATAATTTTCGAATGAAGAAAGTATTGGCAGTGAAATATTGCAATTGATTTTCGTAGGTGGATAAAGGGGATTGATGCTTCTTCCTCTTCCGGGAATTACCGTTTTCTCAGATTCCTTCCCAATGAAAAATAAAATAAGAATTAATAAAACCATAACTATGTGAGAAAAAAAGATAACATATATGTCCACTCCCTTAATCTACCGCTTATCCAGGATCGGCATTTAGCGATTCATGTTTTGCTTATCGCGGAGTTTTAACTCAACTTACAGGATGAGGCTATGAATGGAGTCGATACCGATGCGAACTGACGATTTAGACGTGACAAGGTTCGCATCCTTCTTGTTCCATGGTACCGCTTTCACCATAGATGTTGGCAACCTTCACGTGGTTCCAATCCGATTCCAATAACAGAATCGAGCCAGCCAAAAAGTTAGTATTATGCTGATTCATGCCAATTTACGTTATAAGTCCATGTACTCTTTTACTTAAATGCTGAGCACTAATAATTGGATTAATAAGAGTTATTTGTAATTTACCTAATGACTCCCATCGCATAATATGAACTGGGCTATGTTGAGCAACTTATGTTTAATTAATCGTATGCATTTAATCTATACGATTGATGCTCTGCTTCGTCATTAAATAACCGGCATTTGTACAAAATTTGAACCAAACTGGTCTTTTGTTTATCCAAACCTAACCCTAAACTAACCGTAACCTAAGTTTGTTGGTTTAGTTCGGCAAAAGTGGATTTGGTACGGTTCAAATTCTGTACAAGCACCAAATAAGTAGAAAAAGTTCATTTCTATTAAACAGACAAACCACACACACGCGTCGTTATGGAGAAAAGAGACTGTATTATTTGGATCATTGGGACTACTAATCTTATTCTGGCTGTTATTTTCACAACGTTTCGGCTGATATAAACTCCGATATTCTTCAGGTCCAACTTTTCAAACTTCATAATCTGCATGTCGAACTCGGGAACCAATACAAAATTTCGAACTGAATCATTTATTTAATCCACAGGTCGGGGCAGGGATAGATAGTCGTCGTTCTGTCAGCCATGACTTGATAAATTTTATTTAAGATATTCTTAGTTATTATCGACTGCATAAGCATTGAAACTAAAACTTTCAGAAGATTTTCACTTAAAAGCGATTGTAAAATAACGTTTTTATCCATTGCATCACCTGTTTCTTGTGAACCGTTCTAGTATGAATATTGGGAGCTTAAACCCAAATCTTGTTTTAGATACATAAGGAATGACTTGTACGTGAATGGAATTGTTATCATTTCAGTTTTTGTAGGAGTGAACAGAAAAGAATATCGTTTTAATGTGTGATGTATCGACAAAACATTTGCTGTAGAACTCCACATTTTAAGTCAAAATAAATGGTCAGTTTATTGAATGAATTACATTCTGATGTTATTACTTACTGTACATTTTTATTTGCGTTGTAACTTATTTTTAATAGGGTTTTGTTAAAACAAATCTAGTGTCTACTCTGTTAAGTTAAAACTAAAAAGAAAATGGCCGACCATAAACACTGCACGACGAGCCTTACTAATCGCTAAAAATCAATAAGTAAACAAAATACTAGTAGAAATACATCTAATAAATATCACCAATCGTGCGCAAATGTAATGTTCTACAAGTATTTTGTTTAATTTAGATGTTTGAATAATTATAGTGTTTGTGAGCGGCCATGTTGGTTTTCGTTTTAACTTAACAGGTTTGTTCTGAACAAAAAACGCTTTACAATGAATTAAAATACAAATAACTTTATCCAGGTAGATAGAATCGTAACTTATCTTGCCTTTGGTAACATTTATTTGTTTCATATTTGTTTTTTCACCCCTATTTCGGTCTCTTAGTTATAATAAATAATACCCAATTCTGACTACTCGATAAAGCGGGCCTAGAGGAAAATTTGCGTGTGCAGCAAGATATAAAGGAGGCATTTATTCACAAGAAATAAATATGTGATCGTTAAAAAGAGTTTTTGGCAGTTCAAGTTTGATGGACTATTTCTTTTAATATAAAGAGTCACCGTTTATCAATGCCAGGAGGTCACTCGAGAACAAGGGTGTATGGTTTGTATCAAGTGGATGGTGAGAAAAACACCTTGAGAATTGCAGAACATGGTTGAATCTGTGCTGGGAATGATTAGTTAACGGGATTTGAAAACGACCATGATGTAGTCAATAGGGAAGCAGCCACGTGGTATTGCGTTCCACAGGCAGACAGTTCTTAGAAAGAAACTTTACTCATGGAAGTTCCGTTTAGTTCGAGGTATAGGAGTAAGAAACCAAAATTATTTTCAGTGGTTATAGCTAGACGTATTTTGCTGTGAATATTTTACTGTGGGGGGACCCTAGATTTGGGCTCAGTCGAGCACCTACCATGAAAACAACGATAGAGTAGAGAAAGGCATGCAATGCATCTCATATAGAGAAGAGAAGAGGACATCCTCAACCAGATGCCGAAGTCGATCTTCTACTTTCTCAAGGCAGCAGTGAGTGCTCTATGCGGCACCTTCTCAGATGTGGAAACAGTACTCAATCTTAGACTGTATCTGGATCTCATAAAGATAAACGATTGCATTAGGAGTGGTATACTTTCTGGTGCGGTAAAATGATCTGACAATTTTCTAGAGACTTTAATAACAGATATGATGTCAGTTTTCCATTTCACATCTTGGGTGAACGTCAGACCTAAAAGCTTATCAAAACATGGCCCTCCTTAACCCTAACCCTAACCCGAACCCTAACCTCCTCGATGGGAGCTCCATCCATTTCAACTAAAGAAAAATGAGGATCCGAGCGTTGGTGGTGAAAGTAGCGAAGTTTAGTTGTAGATTTATTTAAAGTAACCAGCAATCTCTTACCCCAATTGCACAACGTGTTCCAGGAACAAAAAGAATCAGAAAGAGATTTATCATTTATGATCTTCGAAATGCTTCTATAGATGGTTGTGTATATTGCAGATAAAATTATCTTACAACTTCATTGATGAATATCAGGAAACGGGTTGGACCCAGAATCGATCATTGAGGCACGCCAGCGTTACAATGTGCTTCAGATTTCTGACCATTTACAACTACATTTATAAATCTATCAGAGATAAAGGATTATATGGTTCAGAAGACATTTCAAGATATTCCATAACTACCAAGCTTGTAAAGCAGACCTCTGTGCGAAATGTTCTGAAAGACCTTTAATATATCAAGAGCTATTGCTCTAGCAAAGAAGCCCCCGTCAATAGATTCGCTGATCATGTGTAATATTATAGTGTGTATATCAATTGTTGATCTTGCATGACGAAATCTATATTGTTTGTCATCGAGTAAATAGGTTTGGCGGAGGTGGTTGAGAACTTCGTGATTTATCAGATTCAAGCAACTTATATATTACGCATAGGAGACTGATTGGTCTGTACTGAGATTCTGAAGACCGATCTCCAGTATTTTTAATTACTGGGAGAATTTCTCAAGGTGATGGGAAGCACTTCTCCTTTAAGCAACGATTGGAAAGTGTTGTAATAATATGAGCTAAGCTAGCTTCTTAATCATTATAGTTGGAATGTTGTCAAGGTCAGTTGCCTTGCTGGAATCGAGGTTCTTGATAGGTTTGCCAAAATCCTGGATAATTGTTTATAGTTATTGTGGGGAAGATACACTGGGTAAACGGCCCTGATCGCAAAGAGTGGGATTTGCTGCAAAGTATTTTGCAAAAAGCTTGGCTTCATCAGATGCTGAAGAGATCACTTCTGGTCCATTGATGATGGTTTAAATGGGCGCGTTACCATTTAAATAAATAACTAGCGGTATACATACAGCGGTTCGGCATTATATTAACTCATAGATAGTTGATATGCTGTAAAGCAAATCAAACCAAACTACATGCAGCGATAATAATAGAGAGAAGAAATGTTAGAAAATGATTGAAATGTTAACATGGTGTGCGCTAAGTTGATTGGTTAACTTCACCACGTGACTTAATAGAGATTTGTAGATTTAAATTATGTACAGCTCCCGTTGGTGTTGATGTTGTTGTTTTTCTTGGTTCTCAAAACTCAAAATACGTCCAATATTAATTTAAGTTAGACTATTTAATTTATATATTCTTTTTTTTTCTCTTTTTATCACTATAATAAGAAAGAACCCTCCTTAAACTCTTACATACAAAATAACAAAGTTTAAAGAAGTTTTCACTTTGATAGGAATGATAAAAAAGGGGAATAAAATAATGATTAGTAGACACAATTTGATTGGTCAGTCTCACTGTTGAGAGTTATACAGTGATGAATCCTCTTTGTGAATGATTTGTGATTGTTTTACCCCATGAAATAATACATATGTTCGAAACGGGCAGAAAAATTGTTCGTAAATAAAGTGTTTTGGGATGGAATGTCGAATGTTTTCATGAATAATAAGGATTATGTGATGTGATTATGTATATATATATATATATATATATATATATATATATATATATATATATATATATATATATATATATATACTCCGAAACAGTTACATGGTAACCAGCTGATGATCCCCGTGTTAATATTAGATGCTTAGGGTCACCTGTTTTTGTTTCACTCTTAGATAATTAACCCCCCTTTCTTTTCTTTTTTTTTTTTTTTTTTTTTTTTTACTTATATTTTTCATTTATTAATTTTCCAACGAATGTTAAGTCTGCAATATCTTGGATTTAGTTAGTTTGTCTGGGGATTTAAACTGCATTTTACATTTAAAAATTTTTTTTTTTTTTAATGACTCATAGCTTCTTTAGACTATATATATATGTATATATATGTATAAAATGAAATAATAAAATAAGGTGCGAATCAAATTTTATTAGAATTCAATGTTTAGGCAAAGTACCTTAAAGTCCTTAACTCATGAGTTTTCAAAAATAATTCTTCTACTTAGAGGACCATTACCGCAATGACACCACTGCAAGTAATAAAATTAAACTTTGAAAATATGTAAAAATATATATAAAAATACATAAAAGTATATAAAACATCAAATATATCAGCCCAAAACATACTTTTTTGTTAAAGCAATACAGTTCATCCAAGTCATACAATTTAAAACATATTCAGGAAAGATATCCAAGATGTTGATTGAAAAGTGATGCAGGTGGTGAATGGTAGTCCAAAAACGAAAAAGTTATCCAGGCGGGAAACCTGTTTGCCATCGATGCAGTAAATGACAGTGAAAAATGTAGCTAAAATTAATAAAACGATAAAGAAACCAAATCATAGGAAAAGTTGAGAAAACTCACTTGGTGTTGAATATTATAAGATACAAGTTGCCTCTTATATCTTTTGTTGGATTAACTTCATATATATATATATATATATATATATATATATATATATATATATATATATATATATATATATATATAATGTTAGTTGAGATCAATATAATTTGAACAGTGTTCCAAGAATTCAAAACCAACTACCAATCTGCGTACGATCGTTTCCAAAACTTTTTAGACGTAATTTATTGTTCATTATTTTCTTATGATAGCAAACCGTACTTTCTATAACATGACCTAGAAAAGTCTCTTGAGAAAAAACATCATATTTCAGTACCAAAGCTTAACACAAATGAGGGGCTTTCAAAGCAGAAGGACAGCGAATTGAATAATTAATCAAAACATTTAAAATATTCAGAGCATGCACAATACAGGTTGAATTTAGGAAGAGAAATTACATGAAAGAAAAATACCTAAGAGAAAATACATTAACACAAAAATGAAAATTTAGCATTAAACAATAGTTGGAACGACCAGAAAAGGTTTGCCATGAGAAATAATGTTAGAATAAAGGAAAGTTAAATAAAATAAAATAAATTAAGTTAAATTAAATAAGATTAAATTTAAGAATACAGTAAAGTTAAATAAAATGAAATAAAAATGAGTTAAATAAGGTATATGAGACAGTAAATTTAGGAATTAGAATAATAAAATAATAATGACTGATAAATAACAATAAAAATAAATGAAAATTAATTGAAATAATATAAATAGATAAGAAAACTAAGTAAAAATGTAATAAAATTAGTTAAAAAAAACTAGATATAGAAATGTTAAGTGATAAACAACGTAAGAATAAATTTTATTAAAAAAAAGATCAAGTGCAGTTTTAATTAATAGAAATTAAAATAATTAGAAGATGAGAAGTCTATAAGAGAGTAAATCTGGATATACCTAGAAGTAAAGGTATAGCTTGAAAATAGAATTCTATTTTAAGAACACGTATTATAATTAGAAAGAATGTTCATAGGTGGCTGAATGTATTCACATATAAAGTATACCCGAGGAGAACAAGGAATTTGACTAATTTAAAAGTTAAAGGAAATAGGCACAGAGGAGGAAAATCCCGATTATAAAGATAGAAAGTAGTAGAAAAAATATTTAAGTAAAATTAAGATACACTACAACAAAAATACAAACATAAAAGCAATAAATATTCAATTTAAATAATAAGAAATATTATTATGATTTTTTTAAAAATAACTATTAGAAAAATTAAATAACAATTGGAGACATATTGATTATAGTTATTAGGGAAAATAAAAATACCACAACAACAATAATAATAATTATTTAAAAATAACAATAGTAGTTAGATACACTTGGACAGTTTTCCAACTATCAAATATGAGAACGTGAATGCAGCACGTGATTTGTATAAGTGTTTTCAGGTTCATATTTTTTTTAAAAGCATCTATTGTTAAATTTAAGGAAACAACAGCTAACCCATTTAGCCCGGCTGTAACAACAAAAGCCGGTAGGAAAAAAAAAATACAAATCCGATGACATCAGGATATATTACACACCGATGATGCCAAGATTTTGGCGAAATATCTGTATCACTTTAAACTAACAAAAACAAATGCTAGTTTATAATAAAAAAATTTTTTTTTTAAATCGGTTTCGATTTATTATTTTACTTTTTTATAAAAAAAATTGATATCGCATCTTTATGCTTCAAAAGGTATTTATTTTACCTATTCCATCTTAAATTTAACAATAGATGCTTCTTAAAAAAATATGGACCTTAAAACACTTATATATATATATATATATACAACATACATGTAGCAGAAAAATAAAATTCTTTGATATAGATGACAATCAATTATCTCATATAAAAGATTCCTGTTTACCTGTATATATATATATATATATATATATATATATATATATATAATCCAAGTATAACATCCACAGGGCAGTAATCAAAAGAATTTAACCAGGTTTATAAAAAGTGCCCAATATCAAATAAAGCTTTTATATATGATAATTTTAATTTACACAAACCTGTACAAAATCTGCTACACTGGCATGTCGATGTTATCGATCAACAGTTATTATAAACTGAGATCTCATCAGGCAGAGTTAGAATCCGATCTTTACATTAGATCATATTTTGAAAGAATGAAATGGGAAGAAAAAGAAGAAGAAAAGAAATTTAAAATTTCAAAATTTTGGAAGTCACATGGTTGAGACCTTTAAGAAT
The DNA here is from genome assembly GCA_963556195.1 of Sepiola atlantica. Classification (NCBI taxonomy): domain Eukaryota; kingdom Metazoa; phylum Mollusca; class Cephalopoda; order Sepiida; family Sepiolidae; genus Sepiola; species Sepiola atlantica. The sequence goes on along the minus strand of OY744517.1, from coordinate 64,044,499 downwards.
CAAAATGTTAAAATCAGAATCAAAACCCAAATATAAAATATAAAATATAGAATAAAATAAAACAAAATAAAACAAAATAAAATAAAATAAAGTGGAAAGAGATATAATAAAAAAGGGTAGAATAAAAAGATAGATAGATAGGTAAATAGAAAGATAGATAGAAAAAATGAAATCATCTCTTGATTCAGACAGAAATAGTGGAAAGGGGAAAGGGAATGTACATGCAATAGAATGTGTAAAAAAAACGTCGAAAGATTTGTTAATTCAGGGTAAACCACATATTCTAAACTCAAGTTGTAATCCGTAGCAGCAAATATGTGTGTGAGCGTGCAGACGTGTGTGTGTGTGTTGGAGGATATGGGGCGTTAGCACATTGTGTCACTAATTCTGTATTTACACTGTTTTATTTCTTTTAAACTTATCAAATTATCATTAATTAATTAATAAATCAAACAAATTCACTAGGACTTTTATAAAGTTTACATAATTAGTAGTAATACAAATGATAATAATAATAATTAAATAATATAAAATAATAATAATAATAGTTATAATAATGATAATAATAATAATAATAATAATAATAATAATAATAATAATAATAATAATAATAATAATAATAATAATAATAATAATAATAATAATATCGGTTATAATTTAAAAGTGCTAAAAGTTACTATTGATAAGTATTAATAAAAATAATAGTAATAAAAATAATAATAATAATAAAATACTCCTACTACTAATAATAATAATAACAATAACCATGATAACAATAACAATAATAGCAATCGATGATAATACTAATTAATAAAAAGTAATAGTCAGGTAAAAAATAAAATAATCAGGAAATATTAGAAGGTAATAATAATAATAAATAATAAATAATAATTAATAATAATAAAACTAATAGTAATATAGAAGAATAGAATCATACTGGTTGTAAATATGGCGATAAGAATAATTATATTAATAATAGAAGAATTAGTAGTTGCAATAATATTAATCATATTAAAAATGGTAATAACCATAATAGCTATATTAATAATAATGATCACAAGGGTAACCATAATAATCATAACAATAGTTATAATTATAATTAAAATAATAATAAATAATAATAAAATAAAAATAATACAAATAGTGGTAGTAATAGTAATGATAATAATAATAATAATAATAATAATAATAATAATAATAATAATAATAATAATAATAATAATAATAATAATAATAATAATAATTATGATGATAATAATAATAATAATAATAATAATAATAATAATAATAACAATTAGAAGAAGAATATAAATAATGGCAATATCAACCATAGTAATACCACCACTGCTACTAAAATTAATAATAACAATAGTAGTAAAAGCTAAATGACGGTAACTATGGTAATAGTAATATTATTGACAATAATAATAAAAGTGGTAATATAGTCATGGTTTCTGCTACAATCAATAATAACTATGATAATGATAGTAAAAAGAACATTAATAATAATAATAATAATAATAATAATAATAATAATAATAATAATAATAATAATAATAATAATAATAATCTCAATAATAATGCCGAAATGGCAGATAATAATATTTTAAAATATTAATAATGATAATAAAATCAATAATAATAATAATCTATAACAGTAAGCAATAGTTGGATAAAGATAATCAGGAGATATTAGAGGATAAAAAAGAAGATGGCAATTAATATTAATCATAGTAGTTGTAAATATGATAATAAAAAAATAAATTATTTGATAATAAAGAAATTATATGTTGTAATAATACTAATGATATTAATAATAGTAAAATAATAGTGATAGCCATAATAATGATAACAATGGTAACTACAATTATCTTAATAATTGTAATAATAATGATAATGATTATAATAAGAATAATAGTAGTAGTATTAATAATAGTAATTATAAAAAATAATAATATTAATTTATAAAACTAATAATAATAGTAGAGGTGGTTATTCTAATAATAGATATAATGGTGGCTATAAGTAGTAATTGCAGTAAGAACTGTAAAAGATAGTAATAACAACAATAATAATTAATTAAAATAATGACACTGATGATGGTAATAATAATAATTAATTATATATATATATAAATACATGCACGCATATATATATATATATATATATATATATATATATATACATGGAGACACTCACACATACACACAACACACATATATACATGTATATATACATACATATTCCTATGCAATTGCTAATAATGGTTTCGATGGTAATACTTGGTAATGGCCTCTAATTATGATTCTCATTAAATAGAAGATTCAACACAATAATTATATCAAGTGTAGTACAGAATATGGTATAAATTGATAGTTATGTTGTCAAATTACTGTTAAGGGATGGGTAATTTTTTTTATATGAGGTAGTATTAGCTTGAGTGGTTATAAGTAGATTACTGAGAAGGTGTAATCTATTATGCCTACAGTTAATTGAGGTGTCTTGTTTTTTATTTAGAAGTTTGCCTCTATCACTAAATTGAATTATTTCAAGTTTTTCAGTTAAGCAAAGATAATATGGTGAGTTCAGGGAACTGCAGGTGCTGGTTCTTCTAATGGTGTTCCAAATCACTGTTAGTGATTGATTGCTGTGGGTTAATTCCCAGTAATATAGAGAGAGTGAGGTTCTATTTTGGTAGGTAGAGTTATTGAATGAGCACCTATGGCCGGTATATATTTCTTTGAAGGTATTACCGGCCATACCTATATAGTATTTTTCAGGGTTGGGTTTTCTTTAGTTGAAATTGTTGCTTGGTGTACTGATTGAGTTATTTGGCAATTTTGTTGTAAGGGGCATTCTGTTTTGTTTGTGCAGTTACAAGCCTTGGTTTTTGTTGTTTGTCTTTTAGTAGTTTTCTGACTATTTAGATTTTTATTGTTATGTTTTTTATTATTTTTTATGAATTTCCTCCACAGTTATAGCTTAATTTGAGGGTGTTTTTATTAAAAAATTTATGCAGTATGTTATTAGGAGAGAAGTGTTGGTTAATTAAGTCTAAGAATCTTTTACCGGGTTTGGTTTTAACCATGTGATTAAACGGGGGTGTGAACCAAATAATTTTTCTACCTCTATTTTTGTGTTTGTTGTTGGAAGGTTTAGGTTTGGTGAATTTAATTTGGGTGTGTTTATATCCACTTTGTTTTAGCGCTTTATTGTAAAAGGCCTTATGGTTGTTGAAAATTGCTTCATTAGAGGAGTTATTGCTGATTCTTTTTTAAATTGATCTAACTCTTCCTGATGAGATCTCAGTTTATAATAATTGTTGATCGATAACATCGACATGCCAGTGTCGCAGACTTTGTACATGTCTGTGTAAATAAAAATAATCATATGTATATATATATATATATATATATATATATATATATATATATATATACATCTAGTTACATAAATGTTAGCGATAAAAAAAATCTGCAGAACGAATCCATTTGAACTATTTAGGCGAATTGAGAAAACACATAGCAATTCAGACCCCCCGCCTTCAATTTATTTCTGTAATGTTACGTTTACGTTGTTATTTTTCGATTTCTTCACAGAATAATGTTTTTTACGACTATGTTGTAGTAAGCAAGAGAGCAGTTCCGTGGTATTGTATTCCACAGATAGAAAGTCTTTTGGAAAGAAGCTCTGTTCTTGGAAATTCGTTTTTATTATTCGTTTAGATGTTGGTACATAAAGCGAGAATGGAAAGTTCTTTTTTGTGGCGTTAGACAGACGGTTTCTTGCTGGGAAGGTTTTATACAGTGGGCACCAGAGATTGTACCTCTTTCGCGCAGCCTACATTAAAATGATGAAGGTGTAGAGAAATACTAGCAACGTCTCTACTGTGTCAATGGTGGAAAGAGAAAAGAAGATATTCTATTGTATTATTGTCATGATCGATAGTATTCTTTATAAGATGCCAACGTTTAAAATACTCGCACTAGAATTCTCAAAAAACATGAATTAGAATAAATACTTCAATGGATTAAGCTCCGATGAACCAGCTACTCTGGTGCCCCCTCGACGTCAATTCACTAGACCAACTCTCCAATCAGCTAAATCCCATCCCTTCACCGTGGAGGTCCCCAGATGCCGGAGATCTTTCAACTCAAATAACTTCTTTCCTTGTGCTGCTGGCCTCTGTAACTCCCTCTCTTTCCCCTGTTTCTCTGACATTACCGACATGCCGTGATTTAAAACTAATGTAAACAGAAATCTCGCTGCACAGCTCCCGACTTAGAATGACACCATGAACCTACTCCATAATTCTCAGTAGCCCCTTACGTCTACAGTGGTGTCATGCCTTGTTTGGGGTGAGATATCATAAAAAAGTACATATGCAATGCTGTTAAGTCTGCCGTAAAGAAGGTAGGCTCCCCATACCGGGTTAGAAAACTTCTCACACCTGCCAGAATTATATATCTCAATAAAGCCACAATTCGCTGATGCATGGAATATTTTTTCCACATCTGTGTTGGCGAACTAACCGCTAGCCTCTCCCTCTAAGCGAAGGTGCAAAAATTAATTTATACCCTTTTAGGTCCCGCATTGTCTGCAAATTTCCAGACCCTGTCACATCGCTGCAGTATTGCGTCCTTGTGCTTGTTTTACAAGTACTTTTACGGAATATGCTTCGATAAACTTATTGCAATTGCACCCCTTCAACGTAAATACCACCGACCAACCCAACTTGTAGAAAATTCCAACTCCTTCACTCTGGATATCCCTAGATACCGAAAGATTTCCAACTCTAATAACTTCTTTTCTCGGACCGCCTGTCTTTGGATTTATCTCCCTGCTACCCCACTGTACCAAAATTTAAAAAATGTCAATGTAATGTTAGCCAACGTCTTGCTGCCAAACTCCACATTGAAGTTGCCCCTATAAATCTAGCACAGCAGGTTCTTACGCTTCAGGGGAAATATGCCTTTTTGGGGGGGGGGGGGTAAACAAAAGCTTTAGAAAAAGAGAAAAAAGGGGCTTTTAATGAAAGCAGTACTTACAGGAATCAAGTAATTTTAACACAACCAAAGGATTGGTCCAGTCGCTAATTAACTCCAAACTACAAATTTAAAAAAAAATTTTAAAAATTACCGATTGCAAATATGTTATGCATATTTAGGTGACTTTTTAAGTGATTCATTGTAGATACATATTACACATGAATAAAGGGGGGGGGGCGATTCATGCCCCCCCCCCCCCTCTGCAGATCGTGCAGCTGCACCTACTTTTCCCAAGTCGATTACCTCGATTTGATTATGACCAACCACTCCCATCATGCGTAAGTCTTAAATTTCCCCACATCCTCCTCCTATCCTTTGAGGTTTACATTCGATTTTGTTTTAGCCGACCAAAACTAACATATATATATATATATATATATATATATATATATATATATATATGGATGACATCATGAACTAATATTTAATTCTATGGTAGAACACAGTGTTTTGAAATACCGTGCATATAGTAATCTGCAAACATTCCCAAACAGGGATAGGTATTCCTAATCTTCATATTTATTTAATACATGGTTTCTAATAAATTCATATCATGTAATATACAATTCTAATTTGCATTGTAATATTTTCTTATATATATACGCAATAGTTTTGTCAATAGTAATATCATAATTATTAATAATATTAATTGAAGCGATTTAATAACAAATATGATAACGCTTTTTTAAAGCGTTCGCTCGAGACTTTTAGTTTTATTTTTGTTTCAAGGAAGTATTGAAGAAGTATTAAACAGGAAGTTTTCATGTAAATTATTTACATGAAAACTTCCTGTTTAATACTAATCAAAACGGATTGCATCGGAAATGTATTGTATTATCTTTAAATTTGGGGTTGGTAGTGTAGTATCGGTTCTCTTCTCATAAGAGCATTTTCCCAGGAATTACCTCATCCTTTCTAAGAGGGTAGAGAAAACCTCCCAGGAATTGCATTATACTTTGGGGGAGGGGGTGATGTAGTAACTTTCTGTTGTCATGAAACCAACTTCCCAATGGGTACCGTCTTCTTTGGGGTGGGTGTAGTTTAATGTATTTTCTGTTGTCATCATAGCAAACTGGCAGACAGTATTATACCCTTTTATGAGAGGATCCTCCCAGGTATTATCTCCTCTTTTTATGGAGGGAGAGCAGTGAATATTCTGTTCTGTTGTTATTATGCCATACTACTATACATTAGCTCCTCCTTTGGGGAGCAGTGTAGTATATGTTAGTTAGTTCATCATGATATACTCCTCCCAGGCATTACCACCTCTTTTTTCATCTCGGGCTTTTCCTCTTCCTTTGGGAGTTTGTGTAGTATATTTTCATTAGTCATGATACTATCGTCCAACGATTACCGGTAATCATGTAACTTCGCCATGGCGGTAGAATGTGACTTTAATGTGACGTCAGCACATTTATGCTTGTGTCAATGTGAAAAGGTGCCCTAGCTTACGGAGGCCGTCGAATAGTAATTTGTTTTCTGATTTTTGCGGTAAAAAAATTATATATTGCAATTTTTTTCTATTTTTATTTTTATTTTGAAAATAAGAGATAAAATGAGTACGGTTTTTAAAATAAGTTTTGGGCGATCTTAAAAACATAAGGCAAACATGACAGAAATAAATGAATTATTGATAATTAACTCAAGATGTAAAGTAAATAAATATTAATAAATGAATTGAAATTTTAAATTTACTTATTTAAAAAATCAATTGGAAAGTCCCAACACATGTTATTATGTACGTTTTCAGCGTCCTAGATTCTATTCAAAAAGACGTCATTCTTAAACGATCACTCGATTTGTTGTCAAAAGAAAATTTAATTTAATATTGATTCTTCTTTTTTTTTTAAAGAACTTAGTATTTTTGTTGCATAGTTTAATATTAGTAAGAAAACAATTACTATTCGCCAGAGTTAGTAAATAAGGGTACTTTTTTAGATTTACACCGTCTGGGTGGGAAGTTACATGATAGCATGTTATTTTCATGATATAATACTCCGAGGCATCAATTCTCTTTTTTTAAAGAATAAGATATGGTTCGTTTACCATAATACAATCTTCTCAGGCTAACAATAATATGTAAATAACTGCTATCGTATAGTGTTTATAGCATATACAATGTAAGCGTTGCTTTCGCTTATTAACAGTTGATTATAACAATTTCTCGTTGACATACGCTACCCGCCACAAAAGAGAAAGTGGTGCTTTCACAGATAAGGACCAATGCTTACTTTGACTCCGTCGTTAGAGTTTGGGTTTAGGGTTAGAGTCAGGATCAGGGTGTGGGTTAGGGTTAGAGTTAGGGTTAAGGTTAAAGTTAGGGTTAGGGTCAAAGTTAACGTGTGCCCTAATTTGTTAAAATACCGAGTAAGTAATACCTTGGAAGATGGTCTTATGACAACAGAGCTGATGCTACACTAACCCTAAATTATGAGATAATGCCCGGGAAGATTGTATCGTGGCAACTACTCATCAACGCCAAAAAGAAGAAGGTAATCCTTTGAGGGATGTAATCATATCAGCAGAATACATATCCCACTACTCCAGGGAGGTCGGAGGTAATGCATGGGAGTATGATCTCATGAAAACAAACATATACTACCTTACAGACCTGAATTGAGCATTGAAAGATAGTACATTTGTCTCAAACAGTATAGTAAACTGAACTGAACATTAAAAGATCGTACAATAGTACAATTAATACAAGTAATAGTATAGCTTCGGCTTCAGATAAACGGATATCAAATACCTGTTAGTAATATATATATATATATATATATATATATATATATATAAAAGCTAACATTATTAAATAACACAGAGTGTTTTCGCTTGATAATACTTTTTTTTAGTTCATTTAGTATTTCGATCAAATTAATGTATGTAAGTTCCGTGGGTTTGTTGTTCCCTTTTTCTTCTCTTTTTCGCGAATACTTTCGATTTGATCCGTTAAATCATTATAAGATGGCGTTAGCTTTGGTGTCTTTACAACTATGTCTTTACTTTTGAGTTTTATTTAACTGCTAGCGATATACAACTTTCAAATGAGCGTCTATAAAGTATATATACATATATATTATCCTAAAATACCAGCATGCTGCCCGATGCGTTTCCGTTCAACCAAAGAACCGCGCAGTTACATCAGACGCGGACAATACGTCAAATAACAAGCAAGGACGTTTTACCGATAAACAAGACTAAAACAAAAAGTTTGTTTATTTTTATTTAAAAAAAAAAGAGAAGAATCTCTGAAGATGCGTTTATCCCCGAAATTGATAAGATACATGTAAAAATAAAGAAATAAATATATCTTGTATTGAAAAAGGGCTGTTATTCTCAATTTAATATATATATATTTATATATATATATATGTAAATATATATATAGATATATATTTATATATATATATATATATATATATATTTATATATATATATATATATTATGTATATATAAATATATATATATATATATATATATATATTATGTATATATAAATATATATAAATATATATATTATGTATATATAAATATATATATATATATAAATATATATATATATATATATAAATATATATATATATATATATAAATATATATATATATATATATATATAAATATATATATTATGTATATATAAATATATATATATATATATATAAATATATATATATATATATAAATATATATATATATATATATAAATATATATATATATATAAATATATATATATATATAAATATATATATATATTGCTTACAGAAGTTCAAATACATTGTAAAATCAACTTAAACTAATATTCTTTGAACAGTACTCAATACAAGGTAAAACTTTATAAATGTACATTATATAACCATTTAGAATGGCCTCCGCAAATGGAATTACATTTCAGCAAACCATATGATACTTCAGGATCGAAACTTTTTAATGAACTACAACATCTTGTAATGGATTCATAACAAGCAAAGATTAGGGATTTGGGTTAATCATTTACCAATCGCTCCAAACACTTCTCTACACATCAACTATCAGAGCGTGTATAAAGTACTGTTGTCATATTTGGGCTAATGAATCTCTGTTCCATTTGTGAGGTTTTTATAAGCTGCAAAAACGTATTTGTAATTTGATTGGCTTATGCGTTCCTTCTTTTCTGCATCCTCCCTCTCATAGATGTGATGTTGCTAGTCTCAATCTGTTCTATGAGTACAATTATGGTATGTGTTCTTCAGAATTGTGTAATCTATTCCACGCTTCTTTTGTTCAAGCTCGCTTGACTCGTTGGTCTAGTGGTCTCCATCGATTCCATGTTTTTTCCCTCATTGTAATACAGTTTCCTAGTCCAGTAGCTATTTTTCCACGAATTGCGAGCTTGTGGAACTCCTTTCTTTCTGACTGTTTTCCGTCTACCTATAGCCTTGACCTTTTCAAGACTAAGGACAATAGGCATCTCCTGACTTTGTGATAATAATCTTTCGTTCTTTTTAGCTCCTTACATTAAGTGTTGTAATGCCTTGTCTGGGGCGATTCCATATTATATATATATATATATATATATATATATATATATATATGATTGATTATAAGGTACTTTTCTAAACAGTAAAGGTATGCCCATGTTAAGGAAACCATGATACGTCTCTAGAATATATATAGTTTTCAAATGAACTTAACAGCATTAAATTGGAATTTAATTTCTTAATGAATGTAATGTCGGAGAATACATAATCATCGGTTAAGAAATTCAGTGATGAATTCTATACATACAAATATATACACTTATACACATTCTAAACGTTATATATATATATATATATATATATATATATATATATATATATATATATATATATATATATATATATATATATATATATATATTAGCTAGATAACCCAACGTTGCTCAGGATTAAATGAGAATCACAACTATGTTGCACTATGTTCATGACACTATATTACTTTCTTTGTTTTACTGCTCCCCCCTTCTCCCGTTTCGCCCCCTAATATCGTCGGAAGAAGCTGAAATGTTTGAAAACTTTCTGAATTAATGTTATACGTATTATTTAAATTTCATTAAAATCGGATATACCTATTTGAAGCTTTAAGAGGTACTGCCCCCATGTGTAGCTGAGAGGTGGGGGCACGTAAATATTCGGCACAAGGATGGTGACAGAGAGATTCGGAACCACTTCCATTGTTTTCCCTGGAGAATGTTATACATATGATATAACTTTTATCGAAATAGTATATATTTGACGTTTTAATGCAGTTCGGCTCCCATAACTCTCTTAGGTTAAATAGGGAACTTACAGATTCGATACCATTTCTATTGTCTTCCCTAGAAAAGTGTATATAGATATATATGATTTGAATTTCATAAAAATAGGATATATTTAATGCTTTAAAGGGGTTTATGCAATCACAGTCCTTTAAGTGGTGCACTTAAAGATTCATGAACTTTTCCATTGTTTTCCTCGGTCAATTTTAAATAAGAATATACTTTTAGATTTTAAGTAGAGTCTCTAACCTTTCTTTAAAAAGGGAATAAACTATCATAACTCATGCATACACATACACAAGGGCATTGAGTTTTATATATATATATATATAATATGCATATATATATATATATATATATATATATATATATATTATTTATTTATTTAGATACTGTATTTCAGCAATGTACCGCGGTTTCATCCAAAAGGGCAGATTTAGACACCTTTAGTAAATCTCTGTGCCCAGTGGAATCATCGTCAAGCTGAAACGATTGTAGTCACAGCCCGATAGGGAATGCCGTCAACCAATATATATATATATGCATATTCTCTCTCTCTCTCTCTCTCTCTCTCTCTCCCTCTCTCTCTATCTATCTATCTATATATATATATATATATATATATATATATATATATATATATATATATATATATATATATATATATATATATATAAAATATTTTAGATAAATATTTTTCAATTATTACCTACAGCGACCAGTGTTTTATGCTTATGCAAGCTTCAGTGTTAGAAGTGTCAATTCATGCCGGGCGAAGGGTCCGAACCCCGTCTTCAAAGTCACCCTTCACTTTGCGGTCTTGTATTCAACCATTATGTACATATATGTATGTCTGTGAGTGTGTGTTTGTGTGTGTAATATCTCAGAATAATCATGTAATATCATAAGGAGAAAATACGTACGGATTATTTTCCCATGTCTTTTTCCCTCTTTTTTTTTTGTCTTTCCTTCTTTTTCTTTTATACGTACGGCAATTCTCTCTCATAAAAAATCCCAGCTAAAAATAACAAGGATCTTGCGACGCAGAGATCTACGAGCGAAGTCTCACCCAGTTTCCAATTTATGTAAACTATCAAAATGAAAGATGCAAAAGGAAGGGCAGTAATTGAGGGTTCGACTCTTTATTTCCTTTGCTTAGAACAGTGCTCTCGAATGACGTCATATGCATCAGGCGAGGAAATTAAGATCCCTGCCTTGCAGTATACTTGGTATTTAGCGAGGGAATAATAATAATAATAATAATAATAATAATAATAATAATAATAATAATAATAATAATAATAATGATAATAATAATAATAATAATAATAATAATAATAATAATAATAATATTAAATAAGAAGGGAAGATAATAAATTGGACTAATACTAAAATTAAGAAGCATTATCCTATTGCTACTACAACAACAATCACTACTACTTATTATTATTATTATTATTATTATTAGAAAAAATAATATTTGTTGACATAATATTTATATTTGGATAACTCACATTATCTTAAATAACACTACTTCTACTACTACGACTACGACTACGACTACTACTACTACTACTACTACTAATAATAATAATAATAATAAACAACCGGCTGTTGTGATAACGTAAAATGTGATAATCTGAGGAAACTTATTGTCACTCAGACTCAGGGGGAGCAGAATTAGTTATTGTCAATGAGCAATAATAATGATGATATTATTAATAATAATAATAATAATAATAATAATAATAATAATAATAATAATAATAATAATAATAATAATAATAATATAGAAAATTGTATATATATATATATATATATATATATATATATATATGAGAAAAAAGAAACAATGTTTCAGATAATATGTAAAATGGTCGTATCTTAACGACCGAAATATCTCGGTAGAACTTTACAACATGAGTTTTTGAGTTTATTTTTGTTAGTTAGTTGCTTATTCTTTATTCCATTTTTATTTTTACATATATATATATATATATATATATGATTTAAATTCATAATAATGAATAATCTATTAATAATGGAGTTTATGTATCTGTCTGTCTGTCTGTCTGAAGCCAAAACTATACTATTTAAGACTATTGTACTTATTATGAAATAGTATAGTAAATACTATTTTATTTATCTTCCTCCCACAAGGTAAGATGTGACAAAAGGTCGGGAAAGTTGGATTTGAAAAGCTAGCGCCCGAGAAGAGGGGAGGCAAATCCTGGGAGGGTGTACCCCCTAGAACTGCACAGGACAGACCCATAGACCGGCGGAATCAAGACCCGAAGGGCAAGACGATACCGGTCTATAGGGTGTAGTATCCATCGGAACAGATACTACACTTTGATCTTGGCCACCTATTTCAGACTAATGTACTATCTTTAAATGCTCAATTCAGGGGCATAGTGTAGTGTAGTATCTGTTCTGTTTTCATGATACCGTCCTGCCAGGTATTTCCTCCTCCTTTTTTGAAAGGTGTGGAGGCAGTGTAGTATATGTTCTGCTGTCATGATACATCCTCCCAGACATTATCTCCTCCTTTTTTGAGAGGTGTGGAGGTAGTGTAGTATATGTTCTGTTGTCATGATACCATCCTCCCAGGCATTACCTCCTCCTTTTTTAGAGGTGTGGAGGTAGTGTAGTGTCTGTTCTTTTTTCATGATACCATTCTCCCAGGCATTTCCGTGTCCTTTTTTAAGAAGTGTGGAGGTAGTGTAGTATCTGTTCTGTTGTCATTATACCATCCTCCCAGGCATCACCTCCTCCTTTTTTGAGAGGTGTGGAGTTAGTGTAGTATCTGTTCTGGTTTAATGATAACATCCTCCCAGACATTACCTCCTTCTTTTTTGAGAAGTGTGGAGTTAGTGTTGTATCTCTTCTGTTGTCATGATACCATCCTCCCAGGCATGCCCTCCTCCTTTTTTGAGAGGTGTGGAGGTAGTGTAGTATCTGTTCTGTTGTTTCACATTATCATTCTTTATTTTCATTACGTTGTTAAGACAAGATGTTTTGTTGTAAATTGAAGTTTAGCAAGGTATAAATCTTGGCCATTAGTAAATGGGTGACCATTTTGGAAAAATAAACTGCTGACTTATCCTTCCGGACCTTCCGGAAGTGACGTCATTGTGAGAGGATTTTTTCACATTAGCATTCTTTATTTTCATTACGTTGTTAAGACAACGTGTTTTGTTGTAAATTGAAGTTAAGCAAGGTATATCTCGGCCATTAGTAAATGGGTGACCATTTTGGAAAAATAAATTACTGACTCATCCTTTCGCTCCTTCCGGAAGTAACGTCATTGTGAGAGGATTTTTTCACATTATCATACTTTATTTACATTACGTTGTTAAGACAAGGTGTTTTGTTGTAAATTGAAGTTAAGCAACACATATCTCCGCCATTACTAAATGGGTAACCATTTTGGAAGAATAACAAAACTGTTTCTTTGATATTACGTAGGCGCTATCAATAACATATGAGTTCTTTGATATGACCGAGGCGCCTCCTCAATCTTTTTCCTTTTCTAAACTATGTATGGGGGAGGGTAAAAACAAATTGTGGGGGGGGGTAAAAAAGTTTTTTTTTTAACTAAAATTATTTCTATTTATGGGGTAGGGTAAAAAAAATTGGAGTGGGGTCGCAATTTTTTTTTTTTAACTAAAATATTCTTGGACGGAAACAAGGAAAATCAATGTCTAACCACCCAAGAAATATGAATGGGGCTCCATCGGTTTACGGGTGAGCGTTCATTTCTGACGCGGCAGCCTAGCAAAAATATGCGACCGGAGGGAGCATATATTGGCTAGTAATAATAATAAACATAAGATAACCAGTCACATGTAAGTTGCAATAGGAATAAAACAAAAACACGGAAAGAACACCACTGCATGAAACTAAGGAACAGAAAATGCAAGAAACTCCATAAAAAAGCGATGAAAACAACCTCGACTGATACCACATAAAATAGTTGTAAATGGTCAAGGAGGATGGAAAGACCGAGGAGGGATAGCACTAACCAGACCGACACTGGAAAAGTGCAGAGAGAACTGGGACCTTGAGGAGGCTTATTGTCCTCCAAATACCAGAGAAGACCAAAGGCTGTTGTCAGCGAGAAATCACTAGTAAGCAGTTGTTGCGATAACACAGAGTCACTTTCAAAGGTTCGCAAAGGTTATTGAAAGAGGTTGAGAGCACTATAAATCTAGGGAGACTTGTTGTCACCTAGACTCTCGGGAACTCCACCGGTTGTTATCAGGGAGTAATCTCTGATAGTTGACCTGTGTGAGAACTCCTAGTAATACAAATAATAATAATTATAAGTAGAATTTGTCTCCCCTGTATTATTATTATTATTATTATTATTATTATTATTATTATTATTCACTCACTAAGAGTTTTCACAAAAGTCATTATAAGTGATTGCAATTTGGCAATACCGAGTGGTGTTTCCTGTAGTCTGTGTGACCCTTCCCCCTGATTTCCAGTTCTCTCTGCAATTTTCGATAACTGCCTCCTTGGTATTCACTGTGTGATCTGCTGAGACGGTGAAATTTACGATTATGCATGTTTTTTTTGTTTTTTTTATTGAGTAGTATTACGCCTGATCTTCTTTCTTGGATGAATTTGTCTGTTTGTACTTCCATGTTACAAATAACGTTGTGATTTTCATTTTCCAATACTGTCTCCAGTTTGGGCTTGTATCATTTGTCTACATGTTAACATGTGCAGGCGTTTGCATAATTCCCAGTGATTTTTTACTCACACAGACGTGTCTGTTGTTGTATTCTGTTGCGGCTAGTTTAATCGATTGATTTTATTATGTGGTTTACCGTTTTGATTCCTTGTCCACAGAGTCTACATTTACGGTTTCCTTGGGGGTTATCTTTTTAGCTTTGACATAATTCGCTACGGTCGCGTTGTTCTGTGCACCTGTTGGTAGCGATTTCGTTTCTCCGTTTACGTGCCGTTTTTGTAGGCATGTCGACATTGCTCAGTGTTACGAATCGATCCATGTAGTTGGTTCTCTTTCCAACAGCCTTTCTACGTTCTGAGTCATGTATATTTTTTAAATTGTTTTGTGTAATACACAGTTTTCTATATTTATCTGTCCTCTTCCACCTTCTACTTATTTTACACAGAGATGGTCAAAATCAATATATTGAGGATAAGGTTTAGTGAGATCTTCAGTTGGATGATAGAACAGTACTACAAAAGTTATGAGAACAATGATTAACTCACAGGACGACTCGACACATATTTGTTGTTGGCATTGGACTTGAAAGCAAACATGTTGTAATCTGTAGGAAGACATTCCGTAGTAACGTGTTCCACGGATAGAGTGTTCCTGGAAAGAAACGTTGTTCATTGAAGTTCTGTTTGGTTTTAGGTACACAGAAGAAGAAAAGAATGTTGTTTGCAATGTTGATAGCAAGACGAGTTCTTGCTGAGAAGGTTTTACGGGCGGGGGACCAGAGCTTGAAGGTCAGTTGGGGCCTACCATGGAAATACCGATAGAGTATGGAAAGACTGGCAACGTCTTTTTTGTGAGAAAGGTCCTACGGGAAAGAGGAAAGAGCATCTCCCACTAGATTACCTATTCGATTTTGTACTCTCTCAAGACAAGTAAAAATGCTCTGAACAGCACCTCCACAGATGGGGCAGTAGTACTTCATCCTGGGTTTAATCTGAGGATTTCATAAGGAGTCAGATACTTTCTAGAGCGGTAAAATAATCAAAATATTGTTATAATACTTTAAAACATCTTAGCATTAACTATAATAGCTCAACTTATAGTAGTAGTGGCAGCGGCAGTAGTAGTAGTAGTAGTAGTAGTAGTAGTAGTTAGCAGGTTTGATGAGAGGGCTATAGTAACAATTTCAGAACCGCTCTGGAGTAAGTTCCAGTTCCTTCATTTCTCTTTGTATGTAAAATTATAGAGTCGCTTTTAACGCCAACAATATATTTAAAACAATAACATTATCATACACGTGCCTTAATCTGGTATAAACTTTAATTTCGTTAAACTTTCATTCTTGAAAATCGTTACCATGTTATGGCTTATAAAGTTAGGTATGTGAATGTGTTTATATATGTGTATATACAAGATGGACTCCTAACTTACTTACTAGTGTAACCAGATCAGGCTCTTTGAAGATACTGACTTCCTGACATAAAATCCACCAAACATTGATGTTATTGTTTTTTTTTTGCAGAACTCGATCATGTTCTTAAAAGGCAAAAACAAAACCAATATGTTACCTCTACAAAACAATTAAACCAAACACCATAAATACATATTTGAAGATATAAAGAAGTTGAAGCATGAAGTTTTTTTACCAAATTGACTGGATTCGGCATTAAATGAGCAGAAAAGGGTTGATAAGTCGTAAGACGAAACAACAGAACAACCCAACCTAATTAATTGAATTTTGGAACACAGCTGCTAGGCAGAAAATTCAGATACCTCCGATGTTTGTTACATTTTCACAATAAGTATCAGGCATCAATAATAATAAGTATTCACCAAATTTCAGTTTTTGTGTGGATTGTAAAAGATGTTAAGGGTGTATAGTTTGGTCACAAGCTCCAATTTGAAAATTAAAATATTTCAGATTTGAATTAAATTCAATTTTAGACATTTTTTAGAATCAAAATGATGCAATGGAATTTGATCAAAATTTGTACTAAGAATCTAGACATAAGATTAAGTAGCATAATATATTTATTTTAATATTCGTAAGGGGGAATACAATTGGTGCCAAACTGTTCTATTCGAAGAATGTATTATACCCGTCCTTGAACGAATATCATTCAACTGCCTTATAAAATATATAATTTATAGAATAAATGGTGAAAATTCCATTAACATTTGATAATTATTTGCTTTTTATTGAATAAAAGATTAACACGTTGGTTTGTTTATAACAAAGCATCTCTTATCGGGCAGGGACCTTAGCACCGACACTGAGTAGTAGAAGAAGGGGGAGAGGGGGAGAGAGGGAGGAGGAGGGATAGCAGTACTACTAATAGTAGTAATAGTTCTTGTTGTTGTTGTAAACGTTGACGTCGTTGGAAATGTAATCATGACGTCGAAATCTTTCTTTATAGAGTTATGTCACATCAGCAGGCGAATGACGAAAGAGGGTGAATGGTGGCGGGAATTCTGGTGACGTCTTAGGGGAAGTAAGAGAGAGAGAGTGTGTAAGAGAGAGAGAGAGAGAGAGAGAGAGAAAGAGAGAGAGAGAGAGGGAGAGAGAGGGAGAGAGAACTGAAAGACTAGCAGATATGGCATCGTGGCACTGAGAACAAGACACTTTTGGGTGTTGCTGCAAGCATTAGACAGGGGTCACTTAACCTGGACGTCTGATGATTGGTCGTAAATGGTCACACGACACGTGATGACAAAAAAAAGGAAAAGACGACAAAGCTATATTTAGAAAACATTAATGGTTTTGGAAAAGTTTGGGAACTGATGCGACGGATACAACATGAATACATGAAAAATGAAGAACACAAAACACTAAAAATATCATAAATCCACTTATTCGGATGCATGAATATTAGCATTTACGCTTTTTATTATAACTATCATAATATACACACACGCACACCACGTATACACACACATCTCTCTCTCTCTCTCTCATATATATATATATATATATATATATAGATATATATATATGTATATGATATATATTATTATTATTGGTCCCCCGATTTATAAAATCGGGAGACTTATGAGGCATGTCCGTCCGTCCGTCCGTCCGGATTTTTCTCCGCAACCATCCATTGAATTTCTCTAAAATTTTGCATGAAGTTGTAACTTTGGTCATGTTAAAAAGTGACATTCTCCGATTTTTTAAAAACATCAGGTTAGCCACCCAGGGGGTCAAAAGGCCCCGAAATGGCAAAAAATGACATTTTTTGCCCCATAACTTTTCATCCATCCATTCAATTTCTCTGAAACTTGGCCAAAATGTGGAGGCAATTGTTCCAAATAGAAAATACATATCGCTGACCTTGGAATGAATTTGGTTCGCGCCCCCAGGGGGTCAAAAGCTTCCAAAATTGAAAAAAAATGACCCTTTTCTCCCATAACGTTTGATCCATCCATTCAATTTTTCTGAAACTTGGCCAAAATGTAGAGGCAATTGTTTCTGGATATGAAATGAGCATCCTTGACCTCAGAAAAATTCTAGTTCGCGCCCTTAGGGATTACAATGGGAGTCAAAAATGCCCCAAATTGCCTAAATTTATTGCATTTTACACTCGCCACATCGAGTCACATACAGAGGGGGACCACGCATGCGCGATGTTGTTATTATTATTATTATTATTATTATTATTATTATTATTATTATTATTTCATGTATCCACATATATTATCATAAGGGGGTATAATATATTATCTATCGATTTTCAGTATTCATCTAAACAGTACTCAATACGTAAGTAGAGCTAGGTAGTAAGTTAAGAAAATATATTTATGGCAATTAAGCTCTGTAGCTTACGGCATATCAACCATTTTTGGGTTATTCTATGCCGGGTCAGGTCATTTTGGTAAAAGTATTTATGCTTGAAGTTCTTTATATCTTTAAATATATTTTTATAGATTTTGGTGTATTTGTTTTGTTTTACGGCATATCAACCCTTTTTGGGTTATTTAATGCTAGATCAGGTCATTTTGGGAAACGTTTTCATGTTTTAACTTCATTATATCTTCAACTATTAATTCATGGTGTTTAGTTTGGTTGTTTTGTAGGGAAAAATTCTTTGTTTTAGCTTTGCAGACCATGATTGAATTTTGCAAATGGAAGAAAAAAAATGAGATCAATGTTTAGTCAATTTTCAGTCTAGAAACCGGTCTTTACAGGCAGCCTGATCTAGTAGAACCAGGTCGTAATGAACCTTAGGTTAGTGGCAAGTTAGGCCTGACTCTCTAAACGGCTGAAGTTTTACCTCGGCACTTGATGCACTGTGATGTCATAAAGAGGGCCAAAGAAGACGGATATTGAGCTGTATAATAATTATGTAATAACCAAAATATCAAAATAGATCAAAATATCAAAATAGATCAACATATACTATATCAAAATATAATAGATCAAAATATAATAGATCAAAATATAATAGATTAAAATATAATAGATCAAAATATAATAGATCAAAATATAATAGATAACAATATGATAGATCAAAATATAATAGATAACAATATAATAGATCAAAATATAATAGATCAAAATATAATAGATCAAAATATAATAGATCAAAATATAGATCAAATAGATCAAAACCGCAAATGGATCGGCAAGAAGAGCAGAAAGCATTTAACTATGAAACCAGAAAAAACAAAAGGGATAAATTGAATGTTAGAGTAAGATGAGGAAGTAAAATGATAAGTAAACTGTAAGAAAAAGATGAAAAGAAGACAGTAGAGGGAGGTTTTCTAGAAACGCTAAGAATGTAAATGTTGGCAAGGAACCCTGGGAGCACAAACTGTTGAAATATGTTAGAATACTTAGAAGCCTGGGGTGTTTAGTAGCATTGTTAACTCTTAAACTATGTGGAATACAACCAGCTGTTTAGAATGGGACACCAGAGCATAGTACTACTACTACTACTACTACTACTACTACTACTACTACTACTACTAATAATAATAATAATAATAATAATAATAATAATAATAATAATAATAATAGTAATTGAGGAGGCTCATTGCCACTAAAATTAGCTTGAGATCTTAAGATAAAAAAAATGCTGGAATGCGGAAATCAACACACATAAACTGCAAAAGCTCACCAATCACAGGAAAGTTGATTATTAATAAAACAAAAACACAGAACGAACACCACCACACGAACCCAAGAGGATTGAAACGGCAAGAAATTCCATAAACTGCCCCCTCTATCCGAAGATACCACATAAAATAATCGTTGAGGGTTAAAGAGGATGGAGAGACCGTGGAGGGAGAGCATTAACCAGACCTCCAGAGAAAGAGTGCAGAGTTCTGGGACCGTGGGGGGGGGGCTATTGACACCAAAATCCTAGAGTAGACATATGGTTGTTTACAACAAGAAGTCAATGGTAAGCAGCTGTTTCGATAACGCAACGTAATTTGCAATTGTTATCGAAAGAGGTGAAGAGCTAGAAATCTGGAGATACTTGATGTCACTCGAACTCCAGTGAATACCAGCGGTATTGTCAATGAGCCATCCTTTATGATGACCTGTGTGATAACTCCTTGTGAGTACATGATAATAATTCCTAAATTTTTACACTTCTATGGTCATTAAGGGTATGACTACACATCAACCAAACCATTTCATTATCAAATCACTACAGTATGAATCTCTATGCATGAGTGGATGAAGTGTGTAAGGTACGCTGAAGAAACATTCCTACTAGTAAAATACATAGCCATGTTGTGCTCGCATACCGTTAATGACAATAAAAGTGTAAAAATTTGGGAATTTCTTTGCTTTTGTACATTTAGTGTATATGAATTATCATCTTAACCCTGTTTTCATTGAATGTCACTACTTTTGTAAAGGCTATGCCTCAATACAATGCCTTCTCATAACTGATAGAGTTGGTAGTTTGACTAATCAAGGTATATGGTAAACTGAAATTAAAATGGCATCAACTAGACACTTGAACCTCTATATTTGCCAAAAATCAGCTGAACCATCAAATGGTCGATAAGATATAGAATAAAGTGTATGAATACTGGTCATTTTTAAGGTTTTTTAAAACTTTCTGGAAAACTAAGGTATATAATATACTGAAATTAAAATGCCATCAACTAGACCCTAGAACCTCTATCTCTGCCAAAAATCAGCTGAATCCATCAAATAGTTGATGAGATACAGGGTGGCACATACGTACCTACGTACGTACGTACACACAGATAACATGATTTCATGATTGAACTTTCTGGATCTCTGGATATAACCTATCAAATAAACATTTTGTGCAAAGTTTTAACTAATTTGGTTTATTGGTTTTTGAGTTATGATTGATTAAAGAAATGAGATTTCCAGCGTAGGCCATTCGGTGAGGTCTATTAGGGGATAGAGCGCACTCGCGCCTCCCTTGATAATAAAAACGTATAGAAATGACATCACACGACCCTAAAGTAAGTGAAGGGAAGTGAAAACTTAGAAATCTAATAAACTGACGCCCCCCTCTAAGAAATAAACAATGCATGTGGTGACATCAGCCACGGCTTGTACAACACAAACATCGTGAAGGGTTTATGAGGATTTAAAAAGCGAGGAGGGATGCATTTAATCAGACCTTAAATAGAAAGAATGCAGAGAGTACTTTGAACTTGGGTGGCTTAATCCCACTCTATTTTCAGAGAATATCAACGGTTGTCGGTAATGAGAAATCAAAAGTCAACGGATGCTGCGATAATGCAAAATTATTTCCAATGATTATCGAAAGAGGTGGAGAATGTTGGAAATATGGGGAGACTTGTTGTCACTCAGGCTCTAGAGGACACTTCTTGTTATTGGCAGTAAGCAATCACTGATAATGTCTCGTGTAAAAACACCTAGTGAGTAAGTAAATAATTATAATAATAATAATAATAATAATAATTATTATTATTATTATTATTATTATTATTATTATTATTATTATTATTATTATTATTATTATTATTATTATTATTATTATTAAAAGAATCTCAGCTATTTTACTGAATTAACAAAAACAGAACAACCGAACCCGACAGAAACAAAACTCTACTGGAGCAAGATATGGGAGAAGCGACAAGACCACAACAAAAATACTGAATGGCTGAAAAACAGGAAATACGAGTTTCTAACACATCAAAGAAGGGGCAGAAAACGAAATTAACGAGAAAACGCTGAAGACAACACTAGGCCGCAGTGGAATACACGCATACTGTTTTAAAAAAACTCACGACAGTACAGGAAAGTTTACTCAACACCTGAAAAGATGTATCTATGAAATAGACGTATCAGAATGGATGACCAAAGGGAGAACCACATTGATACAAAAAGACGCCGAAAAGGGAACGAACCCCCACAAACTACAGACCAATAAGCTGCTTACCAACCATGTGGAAGATTTTAAAATCATAACTAAGAGAACAAATATATCAATCCCTACATAATCGTGGATTACTTCTCGAGGAACAGAAAAGACCGCGAACAGGAAAACGAGAGGCACATAGCCTGCTATACATAGATCAAAGATCCTGAAGGAGGTGGAAAGCAGAAAAAAAACATAGACATTGCATGGATTGACTACAAGACAGCTTACGACAGGATCCCTGAAGAATGGATAATCGAGTGCTTGGGGGATGTACAAAATACCAGACAAGATCATAAACTTGACTAAAAAAGCAATGGAAACATGGAGACTGAAGCTAACAGCTGGAGGACAATAAGATAAGAATACAGAAAGGCATCTTTCAAGGAGATTCTCTATTACCTCAACTGTTCATCATAGCCACGATCCCTCTTAACAACTTACTAAGGAAATGTTAGGCTGGATACAAGTTTATTAATACAAAATAAAGAATAAAGCACGTCATGTACATGAACGCCCTGAAACTATTTGCGATAAACAAAAAAGAACTAGAAATGCTGATAAACACAACCAGACTCTTGAGCCAGGACATCCAAATGGAATTCGGAATGGAAAAGTGTGTTCTATTAGAGATGACCAGGGGGAAATGGAGGAAGCGAAGGGCATGGAATTACCTAACCTAATGGAGATAAGGACACTAGACGAGCATGATACTAACAAATATTTGTGAAAACTAAATTATACAGCAGGAACATAATAAAAGGAATAAACACCTGGGCAGTATCACTGGTAAGATATTCTGGACCGTCCATAGGCTGGACCAAAGAAGAACTTAATCATCTCGATCAGAAGACTAGGAAACTAATTATCATGCACTACAAAGAATGGCACTGATGGATAATACTGACCGACTATACGTGAAAAGGAAAAACGAAGGAAGAAGACTAGTTAGTATAGAAGCCTGCGTGAATGACACAAAAGAAGAATTAGGAAAATACATAACACAGAACACACAAAAGGCTAATAATCGCAGCCAGAGACATCATAAAAATGAACAATACAGAGAATGGAGAAGCAAGAGACAAGACAAGAAAAGAAAAGTGGGAAGAAAAACAGCTACACGGGCAATTCCTCAGAATGACAAAAAAAGATATTAGCGAAAACACCTGGGGATGGCTATGAAAAATACACCTAAACAGAAAAACACTAATAACAGCCGCACATAACAACGCGATTAGAACTAACTATATCAAATATAAGACTGACGAAAGTCTAAAAAACAGCAAATGTAGACTCTGTGGACAAAGAGACAAAACTCGCTCTCACGTATTACAAAAAAAACGGTTAGCAGGGAGAGAGTTCCACAAGCGTGCCGTTCTTGGAAATAAACTACCGGAATAGGAAGGTATATTACAATGACGTATCAAAACAGCGAATTGATAGAGACCTTTAGACCAACGAGTCAAATTAGCTGGAAGAATGGAATCAGGGAATAGATCAGACAATTCTGAAGAGCAGATGCCGTAATAGTATTTATAGAAAATACTGCGACTAGCAATACCACGTCTGTGAGAGAGAGGGTGCAGAGAAGAAGAAATAATTCATTATACTATACTATTGCTTCTATTTCTTGCACTATTGTAAGATCTTACAATTCTCAATTTAGGAGGAGGGATAGTGTAATATCTGTTCTGCTGTCATAATACTATTCTCCCAGACA
The DNA here is from genome assembly GCA_963556195.1 of Sepiola atlantica. Lineage (NCBI taxonomy): Eukaryota > Metazoa > Mollusca > Cephalopoda > Sepiida > Sepiolidae > Sepiola > Sepiola atlantica. Next base: position 64,020,375 of record OY744517.1, on the reverse strand, counting down.
GCACATCCTCCTTTGATGACATATATATTTGTAATATATATATTTGTAATATATATATATTCGTTCGTCGTGATAGCATTCTCCCAGTCATCACATCCCCTTTTTGATGGAGGGGATGGGGTACTGTTTCAGTGGTTGTGATACTCTCGTCCCAGAAGTTACCGTCTCTTTTTTTTCGCGGGTGCGGGAGGTGATGTACAAGAACAAATGTGCGACCTCTATATAAATGTTTATAAGTAATCAATTTTTATATGACGAATAAATGTCGAACTCGTTTTCTTTTGTGGTAAAAAGAAGCGTAAATTCGTATGAATAAACATGGTACAACATTTTGGCAGGCTACATTTTGTTGTTGGCATTAGTTTGCCCAGCTCTTTCTAGATTCGGCTACACACAGGAGGTACCACATAAAGGTTGTCTACATACATGGTGAAACTGTTTCTATGGTGCCGGTAGTCAGTCCACCTTGGTATCCACCGCATCACCTCCTCCATTTTATACCGTGAATTAGAATGATAATCGAAACGAAGAAGCTCGATAATATTTTTAGTTTGTTCATCAAACATCGATTAATTGCGAGAAACCCTTTTACATGTGAGCTTCATTGGCCGAATAGATGATTCCGTTTCAGACTATGTTATCGCCTAATTCGAGTTCAGATCTAATATTCCGGGCATTCATTCACTAATAATGATGAGAAAGATAGGAACCCACAATTTCAGCTCAACCACGTAGAAAAATAGACACTTGTGTTCAATTCATTGTATGCAATATTCCGAAATTAAAAATATAAAAGTGCGGTGGGGGGCGCTGTTAAACGACCAAACTAGAGTCAATTTTCTTATTTACGATTTGTGTACTGTTTTCATCGTCCTGGTTATTTTCATAAAAACGTTCCCATCATATTGGTCCTAAAGCGCTCTCTTTTTATATAAGTATTAAGATTTAA
>OY744517.1:64004426-64009426 GCA_963556195.1 Sepiola atlantica | reverse complement strand
ATATTCAGTATAGAGTTTATGCATTTACTTCAACAGTGCTCAATACATAAGTAAAGTTAGTAGTAATATATGAAAATATATTAATGGGAATACAGCTATAATAGGCTATCACGTATTTACTAACATAAGAATAACTCACTTTTTATGTCACTTTAAACTTAAACAAACATATATACAAGCAATAAACTACACTTGGCAATAAATCCCGTAATCTAATGAAAACAGTTTTCTGTAGCAAATCCCCTGCACAAAATATTTAATAAAAATATTTAATAAAAATATCTTCAAACTGTCATCAAGTTTCTGTGATAAAGAAATGATAGCTAAAGCAAACAATAACAAAATACTAAAAAAGAGTATTACAGAAAAACATAAAAACAAAATCAGTAAAAAAAGTGATTAATATAGCAACAATAAAAAGAATAATAATATAACAACTAGACATATAATGTTTTTAAAACTTAGTTCACCCCAAACAAGGCAAGTGGCCGCTGTAGATGTAAGGGGCTACTGATAATTGGGGTGGGAGTTTAGGGGATCATCCTTAATTGGGAGCTATGCAGCGAGATACTTGTTCACATGTGTTTTACATTTCGTCATGTCGGTACAGTCGGGGAAACAATGAACAGGGAGGGAGTTCTAAAATCGGCAGCTCCAAAAAAGAAACTATTATAGTAGAACGCTTTTTGGCATCTGGGGGCCTCCACAGTTAATTGATGGGATTTAGCTGATTGTCGGGTTGGTCGAGTGTATTTACGTCAGAGGAGCACCAGGGCAGCAAGTTCATCGGTGCACATTCCATTGAAGTAGCTATTAAAACAAGCACAATGATGCAACATTGCGGCGATGGGACAGGGGATGGAGCTTAGTGGATAGTAATGGGTCAATTAGATCAGATACTAAGAGGGAGATACTGCTGGATGGTGCACCAGCCCAGATGTGAAAACAATACTTCATGCATTGTCAAAGGCTTTAGATATATCAAGCGCTACCGCATTAACTTCACCTGCCTTGTCTAGTGTATTGTATATGCGTTCAGAGATGACATTTAGTATATTTTCAGTAGACTGTGCTTGCCTAAATCAATACTGATGGTCAGAAATAAGTTTAACATTAACGAGGTGACGAACTATCGCTAGATTGATTAAGGATTCAAGGAGTTTAGCAAAGAGTGGGAGCAGACTTATGAGGGAATGATTTTGAGGGACAGTTCTATCCTCGGAATTATTGAAGACTGGTACCACAGAGGCAATTTTCCAGCTATCAGGGAAGCAACATTCGGCAAGGCATTTGTTGTAGAGTTTGAAGGGGACAGGGGCCAGTTCAGCAGAGCATTTACTTAATATTATTACTAGTATAAAATCAGGCCCATATGCTTTGGAGGTGTCAATGTTAGTTATGATCTCCCGAACATGCCTCTAATAATAACACCTAAATAGAAATGAGAAAGTTAATAAAAAAGTGACTGTAGAACTTTTTAAACTACAAAATAACTCCCTAATCAAAGGCATTGTTAACCAAGCCAAAATAATTTCCAGAGAAAACCCGAATAACAAAATATAGTACGTGGGTATAACCACCCTAGATTTTAAAACTGGGTATAACAACCATAACACCACATTCAAGAAATAAAACGCCGATTCAAAATATCACAAGCGAACCATTACCGGAAATTCAAAAAAAAAGCGGACGCTCGCCAATAATTGAGTGGAAAATAGTACGATGGGTCAGTACATGTAAATATTTAGACAACCCGTGTAGATTATGTTCATACGAGAAGCTTGAAATTAAAATTTTTTAAGATCTCTAAAACTTACTTAACTGTGGAAGCGAAATAGCAATAAACTGTAGACATAGAATACACTTTACTTTAGGATAACCACATGCATAACAGATAAATAAAATTAAAGAAATAAAAAAAACTTAACTAAATCAAAATGTAAAGTAGCAATGAATAACAAAATACCACCGCACCCAAAACAAAACAAAAGAAAAAGGTGTTAAATAAAGGTCAGTTGAGCCTGTTTTAGAGAATCTCAGCCATTAGCTGATGAAAACATTAACCTGTTGGAGAGAAATAACAACGAATTGTATTAGTTAGTTTGCTAGACTAAACACCACGTAGATATAAATGCTGGAGAAAATATGCTTTGTTAATGTTCATGTAACCTTATGAACGCTAACATATGCATCACTACGACAATCAGCAATTACGCGGCTAATGAATTAACTTTCTAAATTAGCGTTCCCAGAATCGAAATAATACACAATTATTCACACTCTTTGTTCAAATAGCGTTCTTAGAATATGCAGCACAAAACGTCCCATAAGATTTTTTGTTTTAATCTGAATCTTAAAGCATTGCACACTATTTTTCACTATCGATTATTATGTATTCGCGTTTCAGCTCTTGGTCTAATTACTGAGAAGGAAATAATGATGGCACTAGTTTTAGCAGCTTTGGACTATCTCAAAAACTAGTTCTTACCTGTCAGATACCATAGGAAAGTAGCGCAGTTTTCGCGTCGTGCGTTGGTCAGTTACAATAGAAACATACGATGATTCACGATGGTATGTTCTTACTTATAACATAATACCAATGGTTGAATGTTAATTTTTATTTAGTAGTAATTTCAAATGAATGAAAGCAAGAAATTAAACAAAGAAGGAGGAGGAGTAGGAGTAGGGGGAGTAGGAAGACGCACTGAAAATTGTAAAAAATATCTGTTATCATATAATCTCCCTTCTCCACTTTAATTAACTTACAGCGTTCCGACCGGCTTTTACATGCTGAATCAAAGCTAACTGCTGATTGTTTTCTTTCTTTTTCTTGTTTTCACATTTCTTTCTTTCTTTCTCCCTTTCTACTGTTTATTACACGTGACTATATTTTTTCCAAATAGCGTTCTTTGTACAAATTTGAAACTTTTCTGTTTTTAACAGTTGAACTATTTTGATAGAACTATTCAACATGTGTTTTTGAGTTTTTATTTTTTCTAGTTGTTGATTTGCTTATCCTTTATTCCATTTTTATTTTACATTTTGTCTGAAACATTGTTTCTTTTATTCTTCATATATATATATATATATATATATATATATATATATATATTCCCATTATGTAATCAAATGCTTAAAGTTAGACATTTAAGGTTAATTATACTATACTCTTCGAACTCAGATATGGGGTGTCGTATCTATTCTGTTTTCGCTAAAAGGTAGAGAGATCCCTCTAGACAGATGCTGTTGTTTTTTTAAATTATTTTGGCCCGTTTGTAGATCAAGACTCTTCCACATTAGAAACCGACGTAGCGTCTAACTTTTCCCTCGTGGATCAGCAAGTAAATTGAGACACTTAAAATAACAAATTGCTAAAGAATAGTAAGAATTATATAATAAATGTTTTATGGAAACTTTCAGAATCGAAGTTTTCTAAGCCATTGATAAAATAAACGCGAACTTTTTATTTGTAAGTTGCGTAAATTTTGTTCACCAATCGCCTAAGTTGTTGTCAAATTGAGCCGTGAGAAAAACCGCACCCTGTACTTCTAATGTCCGTGAAACCATCCCTGCTAATCTAACTGTTAAAACGCACCATCTGCACTTGTTAAAACGTGTCGTTTGCACTTCTAGGGGTGAGGTTATTTCGCTCTCTGAAAATATCAACTTTGAATATCGTCATGGTGTGACGTAAGATACGCAATTGACAGAGCTCGTTAACCATAACACTGGTTTCAACTAAATTCCTCTCTTGCATATCTCTGAGAACGGTTTATCTGATGACGTAAGTTCAACGGGGTGGATAAGGGTTCGGTTTGATTAGTTCCGTTTTAAAGCATATCGACATTTATTTTGTTAATTAATACTGAAACACAATAAATATCCATTAAACACAAATTGCCGTGTTAGTGACGTCAAATCAATACAAACATATATATATATATATATATATATATATATATATATATATATATATATATATATATATATATTGTAGGATAAATTTCAGAGGAATCATTTTTTTAATCAATGAAACGGGCGAGTGGAAAAAAAGAAGAAAATTGCTAAAATTCTCTTTAAGGCCTTATCGTCTGATCCTCTAAGAGCAAACGTCAGAATAATCAATTAAAAACTAAGAAAACCGAATGAGATATGAGGAGAAAAATTTGTTACAGTTGGAGAAAACGATTGAGAGAGAAAAAAAAAGTAAATTTCTCAACGTTCGTGTGGATTTGAATCATTAAATATCTCCAACTGATGTTTCAAAATCTTTTATCTACACAGGCTAGGTCGAGAATTGTTAATAACTAACGTCTCAAATATATATATATATATATATATATATATATATATATATATAAGTATTTCGTGTATCCACAAAATTGTATAAGCATTTACCTCAACAGTGTTCGATACGTAAGTAGAGCTACGTAGTAAGCTATGAAAATATATTTATGGCAATTAAGCTACACAGATGCTCGCACGTTTCATCCCCGGCGATGAAACGCGGAAACCTCTGTGTAGCTTAATTGCCATAAATATATTTTCATAGCTTACTATATATATATATATATATATATATATATAAAGTTTAGTTACTGAATTAAAAGTGTTAATATACTTTTAGATTACATAAAACATTACGAATCGCTAGGATATAACTGAATACTGCAGATAATCTTAAACTCAATTGTTAACACTTAATGGCAAACTACTGAATTAATATATATATATATATATATATATATATATATATATATATATATATATATATATTAATTCAGTAGAATACAACACTTATGATATCATTGATATTTTGTAATAATGCTCCAAAATAATTGTTCCACGTTGAAAATTGTATTGAATGATTATAAAGTTTGTATTCTACTGAACTAAAATATATTATCGCTGTTTGACATTAAATTGAACTTAAACTTATTTGCAGTATATTTTTTTATATCCTGGGATTCGTAATAAGTGATTTTATTTATTTTCAGGAA
>OY744517.1:63951926-64001926 GCA_963556195.1 Sepiola atlantica | reverse complement strand
AATGGTTGTCCATATGAGTAATCAGGAAAGATCCGCCAAAGAATGTGGGATTTTCTGACTGGACTCGTCACACCAAAGGAAATTACAAGAATAATTGAAGTGTCTATAAAGACTGTGCATAAGTTAAAGAAAAGAATGACTACGAGTAAAACTATTACGAGGAAGTTTGGAAGTGGAGGAAAAAAAACGTACCAAAGCTTTTATCATAGCTCTCAAATTCCAAATCCTAGATGATTCAACCAAATCTATGAGATAAATGGAAACTGAACTTGACCATTAGAAATGCAGTAAAATATGATTTGAAGTTAAAATCTTACACTAAAACACTTGTTTACTAGAGCTATGAAAGAAAAGAGATTGGAAAGGTGCAATAAAATTATTTCATGGTTTAAGACAAAAAAATCCTCCATTGTAACGATCTCTTCAGATGAAAAGATCTCCACAGTCCATGCTGTTCGGAATCGCAGATATTACGGATTTCTTGCAAAATCGACAACTGAAGTTAAGGGGACATTCAGAACAAAAAATCCTGCCCAAGTTATGGTTGTTGTTGTTGTGGCTTCCGATGCAAATAAAATGGTATAAAATACTACAAAGCTCATTAAAATATCAATGTTAATACAAGACTCCGAAATACCATGTATTGCCAAGATGGTAATTATGTATGGACACAGGATGGTTCTCCAACTCAAACAGCTATACAAATACAAGAGTTCTTCAACTCTAACTTCAGCAATTTTTAGGGAATCATGTTTATAGCCGCCTGCTAGCCCATATTAACCCCATCTGGGCGATGCTATATGGGAAGTTTTAGAACATGCTATAAATAGAACATCAAACAGCAATGTCGACTCTGTGAAAGATAATACTAAAGAAGAATAATAGACGTTGTTTCACGAATGCTTGGGGATAACTTGTGCAGGTTTCAGGAAGCGTGTTATTAAAAAAGAAGGAGGACAAACATCTTTTATTAAAATTTTCTTGTGGTAAATAAATGCCTGTGACTTTCAAAAAACAAATCATTAATACACTGTCTTTCAATCCCTGCTTAGAAATGTTGTAAATTTTTCTAACTAACTCTATATATATCGTAATAATTAGTAATACTACATATCAAGACGCAGTAAAGTTATATCATTTTAAACCTTGATGTGAAGAGTAGGCCAAATAATCACAATATATATATATATATATATATTTGGACATCTTCTATCCAGTGTATGAGATTGTAGAGGACTTTGGCTGCAGATCAAACTTAAGATATACAGAGCTATGGTTGTTACAATCCTAATGTACGCCTGCATAACTTGGACCGTATATTCCAAACACGCCAAGAGACTCAAACATTTGCACAGGATCTGCCCCCGTAGATTGATAAAAATCAAGTGGCTAGACAAGATATCAGACACAGAGGTTTTAGCCGGATCAGGCCTCCAGTCAGCATACACCATGCCGAATCAGTGTCAATTTCGTTGGGCGGGTCATACATGCATCATGTCAGATTCCAGACTCCCAAAAGAGCTTATTTTACAATGGGCTGGCCAAAGGCAAAATAACCACAGGATGATAGCTATAAGGTGCCCCTGAAACAGTTCGACCTGTATTCCGACTAATGGGAATACCTAGCCCTGAACAAATGTTCTTGGCGTTCAAAGGGGTCACGATTGCTGAATTTGCACCCATTGAGGAACGCAAGAGGAGAAGTGCTATTCGAAAAAAACAAAAGAGCAGTCAGCATCTCTGGTACAGAATCATCCCTCATGTGTTCGACAGGTGGGAAATGCTTCAGAGCTCGAATACGACAGACGAGCCATCTCTAGACCCACAAAACAACTACATCTTCTCAAGTGATAAACGAACACATACACACACATTTCACATTTCGTCTGAAATTTTCAATTTCATATTTACTCTTTCATATATATATATATATATATATATATATATATAGAGAGAGAGAGAGAGGGGGAGAGAGAGAGAGAGAAAGAGAGAGAGAGAGATACGCAGAAATAGACGGGCAGATAGGCAGACAGAGAGATATAAGAATATGCCATTCATTTGTTTATCTTGGTTGCGATACTTTTGACCGAATTCAATTACTTATCCATAAAAAGCATTTTATTTTAATGCTCGTTGGGAATAATTTTCCCTTCACCCATATCTATGCCCAGATTAGGAGCAACATACATATACATATCTATTTAATTTTATTATCCACATACACGTGTTTCGTCGTTTATATAACTACTCAAACCTAGGGAAATTCGAAATCAGGACAGTCGAGTCTGAACCATGAAGCTTTACTATTCAGCTGATCTCTGCTACTGCTGAAATATAACGCTTTTTATATAGATTTCATTTATTTGTTTATTTGATGTTGATATATTGATGAGTCGTAAACCACAAAACACGTGTCCCTAGATAATTAATTTATATATGTCGCTCTACATCTGGGAGCATTACATTGGTGAAGTAAACATGTTTCCAACTAGCGTTAATGTAACATTCTCTTCCGTATAGATAATTGAATTCGTTCAAAAGTATCGAAAACAAAACAAACAAAAAATGGTCTCTATAAAAAAGTGTTATATTTCAGAACTAGCTGGGATTGGCTCAATAGTAGAGCTTAAGGCCAGAACACAAGAGTGTTCTGCCTTCGAATCTCACTAGGGTAAGCCACGTCGATGAGTTGTAAACGAAGAAAATTCAATCCGTGTTTAGGCTTCAGACTATATATATATATATATATATATATATATATATATATATATATATATATATATATATATATATTAATAAATTGATATGTAAGCTATTAACAATGCGAGATTAATTTGTATTTTTTTGTTTTTATTAATCTTATATTTCGGAATAAATTCCATCTTCAGAGGTGCCCAGTTATTGAGTCATTTTTTTTTTATCAAAAACAAGAATAACCAAACTTATTTCTTTGTTACTAGATAAAACGCCTCAATAACTTGTCACCTCTGAAGATGGAATTTATTCCGAAATATAAAATTAATGAAAACTAAAAGATACAAATTAATCTCGCATTGTTAATGGCTTACATATCAATTTATTAACATATCCAACAATGCTTTAAATGGACGACCAACCAATACTATTATATATATATATATATATATATATATATATATATATATATATATATATATATATATATATATATATATATATATATATATATATTGTAATGCTTGGATACAAATACTTCTGGCGTAAAATTCAATTGTAGGAAATAAATACCAAAAGCAAGTTAAGTCCACATCGGTGTAACTCATCGTTTTGATTAATAACTCCTCCTAGTTGAATTCGATTTGTTTAATTTGTAGTTTTTCTTTTATTTTCATTGCCGGATTGGCAATTTCCAGAAACTCATGTATGAGATATAAAAAATCAATAGGGAAATGTAGTTATTTTAAAAATACGTGCAGGAATGACGGTGCATGGTTTAAGAATGAGTCTCAGGCGTTTTCTGTTTTGTTATTTTTATTTCTGTTTGTTGATTGTTTTCGTCCATGTAGATTTGAAAATAGATGTTATTATGATTGTGAACGAATACTTCTGTTGTAAGATGTTATTCTAGGAAATAAGTAACAAAAAGGTTAAGTTCAGATCGCAGTAACTCATCGCCACTTTTATTAAATCTCTCCGGTTTGATGAGACTTTTTTCTTTATAAGTATGAACCAAATATACAATCATGAAATTTATTTTTAAAGTAAATGCAAATATATATATATATATTTATTAATTTTTTACGTACATGAAAGTAAGCTATGGACACGTGTTTCTGGCTTACAGCCGTTATCAGCATGGCTAACTTAGACAAGAATCGAACCTTCGATATTGTTGTCTATAGTCCAGCGTCTTTACCTCTGGACCAAGATGTATCATTTTTATCACGTAAATATTTCATGTATTTTTTATGCAATAATTTTTATCGGTGATAGCAGCGTTCATTGTTTTTTTCTTACTATTATTTCGATTGTCTCACTTCCTATGTGATTAAGATGCAGAAAATTGCATTATTTGTCGCCCTTAACTTTATAGGACGTATTTTTCGTTAATATATATATATATATATATATATTTTTATACCCGCCCAACGAAATTGACACTGATTAATTTTATACGTACATAAAAGTAATCCGTGGACACGTGTTTCTGGCTTACAGCCGTCATTAGTATGGCTAACTTAGATAAGGATATATATATATATATATATATATATATATATATATATATATATATATATATGTATATATATATATATAATATGTATATGTATGAAGAAACATGAAGAGACAGGGAGAGAGATAAAGATACAAAAAACAAATACACATCAGTCTGTATTATGTAGTGATGGATAATTGCGTTTATATAGAGTGATATAATATAATTTTTTACGTATGTATTCCTACATAAAACTTTTCTTGTCACATATGTGTGCGTTTTAAAGTGCGTGTGTATACGAGTACGTCTTAGTGCTTGTTGGAACAGACTGTATATTTGTTTCTCTGTGTGTATATATGGTCAAAGATCTAATTCCTGACACGTTATAGCCGGATGCATGCTAACGGGAATAATGGGGACACTGTGTAATGTTGCAGGATAGCAATATCCGTTAGGGCGAAATTATCAGCCACGTGATCAAATATCGGTGAGTCTGGCGCCCTTTTCACCGCTCTGCCATGCTCTGCTCATGCTCTCTCTCTCTCTCTCTCTCTCTCTCTCTCTCTCTCTCTCTCTCTCTCGTGCAAATGATCTTCTAAGGACCAAAACGAAAAGTGTAACAAAATGTGGCCAGACCCCCAAAATAGGACCACTGAAAACGTCTGTATAATTTGGTCTGCTATTTTTGTCCTTGCGGTGTACAAAGAAATAAATGACGCCCTACGTTCCAGAAATAACGCAAGCAGCAAACACAGCTCATTTTGTCGTTTTGGCTGAAAGCAAAATGTAGTATTTGTTCTGATTCTGCACTTGATCATTTCTCTCATCAGTCACTGAAGGAGAAATCCTTTAAGACTGAGGCATTTTTTTAAAAAATTGTCCCAATCTAGAGTGCACTTTTTTACCAAACGGGATTTCCCTCACATTCAAAACCGACTATGTGTCTAACTCTACCCCCGTGGAGAGGGAAGTTAGTAGGTAATATATTTCGAATTATTTCTTTTTGAGCCCTCCACCCGGGCAACGCCGGATGAATACAGCTAGTCAATTCCCATAAATACTTCATTTTCTCATGTAAAACATCAACCTTTAACGAAATACAGAACCGTTCCCTACAGCCCCTTCCTCACAGAAAATACGTCGCTAGTCTTTCTCTACTCTATGGTTACTTTTATAGAGGGGGATCGACTGAGCTCTAACTTCTGATTTGCTCATGTAAAACAAGAACTCGCTTTGTTACGAGAACGAAAATAACGTTCCTTTTCTCCTCGTGTTTTTAGCGTCAGGCTAAATTTCTACTAACAGAACTTCTTCGCGAAGGCTTCCTCGTCTTTAGAACACATTGTCATGGGACTGTTTCCATCTATACTACAACATAGCTACTTTTAAATCCAAGGTCAACAGTTCTCTGTCATAAACTGTTCTTACAAGACTTAATTCACTCGTTTTATCATCCACACTCCCCCCATGACGCCATTCAACTTGCTGATATGCTGCAAATATATTTATGATTAAATAAACTTAATACTAGTCTTCACAAAAGTGTCATACTTCAGATATCTTACCACGCCAATATGAATTCATCGTACGGCATGAAGGTTTGGTCAATAAACGTTGATCATTCACTACAGTCGCTGAGGAAAGTTGCTTGTTGTTGCTTGCCCCTACGCGTGGAGATTGCTGGTTGTCCTTCCAACCTTTACTCTTGTTCGGTAACCTATCCACTCCTTGGTAGATCCGTTCTATGTGGAAGATCTCCTATGGGTGTTTGGATAGCTTCATTCAAGTAGCCATTCCAATCATTCCATTCTTTGGTCATTAAACTGCTTCGTGATTTCAATCTGCCTATTCGTTGTCAATGCTCAGATAGAGGACGTCTTCTGTCGGTTTCCTGTTTGTGTTTTGGGGGTCTCACATGGGCATCTCTTCAGATATATGAGAAGTGTCATGCCAGCTAATCTAGCAAGTAGCAAAACTTCACGTGCTGCCATTGTTAACTTTGACGGTTTCGTGAAACCAAATGGAGACTGATTGCCACACTACATCTATTACTGGTGATAAAAAAATGATGACTTCAAGGTTATATTATGGCTATAATCTCTGGGTGGGGTGAACCGGTTTACTCCATAGGACAGAATTTCTAATGAAATATTTTATACACAACCGGTCGCATGTATATTCCAGTCAAGGGAGATGCCCATTTTAGTTTTTGAAGAATTGTTTTGCAAAGAGGTGTCGACGTCCTTTCACATACAGCGCCTGGTATTCCGAAATAATCACACATCTAGTTCTGATCAGGCTCAATGGATATCGTTGCCGACTATGTAATCGGCTATGCCGAATTCAAATCCAAACATATCTATTGCTGTTATCTACGCACACATGCGTGTGGGATAGGTATGAACCTTCAATTGACCACTATCTATAGGTAAAGTACCGACATTATTTTAATTGATCATTCACTGAATTGCTTATCAAGCGGCCATTTGCGAGATGGAAAACGCGTGCTAAGATTTTATTTTTATAGATGTTAGTAATTTACATGCTTTGAAATTGATTCGTTCTCAGAGCCAATATACGGCAAGCGCGGTGAAGCCAGATACCCTTTTTCTCTTTGTACCGGTCGAGAATACGTCCTTAACAATCAGTCCGAGAGTGGGCGAGCCACTGTGGCATCAGCTGGCTCTATTCCGTCGGAGTGAGGAATGGTCCTGTTAAGTCATAGTAGGTGCACCTTTCTGGACTTTAACTTGTTTTCCGTGGAAAAATAAATCTGATTTTTACCAATCGCTTTAGATCCCCCTACCGGAGAATGCCAACTTGGCTGATCATGCTATTTCTGCGGGGCCAGAGTACACCTTCCCTTATGATGGGCTGGCTTTTATTTACCCCACCCACTTTCCAGCGTAGTGTTTATCTTTATGCGGTACGAAAGAATAAAAACCAACGGAAAAACGCGGTGGACGTGAACATACGAGAGACAGATTCGTGCAGTTGGGAGAGCATTTTGATGGTTTTGTTGGCGTTGTTCCGGTGTTGTTTGAACAAGAGTTCCTTCTGAATTTTTCGAACTTCATTAGCACATCATTATGCTACAAGATATTTTTCAGCTTGTAACTATTGTAAAAAATTGAAAAGCGTGATTCACCTAATGAATACAGTTTCGACTAATCGTATCAACTATGTCGATTGTGAATCCTCGGGGATCCGCATTGGTTATTTTGGCACTAATACGGTTTTGTAAAGCATGAAACTGCAATTACCTCGCAGATGTGTGTAAAAAAGGAACTTGTTTTCAATTAATTGTGTACAATAAATCTTTAACCATATGTTGTGTACTTAGACATAAAGGCGCATCCAAAAGGCTCGATCTGCCGTTCACAAAGAAACAAAACAAAACGCAGCCTACAAGATGACCCTCAAAATATTACCCTATGGAATCGTTAATAAAATTAAAAAATCTGTTCCGCAATCAAACCATATTTAGTATAAATAAACTTCAGCATGCGTCTGACTTGTCCACCATGTTTCATTCACGAATGTACGACAGGCTTTATTATATTTTATAAGCACAACTGAATACAACGTGCAACATTATCAATAACACTGCCACACTCGTCTGACAGCGCTGCTCTGATTTTGGCTGTGATGGCCTCTTTAGTTCAGAAATAATATTGAGATTATTTTGAAAGACATTAGTGTTTAGATAACTAAACAGATACAATTCTAGAAAGATTATGTAGCCCTTTCAGTATAACACTCTCTACTGATGAGAGGATCACGAAAGTGTCCCCCGCATATCATTGAACGCCGACAAACCAAAGACTGTCGGGCATTCATCAATTAAACTTGATGGGCAATCCAGTCATAGACGCAAGTTTAGTTGTACCAAATACGCTTGGATTGTTAAAATGATTGTGAATTTTATTAACGATTCCACGCTTGGAATTTTGGGAGGTCATCATCGTGTACAACCTTTGACCTGGGGTGGAATGTTTATTTCGGCTAGTAGTTGGATACGCTTAAGCACGAGCAACTTCTGCTTGATAGTAAAATGACATTTGAAGCTGGTGTGTCTTTGTATACATTTCCGGCGTTTACCTGTTGGTACACGTCGCTGGAAAAAGAATTGCCGGACAGCGTTTTTGTGGTTGCATAGGCTTTATCGATGTGTCATGACAGCTCTTAAATGTAAAATAAATTAGATTTCTTCTTGCATTTGCCTGTGTTTAGGCGGAACGTCTGGATCTATTGGCGTCACGAAGATAAAATAGTTACAAATGCGTTCGAATCTAATCGAACGGTCATGATTTCTGTAGTAACATTTATGTCCGTTTCTATTTTCTCTTTTATATTTCCTCCTACTCCCTCCTACTCTTACTCCTCCTCCTGATTTTACTCCCCTTTCTCCTCCTCTTCCACCGCTCTCTCTCTCTTTCAATTTCTTTCTGCACGTTTCTATAAATCAGCACGATTTTACCTTCAAATTAAAAAGACGAACTTCCAGAGGCACTACCCTCCTCTTCTCAAAAAAGAAGGTAATGCTTGCGAGGATTGCATCATGACGTACGAACTTATACAATACTACTAATGAATAGAAGTAATAGTATATCATCAACTTCAGACAGACAGATACCAAATCTTCAATCTTTAGATGTTAATCTCCAATAGTAATAGATATTTTATTCGATTCAAGATCCAGTGCTGCGAAATACAGACCAGATTTTATTAATATTTCGTGCATTTAGAGAAACTTCCTGAAGCGAACAAGTCGTTATTTAGTTGTTTCACCAAGTTAAATTCAACGTAGCCTTTTAATGTAGGGAAATATTATCCGATAACAACGGTTTGTTATACGGGGAGAACTATTATCCTACGGCGTAGGTTGGTAATTTGGAGAAAATTATCATCCTTTTTTTTTAACATGATTCACCCCAAACAAGGCAGGCCGCCACTGTAGACGTAAGGGGCTACTGAGAAAAAGGAAAAGGGGAGAAGGATTGGTGGTTAAGCTTAAATTGAGATCTGAGCAGCGAGATGTCTGTTTACATTAGTTTTAAATTTCTGCATGTCAGTACTGTCGGGGAAACAGGGGCAGGGAGGGAGTTCCAGAGACCAGCAGCACGAGGAAAGAAGCTATTTGAGTAGAATGCTCTCCGGCATCTGGGGACCTCCACAGTGAATGAATAAGATTTAGTAGAATGTCGAGTTAGTCTAGTGAATTTACGTCGAGGGGGCACCAAAGTAGCCAACTCATCGGAGCATAATCCATTGAAATATTTGTAAACCAAACATAAGGATGCTACATTGCGGCGATGGGACAGGGGCTGGAGCTTAGCTGACAGTGAGGGACCTATTAGGTTGACGACTCTTTTTTGGACTTTGTCAAGGAGGGAGAGACTAGTAGATGATGCACCAGCCCAGATGTGGCAACAATACTCCATGCATGGGCGAATGGTGGCTTTGTAGAGATACAGGATAATGTCAGGTGTAAGGAGTCAAATGTGGTAGAGGGAACCAACCTTCTTTGCGGCAGCCTTGGCAATGTCTTCAATGTATGTGTTCCAATTCATGTTACCTGTGAAGGTTAGGCCTAGGAGTTTTAATGATGAACTCTCAGGTAGGGTGTTATTTGCCATGACAATCGGTGGTCGGAGAGGCTTCTTGTAGTTGTTGAAGGAAAGGAGCTTAGTCTTTGCGGCATTAAAAGTTACCAACCATTTATGGCCCCAATCCACTACAGCCTGGAGGTCATTTTCTAAAGATTCAGCCACTGCCTCAGATATGATCGCGTCTGTTTTGCCAACATGGCGAGAGTAAAGCGTGGTGTCGTCAGCAAATAAACCAATCTCAGACACTATATCATCAGGGAGATCGTTTATATAGATCAAGAACAACAAAGGTCCAATAATAGATCCCTTGGGCACACCAGCATTTATGTCATGTAGCTTAGATGTACGGCCATCGAGGACAACCTGGATTTTTCTTTTGTTTATCACGGCCTTGCAATTATTTCTTGACTCTATAAATTTATGCCTATTAGTAGTTGACTTATGGCGGCCGAATTTACGGAATGCTTGTTGCCTCTTAGAAATGGCAGCTGCACATTCCGAAGTGAACTATTGAGAAGAGTGGGGCTTGCTAAAGAATTTTCGCATGGGGACATAGGCTTCAATGCCTTCTTTGACCCATTCAGTTAATTCGTTTGCACACTGGTTGGCAGGGAGTGAGAAGGTTTCCCTTCATGGGGCGTCACTGCTGTGATCTCTGATTGACTCAAAATCTGCTTGCTCGTAGTATCTTGTTGTTTTGAGCAACGGTTCATCAGCTTTTGGACGACTTTTTAGCGTGATATGTATCATTAGCACAATGTGATCAGCATTCCCGAGTGGGCTATGAGCTTTGGTCACACAAGCCTCGGGTATTGAGGTCAAGAAGAGGTCTAGAAGTGAGGCTTGTTGGTCCACTCGATCGAGGATGCGGGTCGGAAAATCAACAGTATAACGTAGATTTGTTAGTTGGGGAAAACTCTTATCCTAGAACGTAGGCGTGTAATGAGGGAAGAACTATTATCCTAGAAAGTAGGTTTGTTATGTGGTGTAAAACTATTATACTAGAGATGTAAACCATACAGCGTATGTTTGTAATGTGAGGAACATTATTATCATACAACGTAGGTTTGTTATACGGGAAAAACTGTTATCCTACAACGTAGCTTTGTAATGTGGGGACAATTATTATACTACAACGTAGATTTGTTAGTTGAGGAAAACTCTTGTCCTAGAACGTAAGTTTGTAATGTTGGGAAAACTATTATTCTAGAACGTAGATTTTTATTGCGGGGAAAACTATTATCCTACACAATTTCTAACAAACCTAGATCATTCATATAAAATGTATATAAAAGCGAATTTGATGTATTATCAGTTTTTCTCATTTTTTAAAACAAGCATCTTTTCCATTCCCCACCATTGCATTTCAATAACAAGAAGGGTACAAGTGTTGCTCCGGATTATTGCTCTGCAAATTCCATCCGTTTTTTTATTCGTCTACCAAATTCCCGAATTTAAAAATGACAATTATATAAACTTCAAATACTCGTTTTTGCTATTATAAATAGTTTGAGTTTCTTAATGAACAGTAGGGCAGGTCGATTTCCCACTTTTTTTAGAAAATCAACGCTGCTGTGGTGGCGAAAGCTGGGGTTTGGTGTTGTGAGAACTGATACCAAAAATTAGATTCCTAACTTTAAAACTTAACTGAGCATTTAGTTTTAAAGATCGGGTACGAAAATGTTCAGAAATACCTAATTTCCGCAGGATTTTGCTGACAAATTGACTTCAAAATTTTACTATTTCACTAATAAATCCAGATAAAATTGATATTTTTTGTTAGATACAATGAATAGAAAATATATTCAAACCAAAATTCTAAGTATGAATCACCACTAGTAAAATATGTCATTTTTTAACTGTATTCAATAAATGAGAACTGTAGAAATTGTACAAATTTACAAAAAAGGCTAATCACTTTTACATTTTTGGTCATAATTACTTTTAAAAATATATAAATAAAAGTGTATTATACAATAATACTACTGGAAACAGATTATAGGAACAAATGTTTTAAATTTGAATTGTTCATTGAACAATGTGCTAAAACCTACTGCACCATATAAAATTATGGGTAAGCTTACAGTGTAGTCCTCAGGCCATAACTTCTAAATAAAAAAATAAAACAACGCTTACCTTATATAAAAACGCATCAGAATGAAATTCTCTACAAACCTGCATAGTTTAAGCATGTGAAAACCGAATTTAATTTCATACATTTTTGTCTTTCACCTGAAGTGTAAACGATTTTGAAAATACTACCATATTGGATTGAGACTGTCACGAAATGTTGCGCCATGTTCTTGTTTTAACTGCTGACTCTTTTCTAGCTACGATAAATAATAATTAGTTTTGATACCGTTAATTTCGCTTTTTAAAGTATGCGATTCGATATATTTATTTAAATTTGTTTTGCATTGAAGTTATTTTTGTTTTAGCTTATGTAATTTTTGTTGTGAGGACAATACTGTAAGTTTACCAAATTATGTTATAATAGAACTAAATTGTTCCCTGTAGTTTCCCTTCGAAGTAAATGAAGGTCTTATTTGGTGACACAATGTTTTGGTTATAATGTGCTTGTGCCTTGCTTCTTGCCGCTGGTCACCACTTAAATCATTCATTACCTCTGCAGTAAGATATAAATTATACAGAGGACCACTAATACTATGAAATGCTACCTGGGGCAAATCCTGGTAATTAGTTCCACAAAGTTTCCCTAAAGGACCAGTGAAAGTGGTAGGGCTTCTTGTAGTTCCATCAATTAATCTAAAGATGGCTCTAAATGGCAGTTCATTTTGATGAAGTGAACAGCCAATGGTATGTAACTTTCTTTTAAGTTTTTTCTCCAAAGCTGTAACCACCCCGGTTTCACAACCAGTGTTTGTACTGGTATTGTCCACCAGAATTGCCTTAATACTATTTACACTGTTGTACTCTTCTAGAACAGCAGCAACATCCTCTGCTAGAAGAACACCAGTTGCACCAATGTTGGGTATCACTCTATGAGCGAGATATTTACTTGCAGTTCCTATCTCTCTGGTAAATGTTAAGTGGCGCTCTGGTCCCTTGCTTTTCTTAATCATTTTTTCACCATTTTCCCCTGTAACTTCCTTGTAATACAAAGTGTCCTTATCAACTCTGCAATCAACTCCAATGCATATAAGATGTTCATATTCCTGGACATGTTTTTGATGGCTGGTTACTTTCACTCTTGCCTTTTCTCTATCTGTTTTTGATTTATCTATAATAATGTCTTTTAAATCAATGGTTGGATGAAGAAGGCCCATGTGTTGTAAGTCTAATAGAAAGGCATTAACAAGGCAAGCCCCAAGGTTAGAAGATATATCACCTCTAATCAGTTCCCTAGAATATCTCGGGACTTTTAAAAGACTGTAAGGTCCCTTGGACTGTCTCCCTGACTCAAAACTGTCATCGGTTGTTTCTTCACTGGAAGATGTCTGTGAAAAGATTTCTGATGTAGAGGAAGCAACATGTGAAGAATCTTGTTGCTGTCTTTCAATTTGCCTGTCTAATCTATCTGCTTCAGCTGAATCTTTTTTGTATTTTTTGACAGCATTTTTGGAAACTGCCTTTTGGTCCTGTTTTCTCTCTCTGATCTTTTAAATATTCTCTCTCTTCAATGGGAACCTGAAATGTCAAAATGTTTATGTGTTTAATAACATATCTAGCATACATGACAAATATTAAGGAAAATATCACAATATTATTTACTAGAAAAAGAAAGATTATCAGAAGTTAATTCATATTTTCCAATTAATTTCAATATTGAAAATTGGGACATAAATTAGTTCAATTTAAAAAATTCAAACAACCATAGAATTAATATTACCTTCTTGTTAGGAGGACAAGTGCAGACGATATGCCTTGTTTGGCAATTTTCTGTATTGCACTTTACAGCAAAGTCATCACATCTTAAGACAGGCAGTTTGCAGCAACATGAAGAAATATCAATGTATCCAGCTGTTCCTTAATTATTTTCACTTTGGGTGCAGTAAGAGTTTTCCTGTTAATCAGTTTGGCCCTCTTGAAGCAAAATACATTCACCCTCTGCCCTATATAATATTCCCTTAACAAAGGCAATTGTGGGTTCACTGCTTGCCAAATATTGATTATTTCCTTTGCGATCAATTTGGAAATATCATTATTTGAAAAGTGGGGATAGGTATTTTCAAGGAATAACTAAACTGGATAACTTGTCGTAAAGTTGGGGGTTCCGTTTTATCCAACGGACAAGGTGGACCAGCAAATCTTTTGGAACTCTTACTGCAGGTTAAAACAAAACGTCCTTTTACAGACATTTTTATCTGAAAAAAAAAGAAAATAAATGAATAAGTCTAAAACAGTTTGATTTAAATCTTCTAGTTTCATATTTTAAAAAATGGCTGACAATTATGGTAAGGAGTTTTGGTTAGCTTTAGTGATAGTCTGTTGGAGTTCGGGTTAGGCTGCATCTAAAAGTGTGGCTTAAAATGACAGGACTATTTAAACAGACTCAATACTGTTTGAGTTATGATAAAATCCTTATTTTTTACCCAATAATTTAGATTTTAGAGTGGGGGATCACTTTCCCAAATACATTTAATGTAAAATGATCACACAATTCATGACAACTGCACTAAAAATAAAAATACTCTAAAATCTAAAATATTGCGTTAAAAAAAAAACGGATTACTCTAGCGACATAATCAGTAATTTTACACAGAAAAAAATGGTCCGTAAAATAGAAAAATAAATGATGGGTAATAACTTTAAATGCACCAAAAATTAGTTTTTTCTAATACAAAACTGAAACATTATGGTATTTTAATACAAACTTCATTGATAAAATTTAATTTGAAACACGAAAAAAAAAATAGAACGAAAATAAATTACTTACCTAAAAATGGAAATCTTTCTTCGACGGAGAAAAACAAACGCGTTTGAAACGCCAGATACACTTAAAATATAAAATTATGTAGATTAAACAAGCTTTCTTTCTTTCTATGTCAAATAATTAAGTTTCTTACATAAAAATACGGTGCTATTTTACTTATAGGCCAATCAAGTTAATTGTGTTCATGTAAAAGCATTATTTTGTACTTACTCAGTCATATTTTATCTCTCACGCCCCGAAAAAGAATTTTAAAATATCAAGCAGAACTTTAATTAGAACGATTTTTTCATTTCGATGTTCAACCTGTATTTGTGCACGAGCCGAAATTTTAAGCTGTGAAAATAGACAAGGGCATTAACTCCGTTTTTATTGTTAGGATAATAAAAAGAAAGAAACACATAAGCAATAATAATAAAATATATATTTATTAAAGTAAAAAATAGAAAATTAAATAATTATTTTTACTTTGTTCACCGGGATACTTTCCACGATATAACTTTATTGTTTTTTTTTGTTTTTTTCACCCAATTTCGCGACACTTATCTGCCCTTAGTTAGCAAACCGGCCACTAGCCGGCCACTCCGAAAATGTCAAATTCGACATTTCATATCGCCCTTATGAAAATGTAAAAATCGTTCTAATTAAAGTTCTGCTTGATATTTTAAAATTCTTTTTCGGGGCGTGAGAGATAAAATATGACTGAGTAAGTACAAAATAATGCTTTTACATGAACACAATTAACTTGATTGGCCTATAAGTAAAATAGCACCAAAAATACAAAATTACTAATTATTTTTACAATTAAAATCCAACAGTGGTCAATATTTCATACATTCGATATACAATAACAAAGCAGACATTTAAAACGGTGAAAATTTAAATAATACCCCCAAAAGAAAGTTCCAGCGTCACTATTAATAAAAACATTATATTTATTTTATTTCATCATTAAAATGGAGGCATTTTTCGGTTTAATGGGGTTTTATTGATAATTAAAATTAGTCTAATTTGTTTTCTACTGAAAAATCACAAATCCTGAATTCCACGAGAGACAAAAAATGAAGCAATCTTTTATCGGTCACTTACGTAAATAGTAAAATACTGTGTTTACTAAACACTGTATATTTAATCTCAATTTTGCCTTTACAACTGAATATTTTTCATTATTTATGATCCTTATTTATTTTTATTTGATTTATTGAGAATAATGTAAATAATTTAGTTGACAAAATCTTTATTAAATGATATTTACACATGTTTATTTCTCCAACGGTACGGAATGTTTTTACGGCGGGAAATATTTCACTGATCACCGAAAACACATGCGAAAACGCTAATTTCCAACCTTTAAAGTGGTTTCCTCAATTAACGGTAACGATTTGGGAAAAAATATTTTGTATCGTTATTTACCATGCCAAACCCCAACTATCATTGGCATCGCATCATCACGATTCCAAAATCGACCTGCCCTAATGAACAGTCGATTCTGAAATATTCTTATTGACATACGCTACCTAACCTTAAAGTATAAGATAATGCCTGAAGGATGGTCTCATAACAACAGAACACATACTATACTACTCCCAGATGATGAGGTATTGTCTGGGAGGATGGTCCCATGCCAACAGAACAGATACTATACTACCGAATCCCGAATGGAGTAGTGAAAGATTTGCGTCTCCGAAGCGTTGGTAGAAGATAATACAGTTAAATAATACAGAATAATGTAGAGAAAAGAAAAAGAAACTTACTGAAAACGATAATGTATGTTGTTGTCATTTAACCTTTCTACTGCGAACAACATTGGCGAGAATGAGAGTAAGACGACCTCTACAGTCGCTGCTTCTACGCCCGCGTGTCGTTCTATAGCTACACAACGCGCGTGTCGGCCACCTATTTACGTAGGCGACAATTCGTCGGCTGTGGGGCAAACACGAAAATCAATATTTGTCAGCTATGGTATATTAGCGACCTGTCACAGAGATTAGTTGAGCCGTTCGTTATGTTCTTATTTTGCTGTTGTTGCTGTTGCTGATGTTGTTGATGTTGTTGCTAAGAGAGTGGGCCATCTGCATAGAGCTCAAGATGATCGTGCTTCAAGATTTTCTGATCTGCATGCAGTTCTCCTGTCTGGTTGCAACTATTCGTTAATCTGCAAAGCTGCAAGTTTTTACCGCTGACACCGAGAACATCAAGGCTCAACGGTTGCATGCAAAGTCAGGGAAGGTTTGCCCCACAACATACAAACGAATTGCGGAGAAGCAACATTACTACTTTCACTCTGTTGATTTACATTTCCGTGTCCGACACCTCTTTGTTTGCCACATACAGACGCGGAGACGACCAGTACACGTCGGATCCTGATGCTGACTCTACCTGGATTTTCCCTTGAGCTTTTTTAGCCGGGTAGCTCTGGCACTGCCATGTTGCCATCTCCCTACCACAGCGATAGAATGTTGAACGTTAGAGGGTGCTGTTTTTGATGCATACTTCTTCTAGCTTTGGTTCTATATCTTAGAACTAAAACAGCGTATTTGATGTATTTGTCGTAATATATATCAAGTGATTTTGTCTCATTAGGATATCGATAAATGTTATTGTTTTGTGTTTTGAATTATTATCTACTAACAATTCAGTTCAAGATCAAAGTCATCAGTAATCGTGTCATATTTTAGCTTACCGGTGTGTGTATAAATGGTTTATACACCTAGGTTGTCATCGCCGAACCCAGGTTGTTAGTCATCTGTGGATACAACCACTCGGACGCCGATGTTTTTGTTGTTTATATTAAAGGTTTATTTAAAGACATGAGCTAAGCCACAGTAACCATCAGAAAGATAAATTGCTTTCAAGAGATAGATAGACGGATATATCATCTCGCTACACCCAGCTACATGATGCCCACCCCATCCCCTGGGTATATTCAACCATACAACCATGTTTACTCTTGACAAGGAGGAGAGCAAATACATATCGCGGGAAAGTGTAACACATATTTACATCATATTTACATGACAAACAAAGAAACGAATTAACACTGACATGCTGTTTTTTCGGGTGTTCTAATTCATTTTATGCATGTCTTGTTTGTTATAGCTTAATGTTAAGTGGAGGGAGTGATGCGTTATTGTATACGTTATTAATAATATCAATTGTGTCGCATACTAGTACGTTTATAAATAGGCTTTCAACGTCAAGGTGATTTTACTGTTTGTTGGTTTTATTTTTGGTGTGGGTATCTGTATGCTTTCTTGGATGGACTTTACAATGTATTTACTTGGTAAATTAGGAGTTATTAGTTCATTAAGTGTTTCTGGCAATTAGTATATAGGAATAAAAACCTGAGAAATTATTCGGCGGCGAGGAGAGTGATTACTCCGATGCTACTTTAGTTTGATATCTACAAGAAAACAATATCTACACCGTACGTCTTTCATTGTTCTCATTACACGGATCTTCACGTCAAGACATGATTTTTCAATTTTTTGTGTATGTACTCCGTGGTCGGGATTGACAAAATTTTGCTGATAATTTACGTAATAATGACGAAAATTGATTTGATTTGAATTAGCATAAGCTCTCCATTCGTTGTTGAATAATTGGCCGATGTGTCGCGCGGTCTCTTTGGACGTTAGCGGAAGGGGTTAAGATTAGGGTTCCAGGCTCGGTAACCACACATTCTTTCGAAACCAATTAGAAGAAGTGTTTTCCTTGCTTTTTTACTATGATGATTGCAATATGAAATGTGGATCATGAGACGTAAATTGCAATGTAGGTGTAGATATCATACCAAAGTAGATTCATGATACATAGATAACAAGCGAAAACGGCACCGGTTAAGCTTACAATAATAAGACTCTTTATTTCTAGATGATGATGATACTACTATTACTGTTACTACTACTACTACTACTACTACTACTACTACTACTTCTGTACATAAGTTGAAATAACCATACAGAAGAAAATGTCTGCGGTTAAGTTCCAATGAGATTAAAGTCTGTTTAGTTCTATATTATTATCATTATTATTATTATTATTAGTAGTAGTAGTAGTGGTAGTAATATATAGCAGTATTATTATTATTATTATTATTATTATTTATAATTTTAAAATAGAAGTAGAATACTTTATAAAGTAATGGTGTAATGTATTTTGCGTACTTTGTACATATTTTATTTTCGTCTAGGGGTAAACAATGCAAATTGTGGGTAAGGGAACCTTCAAAATATGTAGCATTAGACAATGTAAGATAATACCAACTGAAGATATATTTTTTCGTTTTTAAATATTATTTTGTTTCCTAGTTGAGAGATAGTAGAAAAAAGAGATATCGCATAGGATATATATATATATATATATATATATATATATATATATATATATATATATATATATATATTTCTTTTTAAAAACTTTCTTATATCGCGGGCTTCAGAGACGAAAAGACAAATAAAGAATGGGGGTCGAGCGAAGGTTTATGTTTCCGTGGGCCTGGCTGTCTCCTTCCCACTTTTAAGTCTTAAGAATGTGACCGTTGAGAAAAAGGGATGTCGTCTAGCTATCTCTGCAGAGGCCCCGTGTTCTCCGCGACCCGTCTCCCGTACCCCACCCTGACACCCGGTCCAATACTAACTGCTGAAAGAATTAGGAAGAAAAAAGGGGGATAGAAAAAAAGAGAGAACGGATAGCCGAATAAATTACCCCAGGTTTGGGAACGAACGGACGTGAGATTGATCGCTCCGGAAAATAATGGGAGAAATCACTTGGAACGGACGCCGTGCAAATCACTGCATATTAGATACTGCCAAACTGTCTGGACGACGAAGCAAAAAGAAGGCCTATGACGTATCCTGTTAAATGGCAAAAACATACCGAAGAACACTCGGCTAACGAGATACCCAAAGTGAGCTAAGACAAGCTAAGACGAGAAGAACTTTTCTTGGCTTTCTCTCACAATGAATAACAACGACAACTAGCCACAACTACTCGAAGATTTGAGCCTGTCCTACGAATTTGAAAACTGTGACTGAGTCCCCTTTCTTTCTATCAAGCTGATATGTTTTGTATTATATATATATATATATATATATGATTATTTTTATTTACACATATTCCAAATATGATCTAAGGTTAAGATCGGATTCTAAGTCTGCCTGATTAGATCTCAGTTTATAATAGTTGTTGATCGATAACATCGACATGCCAGTGTCGCAGATTTTGTACATGTCCGTGTACATAAAATAAAAATAAAAATAATCATATCTAAAAAAAAAAAAATAGTTCATATTGAGCACTTTTTATAAACCCGGTTTAAATTCTTTGGCTTACTACCCCGTAGATCTTTTATCTGGATTATATATATATATATATATATATATATATATATATATATATATATATATATTCGCTCGTCCTAAGTATATATCCGTTAAGACCCCACCCAGTATTATTTTGTTTTGTTTTGTACCTCATTTCTTTCTTATACCCTTTTATAAATAAACATTGTCATTTTGATTTCTGTACTTGTGCTTATCTTCCGTTCTGTCACAAAGTATTTGTCGTCTGCCTCTTCATTTTTACAGTTGTCATGAGAAAGAGCCCCCTGCCCCTCTTGTTCGGTGTATATACATATTTGAACACGAGGACCTAAGACTTTTCTTTTTTCTTCTGTTGTGTGATCGTCTTGTTCTTCCCAACGAGACGCGACCGTTACACAAGTGAAAAGACAAATTGATTTCTACTTTCTTTTCCTTTCCTTACGGTCACATTTAAAAGATAAATAAATGTGTATTGAATGTTTAAAAAATGGTAATCATAGTCTATGTATATACATTAATTCGAATATTTTATTTTCGATTTATTAATTAGATGTTTATTATTTTTTAATTCACATTTCAAGTAGCGAACTTTGCGAAGCGATAGCGAGCCGGTCAAGCCAGCTAGTAGGCTTATATATTAGGCTCTGTGCCGGATAGTTATGCATCATACAGCATAACCCCCCAAACAAGGTCAACTATGAAATCGTTGATATCATTCACTATCTTATCTGCAATCCAACCATATTTGGTGCAAATAAACTTCAGTCTATGCCTGACTTGTCCATCAAGTTTTTGTCATGAATTACCATCAGTCTTTGTTTTATCGACGTTCAGTAATAAAAACACACCTAAATACGACGTGCAACATTATCAATAATGATAATATATTCATTTTTATGGCGCTGTCTGATTTTGACTGGGGTGGCTTTTTTCTGTAGTCTGGAGATTGTTTTGACAGATCTTATCTTTGAGATAACCTCACAGAAAAAAATATGTGGGTTAAGTTCAAGTAAGTTTAAAATCTATTCAGGATAACACATGTAACTGACGACACGATCCCCAAAGTTGCCCTTACATCATTGAACGGCGATAATACAAAAACTGTTGGATATTCATAACTGAAACTTGATGGACAAGTCAGGCATAGAATGAGGTTGATTTTTACCAAATGTGGTAAGGTTGCAGAAATGACTTTGAATTTTAATAACGATTTCAATTTGGGGGTACTCTTTACATAAATGGGAAAAATAAAAAAAACACACCCCTTGTAAAATAAACCTGCAAACATTTCGATGGTAAAAGATAAAAGGCTTTTAATATGTTTATTTAAAGTAATTACATATCGAAGATAGTTGTCTCGACCATGGTTGTTCGTTAAGTTGTATAACCAACCCGACTGCTTGTCAGTCATCTATTCTTTGTATCTCATGTTTTAATTTTTATTTTAGCGAAATAACCAGAAGAAAAAAAATCTATGATTTCAATTATTTTTATTTATCATATAAAAAAAAGAATCGTGCATGGATCATGGTATTCATTGTCCATATTATTATACATACTCATACCGCTACTCAGGCCGATGAGGAGGGCGACTTCTCGGGAGCGAGCACTTGCTACGTCTTGTACAGCTGATGTCAAAGCTGGAACAGAGAGGTCCACATTGTTTCGGTTTTTTGCACGCGACGCAACGCAAGGTCTGAGACTATCAAGTCTGGCATCAACATTACCACCATAATAGACAATATTATGTTCGCAACGTTTTGGTCATTGTACTCTTTGGCCTTCTTCAGTTGCCGTTTGTCTTAGTCGGTAACTTTCCAGGAATTTTTAACTAAAGTCTTCATTAAATCCAATGATGTGGCTTTATATGGTTTTAAGAAAGCTCGTATGTTAGTTTTCCTTGAATTTCTGAACAGGCAATTGAGCCCACAGCATCTAAATTGATTACTCCTCTTATTAAATGTATATTTATATTGGAACTTTTTTTCCATCCCCCAAACATACGAATACTTTTTCTTTCCTTAGTCCACCTTCATTTAGTAACAATGTTACAAGAGTTGCCTCAGAAAATGGCCATAGAAGTGAATCTTAGGATTAGTCGAGAAACGCATGCTTACATTTTTTTAGAACAAGACTTTCAAACCATACTGGGCATGTTCATCTTAGAAGCATACTTTTCTATCCGAATCCCGCGTTCAATTAGTAACAATGTCACAAGTCTTGCTCCGGATAAAGATCATAAAAATTCCCCGAAACGAACACGCACTCTCTCTATCATTTTTATTTCGCTTATTGAAACAGTTTTTTTTTTATTTCATCCATATCTATTTGCTACCCAACGAAGAAAAAGTTAGACACAAGGTCGTTTATTTACGCGGGGAATATCTTACTCTGCAAAATAGGCCACTCTATATTGGGACGGACATTTTTAAAGTACCGCAATCTAGAAGTGTTTACTTTCCACTGAGTAGAGAATAGAGTAGAGAATAGATACTCCGTTTTCATCTTAACCCGAAGGCCAGTCGCATTTTTTTCATCTTAGGTGTTTATTGATTTTTCATGTCTCTTTGGTCATCTTTGGTTTTATTGAATATTCCCATACCAACTTTAAATCAAATCACAGAATATCTAAATGAATAAATTCGAAAGTTGTTTCATCTATCGCTCCTGTATTACCATCAAAACGGGTTACTGTTATTCAAATCAATAATATAACGTAGCATTTTGAAATACCGTATATATAGTAAACAGGAAAAGCATGAAGAGTCATTAGATTGACTTATTTGCATAACTATTTTTAAACAGTTTATAATAAAATAATATTTAGTGTTATTCATTTAGCATCTTATTGTCCTAATTTTCACACATATATATATATATATATATATATATATATATATATATATATGCAATAAGTTTGTCGATATTAACAGTCACGAATTGAAGTGATTTAATAAAATAAACTTATGAATAAAATGTTTATTATTTACTGTATGCAGGGAGTCTATTATAAAGCAAATGTTGAAACAATCTACAACCGCAACTTTTCTTAACGGTCAATTCGTAGTCTTGTTGCAATACGTCTCGGACAACTCTAAACACTACAGGGATAAACAAAGACAGACTGGTGTTATTTCTGAATTTTCTCTCCCCGAGAACAAGTATGCTGGAGGAAAGCTGTATGGATTGATACATCTTCCGCATGGTATTAATGGTATTTGTGAAGGTGGTGCCGAACTCGAACCTGGCACGGCAAACCAATAGTCCACGCCTATAACCGTTACGCCACGCCACTTCTTTTAATTTTATTAGACAATAACAAAAATAAAAATAAATAGTAAACGGCAAGATTCATTTAACTAAATAGTATGTCGTGCCGACTTGACACTCCTAACAAAACCGTATGTTTAACCATTGAACACTTTAGCCTATGTGGCAAAACAAAAAGATAGCAGAGTTTATTTCTTCCTGCGTATAGCATCACTCGGGCCAGCGTCGTATCAGCAGCAACTGTCAACACAGTAAGACAATGGTTCGTTTTGTCACTACACGCTCACAAACGCGGCTCGCCTTCGGGTTGCCGTCAGTAAATCTAGCAATAGCCTTTTCCCTTCGAATCCCAGCTGGCCGAAACGGCATTTTCACTACCACGACGACGATGATCGTCATTATGATCATCAGCAGCTTCTTCCCATCTCTCTAGAGCACAACATCAATGACTTCCATTATAATCACTACGTCACAGCAACTACAGCAGCTCGTTTCTAAACAACAAACTAACCGTAGCTCGAGCCGATCATCATCATTATCATGATCATCAACAACAACATCTGCAGTTTGGTCTCTGTAGAGCCAAAATTGTGCAGTCGCTACGTCAAAAGCAACAGCTCCAAACGAAAAGACTAAAGGACACTTCAGCCAGGATAATCATCACCACCATCCTACGGTAACAATCCATTATCTTTCATGTCGACACATTGAATCACGAACTCTTGTTTACGGTCACATATTTACTTCCACAAACTGAATGTCACTTTCATATTTTACTACACATCAGAGTTTTTTTCTTCCTTCTTTGCCATTGCCGTATGTATGTAAGTGTTTTCTTTCTTAGTTATGAGTCCGATCACCAGCATCGACCCCTGCAACACGTATACAGGATGGTTTGAAACTCTTGTTTGTATTTACTTGATTCCCTCTCCGACACGAGGTTAGAGTTAGACACAAGGTCGTTTTAATGTGGTATAAAATACAACTCTCCAAAAAGGAGAACTCTGGATTGGAACAATTTTAAAAAAAATACTTCAGTCTAAAAGGATTTCTCCTTCACTGACAGAGAGCAGAATAGACTAAGTGCAGCATTAGAACATACACTGCACTTTGTTCCTAGCCCCCCCCCCCAAAAAAAAACCCACTTATTACTCCTTCAAAAATAAATAACAGCAATAGAGGAAGTATCAACAAAACAAAGGCTCGTGAAATATCATCCAGGTCACGGCGCCGTATTATTCTATGTCGTATTCTTCTCGCTGCATGACACTGTCAATAAAAAAGAATACACTGAATCCAGTATATGTTATTCTCTAGAATTCTATTCCTCGTTCTTCTCGTATTCTTTTTTCTTTAATATTATTGAATAAATAAAATGAATCATTACATGTGTTTTACATTGCTGGATGCTCTGTTCCTTTGTGAGTGTTATTGTTTTGGTAGGGATCACGAGACCTTCGGACGACCGTGTGTTTTGTAAATAAAAACTTTATTTTAAAAGTTGTTCTAAGTAATAAATTAAACACGCCATGTATCACTTACTCGTTTTGGCTAAGTAAAAGTAACGATAACAAATTCAAAGATAGTGAATCTTACAATCAGTTTCCACACTTTAAAATAATACAGTTCGATAGACAATTACATTTTTTATCGTTTGGTATATTTTGTTTGTTCTAGGTGTCTGCTTTGTTAACTATACTAATGCCCAAGTTTGCTAGAAGTACAAAAAAGAAAGGTTATTTGCTATGGCAGAGGCGGTCGACAACAGATCTTTTACTTTGGTTTAGGAACACAGCTGAGCCGTAATGCCTGACGTTTGTGATAAACACTTCAATTTAAGCAAAACTTTCGAATTTCGAATGACAACGATAGCATATACACATTTTGTAAGATTAATGAATATCCGTACTGAATGGTTATCCAGCGGAGTTCAGTACTTACGGAGTCAGCCTCGAGTATCGACGGATAATCTCGAGTCAGTCCCGGAAATGGCCGAGAAAAAGGTTAAAAGGCAGACGACACTAATCATGCAAATGCTTAGGTAAGCGTTAGGGTTAAAAAAATGTTTAGTCCTTTCAATAAAAAAACAAAATAAAGTTTTAAAACTTTTTAAAAATAATGGAAAGAAAAAATCATGATTTTTAAATCTAAATTGCTTCGATCATTTATGGGACTGACTCGACATTCTTCGCCAATACTTGAGACTTACTCCGTAATAACTGAAATCCTCTGTATACCCACTCATTATATGCACCCATTATTTATATATTATCCACAAATGGCCGAGATATTTTTGGTCCTGCCTATTCGTAAGATATTTCGAAGCCTTTAAAATTCGCATATTACGGTATTGTTATGCTTTGAATCCAAACGAAATTATGATTTTCATCATGTGCCCCTATCGTGTCAACAGCTTTAATGACAAATAACTTTTAGGCCGGGTGGGGGGGGGCGTGCTTGATGCTAAAAACCAAGTGTATGATAAAGTGGAACTATTATGACCGTTCTATTTAAAATTGTTGTGCAATACAATCGGTGCTTGCGAACTGTAGGTCCGAAAAAAATCTTTAAGTTGAGGAGGGTCAAATAAGGGGAAGAGAACTCTGGTTTCAAGTTTAAACCACTATTTATCTGAAAATTGATTTTACTATTGTAATTATTAAAAAATAAAATGAAAAATAAAATAATTATGAAAAATATGATGATTTTGAAAAATATGATGATTTTGAAAAATAAAACATAAAACACCGTAAATAAAATTTTTGAAATAAATGACAGTTTTACACTGGGTAAAATTTGGCATTTGTTGGAAAACAGTTCCCAGTGCAGTGTCCTTTCGTACGACGATTGTGTCTGATTGTTGGCGAGCGTATGATCGCCTAGGTGCCGAATGGTTTCCATCATTTGCGTGTGAATCACAAATACAATTTTGTTGATCACCTACCAGGTGCCACAACTAACCACGTAGAACGAATGTGGAATGAGGCGAAGAAAAGAAACAAATTTCAATGTGACACCCACACGCAAATAGTGGAATCGTACCTAGCCGAATTTATGTGGAAACAAAAATTCGGAAAGGACACTGCACTGGGAACTGTTTTCCAACAAATTGCAGAATTTTACCCAGTGTAAGACTGTAATTTATTTCAAAAACTGTATTTCCCGTATTTCATGTTTTGTTCTTCTTCTTTGATAATCTATTTTTATAAATGATTTTATTTTTCAAAATCATCATATTTTTCGAAATGATTTTATTTTTCATTTTTTAATAATTACAATAGTAAAATCCATTTTCAGATAAATCGTGGTTGAAACTTGAAACTAGAGTTCTCTCTCACTTATTTGATTCTCCTCAACTTAAAGATAACAAAAAAATGTCGGACCCATAGTTTTACAAGCACCGAATAATCATCGAATAATTTCAGTACTTACTGAGGTTCCTGAGTCTTGACATACGATACTACCCCGAACACTCGAAAAACAGAATGAACTTCTTTTTTCAAACAATTGCGTGTGTATTTTTTTTTTATTGACTGCCCAGAAGAGGGCAATGATATTAATTTTTTTTTTTTTCAAGGACATTTTTTGAGAAAGGGCGACTGAAAATAAAGGCAGAGTCCGAGTAATTTTTTATATTTTTTATTATTCTTTCGGTCTTTTGGGGGGAGGGGATAGGTATGTTACCACTTGGACTCATCGTTAGCTTAGGTTAGTTGTAAGGTCCCATTGCTTTTAGTATGGGAAGAAAAGCTACACATGAAAAGTGGAAGCCGACAAGAAGGTGTTTTTTTTATCTAAAAACTTGTACGATTCTGCGTATGTAAACTGGCGAAAGGGTCGAGTTTTCCAAATATTTGCTCTACAATTTATCGTCTGCATGTCTCGACAAATCCTGAAAGTTGTCAGCGCAAATCTGAAATCTGCGTGAAACTTTTAGATGACTCGTCTGCAATTGTACTCCAGCATTTTCAGATTATAGATCTAAAAAAAAAAAAAGAAAGCAACGCATTTCGTAGAACATACCTATTTAATGTTTAGATGGGTGGATCCGTTTGTCAATTTAAATAAACGTCAACAGAACTTCGTTTCGCCATTTCTATTTCGTGGTTTATATATGTGAGAACAGGGAGGCTCATCTTTTAACCTTTGCGAAACCACAAAGCTATTTTATTTTAAATTGCCTCCCTGCTAATTCTTTCTTTTGATGAACCACGATTTTTTTTTTAATTCTGTAATAAAAATTGTGCACGTCAGACAGTGATTCTATGGTTCTATTGAGCAGGTACCCAATTTCAGGAGGACATTTCCTGCACGGCACCGGTTTATTTCAAGCAACGTATATGTGATCTCAATTTTTTCCTAACGTTTTAAAGCTGGTGGAAATCTCGTGAGTATAGAGTCGTGAATTTTTGTCTCTGCCTTAAAGATTTATCATCGTTTAATTTTCGATTAAGTTTATAGAATCACTCCCGTCTTCAAACCGGTTTTTCCTGTGTATTTGGGGCCGTTAAAAACGATTATGGTGTGAAGTAAAGAATAGTTACAAGTCAATAACTTGTGAAAAAAAACAACACATAATTTATAGCAATTAAATTCATTACCGACCTGTATACTTTAACGTATGGAAACTGTAAGATTTTCTTTTAGTTCACAATTTTATTTCTATGTTCGTGTGTCTTGTCGACAAACGAAAAATATCATGGCGGCTGGAATTCTCGCTTAACTCCGATGAATTATACATTCCAGCGATTAAGTATGGTTTTGCGGTGGCTCTGCTTGGAGATGAGGGCTTACCATTCGGACTTAGGGTTAGTGGTAGGGTAAGTATTTTTTTTACTATCGTTTCAGTAGTAAGTTAACCGAAAGTAAGCCATGAAATGGCAGCTATTTTATCGAGACACGGACATCGAAATAAACTTCTGAAATAAAACCTAAAAAACTACTGTTCTTGCCATACATTTTTCGTTATTTTTTGTTTACAAGTTTTGCACTTTTACCCAAATATATTATTTTAATTAAGGTTTGGTATGCCAACACTTTTTCTCAGGACACTAGAAAAAAAAATCAAAGCACTTGATTGGAGAAAGGAGTTATTCTATAAAATAACCTTCAATTTCTTAAGTAAACGAAATATAACCAGTGCTTTTTAGGAATAGCTATTCATAGAGTTGCAGTCGGTACGTAAGCAGTTTCAATTACGAACGAAGAAAGACGAATCTAGTTCGGCTTCTTACCGGAATATACAAATATAAAAGCCGACTATTTTTCAATCAATTATAAAGATCGGGTTCTGACGTTTTTGGATACCCTTATTACTTTTGCAAGTTTTCATTTGGAATTATTGCGATAAGTTTTCTAAAAAAAGTTAGGGTTAGATTAGAGGTACAAACACAATTCGGTTCGTATTGTGTGGAAGAACCGAACTTTGTTAAATAACCTATTCGCTAAAAAAACTCATGATACATTCCGTTTGTTTGGTGAAGTTAATTAACGTTCGCCAGTCTCGAAAGTCTCTGGTGAAACTCTAAATTGATGACTTAGTACTGACCATTTTGGGGGATACCTATTCCTAAAAAGTACCATAACTGTTGACAAATACACAATTATCGTTTTATAAGTGCAGGAAAAAAATTTTTTAACCTGCACATATTTTACTTGTTCATAAATTTTACTTGGATAAATTGAGGCTTTTTTTCATATTCGTTTATTGACTTATCAACTGAATGCTTGATCACATTCCGCTTGCAAATCCCTAATATTACGAATAGAATAATTATATTTTTAAAACTACTCTCTATTCAAAATACTGTTATGTTTATAGCGTATTCAATCGTATCCTAATTCAAACCATTATTTAACAGATATATGTCGATAGAGAAAGTGCAGTACACGAATTCTGGAATAATGGTAATGGTGGGCGCATTATTTCGATGTTGGAAAGTAAAATAAAATATTTGGTAATGAGGACACAATCGAACATTTAAAAATGAAATGTTGATACTTCTGTAAAATTTGAACCGAACTTTTTATTTTTTTATTTTATTTATTTTTTATCCATAAACAAACCCTAAGCTAAGTTTTAGGTTTAGTTCGGCAAAAGTCTGTTTGGTTTGGTTCGGTAAATATTCTATAGAAACACCGAAAATTGTTATATGTTGTAAATTTTTGGTTATATTGAAACGGGTAGCCCCATAATAGCTGCCAAATTTAATCGTCTGTTTGTGTATGATTTTCCAAGCGGTGACAGGGCAAATTAATCCACCGTATCAATTTGTTTTCGGATTTTGGCGGATCAAATTGTATTTTCTCGGATTATACAAATTGAAACAGTGTTTTTTTGTTTTTTTTAATTATCATTATTTCGAGCCGGACTTGTGTTTTGAGGAAGTGTATGTTTTCTTTTGTTATAAAATCAAATTGTTTATTAAAAAAATCAGAAAAATCCCCCGAAAATTAATACGGTGGATCAATTTACCCCGTCACTGTTTGATAATCGGACAAAACTAGTTGATAAAATTTAGCAGCCATTTGGGGAGCTAACCGCTTCAATATAACCATGTGCCTGTTGCCAGCTCGGACTAAAATTTCGTTTGAGTTATGGAAGGATCTTTTCTTTTTTTTTTTTAACTGAGAAAAAGAAAAGGACTCTTGGTTGATCCAACCCTAAGTCCGGACTGACAAAACGGAAAAATCAGCCTTTCTTCATCTTTCAATTTAACGACGTAAACCAATAATTGTTTTTTGTTTTATTTCACGTAGCAATACAGAAAGATTGTCGACATTAAATTAACAAGGATCTTTGTTTTTATCTAATGAAAATATGTCCGAATTTGATCTCTATATTCGGCGATGTTTACAGTTACAAAAGATTATTTAAATTAGGACAAAGAGGCCAAATAAATAAATACAATGTAAAATAATTAAAGTACGTCTTCCATAGATTTTCTGGTGTTTATTAAGAATAGGTACCCAGAGATTTGCATTCGTGACGTAAGCAGTTGAGAAAGCCGAATCAAGTTTTTACTTTTAATGAAATATACAAATAAAAAGGCGCTATTACTTTTAGGCAGACGACTCTTTTTCAATCAATTAAAAAATGTTATCACATTTTCATTTTGAATTAAAAAGCGTTTTTACGGATTCTTTTTTTATTTTCAAACCCTCGGTTTAGGGTTAGTTTCTTTTTTCAAATACCCCCCCTAAAAAAAAAGAAGAAAAACCCCGCTAATAATACATTGTTTGTGTTCGCTCAAACGCGGAATTGATAACCTAACTACTACATTTTTTTTCGATACCTAATCTTAATTTGTAACGATTTTCTGATATCTTTTCACATTTGAGCAAGTTTCTTTAGAAAAATCTGTGCTTCTGCATCGTTGTGTACATATGAAATATTTTCGTCTTTAATTTAAAAGTGATATGAAAGGAGGAGATAATTCAGACTTTTTTTAGGTGACGCTTCTGATTGTGTCTGGGCACGTGAAATAAGTTTGCTTGCAAAAAAATCGATTGAATTGCACTTATCTCTTTAAAAAAAAAAGAAGCTCTTCTGGGTTTATATCGTTTACGTCCATTCTTGGTACAAATCAGATTCGACAAGTTTTATTTGATCATGTATTTATGTCCCCTTTCACCATCCCTCAAAAGAAAATATGAATTATCTCCTCCTTCCATGTAACTCTTTAAAATTAAAGATGGAGATATTTCATATGTGCACAGCGATGCAGAAGCACCGACAAACTTCTACGCATTTGTGAAGTTGGGAATTTTCAGAATATCAATCGAGAAGTGGTGGCAAAAGTATATTTGTAGGCCTATTTTTTACGGACTAAGCATTAAGTGTTGGTTCGATTTGAAAGATAATTCAATTAACCTGGTAAAAATAACACATATGTGTTTACATCTATACGAATCATGATTCAACTATTTCCGTAAACGGGTTACGAGAAAAGCAACGATATAAGATGAAAGGAACGATCATCAAATTAGATCAAAAATTGCGAAAAAAAAATTTTTAAACGTTACTAAATCATAAATAATAAAAAATCTAACTAATTAATACTAACATAATAATTGCCTAAAGTGTTAGTGCAACAATATGACTAAGCCAGTGTTGGTTTTCTTTTGTTTGTTTCCGGTGCTTCTATAGCAAAGGATCTATATCAGCTCGAATTTTCCGAGATCGATTAACGGAACAGACCGGAAACGGCCGAGCCGTCTCCGAACACCCAATTAGTACTAACATTAAATGAGACAACTTTTTTTTGTTGTTCATTTTTGCCCTGACTAAAGGTGAGGGGCAATTAACTCGGTGTTAAGAATGGATTTAATAATTTTCTTCAAATCATTAAGTGAATAAATTTTGTTGTTGTATTGTCTAACCCTAACACTAACCATAGCCTAATCATAACCCTAACCTAATCAAATGTCCATTTCTGTTTGAATGTGTTGCGATATTAGGTTTTTGTCCTTGGACTGTTTTTATTGGGGGGGGGGGACAGAATGCAATTATCTCTTCGAGAAACTGAACAACTGCTGTCGCCGGTTAAACTTATCTCGGTTTTGCTGTCGTAAACTGTTTCGACCATTTCCGGCGTATTCGTAAATCGCAATCGGAAACATTTGGACTGATATGTATGTCCAGTTATAGAAGTACCTTTATTTTTTCTATCAGCAAGTTTGTTTGTCTTTCAATGTGTTCGCAACTGAAGTTTTGGTCTGTGATGCTTGCTGTCGCTGTATATCATTGCTTTTGACGGTTCGGATAACTTGTTTACGGAAGTAGTCAAGCTATCATTAGCATGTAAATAATTAAAAATAAAAGCGAAGTGACGGTGGCTAAATATATATTTTTTTTATATAAATGTAAAAAAACAAACATCTAATATATTTCCTCGTAATTCAGAAGAAATACTAGGTAGGTTGACTTTTACTGAGGGAGGATTTTTTCAACCATCAGAGTAGGATACGTCTCACCAAAAAGGGGAAAAACATTTTATTAAAACTTAAAAGATATCCTAAAAATTGATTTTGAAAAAACAAACTATGATCCTTGAATTATACAAGTAATAGTATATGTATATATATATATATATATATATATATATATATATATATATATATAAACAATATTTACAAAAAATAATAAATTATTTAAAACTAGATACGTCGACGTTTCAAGCTTACTTACGAGATGTAGGGGAGAGCGCCACGCCTTTCTTTCTAAGGATTATTGCAATTACTCCTAATCATCACCTTTTTATTTATCTTCCTCCCACAAGGTAAGATGTGACACAAGGTCGGGAAAGTGGGGTTTGAAAAGCCAGCGCCCGAGTAGGTGAGCACTCTGGCCTACAACAAATGCCTGGGCAGCCCCGTCGGCATTCCCCGGTAGGGGCGCCTCAGGCAATAAGCAATAAAGTTACTCCTTCCCAAAGATGCGGGGGGGGCAAAGCCTGGGAGGGTGCACCTCAAAGATCTGCACAGGACACATCCACAGACAGGCGTAAATCAAGCCCCGAAGGCCAAGACAATACCAGTCTATGGGGTGCAGTATCCATCGGAACAGATACTACACTTTGATCCCGGCCATCACCTTATAATGCTGAGTGTTTTTCAAGGGGGCATGAAGTATCATTTTTTAGTGTTTGGCATGACTCAACCGAAGATTGAGCCCCAGTTTTCTGGTCCACTAGCGAAGACTCTAACCATTATGCCAATGGGGCATATAAGAGGATTTTAAAAACTATTATGTGATTGGATGTGGGGACAGCATTTTCTTGGTTGCATCATGTCTCCGGGGCAACGCCTGGACACTGGTCTCGCTAGTACCATATCATTTCTCTTACGTCGGAGCGGGATCATTATATCCGTTGTTAGAGCATCTGGTGCCAACCGTCAATTTCAAATCTCGCAATATCTAGCCACACTGATGTTTCGTGACAGACGAAACAGCTGTCTGTAGATGTCTATATTTTAATATATTATACTAGGAAAAACGTGACCCACTGGGTCACTTATTGACATCGGCTTAAATTGATTGAATCAAGAAAATGAGTTTACAAATTCATTTAAAATTAAACACAATCCTAAATTAGTTTCTTTCTACAGCTACGTGTTAAATAGTGTTACTTGTGGTATTCCGTTTTTCTTATAACGGACTATTCGAATCTGTTTATTCTTTTCTTTCTTTGTTGCCGTCAATTGTTAAAAAACAGAAAGAGGAAGACGTTAATTGGTGCAATCAAAAACAAATTTGTAAACATAACTCTATCCCAATACAAAGAAATATTTTCACATTTATTTTTACTGATATCGGAAAACGCTTTAGGGAAACACTTTGATTAACGCGGCCTTTACATAATTCATCTATATCTTATGAATCAGATTAATCTATTGTGTGCATTGGTTTCCCTGATATATTTCTCGTCAGAATTCTTTCTCGAAAGAAATCTAGTTCTTGAAGAAGGGTCCACGTTAACGTTGCCAACATCCTAAGTGAAAGTTATTCTGTGGAACCAGCTAGATTCGAACTTGGCACACCCAGGTTGTCAGTCCGTGTCGTTAACCACCGTCATCTCTCTTTAGTATGATACGTTTTTCTTTTCTTTTTTACTTTATTAGGAAATATTTACTCAAGTATGGTAACATATTTTCGTTTCATTTTTCTTTTTGTTCCCTTCAGGAAATAAGCTGACGTACAATCAAGATAGTCACATTGATTTTTCCCGCACTGTCGAACATATGATAATCGCCACTTGTAATAACTGGCGCAATTTAGACCTCAAATATGATAGTATTTGTTTCTTCTTTTGTAGCAATTACTCGAATTACTGGAGAACATCTGCCTCTCCACGAAATGGAATGAAAGAAATTCATATCTAAGTAAAAAAAAAAAAATACTTTTAGGCGATCCTCTATACCAATCCTTAAATAACACATTGCACAAGATAGTGACATTTGTGTCTGTGTGTCTTTTTAGGAATTACGTCAGTGTTAATACTAACGTAATAGTCGTGGAACTGCGGTCAAATGACAGAGTTCCCTTCATTAGGTGGATGTGGGCACATTAAAGGTCCACTAATTCCGGGACTTTAACTGAATCCACATGTTTTAGGAAAATGACTTGTATAAAATTCTAAAAACAAATGATGGCTTGTTTATTTCCTCTGGGGAAAAATGTATTTCTAATAACATTATGCAAATGAAATTAAAATTATACTTCGGAATTTTTTTCTTTGATCAAGATGGTTGATTTGTATTATTCGCCTTATTCGGACTACTGTTCTCATTTTTTATGTTATTCTCACAACGTTTTGACAGATGTAACCCCTGACCTTCAAGTTCATTTTATCGAACTCGAAAATCTGTACGCAATTTCCAAAGGAAAATTTTATTTAATCCATCGGGGTAGCTTGTTCTCGTTCCGTCAGTCACGATCGGGTAGCTTTTTTAAGTAATTAGTAATTTTATTCTTAGTATCACCCGCACTGACAATTGAACCTTCAACCTCCAGAAGACTGTCACTTAAAATTGATTATTACTTAGCACTTATATCCGTTATAAGTTCGAAAAGATGTACCTCAAGAATGTCAGAGGTTACAGCGGTCGAAACGTTATGAGAATAACATCCAAGATGAGAACAGTAGTTCAAATAATCCAAAGAATAATGAAATTAAAATATTAAGAAAAGTAAAAAAGAATTCAAAGTCAGGCCTGGTCTGCATTTTTCCTGCTAATCGTACCACGTAAACTAGTACTATCAGTTTCATTGTCGGTCTATCGGCGATTTACGTGGCACCCTCATGTGGACCTTGGCCTGTCCGATTAGGTAGGTGGGGGACACCGAGAAACACAAATCAATAGCTGTAAATGGGCCGGATGAACAAACGACTATCCATGATGATAAAGTGTAGGAAGTGGATTCTGAATTTACTTTTGGCAGCCTCGTAACTATCGCTTTCCCTCTATTTGCCATTTAGTCCTTCCATTCCATGAGCGATATTTCTGACGAAGGAGAAAGAATGGCGGTTTTCTAAGCCGGTCCTTGTTTTACGTGTGTGATACGAGAAGATTGCAGTCCTCTCATAGTATTCATCACCATTCAACTGTCAGTCTTTCCATGTTATTAACTCTTGTCCTCGAAGATTTTTAACCTTTATAAGTAGTGACTTATTACTAAAAGGATGAGCTTGTAGTGATGAACATGCAATTTGAAACTAAAGCGTGGCGAATATATCGACGGGCAATCATCTTGTCTGTAAATTTTATCAGTAAGCTAGTTGTAACTACCCGGTGTTGCCCGGGATGCAGTGAAGTCATTTTAGTTTTTTTAGTCATATTTGTTTGCACATTTTTAAATCATGTACAAAGAAATAGCATTTTTTTAAGGGTAACGACTGCTTTTATATTCTTCAATTAAAAAATTGAATTATTCCCCTTGCTGATGTAAATTTAAAAAAAAATGCTAAAATGTTTCCATATTGCCAATTGTCCGGGCAATAATACTTTTTTTTATATATAAAATGCAACGAAGTGCGTCATTATAGTGCTAATAACATGGAACAACAATAACAAAGGATAATTTGCTTGTGAAAATCAAAGTCTATTGTATCAACTTAAATGCTATTCAGGTCCAACTGTTAGAATCTCAAACAATTTTGCAACACTTTTCTGTCTTCTTACTAAGATTAAAATAAAATATAATTTAATTAAACTTTGTCTAGCATCCTTATTCCAATCTGGATCGAAATTCATTACATGATTTTGATTCTATAAAATTTCTAAAAATATAAGACTTAAGCTTAAGGATTCTTCAGAATAAATTGAAATTCATGGAATCTTGCTTCAGTGGTGTCTAATGACTATCGATCAAATTCAATGCAAATCTGATATTTAAATTTTAAAATGAAAGGTTGTACCTATATTATGCCCCCTTATAACCGTTTAAAATACTAAAAAAAAAAACTTAAACTTGAGGGATATGTATTAATACCTATGATAAAAATTGGACGTGTCTGAATACTCACGAAGGCTTCCATATTTTTTTGTTTACTTCTTTTGCATAAATCTAAATTAAACCAACTATAGCGCACATTACGTCACCTTACATGTAGGTGTGTCCTAATTTTCATAATGCTTGATTAATTAGTTTCGGAGTGAATTCTGTGCATACAATATAGGCACACCTAAGTTTAAGTTATTAAGTTATATATATAACTTTAAGAATGTGTCATCTCAGTCTCGGTCTCGTAAAGAAACAGCACATGTTAATGGTGCATTTAATGATGGTCAACCTTACTATACGCTATTAAGTTTGCTCGAATAAGTATTTTTAGCGTGGTACTTAGAAATCCCGAAGGCAATTTCATAAAATGTACATGCCTAAGAATAGCTGTTAGCTATATCGTGTTCGTCACTTCTACTGTTAAAATCGGATCTCACGCTAGGCATGCCAAGGTGCAGAAAATCAATTTCGGAAACTAATGGATAGATATGTTTTCGTCCCCGTATCTATAGATAGGTGAGGCGCCCTAGATACGAAGACAGTGGTATCATCAAACCAGCTGGACTCAGCTTCCGAGGGCAATAAGTGACATGAGAAAGAGACAAATGTACATATAGACAGACTTTAGCTATACCAGATCCCTCCCACCATATCCCGGGGAACCCAGATCTCTGTAATTTGGTAAGGTTACTCTGACAAAAACCAATGTGTTCTCTTTGTGATTTGAACTCTGTTCATTTCAGTATTATCACATAACTTACATTCAAATTTTATTAAATTTTTCGAAAGTGAAATATATTTACCTTTCTTCAGATTGTTTAATTCTTGCTAAACTCATAGAAATACATTTTAAACACAGGGAATTTCTCCACTCTATAATATGTGTGTATGTGTATTAATCAAGGAAGGCGCGAGAGCGCCCTATCCCTTAATAGACCTCACGAATAGCCTATGCTGGAAATCTCATTTCTTTGATCAATCATAACTCAAAAACCAATAAACCAAGTTCGTTCAAACTTTGCACAATTTTTTTTTGATAGGTGCTTTAAGTGTGTAGAATTTCAGTATAATTAGTCAAGGCAACCCAGAGATCCAGAAAGTTTAATCATGAAATCATGTTATCTGTGTGTACGTATGTGCCACCCTGTATCTCATAAACTATTTGATGGATTCAGCTGATTTTTGGCAAAGATAGAGGTTCTAGTGTCTAGTTGATGGCATTTTAATTTGAGTTTACCATATACCTTAGTTTTCCAGAAAATTCCCAAAAACCGTATGAG
Source organism: Sepiola atlantica (assembly GCA_963556195.1). Taxonomy (NCBI): domain Eukaryota; kingdom Metazoa; phylum Mollusca; class Cephalopoda; order Sepiida; family Sepiolidae; genus Sepiola; species Sepiola atlantica. Next base: position 63,964,348 of record OY744517.1, on the reverse strand, counting down.
AAGGCATTGTATTGAGGCATAGCCTTTACAAAAGTAGTGACATTCCATGAAAAATGCCAGTATACTGAAATCATATGCCCTTAATAGGGTTAAGATGAAAATTCATATACACTAAATGTACAAAAGCAAGGAAATTCACAATTTTTTACACTTTTATTGTCATTAAGGGTATGACTACATATCAATTAAACCATTTCATTATCACATCACTACAGTATACATCTCTATGCATGAGTGGATGAAGTGTGTGAGGTGCGCTGAAGAAAACTTCCTACCAGTAAAATACATAGCCCTGTTGTGCTCGCATACCCTTAATGACAATAAAAGTGTAAATATTTGGAAATTTCCTTGCTTTTGTACATTTAGTGTATATGAATTTTCATCTTAACCCTTTTAAGGGCATATGATTCAAGTATACTGGCATTTATCATGGAATATATCTATACGTCTCCCCGCAATCTTAAATGAATCCAGAAAGAAATCCATCACTCTATTTCCATAATTAAACGTTTTATTTATTTATTTTTCGTTTCAATATTGATTGATATGTTTTGTATTTCCTTTAAACTTTCCAGTTTGAGAGATTCGCTGTTTTTGATTTTTTTTTTTTTACTTCACCGATTGCGACGTTATTTTATATGAATAGTAGTGTTGAACACGAGTGAAGCATAAGTTTTACCGCCATTTTGGACGAGGGTGTACACCCGTTTGTTTGTATAGTTCGACTCAAGTAAACGCTGTCATTCTTTAACGACTGGTGCGTGTGTGGAATGACTAATCCATACATTCCTGATTCAAATCATACTTTTTCAACAATGTATACGATTTCCTTTTTATATGTAATAAATAAGAACGACAAATATGAATAAATAAGATAAGAATCATTAATAAATCTGAAAGCGATATGTGATCGCCAACCAGTGCCTGGCCGGCGTAGTTCATAAAGAACATTCCCAAATAGTCACCCATCCAAGTACTGACCAAGCTGAACGTTGCTGAACTTCAGTTATCTTATGGTAACCGGTGTGTTAACATTATTGTAACCGTATATATAAATACATAAAAAAATAGATTATTATACTAAATATGAGTTCATCAACGTTTCTTTCCCTGAGGATGTGTTCCTATATACTTCAATAAAACAACATACATGTTAAAGCATACCTTAGTTCTGGGATTGAGTTACGTTCCAAAAAAATATTATTTTTTAATTGTTCTTATTAGTTTTAATTTATATTTAACTGAAGTCATTTATCTGTTTCTCAGCAATCTATATATTTCTCTCTCGCCCTATGCTGATTTAAAAAACTCTTAAATATTTCTTAGTGTATCTGTGAGCATTTAGAGAAATAATGACTGTTTTAAGCGAACGTTTTCATCTAATGTACATATCATAAACACGCATGTTAATTAGATGGCAAAATAAGTCTCTTTCTTTGTATATTATCCTTATAGATGATATGGTAGTTAAAAGATATTATTTTTAGTTCGGCTAGAATATTTTTTTTATTATGTCACAGCTTATCAATTATCGAATTAAGTCAGAGAATAAATAGTAATAGCTCTTATCCAACGGATAACGCGTACGTCTAATATATACATAAGTTAGGTATGTGTATTTATTTATGTATATTAATGTACAAAGTAATCTGCTGAACTAATGAACGGATCATTAATTTTTTTAAATATATTTTAAAAATACGGTGATTTACATGGCTATATTATATTTTTGTAAATGTTAACATTTAGGGGGTGAATATATATATATATATATATATATGTTTTTTTAATTATTTTCATGAACCGATAATTATGCATTTTTGAATGTATATTCTCGTTAACAGGGGCACATTATTTTTTGGTATACTGTACCATTTAAGGGGTGCGCATACTTAAACATGAATCCGGCTCCTAAAAACTTTAAAAATAAGTTAGGGGCAAAATATTTAGAGAAAAAAATTGCTCTACATCAAATTCTGAATTATATTTATACATTTTTAAAAGGGTCTGTGCGCGCATGGGAGTGTCAATAGTATGCATGTGCTTAGTGAAATTCTGAACTATTGAACTTATTATGGAATACGTATTCTAGGAAACAGTAAGTAACGTGGAAAATTATTTCTTTTGTTTGTGAACCGTATCATAGCCCCAAACGAATGAAAAACATTAAAATGTAAAACTAATGCTATATGTATTCCCTGTACCCGTCCCGGGACGGTTAATTTTCTAGTGTTCATATATATATATATATATATATTATAAATCACTGATTAGTAAGAATATGTACTTACAGTAGTTTTTTTTTCTTGTTCACAAACCTTTTCGTAAGGTTCTTGGGGGTCGACCCAATAACCATATAGATTCTGTAACTGAACTAACACGAGTACTTGTTTAAATATGTAATTTTGCTCGAAGAGAGTACGACATTATCGTGCGGTCTGAGCTCGCGTTCGACACCCGACGTTGTAAAAGAATGACTAAGGACCCTCATTTATTCCTACTTTCAACTATTATCTCTTATATCATCATTTTTATAATTCAATTGTTATTAATTCAGAGCAAATATCTTTAAAGCTTTCTATAGCGTTATTTCCTTTGATTTCTTAAGTATTATGAATGAAAGAACATTTTTTTTCAGTTATTAATTTGTTCCCTGTTTAGCTTAAATGAATGTTTTTTTACCATAGCTTGCTCGATATTATACTAAATCAGGATGTGTAAGAATTGTAAGTGTAGCTTTGGCATCTTGTGAGTTTTAGACGGACGGACAGACAAGAGAGAAAATACAGATTTTCTATAGACTTAAAACCAATTTAGTGGAAAGATTAGTTGCTAATTAATCCATATATTCATTTCGTATGAATCAGATGATTCTATTGTTGGCATTGGTTTCCCCGATATCATTCTAGAAAGACATCGGGTACTTACGGGAGGGACCACGTGAAGGTTGCCAACATCCTAAGTGAAAGGTTTTCTGTAGAACGAAGTAGATTCGAACTTGGCACGCCCAGGTCATCAATCTGTTTCGTTAACCACTTTGCCATCGTCACCTCCCAGTGGCTACTTAAAAAGAGAAAAACAGATATTAAGCATGAAATAGCGATCTCTCTTAATAATAATAAAAAATCCAAAATGTTGAACATACCTTCCTTTTTAGAGACAATTCTGCGATGTTAAATTGTATTTTATTTGATAGATTTGATCTATTTTGAATAGCAAGAACATTTTCGAACGCATTACATTATCGCATGTTTTTTTTATTTTCCGCTATTTTCATATATTTGTTTTACTTACAATTGTTTTTAAAATTTAAGTAAAAATAAAATAAAATCTTATTCTACTGAACGTGAAAGAAATACTTTCCGAGCATAAATTCTGCTCCGTCTATTTAGTAAAATGTTCAGTTGTTATTTAAAGATAGGGAAACAACAATTAAGTATAAAATAAGCGTCCTCTTTTCATAATAAAAAGTTCCGAATATAACCACCCCTCCCTTAGGAACGATCCTACAACGTTAAATTGAATTTTATTGGATATTTGACGATTTAAATATTTTGAATAGCGAGAACATTTTTGAACGTATTAGATTACCGCATTTTTTTTCATCTCTGTTACTTTTATATTTTTTCTAAATTTAAAACAAAAATTTACGTTTGAAAATAAATAAATAAAAATAAATCTTCCCGTACTAGACGCGAAAAGAAAAATTGCTTTCCGAGCATAAATTCCGATCCGTCTATCAAGGGGAAAAACTGCTGAGATCGTTAATTTTCTTCTGTATTAATCTTCAATGATAGGTGATTATTTTTCTCATTAAAATAAAATTTTAAGAAAAACTCATTTAACTTATTTATTATTTTTATCTCATTTTTATTTCTTGTGTGTGTGTCTCAAAAAAAAATTCTCGTTAATATCCTTCATTGGATTGTTTTGTTTGTTTTAGCTTTCAGCTGCGTCCTCTCATCTCTCAGAGCGGCTCCGTATGTCGGTCGGTTTGCAATAACAGTTTCATCATTAAGCGCGCAGATTGATTGAACGCATTTTTTTATGCTGCGCATCGTCCATTCGCTCTGTCACTCTCAATTTCGAAATAAAATTCGTATCGCTTTGTCACGGACAGATTTTAAAATCGTATTTATAGAGCGCCGATTGAACAGATGCGTCTTAAGAAAGTCCGTTACAGTTTTGTTTTCCGTCAACTAAGTTCTCGTTAAAATCTTTTAACAAAATTATATTTATTTCAACTGAAACTGTACATTACTTTGATCTTCCATCGATACTTTTGGTTTCTGGGAAACACTGGAAACTAAGCCCGCAGGGCTAAAGATACCTAATGTAATCGATACTTCAGTCGATATAAAACAAATATATATATATATATATATATATATCAAAGAGGGTAGTGCGTTCCAATGAGAGAAAAGTATATATGTAAAGGAGTAAGGCTACCAACATCGGTAAAAAGTTGTTTTTTTTCAACATTTATTCATTATTTTATTTTATCATTCTATAATTTTATATAACGCGTTTCAAGCGGTGGTCCGCTCTCATCAGCTATGTAAATGATTTACATATCTGATGAGAGCGGACCACCGCTTGAAACGCGTTATATAAAATGATAAAATAACAAAATAATAAATGAATGTTGAAAAAAACTTTTTACAAATGTTGGTAGCCTTACTCCTTTACACACATTATACATATATATACATATATATATATATATATATATATAATTTCAGATATCTGAGAGACACTGTCCCTCACTCTTCATCGCTATCCGCGCAGATTGAATAGTAGCAGCTTATTTTAAACACGACCAACCATTTCTTAGTCGATATGCCGCACTTACGTTTTTAAAAGCGTTTTCTCTGTCGGTGACGCTCCTGCCTTAAATAGCATTTTAATTGTTTCGCCGCGCTCCAATCTGAAATAGAATGTTCTTCTGTCTGTCACGCTCCAGTTTGAAATAACGTTTTCGTTGACAGTCACGCTTCAGTTCGAAATATCATTTTCATCGGACCTTCACGTTCTAGTTCGAAATAGCGTTTTCGTCGGTCTGTCACGTTCCAGTTTTAAATAGCATGTTCGTTGATCCGTCACGCTTCTGTTTTGAATTACATCTTTCCCAATAAGCGCGCAGATTGGATGGATACATCTTCAAGATACTCCCCCTCGCCTCAATCTTCATTATCATGGTCCGATAAAAGTCTGGAAAAAAAAACGTAGAAAAATATATATAAATATTCAATAGTTAGCACCAAAAATTGCTGAAAAGACAAAACTACATTTTAAAAAATATTACAAGCAAAAAAAATTTAAAAAAAAGAATTCAAACTGTCGTCGATTTTAAATTTAAATTTTTGTTTTAATTTCGTGGTTGAAATACGCCGGGGAGAAAGATAGCTTCTCAAAGCGAGAAAAAAATGCCCAACGGCGATATTTAAACTGTTCATTTTAACAGTTAATGCGAAAATTGATTCCTTCAAGAACCGTGGCGGTGCAAGGAAGTGCTTAATTTTGGCCAGTCCGTTAAAGGAACGCCTTGGTTGCACCGTAAATAAAGCGTTAAACTGGTTTCCCATACATATTCTTCATGTATTGGAAACACAATTTCAGGAAAAGAGGTAGTATAGTTAACAGCCGAGAAATGGAAAAGAAACAAAACATACAACAACTAACTGTTAGAAAACGCAAGGAAAATTAACGTTTCTAACTACCTGCATATTTTTAATCTTCTGAAAGTGTTTAAAATATTTCTTTATTTCAATATAAGAGTGCGTCTATATCTGCATGATTTTTACTAACAACGCAACATGACTGCCGTCAAATGCGACCTTTAGTTTCTATGTATCATTGATAACAACCGGGAAATCGAAAATTAACAGAAAATGCAACTAATAACTGTCACTAAACGCATTAAAATTTAATTTTTGACCGATCTTATAATTGTAATATACAGAAACTGTTTTACAGTATCTCTTTATTTCAAAATAAGTTGCACTATCTGTTGGCCTAACGTAACGACTCGCCATTCTTTGTACAAGCCTTCGAAACTCCGACATGAAGGTGACAGAAAATTTATTTGTATTACGTTTGGTAGAAGTTATTGTATATTTTGTTTGTTTTCGATTTCTGTTAACTGTACTGCATCTTTACCCAATTTCGCTTGGCAATATAAAGTCCAAAGTTTATTAGCTACGTTGGCGGACATTGTTCCCGCCGAAAAATGGTCACTTCCGTTCGAGACAGAAAAAACATTTAACAGATATTTTACGGGAACCAGTTGATAAAAAATTCGAAACTCGTGTTAATTGTTTGTTGAAAAATGCAAAGAAAAATATTTTGAAATAAATATAATTTATTTCATGAATTCATGTGTGAGAATTTTGAATAACTTTAACATTATATATGAGATAGAAAATAATTTTTATTCAATAATTTGTTTTTTAGATATCTAAAAATTATATCCTATTGCTTTTCATAACCGAAAGTAGATAAATTCATCTATACATTTAGGGGGTTGATATTTATCTCCCATTGATTCAATTCATTTGATTGTAAAATATATATCTATTCAAAAGTTAAGTTTTTGAAGTTTGCCTGTTCGTATGCAAACAGAAAAAGATGATTTATCGACAAAAATGAATAAACATAGTACACTTACTAATGCAGTAGGTTTTCTTTTTTTTTTGCACTTTCCATACCCGAGTGCGAACTTCACCTAAATCTATAGTATATTTTGTAAACTGGATACGTGTTTTATAAATTTAAAGATACTAAATTAACAAAAAAATCCATAAAACTGCCGGACATTTTTCTGATAATTCGCTAAAAAAGTGGACATAAGATATTCATCATCAGTTTAAAGCAAATTGTCTTTGCTTTGAAACATAATTTATAATGCTTTTTTTTTTCCAATAAAATAATACGTGAATGGACATAGAAATTAATCGTAGTTACTTACTCTCTGATGCAAATACTAAGTATCGTATTTTTCATCACGAGATTTTACAATTATTTTTCTTCGTACCAGCTATACACCAGTAGAAGCTAGGTAAAGATGAAAATGTACATACCCAGGTACCGTACAAAAAGATCCCCCATCTGAGTATATATAATATCTATGTTTATCTTTATCATCTACTAGCTGATTCTCACCGGCGTTGCCTGGGATTGATTGTGATTTTAGCTTTAAATGTTTTTGGTCGCACATGTTGTATATTCATCTTACCGCGTGTGCACAACTCCTTCACACCCGCGTATCTTCGCCGCGGCTGTTGTGAACTTAAGTTGATTTTCGCATGTTAATAAAACTCATTCCGACACCGGTTGTTTAGTTTAACCAGATGTATTTAAAACAGACAATCACAGAAACAGGTTGTCTTCCAATGCGTGAGAGGGAGATCGACAGACAGCCCGTCTCGTTACATCCGACACCTCCTGTGCGCTGCCCTTATTTCTTATGGAGAGTCGCCAGACACGTCTTCTCTGATTGAAATCTCGCCGACTAAGAGAGATAGTTTCGCCGAGAGAATTATGTTTTCTCCGACTTTCGCTAGGTATCAGTCTCTGACCTCTAAACTTTTCCACTCAAACACGGCTCTTATGTAATAGCCGATATTTAATGTTAAAAAGGAATATAAACAAGATACTCGCTTTTCTTGTTTCATTGTTTATTTTTTGTTCAATAAAAGTTGCATTAGAAGTAAATTAGAAAACTTGTAAGTTACGTACAGGCTAGTAAAGGATATATACACAGAAACATGTGAAGTGATGACGGACTGTTAATAATATAAATAGATCATGGGATATAAAAGTTTGCGGGTAAAAATATAAGTTATCCTCCTTGCATTATTCGAGTTCTTATTTAAAATTATCGGCATCATAACAATTTTCTATTATGTGTACTGTTTCGTTATACTATACGCTACAGTCTCCCTATTTACTCGCCTCCCCATGAGGGCAGTAAAGCGGTAGGTCGGTTTTTAATATGAGAGAACATCCATCTCCCCCAAATGTGGCACTCTGGATGTGGACAAAAATATAATTACCTCCGTTCACCTTCACAGACAGAGGACAGAAAAATTGAAGTGTAGTATCAGGACCGATACTACACTTTGCTCCTAGCCAAAAGGTCATACTCGTGCATAATGCTATGATGAGATTACTATTTGAAATGATTAACGTTTTTCTTTGTTCTCTCGAACTATTCAAGTTCATAAAATGATTCAACTATAAATGAGGTAGATTTAACATTCAGCGTTCGTTGAGACAGTTTTCAAATATATCACCTGTTACTACGATGAAATTAAATGTGTCACTTTATCGCATATATACTTGAATGAAGCTGACATCATGACAAAAAGATAATTCTCCGCGAACGTAATTCTACACTATAGACTAAATGGTGAGGTACAGAAAAAAATTGATAGGATAGGCGCTGTATTAATACTGATGACATATTGAATAGGGGACATATTAAGGGGAAATGCTTCAAGAACTATACAATTTCATGCAAATAATACATACATATCTATATATATATATATATATATATATATATATATGTGTGTAAAAACTTTACATTAGTGTATGTTGGCTGTACCCGGGTTTCATCGAGCTGGTCATGCTGGGTCTAGGGTATAAACCGGTTGGTTAAAACAGATGACTCTTCGGCATCTTTAAGTAGGTGATCTGTTTCTATCCCATGGCCGGATCGATGAAACCTGGGTATACCAAATAGACACTGTTATGTATAGTTTTTTTTAAATAATATAATTTATATATGCTCCTGTAGAACCTACGATCGAGAACTTCTTTAAACTAACTTGTAGTGTATGTATGTATGTACATGTATATATATATATATGTATATATATATATATATATATATATATATATATATATATATATAATTAAAATTAAAGTCAGAATTCTTTAAGTAGAGTACAAATAAACAATAGAATTATTCCTATAGTAAATATACGTAAAGACAAGATAAAGAACCTACTATATATATATAGTAAGCTATGAAAATATATTTATGGCAAGTAAGCTACACAGAGGCTCTACTTACGTATCGAGCACTGTTGAAGAAAATACTAAAAATTGATACATAAAATGTGTTATCTCCTCATAAAATGTTATGTGGGTACATGAAATAGTAATATATATATTTATTAGTTTTTAAACTATCTTTTTTCTATTTCGAGAATCCTATTTTCGAATCATTTTTTTTTTTTTTTTTTTCAAGTTAATGTGTATTTATTTTCAGGTCATTAAAATAAAATGGACATTTTCGGCACCTTTTTGCTTTTATTTTTATTTTTTGCTTCATTTGTTTTTATTTATATTTTGCTTTTTAATTACTACCAACGAAGTATTGGAAATCTTGTTAAATGTTTGCCAGAAGTTGAAAACAACAAATGAGGATACATTATTTATTAATTAGCTGTTATTTTTATTTAAACCGTTTAAATTTTAAAAAAAGCGGGAACTTATCCCCCCTCCCCCCGCCCCCCCCCCCCAAAAAAAAATATATATCATCAATAGTCATAATGCAAAGCTCTTCTTAAAAATGAATAGATCACTCTCTGACTGCTGATATTGTTTATATAAAAAGTAGATTTTAAGTTTCGCTCGTGCCGACGGGACAGTGGATAACGCTCAGACTGTTTCAAATCAGCCAGAAGCACTTGCATGTCTAGCCACACTGTTTTTTGATGACACACACACACACACATATAAAATATTACGAAATACCAAGGTCTTATGTACGACATGAAAAGAAACTGGAATCTTAGGAAAATCTCCATCATACCAGTAATTATAGGAGCAACAAGACTAATGAAAAATAATTTCAAAACCTATCTGGCGAGTATACCCGGTGAACCGAGTGCAAGTAAAATACAAATAATTGCACTTAAAGGGACGGTTAGAATCTTAAAAAGATCTCTAGGCCGGAGTGTCTGAAATAGCTGGTGAATGTCTGGCATCCGGCAGGATGCCCCATCTCCAGCAAAAACAGAAAGATAAGAAAAATCAATGACAGATCCAACAAGCATTTAAATTGCCAAATAAAATTGTGCTTCTGACGAGCTAATTTACAATTATTATTGTTGTACTGTGTTATTGGTAATATAATAACGTAGTCAGCTACACTTTAATAAAGAAATTGCTTACGTCAGCCCCGACGACTGCCACTATGGAACAGTTTTATATGATCACCTACAAATGAAAAAAATCAGCAAGGGGATAAATCATGTTAAATTGAAGAATAGAATCGTAGTTGTCTTCTTTAAGTTAAAAATATGCAAACAAATGAAAACTAAAATAACTACACGGCATCCCGAGCAACGCTGGGTAGGTACAACTAGTACATACTATTTGCATGCGCATACACAAACTAACGTAGGTCTTTTTTTCAAGCGTAAATATAGCAAAGCGTTTACATATATAGTTTATAGTTTAAAACAAATTATATTGAGCACTATTCGGTTAAATGCCAATATTGAATAATTTCTATTTATATAAAGTTAGGTATCTGTAGATGTTTATAGATATCTATCTATAGGATTCATTCCAAAACTAATTAGCCAATCTTTATGAATCTTGGAAAACTCCTGCTAGGTGTAAGGGGGTTAATGTGGGCTATAGTTTTAATGCAAAGATAAGGAGGGACCCTTTGTGAAAATTCAGATACATCCGATTTTTGTGAAATTTTAACAATATGCAGTAGACATTAATATACATTCCCCAAATTACGGCTTCGGTGTAGTATATTGAAGTCGATTGGGGAGAGGTATGGGCACAACATCAAATGTATAATACAAAATATTTCAGATTTGCATTGAATTTGATCCATAGTCCTTAGACACGAATTAAACAAGATTCCCTGAATCTTGATTTCTTAAGCTTAAGGCTGAAATTCTAGCCATTTTATAGAATCAAAATCATGTAATAGATTTGGATCAAAATTGAAATATGGATTATAAACTTACGGTTTAATAGTATTATATATTGAGTTTACTCTTCGTAAAGGGCCATACAAGTGGTCCTGATTAAGTAATTAATTTTAGCCGTACGAGGACGTGTTTACTTCTAGTATATATATATATATATATATATATATATATATATAATTAGTACATGTATTGTATTAGTTTCTGTAGATGTAAATCTGTTGAAACTAAAGTGTTTATAAAAAGTGCTCAATAACAAGTAGAGCTGTTCTTAAGTATAAATGTGTATTTATACAAACATTATTGGGTACACATGTGCATACATGTATCGGTTGTACTCTTCACAGAGAGTCAACTTATTCAGACCAAAGAAGACAGAAGTGAGATGGATTTGGACAACTTTCCCTTTAAATATATATATATAGGACAGTTTTCGTATGTTACCAAAAGTGTTCTATTCATATTTACAAAGTTTTATTTTAATTTCAAAGATTGACAATTTCATATTTTTTTCTAATACTGTTATCGAATTTATGTCATAAACTCGAACTGTAATAATAAATGCCAAGGTTAATATATATATATATATATATATATATATATATATATATATATATATATACAGATAAACTATCGGTTTTAGCTTAGATATTTTAAGTTTAGATGTTAATAAATAATTGAATTTAAACATTTTATTTGTTTTTAAATATGAGCAACAGCCATTATTTACGCGATTCCCCACGAGGGCGGTGCTAGACACAAGGTTGGTTTTAAATGTAGAAAAAATCTAACTTTCCCGAAATGAGCATTCGGGATTGGGACAAAAATAAGAATTCTCTCAGTCTAGAAGGATTACTCTTTCACTGACCGAAGACAGCAACAGATCAAGTGTAGGATCAACACGGATCTTTGCTCCTAGCCAAAAGGCCCAGAGTCATGTGTATAATTATTTTAATATATACATTACATAAAAAAAACATACATATTTTAAAACGAAGAAAATATAAGAAAACATTCAATTCAACGCTGAAAATACCGCATTCAGAAAAAATAAAATAAGAGTTTTCCGAAGTCTATGATAATTAAATAGATATGAAAATATCGAAAGTGTTAACGGTTCTCTATTGGCCCAGTAAACGACCTTTCGGTCATGTTATTAACGTTTAGTTAATCATGGTTACTTCATATGATCTTTCTCAGATCGTATGACCGAAACTTTGTTTATAGAAACAATGACACGTATAGACTCGTAACGAATTTCTTATTGTTATTAACGGGTGTTTAACGTGTAACCTACCCTCAGTTATATATATATATATATATATATATATATATATATATATATGTATATATTATAGAAATTGGTAGTTTGCTTATATATATATATATATGTATATTTATTATTATAATAAATAATATATATATATATTTATTATTATTATAATAAATAAATATATA
>OY744517.1:63889426-63946926 GCA_963556195.1 Sepiola atlantica | reverse complement strand
TATATATATAATAGAAAGCGAAAGAGATACATATATATATATATAATAGAAAGCGAAAGAGATACATATATATATATATAATAGAAAGCGAAAGAGATACATATATATATATATATAATAGAAAGCGAAAGAGATACATATATATATATATATAATAGAAAGCGAAAGAGATACATATATAATATATATATATATATATATATATATATATAATTGAAAGCGAAAGAGATACATATATAATATATATATATATGTATAATAAAAAGCGAAAGATACATATATAATATATATATAATAGAAAGCGAAAGAGATATATATAATATACATATATAATATATATATAATAGAAAGCGAAAGATATATATATATAATAGAAAGCGAAAGATATATATATATATATATATAATAGAAAGCGAAAGATATATATATATATATATATATAATAGAAAGCGAAAGATATATATATATATATATATATAATAGAAAGCGAAAGATATAATATATATATATAAATATATAAATAGAAACGAAAGAGATACATTTATATATATATATATATATATATTGAGAGAGAGAGAAAGAAATACATATATAATATATATATTTATATATATATATATATTGAGAGAGAGAGAGAGAGAAAGAGATACATATATAATATAGAGAGAGAAAGAGATACATATATAATACATATATATAATGTGTATATAGAGAGAGCGATACATATATATATATATATATATATATATATATATATAGATATATATTATGTATACGTGTGTCTACTTAAGAGGAGTTGGAATTAGGCGGGAGCTAGAGAAATAAATTTCAAAACTGTTTGGCTTTTTAGAAAATATTATTTACTGTCCAGTTTCACTTCATTTTTGATTAAATAGAAATGAAATTTCTTTCAGGTAATGACATATACTTTGTGTGACTATATATATATATATATATATATATATCATTTATATACACATACTATTATAAAGTAATATATCTTATATATATATATATATATATATATATATATATATATATATATATGAAAAATATATAACTATGTACTTCAACAGTGCTCAATAGCTGAGTAGAGCTTAATAATTTTATGAAAATATATTTATTGCAAGTAAGTTACACTGAAACGTTCATTTGTAGGGAAAATCGTTAGATTTATTGCGGTAAGCTAGATAAATTTTCCCGAAAATAAATCATAAACGTTTCTGTACAGCTTACTTAAATTAATATATTCTTATATATATATATATATATATATATATATATATATATATATATATATATATATATATATGTATATATATTTTTCCCCAACGTTCTAATACAGCCAAGATTAAGGAAGAAGGGACTTTCGTTTTTTTTTTGTTTTTGTTTTTCTTTTTAATTTCTCAGGTTTCTTTTCAAGTTTTCGGGACCATGCACTTTTTTGTTGCTTCGAAAATCCACTTACAATTTTAACCTATTCATGTAAGTATTACTTATTTGATAGGAAGTTGTTGTATTACAACGTATTTTTTTATGTTCTGAACGTTTTTCACGGAATTACTTCTACACATTCCCATTAGGGATACTAGACTGTCTACGTCGGTGATAAATGCCATTTAAACGTAACGTTTTCAAAAAAATGGTTTTCTCTTTAACGTCGATAATGATGGTCTATATATACACCATGATAAAGACCAACAAACACATTCTCGTTAAAATGTTGTATTAACGTGCAATGTTTCTTATAGAAATAAACGGTGTATCTCATTTATTTTATGAGAAAAACAAAGCAGATTTAAATAATGGCTCAAATAATTTGGATGTATAATTGCATCGTTTTATATATATATATATATATATATATATATTATATACGTATAAAAATATATCTATTGCAAGTAGATTACACGCACGAAGGAAATCAGGCTAATTGGCAATTAAACAGATTCCCCTGGGTAATTAAACAGAACGTTTCCGAGTAGCTTACTTGCCATGAGTATATTTGATTCTACTAATCTTATGCATTACACACCTTTTGATACAAATATTGAAATATATATATACATATTTTATAATGTGTATGTATAAATATGTTATCGTAAAAAGTAAATAACGAAAACAAGTTAATTTAACCTCGCTGTAACTCATCGTTTTGTTTATTAAATCCGGCCAGTAACTTTTGGACTTTTCAGAAATAATGTTAATTTTGTTTCAATTTAGTTTTCCATCAGTAAAACAGAAAGTACTTATTATATTGTATGAAAAATGTTATCTATATATAATTGTTCAGGAGAATAAGTTATCATCTTTACAATAAAGTACGTCTGTTTCCATTTACGTATGTCTGCCTGTATGTATGTATGACCGCAGCGCAACTAAAAACACATTGGATCTATTATTGTATTTCGAAAAGTAGTCCTGTATATCGACGTAAAGTTATTATATGCAAATATGAAAGAAGTAAATAGACACTCTACAAAAACTAATTCAAACATGCTTTAAGTTTGTGCTTCCTTCGCCGACAACCCGTACAAAGCAGTAGTAAACATTTTAAACATCGCTAGTTTTTATTTATCGGCATTTATTGTGTTTCAGGAATCAATATACCTATCATACAGGGTGGGCAAAAATAAGGGTCCTATTTTTAAAATTCATAACTTTTTTATTTATTGATTTTTTTTTTTTTTTTAATTTTTTTTTTTTAGAATAAGTAAAGGACCCCTTCCGAAGCAAGCATGAGCCGTATTAGCCCTAAGGAACGTACCCTCATTTAGAAAACATTATTTTTGCTTAAAAAACTCAAAACAGTGTAAAAAACAATACTTTAGTTTTTGTAAGTTTTAAGAAGTGTTTTTCTGCTAAAATTTGTTTTGTTTATTTCAAAAAATCTCGGAAGGGTCAGTCTACACACACATAAAGTTTGGTGAGTTTAACTTTTATTTTGTGGAAGTTATTCAAATTCAAGTTATTCAAATTTAAAGATAGGGCCCTTATTTTGGCCCACCCTGTATATCATCATTTAAGTATGGCACGGGCCTAAGAAACGTTAGAATTCTCAGTCTCGAAACAGCCGTATTATCGTGTAATGTGAAGGTGAACTTAATCAGCGTCAAATCGTTGCAAACGTTGGTATTCCACTTTCTACTTTAACTGAAGGATTGTTACATTCATCAGCGACGGAAATAATCAATCTTAGTTTTCCTAGGCCCATCAAGATTTTCTGATAGCAGTCTTAATTGTTAATCATGTCTGTGTGTATGTAATTATATAGTATATATTTTGTATTTATACAAACATTATTGGCTACATATGTGCATATGTTTCAGCTGCGATTTAATTAAAGCTCTAGCTTCTTCGAGACATTTTTAAAGATAGAAAAAATAATTTTGAATGAAATCGCAGCTGAAACACGTATGCACCTATGTAGCTAATAATGTTTGTATATATATATATATATATATATATATATATATATATATATATACTCTAATACAACTCTACCTGTCATTAGGAATTATTTTATAAGCACTGGATTAACATCTAGGAAACAACAATACAAGTACTAATATATATATATATATATATATATATATATATATATATTATATATATATATATACAGGGTAGGCCAAAATAAGGGTCCTATCTTTAAATTTGAATAACTTGAATTTGAATAACTTCCACAAAATAAAAGTTAAACTCACCAAACTTTATGTGTGTGCAGACTGACCCTTCCGAGATTTTTTGAAATAAACAAAACAAATTTTAGCCGAAAAACACTTCTTAAAACTTACAAAAATTAAAGTATTGTTTTTTACACTGTTTTGAGTTTTTTAAGCAAAAATAATGTTTTCTAAATGAGGGTACGTTCCTTAGGGCTAATACGGCTGATGCTTGCTTCGGAAGGGGTCCTTTACTTATTCTAAAAAAAATAAAAAATAAAAATCAATAAATAAAAAAGTTATGAATTTTTAAAAATAGGACCCTTATTTTTGCCCACCCTGTATATATATATATATATATATATATATATATATATATATATAATGTATATAACTCATAGTTGGGTTAGTAAGCTACATATACTTTACTTATTCTAGAATTTCGAAAATTTGATCAAACTAAAAATGTTGACGTGCCGTAATTAACATTTACGGACTAAGATTACATCTAAATTATTTCATGACTTCGTCGCACATTGGTTTTATTTTATCTAAAAAAAAATAACTTTAATTTACCCCAAACAAGGCACACTGATATTGTGATGCGAGGGGTGACTGTGAATTAGGGCCCGATTCATAGGGACATCCTAAGTGGGGAGGTGTGCAGCAAGATGCTTGTTCACATTACACTTACATTTCTGCATGTATATACAGTCGGATAAACGGGAAGCACGGAGAGAATTCATATCCTCGCAGTTTTCACCATACACATATCTTTTTGAGTGTTCGATACAACTGTACGTCCGATCTCCCTCAGACTTATTAAAGGGTCCAAAAATGTCTCGCCATTATGAATCCCTCATTTTGCAACGAATATTCAAGCTTCTAATAATGAAAGCAGATATTCTTGTTTTGTCATACTCTATAAAGAGATGTAATGTTATCTACTTTTTGAGATTACAGTTCTTATCAATACAGTGCCCCTATTTAGTTGCCTCCCCACAAGGGCAGTTATACACATGAAAAATCCAGCTCCTCCAACAGAAATACTCTGGATTGGGACAAAAATAAATATTGCCTCCCAATACAAGGGGTTCTTCTTCACCGACGAAGGACAACACAGATGAAGTGTAGTATCAGAACAGATATTACACTTTGCTCTTAGGCAAAAGCCAAGGAGCGTAATACTTATCGTAGACTGCTGGTTTAGCTACTACTTTGTAATTTAACTTGTCTCTAAGGTCTCATGCGTCTGTTTTGCATAAGTGTGTGTGTCTGTGTGTGTGTTTACACGCTTTTACAATCGTAAAATATTAGTATGTCGGATTAGATGTTATTTATACCACTTGACTGTAGCTGGTATTACAAGCCGTGTACTAATTGGCAGACTAAGGTGATTGGATGGGTCGGGGGTATAAATATGTGTCTTACCGCCAGCATTATCTAAAATCACATTTCCTCTTCAGATAAGAATGTACATCACCTTCTCGACCCCCTCTGCTAACGAAAAAGGCATTGCATCACATAGTAACACCACCTCCCCACGAGGGCATGCGGCACATTTTTTTTTTAATTGTGTAATTAGTTTGATATATATAAAAAATATTCGGCAACTTAAACTGTAAAAAATAGGATGATTTTAATGGGTAAAACACATGATATATTATTAGAACGATAGTTTCAATAACTTATACCCAAGTTACATATAATAGGTATCCTGCAGATTCTCTGCGGGATGATATTCAGACGCTTCTGTGTTGCTTAATTGCTATAAATATATTTTCATACTTTACTACAAGTTTATATATTTATATGTGCAGGATAATCTCGTAAAATAATGAACCGATCATTATGAAATTTGGAAGATATATTCTATGAAACACGTTGAGTAACATGGCCATATTATTTTCTTTTGTACATTTTAATATTTCTTGGAACTGATATAAACAATATTCTAATTTTGTCAATCTCATATATATATATATATATATATATATATAAAATTATTTCGTTGTACAACGTAAGCCCCATGAAATAAACCGGTCATTACGAATTTAGATACACAGGCGTAAGAGTGTGTAATATGGGGCATATTAAATTTAGTTTGGAACTACGTGGGGTGGAAGCCATTCATAAAAACTCAGAACTTTGATAACTTTGTGTGTGAAATTTAAAAATATGTTAGATATGAATTAATAAATATGTCTTAAATATCAGGTTCTTTGAAGTATTTTTACGGAGTTTTAGATGGTATAACCTCTTATATTAAATTTTTTTTTTAGATTTGCATTAAATTTGACTCAGATTTATTGGGCACTAATTGAGCAAGATTCACTAAATAAAAATTCTTGTTAAGACCCTTTAAGCCTTAAATTTTAGACATTTTCTAGAATCAAAAGCATTTAATAGATTTTGATCAAAGTTGAAAAAGGATACAGGACATAAAGTCTATATATAGAGAGAGAGATGTATATAGATATAGGTCTATATATAGAGAGAGATGTATATAGATATATGTCTATATATAGAGAGAGATGTATATAGATATAGGTCTATATATAGAGAGAGATGTATATAGATATAGGTCTATATATATAGAGAGATGTATATAGATATAGGTCTATATATATAGAGAGATGTATATAGATATAGGTCTATATATATATAGAGATGTATATAGATATAGGTCTATATATATATAGAGATGTATATAGATATAGGTCTATATATAGAGAGAGATGTATATAGATATAGGTCTATATATAGAGAGAGAGATGTATATAGATATATGTCTATATATAGAGAGAGATGTATATAGATATAGGTCTATATATAGAGAAAGATGTATATAGATATAGGTCTATATATAGAGAGAGATGTATATAGATATAGGTCTATATATAGAGAGAGAGATGTATATAGATATAGGTCTATATATATAGAGAGAGATGTATATAGATATAGGTCTATATATATAGAGAGAGATGTATATAGATATAGGTCTATATATATATAGAGAGAGAGATGTATATAGATATAGGTCTATATATATAGAGAGAGATGTATATAGATATAGGTCTATATATATAGAGAGAGATGTATATAGATATAGGTCTATATATATAGAGAGAGATGTATATAGATATAGGTCTATATATATATATAGAGAGAGATGTATATAGATATAGGTCTATATATATATAGAGAGAGAGATGTATATAGATATAGGTCTATATATATATATAGAGAGAGATGTATATAGATATAGGTCTATATATATATATATAGAGAGAGATGTATATAGATATAGGTCTATATATAAAGAGAGATGTATATAGATATAGGTCTATATATAAAGAGAGATGTATATAGATATAGGTCTATATATAAAGAGAGATGTATATAGATATAGGTCTATATATAAAGAGAGATGTATATAGATATAGGTCTATATATATATAGAGAGAGATGTATATAGATATAGGTCTATATATAGAGAGAGATGTATATAGATATAGGTCTATATATATATAGAGAGAGATGTATATAGATATAGGTCTATATATATAGAGAGAGAGATGTATATAGATATAGGTCTATATATATATAGAGAGAGATGTATATAGATATAGGTCTATATATATAGAGAGAGAGATGTATATAGATATAGGTCTATATATATAGAGAGAGAGATGTATATAGATATAGGTCTATATATAGAGAGAGAGAGATGTATATAGATATAGGTCTATATATATAGAGAGAGAGATGTATATAGATACAGGTCAATATAGAGAGAGAGATGTATATAGATACAGGTCTATATATATAGAGAGAGATGTATATAGATACACGTCTATATATAGAGAGAGATGTATATAGATATAGGTCTATATATAGAGATGTATATAGATATAGGTCTATATATAGAGAGAGATGTATATAGATATAGGTCTATATATATAGAGAGATGTATATAGATATAGGTCTATATATATAGAGAGATGTATATAGATATAGGTCTATATATATAGAGAGATGTATATAGATATAGGTCTATATATAGAGAGATGTATATAGATATAGGTCTATATATAGAGAGAGATGTATATAGATATAGGTCTATATATAGAGAGAGATGTATATAGATATAGGTCTATATATAGAGAGATGTATATAGATATAGGTGTATATATAGAGAGATGTATATAGATATAGGTCTATATATAGAGAGATGTATATAGATATAGGTCTATATATAGAGAGATGTATATAGATATAGGTCTATATAGAGAGAGATGTATATAGATATAGGTCAATATATATATATAGAGAGAGATGTATATAGATATAGGTCAATATATATATATAGAGAGAGATGTATATAGATATAGGTCTATATATACAGAGAGAGAGATGTATATAGATATAGGTCTATATATACAGAGAGAGAGATGTATATAGATATAGGTCTATATATACAGAGAGAGAGATGTATATAGATATAGGTCTATATATACAGAGAGAGAGATGTATATAGATATAGGTCTATATATACAGAGAGAGAGATGTATATAGATATAGGTCTATATATACAGAGAGAGAGATGTATATAGATATAGGTCTATATATACAGAGAGAGAGATGTATATAGATATAGGTCTATATATACAGAGAGAGAGAGATGTATATAGATATAGGTCTATATATACAGAGAGAGAGATGTATATAGATATAGGTCTATATATACAGAGAGAGAGATGTATATAGATATAGGTCTATATATGGAGAGAGATGTATATAGATATAGGTCTATATATGGAGAGAGATGTATATAGATATAGGTCTATATATGGAGAGAGATGTATATAGATATAGGTCTATATATGGAGAGAGATGTATATAGATATAGGTCTATATATGGAGATGGATGTATATAGATATAGGTCTATATGTAGAAAGAGATGTATATAGGTCTATATGTAGAGAGAGATGTATATAGGTATATATATATAGAGAGATGTATATAGGTATATATATATAGAGAGATGTATATAGGTCTATATATATAGAGAGATGTATATAGGTCTATATATAGAGAGAGATGTATATAGGTCTATATATAGAGAGAGATGTATATAGGTCTATATATATAGAGAGAGATGTATATAGGTCTATATATAGAGAGAGATGTATATAGGTCTATATATAGAGAGAGATGTATATAGGTCTATATATATAGAGAGATGTATATAGGTCTATATATATAGAGAGATGTATATAGGTCTATATATATAGAGAGATGTATATAGGTCTATATATATAGAGAGATGTATATAGGTCTATATATATAGAGAGATGTATATAGGTCTATATATATAGAGAGATGTATATAGGTCTATATATATAGAGAGATGTATATAGATATAGGTCTATATATATAGAGAGATGTATATAGATATAGGTCTATATATATAGAGAGAGAGATGTATATAGATATAGGTCTATATATAGAGATGTATATAGATATAGGTCTATATATAGAGATGTATATAGATATAGGTCTATATATAGAGATGTATATAGATATAGGTCTATATATAGAGAGAGATGCATATAGATATAGGTCTATATATAGAGAGAGATGCATATATAGGTCTATATATAGAGAGAGATGCATATAGATAGATATAGGTCTATACATAGAGAGAGATGCATATAGATAGATATAGGTGTATCTATAGAGAGAGATGTATATAGATAGATATAGGTGTGTCTATAGAGAGAGATGTATATAGATAGATATAGGTGTATCTATAGAGAGAGATGTATATAGATAGATATAGGTGTATCTATAGAGAGAGATGTATATAGATAGATATAGGTGTATCTATAGAGAGAGATGTATATAGATAGATATAGGTGTATCTATAGAGAGAGATGTATATAGATAGATATAAATGTATCTATAGAGAGAGATGCATATAGATAGATATAAATGTATCTATAGAGAGAGATGTATATAGATAGATATAAATGTATCTATAGAGAGAGATGTATACAGATAGATATAGGTGTATCTATAGAGAGAGATGTATATGGATAGATATAGGTGTATCTATAGAGAGAGATGTATATGGATAGATATAGGTGTATCTATAGAGAGAGATGTATATGGATAGATATAGGTGTATCTATAGAGAGAGATGTATATGGATAGATATAGGTGTATCTATAGAGAGAGATGTATATGGATAGATATAGGTGTATCTATAAAGAGAGATGTATATGGATAGATATAGGTGTATCTATAGAGAGAGATGTATATGGATAGATATAGGTGTATCTATAGAGAGAGATGTATATGGATAGATATAGGTGTATCTATAGAGAGAGATGTATATGGATAGATATAGGTGTATCTATAGAGAGAGATGTATATGGATAGATATAGGTGTATCTATAGAGAGAGATGTATATGGATAGATATAGGTGTATCTATAGAGAGAGATGTATATGGATAGATATAGGTGTATCTATAGAGAGAGATGTATATGGATAGATATAGGTGTATCTATAGAGAGAGATGTATATGGATAGATATAGGTGTATCTATAGAGAGAGATGTATATGGATAGATATAGGTGTATCTATACAGAGAGATGTATATGGATAGATATAGGTGTATCTATACAGAGAGATGTATATGGATAGATATAGGTGTATCTATACAGAGAGATGTATATGGATAGATATAGGTGTATCTATAGAGAGAGATGTATATGGATAGATATAGGTGTATCTATAGAGAGAGATGTATATAGAGAGATATAGGTGTATCTATAGGGAGAGATGTATATGGATAGATATAGGTGTATCTATAGAGAGAGATGTATATGGATAGATATAGGTGTATCTATAGAGAGAGATGTATATGGATAGATATAGGTGTATCTATAGAGAGAGATGTATATGGATAGATATAGGTGTATCTATAGAGAGAGATGTATATAGATAGATATAGGTGTATATATTAAGAGAGATGTATATAGATAGATATAGGTGTATATATAGAGAGATGTATATAGATAGATATAGGTGTATATATAGAGAGATGTATATAGATAGATATAGGTGTATATATAGAGAGAGATGTATATAGATAGATATAGGTGTATATATAGAGAGAGATGTATATAGATAGATATAGGTGTATATATAGAGAGAGATGTATATAGATAGATATAGGTGTATATATAGAGAGAGATGTATATAGATAGATATAGGTGTATATATAGAGAGAGATGTATATAGATAGATATAGGTGTATATATAGAGAGAGATGTATATAGATAGATATAGGTGTATATATAGAGAGAGATGTATATAGATAGATATAGGTGTATATATAGAGAGAGATGTATATAGATAGATATAGGTGTATATATAGAGAGAGATGTATATAGATAGATATAGGTGTATATATAGAGAGAGATGTATATAGATAGATATAGGTGTATATATAGAGAGAGATGTATATAGATAGATATAGGTGTATATATAGAGAGAGATGTATATAGATAGATATAGGTGTATATATAGAGAGAGATGTATATAGATAGATATAGGTGTATATATAGAGAGAGATGTATATAGATAGATATAGGTCTATTTAGATAGATAGATAGATATTTAGAAAGATAGATAGATAGATATATATAGATCTATTTAGAAAGATAGATAGATAGATATATATAGATCTATTTAGAAAGATAGATAGATATATATAGATCTATTTAGAAAGATAGATAGATATATATAGATCTATTTAGAAAGATAGATAGATATATATAGATCTATTTAGAAAGATATATAGATCTATTTAGAAAGATAGATAGATATATATAGATCTATTTAGAAAGATATATAGATCTATTTAGAAAGATATATATATATATATATAAACATATTTAGAAAGATATATATATATATATATAAACATATTTAGATAGATATATATATATATATATATAGATCTATTTAGATAGATATATATATATATATATAGATCTATTTAGATAGATATATATATATATATATAGATCTATTTAGATAGATATATATATATATATAGATCTATTTAGATAGATATATATATATATATAGATCTATTTAGATAGATATATATATATATAGATCTATTTAGATAGATATATATATATATATAGATCTATTTAGATAGATAGATATATATATATATAGATCTATTTAGATAGATAGATATATATATATATAGATCTATTTAGATAGATAGATATATATATATATATAGATCTATTTAGATAGATAGATATATATATATATAGATCTATTTAGATAGATATATATATATATATATAGATCTATTTAGATAGATATATATATATATATATAGATCTATTTAGATAGATATATATATATATAGATCTATTTAGATAGATATATATATATATATAGATCTATTTAGATAGATATATATATATATATATAGATCTATTTAGATAGATATATATATAGATCTATTTAGATAGATAGATATATATATAGATCTATTTAGATAGATATATATATATAGATCTATTTAGATAGATATATATATATATAGATCTATTTAGATAGATATATATATATAGATCTATTTAGATAGATATATATATATAGATCTATCTATGTAGATAGATATATATATATAGATCTATCTATGTAGATAGATATATATATATAGATCTATCTATGTAGATAGATATATATATATAGATCTATCTATGTAGATAGATATATATATATAGATCTATCTATGTAGATAGATATATATATATAGATCTATCTATCTAGATAGATATATATATATAGATCTATTTAGATAGATATATATATATAGATCTATTTATATATATAGATCTATATAGATATATATATATATATAGATCTATTTAGATATATATATATATATAGATCTATTTAGATATATATATATATATAGATCTATTTAGATATATATATATATATAGATCTATTTAGATATATATATATATATAGATCTATTTAGATATATATATATATATAGATCTATTTAGATAGATATATATATAGATCTATTTAGATAGATAGATATATATATAGATCTATTTAGATAGATAGATATATATATAGATCTATTTAGATAGATAGATATATATATAGATCTATTTAGATAGATAGATATATATATAGATCTATTTAGATAGATAGATATATATAGATCTATTTAGATAGATAGATATATATAGATCTATTTAGATAGATAGATATATATAGATCTATTTAGATAGATAGATATATATAGATCTATTTAGATAGATAGATATATATAGATCTATTTAGATAGATAGATATATATAGATCTATTTAGATAGATATATATATAGAGATCTATTTAGATAGATATATATATAGAGATCTATTTAGATAGATATATATATAGATCTATTTAGATATATATATATATAGATCTATTTAGATATATATATATATAAATCTATTTAGATATATATATATATATATAAATCTATTTAGATATATATATATATATATAGATCTATTTTGATAGATATATATATATAGATCTATTTTGATAGATATATATATATAGATCTATTTAGATATATATATATATATATATATATAGATCTATTTAGATATATATATATATATATATATAGATCTATTTTGATAGATATATATATATATAGATCTATTTTGATAGATATATATATATATAGATCTATTTTGATATATATATATATATATATAGATCTATTTAGATAGATATATATATATATAGATCTATTTAGATAGATATATATATATATAGATCTATTTAGATAGATATATATATATATAGATCTATTTAGATAGATACAGATCTATATATATTGATAGTTTTAAATCTATATATATATATAGATATGCATCTATATATATATATAGAGAGAGAGATCGATATATATATATAGAGAGAGAGAGCGATCGATATATATATATATATAGATAGATATCGATAGATATATATATATAGATAGATATCGATAGATATAGATATGTTTAGATATATACGTGAATACTAACGCACATATACATGTATGAACACACTAGAGTACGCAAACATATACACCAATACACTAACATACACCCACATATATTAATTGTTATGTATATTTATATTATTTTTTATATTTATATATAGTGATTTAATTATCGGTCTTAGAGATTAGTTGGATCTGAGATTTTAGACTCAGGATCGCGACTGGTAGTTTCCCGCTTTTACTTATTCATGCGTTGTATGGGATTTTGTACTTAGTTATTTCCTATGTTAGCAAGATATGACACAAGATTCTTTTAATGAAGCATCTCTAACGAAGGGACTATTTCGAAAAACCAAATATCCGTGGAGTCACCTGTCGCCATCCTCCGCTTGGGGAGTCTCAGGCTATACACCCCTTCACAATAAACCAAACCATTCTCTTCGAGGGAGGAGGTACTTCTATTTAAATGGCCAGTGGATTTTCACCGTTTTACTGATTTTTAATTCTGCAGCATTTTCTCTGAAATTCTCCAACTTTGCTTTTTATTTATTCACTTACGAATGATTATTTCTATTTTATCGACTTTTTTCTCGTTGATGAGACGATGGGAGAAAGAGCAGCAAAGAAATCAAAACCGATATCTTTTGTTGTTATTCAACTCTTATATATGCATGCGCACATGTCTGTCAGTTTGCGTTTGCTCCTAATTTCTTTGAGACTATTTGATTTTTATTAGCTGTGAATCAAGCTCAAATTATACACATTTTGAGTATTCGGTGAATTTCTAATGAATGCTAAACACAATAAAAATAGACTCATTTCGAAGCGGTTCTAATTTTGACGGTAACATTATATTTTAATTGGCATTGATTTACCATATGTATAGAGCCGGCCTTTTTAACATGTTAAAAGGAGCCATGGTGTCTCAGGATTATAAAACTTGACTGGGCTAAGTCTTCCATATAGATATATATTTATTTAATAATTAAATATTATTTATTATATACATTATTTACTGAACAATTAAACACTATTTATTATACACATTATTTATTGAATAATTAAATATTTTTTATTATCTACATCATTTATTGAATAATTAAATATCATTTATTTTGCACATTATTTATTGAATAAGGAAATATTATTTATTTTGTATATTATTTATTGAATGATGAAATATAATTTATTATGCATATTATTTATTGGATAATTTAATATTGTTTATTACATAGAGAATTTATTAAATATTATTTATATATTTTATTTATTAAATAATTAAATATTGTTTATTCTATACATTATTTATTGAATAATTAAATATGTATCATATTATTGAATACTTAAATAGTATCAATTATATACATTATTAATACAATCATTTGATATCATTTATAATATATATTATTTATTAAATAAAAGAAAATCATTTTTTGTATATATTTATTGAATAATTTTATATCATTTATATATTATTCATTGAATAATTTGATATCATTTATTGCATATATTATTTATGGAATAATTTATATCATTTATTGCATATATTATTTATAGAATAATGTAATAATATTTATTGTATATAGTATTTATTGAATAATTTAATATCATTTATTGTATATAGTATTTATTGAATAATTTAATATCATTTATTGTATATAGTATTTATTGAATAATTTAATATCATTTATTGTATATAGTATTTATTGAATAATTTAATATCATTTATTGTACATAGTATTATTTAATTATAAAATATCATTATATATATATTATTTATTGTATTATTAAATATCATTGTAATATATTATTTATTAAATAATTAAATATCATTTACAACATATTTTATTTGATAATTAAATATTGATATAATTTTTTTGGATAATTAAATATTTATTACATATAATTTATTGGATAATTAAACATTTATAATTATTTATTAGATAATTAAATATTTATTACATATTATTTATACAATAATAATATATTTTATATATATTAGTTATTGAATTAAATATTTTATATATATTTATTTAATTAAATATTTTATATATAATATTTATTGAATAATTCTATCTGGTTTATGATATAGTATTCATAGAATGATTAATATCATTTATTATATATGTATAGAATGATTAAATATGATTTATTATATATTATTTATAGAATAATTCAATATTATTTTCATATATTATTTATTGTATATTATTTAAAAAAATAATATTTGTTATATATATATTATTTATTGAAACATTAAATATTATATGTAATATTTGTGTATAATTAAATATATTTTCTACATTATTTATTGAGTAATTAAATAGTATTTTATATCGATTTATTGAATAATTATATAATATTTATTATATATGATATTGAATCATTTAATATCCCTTAATATTATCATATACATTTTTTATTAAATACCTAAATATTTTTATAAATGTTATTTATCAAATAAATATTTTATTTATTAATAGACAAGCTTGTTTTGTCTTTTTAAAATTCTAACAACTGGCATAAATAGTAATGTATATCCGCCTTTTTACTCTTAGTTCCGGTTAGCAACACATTCTCTCCTATCCTAAACCGATAGCTGAAGAGAAGCCCAACGTCGGTAAAACATCTGGTGTAACATTTTGACATTAACGTAGGTGGTACCCTCACATCATTGAAAAGTGCCGCCACCTGTCAAAGAAACCTAACACACCCGTCTCTCGCCTACGCTTCTCAGCACCGAATGTATATATATATATATATATATATATATATTAGTGGCTGTGTATATAATTTAGAATATGAGATACAGATATTCAGAGCCAAGAGAGACAGTGTTTGTTTGTAGTGAAGAGAATGTCACAAAAAATTCCTAAAGTATCTTAACTGATTGAATTGATTAAAACTTGATAGTTAAAAAGCAGGCATATCAAAAGACATAATTGAATTGCTCCCTGGGTTTTTAGAGAGGGTCGTTGTTAATATTAAGACCGAAAGCGAATTTGGATGCGTTTAACTCAACTGAGGTTTTGAACTTGCAGTTTTTATCCTTTGGAGCTGAATATCCCTATTTCTTTGAATTGGAACTCTCTATAGCTCGGATATCTGAAACACTTGAACCACTAACCCGGAATTTACCCCATGCTGGAATACTCAGACTTGGTTGTACGAACTCTATACGCCTTTTCTTCAGTGATTATCTTTGCTTATATTTTTTATAACATTCTTTTATATGTTCATACTTTTTGAAAAGTTTGAATTATAGTAAATTTTATTTTACGGATTTATGTGTCGAACTTTCTCTGACGATAAGACATCGTCTTTGAAAAACCATGGTTTAAGGAAGTAAAATATATTTTTTTTATATATAACCCTTGTTTTGAACAGTTGCTTATTTCATAAAATTGCATTTTACCCAATTTTTATTTTTATCAATTACCTACTTATATGTATTATTTATACAGACATATACAAAGGCCCTGACACATAACATGACAAATAACGATGTTTCGATCAGTCTATTTTTTTTTTCAGATGTTCTTTTTTTCCAATATGAACATCTAAAAAGAACAGGCTATTCGTCTGAGGAAATCTTAGTTTTTAATAACTACAGATTAAAATATCGCCATGTCAGTATCGCGGCGTTTGTGCATGCCTGTGTAAATACAAATATTAATATAAATAGTTCAATTTAATATTGGGCACTATTATGTAACCCCGGGTGAAATTCTTTGGAACACATACTTAACCTGGATTATATTATATTATATTATATACTAGCGGAACCCGTCGCCCGGCGTTTCACGGGAGAAAGTACTACCTATTGCATGACGTCGAATGAAAAAAGAAACGGCCTATTGTTTCCCCTCCCCCTCTACCGTGTTGGCGAATGTTTTAAAGTAAAAGAAAAGAAAAAAGTGGTAGAGTAGAATGGGATCGAACACTAAAGCTGACGATCAAGAAACCTACCTTCTTACCGATTGCGCCACTGTTTCGGGTTGCAAACTACATGTGAAAATAGGCCAATTAACATAAGCTTGATCATTGGCATGCGTGTTAAATTAATACCAGGCAAATAATAAATAAGAACCGGTGTTTTGTGAAAATTAAACTGTGTTTATTAGTTCCCGGTGTCAATGAGTGTAGTCACAGTACAGAATTGTTAGGGAGGAAAGTTTTTGCTACCACCTATATGGAGTTGGTTTGTCCGAGAGCCGTAGATAGTGGGTCAAATGTAATATTTAGTGTTAGCTGGGAAGAAATAATAAAAATTTTACTAAAACACGCTCGAGTGAATAAGTGTAATGTAATGATGAGTTTAGTAGCCTGTGATGGATGTGATTATTTTCCTATTCTCCGAGAAGTTACAGGGGGAAAATCGTCTCTACTTTATATATAAGACTAGCGGAACCCGTCGCCCGGCGTTGCACGGGAGAAAGTACTACCTATTGCATGACGCCGAATAAAAAAAAAAATGGCGTATTGTTTATTCCCCCCCTACCGTGTTTGCGAATGCTATGAAAAAAAAAGAAAAAAGTGGTAAAGTAGAATGGGATCGAACGCTGAAAATGGCGGTTATGAAACATGCCTTCCTAACCACTGCACTACCGTTTCGAGTTAAAAATAGATGTGAAAATAGGTCAATTAAGCTAAGCTAGATTATGGGCATGCGTGTTATGTTAAGATTCAGCAATGATACGGTTTATGTCATTTGTAGATGATGAAAATGACTGGATTTGGGCAAGTTTCCTATAAAATGCGTGTTAAACGTGTATGATTTTGAAAATGTAAATGTATCGGGGTCTACCAGTATCTTGGTGCTTATTGAATTAAATAGGAAGTCGATTCGATCTAGAAATTGTAGCCGCCATGTTGAATCAATAAATGTTGCAGGAACTGTGTTCCTTAATTTCATTCACCTAATTCCGGAATGAATGTAAATGTAGAAGTCATAGGTAGAAATTGTAATAACGTAATCTGATATTCGCGGAAAATCATCGTAGTGAACGGGAGGGGTCATTAAGTCTTTGTGTATTGCTTTATATTATGTAGTAAAGTAATACCAAACAAATAATAAATAAGAACTGGGTGTTTTGTGAAAATTAAACTGTGCTTATTAGTTTCCGGTGTCGATGAGTAGAGTAACAGTACATAATTGTTAGGGAGAAAAGTTTTTGCTACCACCTATACGGAGTTGGTTTTTCCGAGAGACGTGGATGGCGGGCCAAATGTAATATGTATTGTTATGACGAAAAAAATAACAAATTTACTAAAACACGCTCGAGTGAATAAGTTTAGTGTAGTGGATAGTTTAGTAGCGTGTGCTGCATGTGGTTATTTTCATATACTCCGAGAAGTTGTACGAAAAAAACGGCTCTACTTTATATATTAGATTATATATATGAGGTATGTCTAAAAGTATCCAACCTAAGGCCTGAAAAAAAACATTTCAAATACCTGACGGGGTTGCGACCCTAATCCCCTTTCAAAGTAGGCCCATTGTGCTTGCACGCACTTAGCTCACCGATCCTCCGCTGCCGGAAACATGTCCGGACGTCTTTTGAATGGTGTTCATCTCTGCCGTCGCGTTCCGCAATATCTACTCTCTAGTCTCAAAACTGGGACCTTTCAGTTGCGTCTTCAATTTTTGAAATAACCAAGCAGACATGTCTGGAGAGTAGGTAGGTTGGCGAACGACTAGAATTCCATGTTTGGGCAATAAATGTTGGATCAATTAAAATGAATGTGCGGGAGCGTTGTCGTGATGCAGTTGCCATTTGTTTCGTCTACATATCTAGTCTTCTGTGCCGAACTGTGTCTCGGAGACGCCGGAGTACATCTTGATAGTTCTCATTTGTCACTGTTTGTCCTTCCGATGCGTATTCGTGATGCACAATTCCACGGATATCAAAGAAGACAGTCAGCATCACCTTGATGTTGTCGTGTTTTCTGGGGGTTTGGAGACTCGAGATGCTTCCATTGCAACGACTGTCGTCTTGTTTCTGGGTCGTCCCGTACACCCATAACTCATCTCCAGTTATCACGGTGTTCACAAACCCAGGATCAGTGTCGGCGGTTTCCAGAAGGTCCTATGCACTTTTAAAACGGAGATCCGATTGTTCCTTCGACGACAACTTGGGCACAAATTTCGCAGCCACTCTGGGCATGTTCAAATCATCATGCAAAATTGCATGTACGGAATCTTTACTCACTCCGACCTCTTGGGCGATCTCCCGCCACCAAATTTCGTACCCTCTTAACAACAGCTGCACTCCGAGCAGTTTGGACCCTGCCAGAACGCAGGTCTCTCCGCTGATGTGCTGCTATTTTTGAATCGGTTGAACCACTCCTTGATTTGTGTTACACCCATCGCATCTTCTCCAAATACCTGCTGAATCTTACAAATTGTTTTGCTTTTAAGATCTCGAAGCTTTTGACAAAATTTGATGCAGTACCTTTGCTCAACATATGCATCTTGAGAGAATCGGTAATTCGACGAAAACGTTGTGTAGCACCTCACTCAGCGACCGACAGGCAGCGACTAACGCGCATGAAGGCGGTGATAAAATTCACACATGTGCATGAAGGTGCATTCTTTCACTGTGTAGAGTAGCGCCGCTTTATCGTCTGTTTTGCACGGATAAAGTAAAGGTCGGATACTTTTTAGACAGGCCTTGTATACATATGATAGTGCATTATCCACGTACGTTTTGCTCGTTTGCATTAATAGAGGATAAGTCCAAATTGATTACAGAACACTGCAAACCAGTGCTTTGTTTATTAAACCCGTCTAGCATTTTCTTTTCACATAGTTTTATATATTGTTAAATTCCTTGTTTTTATTTCAATTGAAAAAGTGAGAACTTCCAAGAGACTTACTTTATTTATCAATTATTTACGAAATGTGTAAATACAGTAGAAATGTCACCGTTGATTTGAAATGCTTACAAGAGTAAAGTTGTACTCGATATTAAACTGGCAGCAACCGTTTTTTTTTCTTGCGTGATTTTTTTTTTTGGTTAATGTAAAGGTGAACCTGAATTGTATAATGCAATATCCGCATATGCTAATATTGTTAGACACGAGAGGAAATAAAAATAGACAGTTAAATTACAAGTAACTGGGACATCCACCTATAAATAATTGTGGTGATATTCCCTATTTTTTATAATGGACTATTCCAATCTTCTATTTTATATTAGTTATAATGTTTTTGACTGTTAACAAATATATATGTATATATATCAAGGGAGGCGCGAGAGTGCTCTATCCCTTAATAGACTTCACGAATGATCTATGCTGGAAATCTCATTTCTTTGATCAATCATAACTCAAATACCAATAAACCAAATTAGTTAAAACTTTGCACAACATTTTTATTAGATAGGTCCTATACGTGTGTAGAATTTCAGCATCATTAGTCAAGGCAACCCAGAGATCCAGAAAGTTCAATCCTGAAATCATGTTATCCGTGTGTACGTACGTACGTATGTTCCACCCTTTATCTCATCAACTATTTGATGGATTCAGCTGATTTTTGGCAGAGATAGAGGTTCTAGGGTCTAGTTGATGGCATTTTAATTTTAGTTTACCATATACCTTAGTTTTCTAGAAAATTCCAAAAAAACTAAAAATAACGATTGTATTGAGGCATAGCCTTTACAATAGTAGTGACATTCCATGATAAATGCCAGTATACTGAAATAATATGCCCTTAATAGGGTTAAGATGAAAATTCATATACACTAAAGCATGGAAATTCCCAAATGTTTACACTTTTATTGTCATTAAGGGTATGCGAGCACAACAGGGCTATGTATTTTACTGGTAGAAAGTTTTCTTCAGCGCACCTCACACACTTCATCCACTCATGCATAAAGATTTATACTGTAGTGATGTGATAATGAAATGGTTTAATTGATATGTAGTCATACCCTTAATGACAAAAAAAGTGTAAACATTTAGGGAATTTCCTTGCTTTTGTACATTTAGTGTATATGAATTTTCATTTTAACCCTATTAAGGGCATATTATTTCAGTATACTGGCATTTTTCATGAAATATATATATATATTTCGAGAAGAGAGTGAGTTAGAGAAGGGACAGAGATAGAAACTTCATAAAATAAGAACTGCGAGTAAAACATGGAGTGAGAGAGATCGGTAACGTGGTTAGTAAATTACAAATTAGAGGTAAGTAGAACAATTAAAATGCGTTTTTTTAAAACTCAATTCCAAAATCAATGAACATTTTAAGATGTATTTTAAAAAATAAATAAGAGGAAAAAAACGTCGATTATCTTAGCTTTACTGATGAAGGCAATAAGCTTGAAATTTAGAAGTGCACTTAGGGATTCGGTAACACTTCCATTATCTTCCTCGGTAAAATTAAAGAATACACTTGTAAATTTAATGTATATTATCTAACTTATATTTCGAAAGGGAATACACACATACACATGGGCATTGAGTTTATATATATATATATATATATATATATATATATATATATATATATATGCTTGTAGTTATAAATCTATTAGAAATGGTATCAAGCCTTTTGTGTGAAAGTTTTTCTGTCTTGATTCGCCTCTGTTCAGATTCCGATCAGCTTATAATTAATTTTTATTATATAATTATCCACGGGCACGTGTTTTGGTGTCTTACGACTCGACGTAGCTGAACCTTGTGAGATTCGAACCCGGAACCCCAAACAAATAAATTACATTATTATTGTTATTATTATTTACTCACTAGGAGTTATCACACAGGTCATCGTTAGTGATCGCCCAACAACCTATGGTATTCCCTGGAGTTTGAGTGACAACAAGTCTCCTCAGACTTCCAGTATGCTCCACTTCTCTCCGTTCATCACCGCTGATGACCTTGCGGTATCGCAACAGCCACCTACCACCGATTTCCCGCTGATAAGGGCCATTGGTCCCCTCTGGGGCCCGGGTGGCAACAAGCCTCCCCAACGTCCCAGAGATGTCCGTGCTCTTCCAGTGGAGGTCTGGTTTGCGCTTTCCCTCCTCGACCCTCTGTCCATAATTTTCGTTGTGTCAGCCTATGCTTGCGCCTCTCTCGTGCGGTTGTATTTTCCCCGGTTCTGTTGTCTTGTGCTTCCATGTGTTTGTTCTCCATATGTTGCTTATGTTGGTTGGTTTCCGCATTCGAGGACATTTCTCAGGATTGTAGCTGTTTTGATCATTACTGTCCTTTGTATGGTCTCAGTTATCCCTTTGATTCCTATTTCTCCTAGTCTTTTCTCCATGTTTTTGGGGACTGTTCCTAGTGCTCCTATGATTATTGGTGTTATACTGACTTTCTTCATGTTCCATATTCCTTTCAATTCTCTGGCAAGTTCAGTATATTTGCTTCTTTTTTCCGTCTCTTTGATCTTCACTCTGTGGTCCGCTGGAACGGCAAAATCTACGATTTTGCAGGATTTTTCTTTCTTGTTGATTATTATCATATCCGGTCTCCTTGCTGTTATGGGTTTGTCTGTTTGTACATTCATATCTCATATGATTTTGTGTTTTTCGTTTTCTAGTACAGTTTCTGGTTTGTGTTTGTACCGTTTTTTTGCATATTCGAAATTCAGTTGTTTGCACATTTCCCGGTGTACTTCTTTCCCCACGGTGTCATGTCTGTTCTTGTATTCCTTTTGGGCTAGCTTGCTGCATTCACTTATATGATTTATCGTTTCGTCTCTTTGTCCACACAATCGGCATTTGCTGTTTTCCTGGGTTTTATCTATCTTTGCTTTAATAAAGTTTGTCCTAATCGCATTGTTCTGTGTGGCCGTCAGCAGAGATTCCGTTTCTCTGTTCAAGTGTCCTTTTCTTAGCCATGCCCAGCTGTTTTCATTGGCTTCATCGCTTGTGAGTTTTATAAAGCGTCCATGTAGTTGTTTTTCTTCCCACTTTACCTTTCTTGTCTTTTTGTTTATGGTTTCAGTGCTTCCGAAGTTGTTTGTTGGGCTGGTGTCTCTTGCTGTGGTGATCAGTTTTTCCGTGTTCTGGGTTACATATTTCTCCAGCTCTTTTTTGGTGTCTTCCACACAGTCTTCTATACTTACCAGTTCTCTACCTCCTTCATTTCTTTTCATGTAGAGTCTGTCCGTATCATCTTTTGGGTGCAATACATTGTGCATAGTCATTAGTTTTCTAGTCCTCTGGTCAAGGTGCCTGAGTTCTTCTTTGGTGCAGCTTATGAATGGTCCAGAGTATCTTATTAGTGATAGCCCATGTGTTTATCCCTTTTACTAGGTTTCTGGTATATAGGTTAGTTTCTAAGAGTTTCCTTGTTCTTCGTAGATATTCTTTTCCAATCTTCTCTTTCATTTCTGTATATTTGATTGTGTCTGCTTCCAGAACTCCCAGGTATTTATAACTCTCTTGTTCTCCTAGCGCCCTCATCTCCTCTTGGTTGGGAAGTTCTATACCTTCTGTCGTCTCCAGTTTTCCTCTTTTAATCTCTAGTAGTGCACATTTTTCTATTCCAAACTCCATTTGGATATCCTGGCTGAATATCCTGGTTGTATTTATCACTTTTCCAGTTCTTTTTTGTTTTTTGCAAACAGTTTAAGGTCATCCATGTACATCAGGTGGTTTATTATTTGTTCTGTATCCGTAAACCTGTGTCCGGCATCACACATTCTGAGTATGTAGTTGAGTGGCATCATGGCTATTATAAACAATAGTGGTGATAGAGAGTCTCCTTGAAAATGCCTCTCTGTATTTTTATCTCAGACAGGTGTTGTCCTCCGGCTGTCAGCTTTAGTCTCCATGTTTTCATCGCTTTCTGGATGAGATTAATAATCCTGTCTGGTATCTTGTATATTTTTAAGCATTCAATTATCCACGTTTGGGGGATTCTGTCGTAGGCTTTCTTGTAGTCAATCCATGCCATGGCTATGTTCTTTTGTCTGCTCTTCACCTCCTTCACGGTCTTTTGATCAATGTATAGTAGATCATGTGCCTCTCTTTGTCCTTTCCGGCATCCTTTTTGTTCCTCGGGGAGCAGTCCACGTTTGTCCAGGGATTGGTAGATTTGTTCTCTCAGTTGTGCTGTGAGAATTTTCCACATTATTGGTAGGCATGTTATCGGTCTGTAGTTGTAGGGGGTCGTCCCCTTTTTGGGGTCTTTTTGTATTAATGTTGTTCTTCCTTCCGTCATCCATTCTGGTACGTCTGTTTTGCGGATACATCCACTCAGTTTCTGCGCTAGTCTTTCATGCAGGGTCGTGAATTTTTTAAACCAGTATGCATGTATTCCATCGTGGTCTGGTGCTCTCCATTTTGCCATTTTTCTTAGGGTTTTCTTGATCGTTTCTTTTTTGATGTCTGTTTCGGTTCCTTCTTCGATTTCCTGCAGTTCATCTTTCATGTTTTTCAACCATTTGGCATTCTTGTTGTGCTGTTTTGGTTCTTCCCATATCTTGCTCCAGAATTGTTTTGTTTCTGTTGGGTTCGGTTGCTCTGTCGTTGTGGTTTCTCCATTTACGTTTTTGTAAAACTGCCTTTCATTGTTTTCAAAGGTCCTGTTCTGTTTGCTCCGTTCTGATTTGTACCTGTATCGTCTCAGTCTTCCTTCTATTGCTATCTTTTGTTTTATTTCTTCATGTTTCCCATTTAGTTTTTCCTTGCGTTTCTGATTTTTGCTTCTTAATCGTTTCATGTCCTCCTTCCTTCGGTTCACGGTTTTAGCTTCTTTCCGAAGTTTGGTGATCTGGGTTTCCAGTCTGATTTCCCATTTCGACATCAAATTTCTTCTAAAAGTGATACGCACATATTAAAATAACTTTTTTGTTTGTTAAGTAAAATGCAAATAGAAACCCCCCCAAAAAAAGAATTAAAAAATACACGTGTACTTATCTCTTCGATTTTAATTGTGACCAAGTGCTTGTATTGCATTATGGGATGTGAGTCGATTTCCGCTTCTACGAATTCTTCATTAATTAAAACTTAATTTTGTTAATTAAGGGCCCATTTTTATCTATAAGTTTCGACATCAAATTTCTTCTAAAAGTGATACGCACATATTAAAATCACTTTTTTTGTTAAGTAAAATGCACATAGAATTATTATTATTATTATTATTATTATTATTATTATATGTACCAACACACATAATATAAAGTGATATAATGTATTG
Source organism: Sepiola atlantica (assembly GCA_963556195.1). Classification (NCBI taxonomy): domain Eukaryota; kingdom Metazoa; phylum Mollusca; class Cephalopoda; order Sepiida; family Sepiolidae; genus Sepiola; species Sepiola atlantica. The sequence goes on along the minus strand of OY744517.1, from coordinate 63,921,000 downwards.
TGTATATATATTTAGTATTTACTTCAACAGTGCTCAATACGTGAGTAGAGCTTATAGTAGTAGCATGAAAATATATCTATGGCAAGTAAGCTACATAGAAACGTTCATAGTTCAATTCCGCAACAAATCATCAGGCCAATGCATTTTGTCTGATTTCGTGCAAGAATTAAACATGGACGCCTCTGTGTAGCTTACATTACCAAGATATAAATTCATACTACTAATATACATATATATAAAATATATATCAGTCGCTATGACACCACTTGTACAATCATGTTTAGTTTCATACAGACATGAAATATGTAAGTAGACCCTCCACAAAAATAATTCACACATGTGTAAAGTTGCTGCTTCCTTCAAAAACGGTCGGCACTTGGAGCCGTACAAAGCAACAGAAACATTTTGAAACATCGATATTTACGATTAATTGACATTTCCTGTTCAAATATCATGATACGTATCATATATCATTTCAGTATGACGCTTGCCAAAGAAGAGTATCGGAGGATCCATAGTACAGTGTAATCCAAAGATGCACATAATATGCATAAAATCGCCGCCAACCTCGGGTTCTACTCTCCACTGTTAATTGTCGATTTTTCTAGAGAGGGGAAGTCAACATTATCTTGTCTAGGTCAATCGGGTCCCTCTGACAGTAGTCTTCATTATTAATAAGCGTGTCTATTTACTTCTGTCATGCCTATGTACATATATAGATAAAATGTATGCTAAATTATACTTAGCTTTCAATAAAAGCGAAACGCGCGTAATATCAAATAGCTGTGCATAATAATTTCCCCAGTAAATTCTGCACATGCGCAGAAGATGTCAAATAGCGTATACGTCGGTAATTGATAATTGTCGATCGAAGGGACCCGGTTCTATTGTATATGGCGCACTTGCTCATCTTTGGAAAGTACAAGATGTTACAGCTAATGGAAGGGCAAATGGGATAACTTATGATATCTTAATGGAATATTAATTCGCAGACACTTTATTATTTAATCTAAGTAAAATGTCGTTAAAACATGTTCTCATAACCTACGTGCGCATTTTGTCCAAACAGAAAAGTAATGCACTTTATTTTCAAATAGCTTTTATCAAAAATCAATCAAATATCTACTTTAAAAAAACGTCAAACCATTGGGGATACTGTTTAGTAGGTTTTACCCATAGGGTGAATATGCTATTTTCGTGACTAAAGCTATTTTAGAAAATAGACCAAAGGGATGACATCCGACTCTCACCCACTTCTCCTCATGTTGACCTGTGTTACGTCTTATTAAAATATTACTACATAGTGAACTTTTTTTGTAAAATGTCAAAGATAAATTAAAGTATATTTAATTTAAACCTGGTTATATCCGCTCCTTAGTCGGCGTTTGTACAATACTTGGGTATGGCGATTTCCATCTTAAAGTTGCTTTAACCGCTTAGACTTGTACGAAGAAAAATGTTTGAAATTTTGTGGAAAAAATGAGCAACTTACTATTTGCATGAGTGTAATTAACTACGATGAATGTATTTATGTATTGGTTTTATTGGCAAAAACTAAAAATTACGTTTTTAAACGAACTTAATTCGCTTTGAACTAATGCCGAATACCCTTTATGTCTATATGTTGCGGTTTATCCAAAAAGATCACTTAGTTTGATATTTCTTAAATGTAAACCTATAAAACATATATCCAGTTTTTAAATACCCATTCGAATTAACTGGTGCGACCAGATCAGACTGTCCAAAAATAAATACTTTCTGGACAAAAATGCACCAAACATTAATGTTATTGTTTTTCCTTTACTTTTGAAAAACTAAATCATGTTCTGCAAAGCCAAAAAGAAAAAAAAACACAATTTTCCTCTGCAAAATATCCAAAGCAAAATATTTGAAGATATAAAGAACTTGAAGCATAAAGCTTTTACGAAAATTACCGAATTTGGCATTAAATAACCCGAAAAGGGTTGATATGTCGTAAAAAAAACAACCATTGGAATTAGGTGAGATTCCTACTCGTGTATTTATATTGTAAAAGCTACTTTTTTAGTAATGTGTACTATGCCTATTGCTTTTTTGTCAACCAATTAAATGTTTCTATTTGTGTACGAAAAGACAAACTCCAAAAACACCATATTAAAATTAATTTAAATAAAAGTATCATTGCTTGCGTGGATTGATTTGTTCGTTAAATGTATTTCATAAATTTACGTATATTTTTCTTTAAGTAAATAGTTCCAGGAAAGATGAATCATGCTTTCAAATTTGCTACAAATTCACTGAAAAACTCATTAAATCGATTTTTTTTAAAAATCGTCATAAAGAAAACCTAGGAAGAGAAAATGAAAGGAAAAATACAAAAAACAATATTGCTCGCAAAAATGTTCATAAAAATAATGACTTGAATTGATATGGAACCAAATTTTCCCAATGAAAAGCCATAGAAAATTTTTGCGAAGCTCCCATTTTTTTAATTACTATTAAAACTACAAAGAAAATCAGACTTTTAATTGTTAGGAACATTTTTATGGGATAGTAGAAAGTGGAGCTTGGGTTTACTTTAAGCAGCCTCGTAACTTTCGCTTTCCTAATCTTGTCTTTTATCCCTCACGTTGCAAGAGCGATGTTTCTGGGTAGCAATCTGTCCATCTAACACTTATAGTTGGTTAGTTTTTGACCATTGAAGTAGTATTTTATTTTTTAGCGTCTTATATCAAGTGGATTTACTCTCTCTCTCTGGAGCGATTTCTATTTAGAAAATGACTTTCTGTATGACAATTGTTACGAGTTAGGCTGTATTGTTCAGAAAATATATTTTTGATCGGTTTCTCTATCAATAAATATTTACGTTTCTATAAAATGCTTACCCAATGGCATTTCTTAAGCAATGCATGATGAATGGGTTCTTATACTAATTGTATAATTACATTCTTAACACTTTGTTTTATTTTCCTTTTCCTTTTCTTTTTTGTTTTCATTTAATGTCTTTTTTTCTTTTGATTTCTCTTTCCCTTGCTTTCTTTCTCTTTTTCAATTCTTTTTTCCTTTATTTCCTTATTTCTTTTTCTTTTTCTTTTCTTTTTCCTTTTCTTTCTTGGTCTTCACTTGTATTCCCATTGTTTCCATGTTCTGTCCTACCCCTCCAAAACATTGATTTCATAAAAACTTTTTGTCAGTTTGATTGATATATCAAAACTATCATTAACTTTTCATCAATTTTTAATTTAAAAGTTAGATTAAAAAAATGTCTAAGTTAATGATAGTTTAAATATACTCATCTAGTTCACGAACAAATTTCATGAAGTCCATATTTTTACAAAGACGTAAATAGCAAATTATGAAATCTTTATCGAAATAATTTTATTTTAATAAAAAATATCGTTAAAAACAACACACACTCTTTAACATTTAATTAAAGCTAATTCCATGCAATCGGGGATACTTTTATTTTGTTGTGTGACCTCCTCTACTTGAAGGAGATATGTTTCTATCAGTTTTACCTTTCCTGTTTTCTTTAATTATTAGTATCACGCAAAAACCACAACTTTATTTCACACAAGTGGTTTAAATGTGCCATATGGACAACATAGGGAACTACTGAATGTTGTCTAATATAAGAAAGCAGGTATATATATATATATATATATATATATATATATATATATATATACTAGTATATCTGTCCGGAACATAACAGTTTAGTTTGCACCACTTTTATGTCAGCATTATATCCAGATTTTAATCGTCGTATGTTAATTGACAAAGAAAAACGGCTGTGTGAGATACATTTATTTTTTATTGGCGATGATATATAGTTATAAAATTGAGCTTTCAACCTACTCTCTGTGTAATCCTAAAGGATTAAAAATAGCGTGTAATTAATTATATATATATATATATATATATATATATATTATATAATTCAGTAGATTACACAATTGATTACATAATATTTTATATATAATGATCAAGCTCCAAAAATCAACGCATGACAATGTGTATCCATATGTATGCGCATTTAAAAAAAAAAGTTTTTATTATCACTAAAACATTCGAGAATATAATCTTTCTGAGTATATCGCAATTGTTTTTGTTCTTTATCTTAAACTTTTCCATATATATCTATATATATATAAAATAGTAACTCTGTGTGTGTGCCCGCCTGATCTTTGTGTCTTATGTTCACCCAAACCGCTTGACAGAATTGCTTGAAAATTAGTATGTGGTCTATTGACCTCTAAGTGAATGTCATAGGCTATATAAAAAATATATCACTTCAACGCTGAGAGTCTCCAGGTGGCACGGTCGTTCCATACTGAAAACTGTTTTCTCTTTGATTCAAATGAAATTTCAACCATCGGTAAATGACAAAAAATTATGTATATTCCCAAAATTTCAGCAAATTTTGATAATATTCAGAGGGTCCCCGAGGAAACACACACTAAAATGTAAACCATAGGTACACCGAAAATTCAAATAGGTCCAATGTCAATGAAATGTATACCTTCTTGAATACATATTAAATAAGGATGATTTATATAATATATATATATATATATATATATATTATATATATTTGTCTTGGAAATGTTTACAACCTTAAAACTATATGAAAAACAACTGTTAGTCTTAAGTCCTACGTAAGAAGATTCCTTGCTTGTAACTAACAATTGTTTTTATATCAATCACACCTATGTTCCTGCAAGCTTTCGTTCGGCTCACAGCCTCTCCACATCCAATCTCTGGACTTAATACTACACTTTTCCTCCCTGGATCACATTCCACGTTTCGCTGTAATGTATATAATTTCAATAAAGCTTTTCTACACCAAATATTATAGGCGTCTGAATCGACTGAATATCACTTCTGCTGTATTTTTTTGTATTTCTGACAGTATGTTACATGCTTATCCATTATTCCATATACTAATAGATATTACATTTTCTCTGAAATTTCATTTCACGTTTTAAACTCTCTCTCTCTCTCTATCACATATATATATATATATATATATATATATATATATATATATTCCACAATTAGACAACGCCGCAGCCCACAACCTACGAAACAACACACCAGAAGTTCTAGACTCGGGTTTCGCCCTCCTTTGGGCACATCACCCCAAAGTAAGGCGAAACTCGAGTCTATGACTTCTGTTTTATTTTTTATTCGTATGTTGTGGGGTGTGGCGTTGTCTGATTGTGGAAATAATTATATATATCATCTCACATTCAAAAATCTAATATATATATATAATTTGTGTGTGTCTGTGTGTTCATGAATTAATACTTGCATTTAAATCAAATTTCCCCCCAAAAAACTCAAAAGAATATCGATTTAATGTCGGTTTCAAAAAGTAAAACTGTAATCGTTTACATAAATGAGTCAACATTCAACAAGACATAAGAAAAGTATCTCCTTTCTTTATTCGGTCAAACAAATGAACGCAAACATACAGAATTTAACATTTCACTTGAAAACGACGAATCAGCTGGAATGCAGCTCCGCGATATTTTGTTCTACAGATGCGAAAGAAACTTTGTTCATGAAAGTTACATTTAGTTTTACGTACGCAGACGAAGATGAAACAAACCTTTTTTGAAGTGGTTGTAGTTAGATGAGTTTTTGCTGTGTATGTGTTACAAGAAGTAAGCAAAGAGTGGAGCTTATTCAAGCACCTACCATGAAAACAACGATAGTGATTCGTACCGCGTTCCGACGACGAACGGTTCGATTGAACAAGCCATACCTTATTTGCCAGGAGCATCATCATGGCCATCACTTGAATCGAGTATACGGTTTATCAGGGGCTTCATTTGTGGGTTCTCGTAGAGAATACTGTCCAATTCGAGATCCACACATACTATCACAAATCGGGTATACATTATGGTTTGGCAATTATGCGCGTGGCTGATTTATTCAATGCACTATTCTCGTTGTTCCCAGCTCTTTAGTGTGATGGCGCCGTTCATTTTCAAACCTTTCCACACCTGTTCTTGCCAGAATAATTTCATGGCGAATATTGGTTGGTATGAAAATTAGCGCCGAAGCTCGAATCTGTCAGTAAATGACAATCGAAGTGTTTCGTGTTGACCTAGAATTAAGTTAAGAGGTAGGGTAACTAAACTTAGTGGCATTGATCCTAGGCGGGGTCAGCCGTGGTCTATGTAATATAGTAGACTAAGGCCTGTTAACTGGAAAATGACGTCATCTTGTAAAGTAACAAACAAGATACAAACTATCAATCCGCATCTCAAAACTTCAGAAACATAATGAAACTTGATGTGGATTAGCTTAAAGCTCCGTGTGCTCTCCACTCTGCTAATCTTTCAGGAACTGAGCGCACAGATCAAACACCATTTATTTAATGTTAACTGGGATTTGTTCCAGTTCAACGATTCTATAAAAATGTATTATCCCCGCTTTCGAATGACACAAAAAATTGAAAAAAAACGTCTTACGTATTAAAAATACACAAACAAAAGAAAATATATAATTACGTATCGGACCAAATATGATTTATGCATAACTGTGTCATTTACATATCGTTTCAATCTCATATGAAATTAGAGGTACACATGTGTTTGATATTAAAATAAACTAGAATAATACACGCTCCAGGTGGGGGAAAATTAATTCCCCGAATATAAGTTTTGCACCACTTTTATGTCCGCTTACGAAAATTAAAATAAAGATTTTATTCTACTAAATGTATGTCTATAATCCTTACTCCAATTTTAATCAAAACCCTTTAATGATTTTGATTTTCGATAATATCAAAAATGTAAGAAGTCTTGACAAAATAATTAAGGGATTCCTGCTTTATTTGTGTCTAATGACTATGGATCAAATGTAATACAAACCCGATATATTTTTAAATGTGACATTGTGCCCCATAAAATCCTTTAAAATATTTTTTTAAAAACTGAAATTTGGAGAATATTTATTAATTTACATATTAGTAAAATTTTACTAAAATCGGGCTTATCTAAATGTTCACCACGGATTCATCCTCTCTTGTCACATTTACTTGAAACTAAATTAAATAAATAAAAATAGCCCACATTATCCACTCTCACGCCTAGCAGCTATGTTCCAAAATTTATAATGATGGGTTTATTAGTTCACGAGTGAATCGTACACATAGAAATATATTATACAAATCGAGATATGAAAAGGTAAGCTTACTACAATCTGCATACGTAAGTAATCGGTCCTATTTAATGTCACGGTCCTAGGTCTAATAGGTTAACAAGTGGTTAGTAAGTAAACACACGGACGGTGAGTATTCTTATTTTTTCATTTTTTAATTTTTTTTTTAAATTTAATGTAAACACAATATTTTCCAGCAAGGTAGATGTTCCACTCAATAAGTCCCGGACGTAAATGATAAAACAACAAATGTTAGGAAAAAATTAACTTTATTCAGCAACATAGTCACCTAGGGTGATACACTGATTCCAACACTTCGATGCCTGTTTTGTAAAACAATTCAATCTTTCGCTTTAGATACACTTCGGTTTCCGATATCTCTTCTTCAATGGAGCATTATGTTTAGGTCTGCAAACAGCCAATAGTCAATGGAGGTCAGATTTGGAGAATATGGTGGGTGCGGAAGCAGTTTGAAGTGCAATTGATGTAGTTGTACCATCGCTGCGATTGACTTGTGGCACAGTGCCTTGTTTTAGAGAAAAGGCACTTATTTTCATTTTTTTGCCGATTTCTTTTTTTTTTAAACGCATCAATAAAGCTATTGATGATTCTTCTTTCTCTAGGTAATCGATTAACAAAATACCTTTCGAATCCCAAAACCTTGCCTCTTGATGTTTGCATCTTTTGACGCATTTGACGATTATCATCTTCCACTGTCCACTCAGCTGATTGCCGATCTGATCCCGGAGTGAACTGGTGAATACATGGTTTATCTATTGTCACATATTGACGCAATAACTATTTTTTTGCGTAGAAACATTTTTATATGATGCTCTGAATCGTCGACACATTGTTTTTTATTAAACTGAGCAAACTCGGCACCCACTTTGAACATAACTTTCTCACTGACCTGCAGAATTGTCAATACACTGCATTCTGATATCTTAAAATCTGTTATATCATATAACTTCAATTTACGATCGGCTAAAACGAGTTTAAAATGGTAAATTTAAGAAACCCGATGCAGGTGGGTACTTTAGCTAGTATTTCATCTCTACCTAGTTCAAATGCTTTATGCATTACTAGCTTTACTTACAAGTTAGTATAATTGTAATAGCGTTCGCTAATGGTGTGGGAGATCGGAGTTCAATCCTGGGTTAAGTCATACCAAAGACTAAAAAAAAGAAAATGACACTTGATGCCGCCTTGCTAAACACTCAGTTTTATAAGGTGAAAATTTAGGGTAAATTTAGCATTCCATATATATATATATGAGGTAAGGTACACGATAAGTCATGAAAATGAAATTCTGTGGTAGATAAAATGTGTGAAAAAAAAAAAAACGGAAAACAGGTTAAAATGCAGGAGAAAAACAAAAACAAGAGATTTGACCGGTTTCGTTCGTATTAACGAACGTCTTCAGTAAAAATGAGATTTTTGAAGACGTTCGTTAATACCAACGAAACCGGTCAAATCTCTTGTTTTTGTTTTTCTCCTGCATTTTAACCTGTTTTCCGTTTGTCTTTTTTCACACACTATATATATTATATATATATATATTTCATGTATCCACATAAAATTTTATATGGAGATATAATTTTTTATATATCAGTTTTTAGTATTTACTTCAACAGTACTCGATACGTAAGTAGAGCTAGGTAGTAAGCTATGAAAATATATTTATGGCAATTAAGCTACACAGACGCTCTCGTGTTTCATTCCCGGGGGCGATCTTCAGGCTAAAATGCATTTTAGCTTAAAGATTCCCCCAGGGGATTAAACGCGGGAGCCTCTGTGTAGCTTAATTGTCATAAATATATTTGCATAACTTACTATATATATTGTTAGTCCCAAAGCAAGGCATATTGTCACTAAAGCGTAACACGCTATAGTGATAGGGTCCAGATTTATAAGGGACAAACTGGATGGGGAGTTGAACCGGAAGATTTATGTTCACATTAGATTCAAAGGAGTAACAGCTCTTACATCTCCGTTTAATAGCTAATAAGAAAGTGAACCTTCTGGTCGCGTCAGACTACGGTCGATTTTTTTTTTATTTATAAATTTACAGTTTTCTTTTTTGTTTTCTTTACGAAATTATTTTTATCGGATTTTGAAAATTAAATTGCATCATTATAACATGGTTCGGTTACTAAATCTATATAATAAGTGAACGTACGTGTGTCCGGCTCACTTTAATAATCACGTGAGCAAATTTTATTTTATGAGCCAAGAAGTGGAAGTTGATCTTAATAAGTTATAATGATGAAAAAAAAAATTAATATTTACATGTTTGAAAAGAGAATAAACCAACAGTGGAATCTCAGTTGCTAAATTTCCGTTGGAGAAAATGAAATTCATTTTTGTTATTCAATTAATTTGTCGATTTCAATTTTTAATTAATTTAATTTAATTTCGTCTTTTTCTTGTCGATTTGGTTTATCGTCGTACCCATCAGTTTTGTTTCAATGATTTCAAATAGTGAATAGTAATTAAATTGCGAAGCGGTAGCTAGCAGGTATAGTAAGCTAGTTATTAATAAATGACTGAATGCAAATAGTTCGCAAAACTCGTAGTCTTTTAATACATGTACATTAATATTTGCTAACAAATTCTAAGCCAGAAATGTATTTCCTATTCGACAGCTTAAATGCTTCCAAATTCTTCCACATTTCAAAGTGTCATAAAGTAAGATATCCTTTCTAACTATTAGGAAAAAATAAGAGTTTTTTTTTTTTTAATTTTCTTAAACCCAAACAAGGCATATTGTTAGTGAAGCGTAAGAGGCTACTGCGGTAGGGTCCAGATTTATTGGGGGTGGACATCTTGGTTGAAAGTTGGGCAGCAAGATGTTTGTTGACATTACATTTAGATGTATGCATGTTGATACGGTCGGGGAAACAGGGAGTAGAGAAGGAATTCCAAGGGGAAGCGGTCCGAAGTAAAAAAGCAATTAGAATAGAAAATATCTCGATATCTAGAGTCTTCTACAGTAAAGAGGTGTGATTTTGCTTCTATTCGGGTTGCTTGGGGGTAATTATGTTCATCGTGTACACGTGCAGTAAGTTCGTCAGATCACATTTCGGGGAAGTACTTGTCAAACAAACACAGGGATGCAACACTGCGGCGATGTGACAGGGGCTGGAGCTTGGCAGACAGTGCGGGACCTATTAGGTAAGAAATTATTTTTTAAACCCTATCCAAGAGGGAGAGGCTAGTAGTTGATGCACCAGCCCAAATGTGGATGACATTTTACTAAGAAATCGAAATGCTTACTGACTTGTAATTATTTGTTTCCAATAATATTTTAAAGATTTCGTTTTCGCTTTTTATTTCAATAAATATTCGATTAAGAGTATATACTCTTATATAAAGAGAAACATTCAATTCTCGTAGTCGCGAGAAAAACGCACACAGGCACATTTGAAGTTGTCTCATTTTTATTAATACAGAAATTACTTATTTTATATAAGTAGATGTTGTCCGTCTGACAGTCACATGTTTTTTAATGTAATAAATACATTACGGAATTTATCTCATTTCGAAATATCAGATATTAACTATTTTTTTAGGAAAGGCGACTATTTCATTAATAGTAAATAATAAATCCCCAACAAATAAACCACGTGTCGTGACCGGAAATCGAAAACGAAACCTTGAGATCTTCACTCTCAGGTTCTACAAACTTACCTATTTAGATTTCTTATAAATAAAGCTTAAAACATTACCTTAACAAAATAATTATAGCTTTCGCGTGACGTCATAGATTTTTGATTTACGTAATGTTTTAAAACATGAATTTAAACATAAGCGATAATAATAAGTAAATGAATGAATGCTTAAACATCGATAGTGTTGGAAATTATTTTAATAGTTCAAACCAACTTACGTTGCTTTAACTACGTATTGTATGTAGTTCTTTAACAGTTATATAATTTTCCCAGCCTAGCAAAAATATTCGACTAAAAGAAGGATATATTTGCTAGTTTTTATCACATTTTGTTTTAATCGAAGCGGCCTGAAAATATTTTTTTGTCGCCATTGCGACCCAACATTTCTCTGTGCGACGTATCTCCGCGCGAAGAAAGTTCTGTGCGCAAAGCGGATCGCACACACAGACACAGAGGCACACGCATATCTCTCAACAAACGTAGCGAAATTAACCTTGTCTGGTTTAAGCGCATATGGCTGTGTATACAAGCGATGGTGACGATACGGGCAAAGTTGTTCAAACACCCTAATCTATGGTACAGAATTAGAGGAGGGGAGGGGGGCACTAATACCTTTATAAACAAACTTATGTGTTAATAAAGTGTTTCTCATTACCGATAATCGACAAATTATCAAATATTTATTGACGTTTTCAACATTGATTCAATAAATAAAATATCTATTATTAACGAAGCTGAAACTATATATATTTCTATTAATTGTACTATTGTATTACTTTTTTAATGCTCAATTCAGTTTATGATACTATTTCAGACTAATGTACTATCTTTCAACTAGCGGGGTATGTGGAAATTCCACAGTTGTAGCCTTAATCTGTTGTATATTTTTGTCTTGCTTAAAAATATGTCCAGTCTATTAATATCCGGCGTTAACAGAGTCCCCCTATATTTTTATACCACCTGTGTTCAACCTGAATCATACTTATCTTTATACTCTGGTTATGGAGGTTTTTATCCAAAACCCTTGTAGAGGTTTGTGACATATTTCCATTTCATACACACCCGGCGTGAACACAGACCCTACGATATCCTGGTACCATCTTTGGACAGAACAGATATTACACTTTGATCCTAGCCCGAAGGTCAAAGAAAGTGTATTTTATTTCGAGTTTCGCGTTCGACAAAACAGCGATATTGGACGAAATTTAAAAGAATACAACGTCATAAATATAATTCTGTCGAGATAAATATATATATATATATATAAACAGTTTTTCATGGTAAACAACTGATGATCCCTTAAAATAGTGTTAGAAACTAACTAATATAATAACTGTAAAAAATAAATTGACTTACACGAGTGATTTTCCACTGGAAGACTTGAGACTATAAGTTTTTGTTTTTGTTTTTGTTTTTTTTTATATAATTTTTTTTTGTTTTTTATATAGTTTTAATGGTTGAGAAACTTCCGAGACTATATATATATATATATATATATATATATATCTGTCCTCCCTGGCATTCGAAATAGAATCAAAGTTTAGCATAATAATTGTAATTTTTTTTTTTTTTAATAGAATTGATTTTAAACAATTGGGGATATTTTAAGAGTGAATGTGGTATTCTGGTGACTGAGAGAAGGTGATACAAATAATGAAAGGTATAGTGCCTAGACGAATGGGTCAAAATGCGTCTAGTTAAGAGTAGGATAGACAGAGGAAAGAACATAGACCTCCTCACACACATTACGTACACTTTTGATGGCCTTGTGCCTAAAGTGTAGGTAATAAAAAATGTAATTTTAGGTTTCCAAATAAATAATTCAATGTGTAGTATATGTACTTAAGCGACAGGCAATAAATTCATCCACCCAAAGAAAGGAGATAATGTCGGATAATGTCAATATTTCCTTGATTCCTCCAAGGGCAAACGTGAACAAAAGGTCGGTTTTTTGATGTGGGCTAAAATCCAGATCCCGAAATTCAAGGCAATATATAGTTCTGTCAGCAAGTCATCGCGAATGAGGGCGCTTCAGGCGACAGATAATATATCCTCCACATCTAATAATCTAAACGAAGTTCGACCTATTTCTCGCACTAACGATGAAGTCAAAACGCCTTATTTCAGATTACTTCAACTTTACAAAATAGACACACCATCTTTTTTATATAGTACTCATGTATATGCAATATCAGTTTCAAGATTAACTAAGTTTGCTTCGACAAAGGATATTTTATTAATTAACTATTATTTGTTATTGTTTTTAAATTCAACGGTGGTTTTGCTTTTCATATAACAAATAGTTGTTTCGCAATATTGTTTTTTTTTTTTCCTGAACAAATATTTAGCATTTATGTTCCTTTCTTTAGTTGTAATCTATTTCTAAATTGCAAGTAAAAAAGCACATTCATGTCTTCTTTCTTTTCTTTACGGCCACATTCAAAATATAAATAAATTTGTATGTAAATTACCAAAATGCTATTGTTTATCTATACGAATAAATGATGACTATTTTGTTTCGGGTTTACAACAAAGTTATGAATGAAATGTTTATTATTATAAATTAATGTTTTAAGTATTTCAAGTAGAGAACATTGCGAAGCGATAACGAGCCGAAAAGCCATCTAGTAAATAAATAAGTAAATAAAAAAAATAGAATTAACGACTTTTTTTATTATTTAGCCGTGAAATTTCCATGGGCCCCGCTTGAACTTCCACAGTAGTCCTATTTCTTGACTTGATTATGTAATTTGTTAAAATAATATATTACTCTTTTAGAACAGAACAATTTAAAGATAGTTTTGAATGCTAATATCGGACAGAAGGCAAAAGGATAATTGTTATTCGACCTGACTATAGAGCGGCAATCCGAGTTCAATCCCCGTTTCATCCATTGTGTTTATTTTATGCTTTCACAGCGTCGAGAAAAGATATGCACTTTTGTTTCCATCAACCGGGATAAAAGATTGTACATCGTCAAAAGCAAATCGTTTTAATAGTTTTTATTTATCTACCTCCCACAAGGTAAGATGTGACACAAGGTCGGGAAAGTGGGATTAGATATGCCAGCGCTCGAGAAGTGAGCACTCTGGCCATTTCAAAAATGCCTGGACAGCCCCGTCGGCATTCCCCGGTAGGGGCGCCTCAGGGAGTAAGCTATAAACTTACTCCTCCCCAAAGAGGGGAGGCAAAGCCTGGGAGTGTGGACCTCCTAGAACTGCACAGGACAGACCCATAGAACGGCGTAAATCAAGCCCCGAAGGCCAAGACAACACCGCTCTATAGGGTGTAGTATCCATCGGAACAGATACTACACTTGGCCAAAAACCGACCGTGTGTCTAACTCTGTCCGTCGCGGTGAGGCAAATAAATGGGAACAATTAGATGAAATTAATGTCGATGAGGTCCTTTTTTCTTTGTTTCATCCGTGAAAATAAAGTTATGTCTGTTTTAGCTTTATTTAAATGTCTATTGTTGGGTAATCGATGTGGTCGTTTCATTGTCGATCATTATTGACGACGATTTGATTTAGATCTTTAAGTAATAAATAAAGCGACAATCGATAAAAATGTGTTTTGTTTCTTTTTAGGGTAAAGGAAACTAACACGATCAATTACCGACACTTACGCTTAGCGTATGAGTTCTTAAATTACTAATGATCCGTTAATTAGTTTGAGTCAATCCTGTACAAAGAAATATATAAACATATACACGTACCTAATATATATATATATATATATATATATATATACACACACACACGAATTGTGCGATACACCGATTAACTAATCAAAGAAAGAGTATCCTCTTAAACAAATGATTGTAAATAGAAAGTATTCACTTGAAATCGTGAATTGCGAACCGGTGTTAATCCAAAAAATCCCGAATTATATTTTTCGCAGGATATTTTTTATTTCTCAAATAATAACTAGTTTTCAACAATCTGTTTAATTATAAACAAATGATAAAAGCAAACTGTTTTTTTATAATTGGAATTTTTTTTTGTCATTTTGAAAATAGTTTTCAAATAGTTTATTAATTATTAACGAAATCTAATTATATTACAAATAATAAAATATAATATAATAAAATCTAAATTTTATAATTGGAATGATCAACGAATATCCCACAATATTATTTTATCTGCGATATTATTATTTGTTTGCGATCTCAAATTCAGCAAATGGATGCTATCAAACTTTGCGCGCTATTTACACGTGGATAAGAAATATTAGGAACATGTTTAACGCTAATCATAAAGATACAATGTACGAATAAATGCAAATAAAAGAATGTAGAGAGATAGAAGATTAGAAGTGCATGAGGATCTATACAATAATACGCAAACGCATTTCATGTTCCGTACGTTCGTTATCACCTTTCATCCACATTAAAAAATGGGATGATCCGATCAGCAAAGATAATGATTAGTGATTAATCTGATTTCGCTAAGGTACACAATTCCGATTTTACAAATTTTAAACTCAATTGTTCCCAAATCAAATTATGTCGTCCTGTGGATTAAAACGATTTTAAATAAATATATTTCAAAAAGTGACATTCGTTTTATTGATTTGAAGAATATTTAGCTGATAATTATATTTAAGGTAAGGAGACAAAGAATATTGTTTAAAAAAAATTAAATTGCTACCTTTTTAAATAAATACAAAAGAGATGTTCGTTTTATTTATTTAAAGAGTGTGTAGCTGAGAATGACAATTTATTACGGAAGAAAGAATTATTTGTTAATAGTATTTCCCCTGACAGGCATTTATAATTTCAAAAGAAATAGTAGTTAACTGTAAAGTATACACATTGATGTAGATAGCACCGTGGAGTTTCCTAGGGGTCACGCGAGGTATGACTAATGCTAGTCGTGACGATGATCACTAATACCATTTTACACATACCTCTGCTCTAATGTATATATATATATATATATATATATATATATGCGTGTGTGTGTATGTATGTAGATATATTAAAGAGAGAGATAGAGAGGTAAAAGTTGAGACAAATACATTTATAACATTATTTATTTTGTCCGAAACATTAAAGATAAACATTCACTCAATGCTCCGACTCTGTCGTTGAGTACTATCGAATGGTTACATATTTATACTCGCCGCTTCTAGCGTAAATATCACTTAGTCCCATTAGATAATGGAGAACTTATGTGAACGCTACAGATTCAAGGTGTCTCTGTAAACCGGGTTCGCGCCCTAAGACCGTCTGAGATTGTTATTTATTGTGCTGACCATATGTAGTATAACAAAATAAGGATTGTTTGCGGTTTTTTGGTGTGAAGTAGGAATCCACGACAATTGTGATGACGCTAATTATTATGAGTATGGTGTAACTATTTGATTGTGGTATAAAATGTTTGCCGACTTTTCTTTTCAATTCTTGATTTATTTTGTTCACAAAATGCAACATTTCCAACGAAACGGGTAGACTGGTAGGTGATATACCCATAAAAAGTTAAACTAATTACGATGATAATAGAGATAAAAATGTGATAACATGTTTTATACCAAAAATGCTGAATGCTAGTGCAGCGAAATGACGCTAATGCGATGTTAATATAACACGCCATAAAATGCACGCAGAAGCCGAAGTCTATTATTTATAAGTAGCATTACACGGGATCGCTCACTGACAACAACAGGGGGTGTTCTCCGGGGTCTATTTGTGTGTGTGTGTTAACGACCTTTCAACCATTATATGGTCATCTAAGGTCAATCCCTGGAGTCTGAGTGACAACAAGCCCCTTTCAGATCTCCAGCACTCTCCGCTTCGTTCAATGATCATTGCAAGTCACTTTGTGTTCTGGCTGACTTTGAGTCGAGTACTCTTTTGGTTTACCAAGTTGTTTTCATTTATCACAATTATATTACCATCAAAACGATTCACTGTTCGTATTTACTTGTCTTCCAAGAAGGGCAGAGTTTGGTCAAAAGGTCGGTTTTTAATATGAGAGAAACATCCAGCTCTCTTATAACGAAACACTCTGGATTACAACAAAAACTAAAATTGCCTCAGTCTAAAAGGACTTCTCCTTCACTGACCGAGGACAAAAAAGGTGAAGTGTAGTATCAGAACAGATACTACACTTTATCTTCTCTCTAAGTAGGGTTTTTTTTTATTGCTGAGGAATGCCAACGGGGCTGCTAGGGATTTTTTGTAGGCAAAAATGCGCTTATCCTAGCGATCTAGCTTCTCAAGACCACGCCTTGTCTAACCACCTGACAAGAAGCTATACTATTATTGGTTTAAATAACAGTGAGCCGTTTTGCAATTCCTTGGCCTTTTGGCTAGGCGGATGTCTTAAGTAAGACGACCCCCTAGAGTAAATGTGGTATTATAGTTTCTGAGATGATTCTCGTAGGATATACATTTTGATCACTTTAGACCAAGTATGACTGACACCCATTTTCTCCACACTATTGATGGCCTTGTGCCTTATTTATTTAGAATGTATTTTTTTAAAAATATTTTCTGCAAATAAATAATGTAAAGTGTAGTATCTGTTCTGAGATATATATATATATATATATATATATATATATATATATATATTAAAGACCCAAACACAACTATTGGTATACTTCATTTACATAACTATTTTTAAACAGTTTGATAAATGAATGTTTGGTGTTATTCATTTGTAATTCTATTGGCCTATTTTTCTATATATATGTATATATGCAATAGTTTTGTCGATATTAACAGTAATTAATAATAGTTATTTAAGTAAAAAAAAGGATAAATTAATAAAACCTTAAATGTTTATTAATTTTTAAAGGAGTTAATTTAACTGAAAATATTTTTTATTACCATAGATTTTTATTTTAAAATATGTAATTTAAGTTGTACATTTAAAAAGAATACTTAGAGCTTAATTAATAGCCGCTGGGTGGGGGATAGTGTTTTAGCTTGTATATGCTTTACACACACAAACATATATATATATATATATATATATATATATATATATATAACGGCCCATTTGGGCATAATGGTTAGGGTGTTAACAAATGGCCCGGAAAACCGGTGTTCAATCTTCGGTCGAGTCATACAAAAGACTAAAAAAATGATACTTGATGCTCCTGGCTAAACACCCATTATAAGGTGGGGATCAAGGGTAAGTGGAGTAATACTAAGAAAGGAGCGACGCCCTACTCTACATTTCGTTGTAGTAGCTAATGAAAAGAGATCCATTGGGTCGCCCTCCACTATGGTCGACCTCTAATATATATATATGTGTACCCTTCTGTATAGGAGAAATGATCAGAGTGATCAATTACGTTTGTAAAAGCTTAATATTTTATTTATTTATGATAACACTATACATTAGTTCGATTCTCCATTTATACCTGCGGTTTCACGGCGACACTAGAAATCCAGCCCATTGGGGTACAGAATACAAAGCGTGACCCCTCTCTCAGCCGATGGTCAGAATTATTATTCAACACGGTATATATATAGCTACTAGCAAATATGTCATCCCTCCGGTCGCATATTTTTGACACCCTGGGAAGATAATGTCATGATGAACGATATATACTACACTGACCCCTAAAGGAGGAGGTAATGACTAAGAGGATGAAATTATGATGAAATTATGACAACGGAATAGATAGTACCCCTTCCCCTGAAAAAAGAATAGAGGTAATACCTGGGAGAATCACACCCGAAAAGGTGATGCCTGTAGATAATGAAAAAAGAACAGATATTATATTATCTCTCCCCTAAAGGAGGATGTAATACCTGGGAGAATGATATCCACCCCCATAAAAACGGGGGAAGTTATATCTTATGATAACAGAACCGATACTACCCTATCTACCCCCATTAAAAGATAATACATTAATAGATTATATCAGGGTGTTTTTCATTCATTTAAAAATTCCTTATCTTAAATTTTTTTTTTTAATGATTCCTTGGGTATTTTGGCTAAGATCAAATCTGTTCTCACCATACCCGCAACAGCAAACGTTTTACTACCGACGAAAAATTAGTGCGTATACTATATAAAAAAAAACATGGCAATGCTAATGAAATATGTATATTACAGAATATCAATTTATTAGAAGCTGTTTATGAAATATGCAAATTTAGAAATCCTAAAACTAATTGTTGGTGTTTTCAGATTCCTATATATATGGTATTTAAACATCTTATGTTTATCACAGAATTAAATAAGCACAACGCGTGTTGATGTGAATTTAGTTAGGATAGGTGAAAAAAAAACAACTTTATGAACGAGAAAAGTCTCAAAGTCTGAACAGAACGGAAAAAAGATAGGAGGGCTTAAACAAAGGGCTCGATATCCAATCGGATAAAGCTATATTCATAATAAATAATAAAGTGAACTTAACACCATACTACAGTTTCACGGCATTACCGATCATGAGATGTACGTGAAACTGCTGTAGAGTTATTATCTACATACACGTGTTTCATTTTTTTTAATACTATTCAGTGTGGCTTGTTACAGAGTACCTCGAGGTTCGAACCCTGAATCTTAGTCACCACTGACCGTGAACGCCCAACGCCCTTGTCGTGTGTGTGTGTGTGTGTGTGTGTGTGTGTGTTTCTCTCAATATGGAAGGAATCTAATGCCACATTTCTTATCTCTGTGCAATAAACATTTGTCTTTAAAGCATAGCCCGATTAGAACTGATTGGATCACGCCGATCTATTCGAATGTGAAAATAGTTCGCGCCTTTCTAAAAATGGCACAGTAATCGGTTTCTTTTTTCGACTAGTAGTTTCTCAAATCTTTAAAAAACTTTTTTTATGGAATAGAGAGCTTGAAATAGTTGCCATTATTTTAGAATATAAAAAATAATTGCATTAATAATTTTTTTTTTTTAACAGATGTACTATTTAAGGTCGTCCGAATTACTGATCTATTTTTTATTTGCAGCCATCTTAAGTCATTGTGAAATGCAATCTAAAAATGAATAAAAAAGAATAATACATATTATACAATTTACGTATGATAGAATGTATGCACTTCATCGTGGCCGCTGTATCTGAAATCGGAAATTGCGAACCGGTGTTAATCCAAAAATCCTCAATTATTTTTAGGCCAATTTGCTTTTGGCGGAACTATTATTTTTATCATTTATGAAAAAAAAACATGTATTATTAACTGTTTGTAACTTTGTAACATCATGATATTTAGTTAATAATTAAACTATTTAAAAAATATTTTCAAAATAAAATAAAAATCCCAATTATGAAAAAAACTTTTGATTTGATTATTTGTTAAAAAAAAATGTCAAAATTAAAAACAAAATTCCAATTATAAAAACAGTGATGTTATTCAAATTGTTGAACATAAATTATTTGCCACAATAAATATCCTGCCTAAAAAATAATTAGGGATTTCTTAACACCAGTTCGCAATTTACGATTCCACATACGGCGAATTTGATTAAGAGGATACTTTTTCCGAGTAGTTAATCTCTGTATCTCATAATTTGTCTGTGGGTTTCTATAAGATATATATATATATATATATATATATATATATAATAAATATTTGTTTTTGTTTATTATCTATGTACGTATACGTTTCGTTGTTTTTAATCGGGACTCATCAGATATAACTATTCACTACTGGTCGCGTGATTTGAAACCCCGGGCTACAATTATTTTACAACTCAAATCCCGACCGATACGACCACCGCTGGATAGCTAAATAAACAGTGATAATTTAAACATTTATTTCGGCTATATATATATATATATATATATATATATATATCTTATAGAAGTAAGGTATGTGAATGTTTCTATTTATAGGCTTCACTCATAAACTAATTAGCAAATTATTATGAATTTTAGAACTCAGCTGCTAGGCGTACGTGTGGGTAATGTGAGCTATATTTAGTTTAACTTAGTTTCATGTAAAGGTGGGAAAAGTAGGTGGAAGCCCTTCCTGAAAATTGCGATACCGCTGATTTTTGTGAAACTTTAACACTAGGTATTACACACAAATTAATAAATATTCTCCAAATGTCAGTTTCTGTGGAGAATCTTATAGAGTTTTTAGGAAGTATGTGATCACAACGTCCTATTTGAAAATTAAGATATTTAAATCTTGCATTATATTTGATCCACATTCATTAAACACGAATTCAGTAAGATCCACCGAATTTCAATTTCTTATTAAAACCTTTTAAGCTTAAGCCTTAAACTTAAGACATTTAATAGAATCAAAATCATAAATCTTGATTAAAATTTGAATAAGGATTCTAAACATAAGGTTTAGTACAATTATATCTTCATTTTACTCTTCGTTAAGTTGTGCAAAACTGTTCTGTTCGGATAATTTTACCTGTTCTGGGACGGGTATTCTTATATATATAATATATATATATATTATATATATATATATGTGTGTGTGTGTGTGTGTATTATACTAAAGATGAGTTATCAAAGTTCTTTTTCGTAAGTTTTTTCTCCTATATATTTTAATCACACTAAATACATGCTAACATATTCCTCAATTTTTGCAGTGTGTTATGTTTAAAAAAAACGCCTCCATTTTAATTAGCCTCACTTTGCAATTAATTCAAGTGACTCATCTCCTAATCACTTTAAATCTATCACGTTCACCCCCTTTCACTGTTTTCTGACTCCTGGCTCTTACTTTAGACGTCGTCAACAGTCGAATGTAATAAAGAAAAATAAAAAAAAATGGAATATCACCGTACAGTTATAATATTTGCCCAGTATTTAAGGTGTATGTATATATATATATGTTAGTAGAAAGAGGATATTTTTTTAATCGATTTTAAAAATATTTAACTGACTTTGAAAACTCACTTTTCTTGATTCAAAAAATGTGAATAAAGTCCAATGGCTGGCCAACGGGTCGCATTTTTTTCTAATGTGTAAGCGCGGAAATTGTTTAATAGTTACCGATACGGACCGTGGGTTGGTTTGCAGCGTTTGGGCTATAAAGGTTACTTTCAGTAATATCCTTCGGAGGGCAACGAGTTTGGGAGAAGAAAAACTAACATAACAACATGTGTGTGTGTAATAATAAATGATCAAATGCGCTTAGCTTAACAGACACACAGATATACACGCATAACAGTGTATCGTTGTGGTTGTGTATATACACAACCACAACGATATACATAACACACATTTTTTACGCAATACACACACAGACATATTTTACGCAACGCACACACACACAGACATATATACGCAACAGACACACACAGACATATATACGCAACAGACACACACATACATATATACGCAACACACATACATATATACGCAACACACACACAGACATATATACGCAACACACACACAGACATATATACGCAACACACACACAGACATATATACGCAACACACGCACACATATATACGCAACACACGCACACATATATACGCAACACACACACATATACGCAACACACACAGACATATATACGCAACACAGACATATATACGCAACACAGACATATATACGCAACACACACACACATATATACGCAACACACACACACACACACATATATACGCAACACACACACACACATATATATGCAACACACACACACATATATACGCAACACACACACACTTATATATGTGTATATATATATATATCTATATAACGCACACATACACATAAATAAAGCATATAAATACCACAGTTTTAATTACCCACTAGACACCATCCTCGAGTGTCTGCGGTCTATCTGTACAATGGTTTGTCAGGACAACCTGACATGAGAATACTTCCCCCTACAAGTAATCCGTGACTAAATATTAAAAATAACATAGTATTCGAAGCCCAAATAAAGTCCATTCGAAACGGTTATAAACTGGCTCATACGAGGAATGGTGCCTCTTCTCCATGTAATGTTTTCATCAAATAACGGCACTTAGCTGGATACTCCAGCAGACTAGATGAACTCTAGTCCTGGAACCCGGTAAGATCAAGAGACCACAAGAAATATATACTATAACAAAGTTAACAGGTCAATTAAGGAGAGGAAAATTAATGTGATTAACTTCTTTACTAACTCAACGTTTGACAGGTATATAACTTTAATGGAATATCCGAATATCTATGAAGCTTATATAGTGATCAAGTGTTAGCACCAAGTAGGGACCTCCTGATTTTTGACAACTTCGACTCAAGTAAAATGAAACAAGAAAAAACACATACATATATAACACACACACATAAATACACCCACATATATTCATATAACACACACACACATAAACACATATAATACACACACATATTCATTTAACACATACATATATGCATATATATATTTATTATAACATGAGTTATAATAAACATATATATATATATATATATACATACATACATACAGATATAACATGTATTTATATGTACACACATAAAAACGCATTTATATATGTACACACACATGCGCGGGTGTTTATGTATTTTAAGTATTATGAAAGAAAAAACTTGTAAACAATCCATTAGATATTGACATATAGAAAATTTTGGCGGGATAATCCATCACTTTTCATTGGTTACGCCAAGCGCGTTTTAATCTCCATAAGATAAAACAAAAACGTTCATCTGTATAAACAAATACAAATTAATTGACATCTATTTTCGCAATATCGGGTTAAAACTTCTGTTAGTTCTTCCCTCCGAATAAATCGACGATGGCTGTGTTAATTCTCCGCCGATAATCTCAACTTCCAAGCATTCAGATTCCACCGGGGAACTGGGGGGATTGTTTTACTAGCACCCTGGAAGGTCTCATGAGTTAGATTCCCCCCCCCCCCGATTTAAATCTTTCCAAAACTTGTTTTTCAAAGTAGAGTCGCTTTCAACAGTAACAATGTATTCAAATTAAAAAGATGGAAGGGCTGCACACTTTAACTCCATTGAAAGTTGGTATATTTAATATGTAAGCTTGTATTGTGTATAAAATATGTCATGCGCTAATGGCTGAAAATTCCATTCAAATTGGATAATATTAGATCATTATTAATAATAATAGTAATAATAATAATAATAATAATAATAAAATGAACGCATTGGCATGTTTGACGGCGCGAAATTGAGTCGTAGATTAGACAATCTTAGAAAAGCGAACTTTTTTGTTTTTTTTACTAACGACCAAACAGCCACTTGAGGACAAGGGTTTATGGGTTTGTGTTAGGTGTTAGGTTAGACAAACACCTGGAGGATTCCAGACGATGGTTCGAGCTGGGCTGAATTTGATTACTTAATAGAACGGCTCAACAAAAATGTGTTAACATTAGACTCGAAAACGATCATGTTGTAGTAAGCTTGAAAGAAGTCCCACAGACTGATAGTTTGTGGAAAGCAACTCTTAGCTCTAGATACACAGAGGAAGAAAGGTTTGTTTTTGTACAAAGGTTGTAGCTAAATGAGTTTCTGCTACAAATGTTTCTCGGGGGAAAATGAAAGATTGGGGGTCAGATGAGCACCTACCATGAAAATAACGATAGAGTATTTATTTAACTCCTCTCCAGGAGATTAGGCACAAGGCCAGTTTTATCTTACTCCCACAAGTAAGATGTGACCCAAGTTCAAGTCTATCAATCTTTCCTATAAGTATTCTCATTGCACTGGTATACACAGATTTAATGTTAATTGTTTATATACAATTAGGTGTGTGTGTGTGTGTGTGTGGGTATATGTGTATCTGTATTTATATATCTCCCATTTGTTTAATTTTACTTCAATCAAAGTTCTCAAAAGTCAAGCGGCCCCTTCCTAGGGCTAACAGTTGATCTTTATATGAAATATAGATATTCAAATATTCCATTAAAATTCTCCTTTATCTGTCGAACGTTGAATAAGAAAAGACGTTCAGAACATTAATTATTCTCTCTCAAAATGACAAGTCAACTATGTTATAGCATGTCTTTCTTGTGGTGTCTTGGTCTTACTGTATGAGGATGTATCCTAATGTAATGGTTGTCCTGACAAACACAGGACCAAAGAAGTCGAACATACGTTGGAATGATATCTGAAACTCCTGTAGGTATGTGATGTAAAAGTGTGTGTGTGTATATATGTGTGTGTGTATATGTATGTGTGTATATATATATATATATATGTGTGTATATATGTGTGTGTCTGTGTATATATGTGTGTGTCTGTATATATGTATCTGTGGGTGTATATATGTATGTGCGTGTGTATATATGTGTATGTGCGTGTGTATATATGTATGTGTATATATGTGTATATATGTATATATGTTTATGTGTGTGTATATATGTATATATGTATATATGTTTATGTGTGTGTGTATATGTATATATGTGTGTATATGTATATATGCGTGTATATGTATATATATATGTGTATATGTTTGTGTGTATATGAAACTATGTACATGTGTATGTATATATGTAACTATGTATATATCTGTATATGTCACTATATATATATATATATGTATGTGTGTATATATGCGTGGGTATGTATGAATGTATATGTATGTATATATATGTACATATACATGTTTCTGTATATATGTACATATGTATGTATGTACATATATATGTGTGTTTATATATGTACATATATGTGTGTGTGTATATATGTGTGGGTGTATATATGTATATGTGTGTGTATGTATGTGGGTATGTCTATATATGTATATATGTGTCTATATATGTATATATGTGTCTATATATGTATATATGTGTCTATATATGTATATATGTGTCTATATATGTATATATGTGTCTATATATGTATATATGTGTCTATATATATATATGTGTCTATATATATATATGTGTCTATATATGTATATATGTGTCTATATGTGTCTATATATGTGTGTATATATATACCTGTGTTGATATATGTATATGTGTGGGTGTATATATATATATACATCTGTGTGTATATATTTATATATATATATGTGTGTGTGTAAATATATGTTTGTGTATACATGAATATATATACATGTTTGTGTATATATGAATATATATACATGTGTGTGTATATATGAATATATATACATGTTTGTGTATACATGAATATATATATACATGTTTGTGTATGCATGAATATATATATACATGTTTGTGTATGCATGAATATATATATATATGTTTGTGTATATATGAATATATATATATATATGTTTGTGTATATATGAATATATATATATATGTTTGTGTATATATGAATATATATATATATGTTTGTGTATATATGAATATATATATATATGTTTGTGTATATATGAATATATATATATATGTTTGTGTATATATGAATATATATATATATGTTTGTGTATATATGAATATATACCTATATATGTTTGTGTATATATGAATATATATCTATATATGTTTGTGTATATATGAATATATATCTATATATGTTTGTGTATATATGAATATATATCTATATATGTTTGTGTATATATGAATATATATCTATATATGTTTGTGTATATAGTAATATATATCTATATATGTTTGTGTATATATGAATATATATCAATATATGTTTGTGTATATATGAATATATATCTATATATGTTTGTGTATATATGAATATATATATATATATATACATGTTTGTGTATATATGAATATATATATATATACATGTTTGTGTATATATGAATATATATATATACATGTTTGTGTATATATGAATATATATATATACATGTTTGTGTATATATGAATATATATATATACATGTTTGTGTATATATGAATATATATATATACATGTTTGTGTATATATGAATATATATATATACATGTTTGTGTATATATGAATATATATATATACATGTTTGTGTATATATGAATATATATATATATACATGGTTGTGTATATATGAATATATATATATATATATACATGGTTGTGTATATATGAATATATATATATATACATGTTTGTGCATATATGAATATATATATATATATACATGTTGGTGTATATATGAATATATATATACATGTTTGTGTATATATGAATATATATATACATGTTTGTGTATATATGAATATATATATACATGTTTGTGTATATATGAATATATATATACATGTTTGTGTATATATAAATATATATATACATGTTTGTGTATATATGAATATAAATATATATATACATGTTTGTGTATATATGAATATATATATATATACATGTTTGTGTATATATGAATATATATATATATACATGTTTGTGTTTATATGAATATATATATATATATACATGTTTGTGTATATATGAATATATATATATATACATGTTTGTGTATATATGAATATATATATATATACATGTTTGTGTATATATGAATATATATATATATATATATATATATATATGTTTGTGTATATATGAATATATATATATATATACATGTTTGTGTATATATGAATATATATATATATACATGTTTGTGTATATATGAATATATATATATATACATGTTTGTGTATATATGAATATATATATATACATGTTTGTGTATATATGAATATATATATATACATGTTTGTGTATATATGAATATATATATATATACATGTTTGTGTATATATGAATATATATATATACATGTTTGTGTATATATGAATATATATATATACATGTTTGTGTATATATGAATATATATATATACATGTTTGTGTATATATGAATATATATATATATATACATGTTTGTGTATATATGAATATATATATATATATATACATGTTTGTGTATATATGAATATATATATATATATATACATGTTTGTGTATATATGAACATATATATATACATGTTTGTGTATATATAAACATATATATATACATGTTTGTGTATATATGAATATATATACACGTTTGTGTATATATGAATATATATATATAGATATGTGTGTGTATATATGCATATATATACATGTGTGTGTATATATGCATATATATACATGTGTGTGTATATATGCATATATATACATGTGTGTGTATATATGCATATATATATATATACATGTGTGTGTATATATGAATATATATATATATACATGTGTGTGTATATATGAATATATATATATATACATGTGTGTGTATATATGAATATATATATATATAGATGTGTGTGTATATATGAATATATATATATATAGATGTGTGTGTATATATGAATATATATATATATACATGTGTGTGTATATATGAATATATATATATATATACATGTGTGTATATATATGAATATATATATATATATACATGTGTGTGTATATATGAATATATATACATGTGTGTGTATATATGAATATATATACATCTGTGTGTATATATGAATATATATATACACATGTGTGTGTATATATGAATATATATATATATACATGTGTGTGTATATATGAATATATATATATATACATGTTTGTGTATATATGAATATATATATATATATATACATGTTTGTGTATATATGAATATATATATACATGTTTGTGTATATATGAATATATATATACATGTTTGTGTATATATGAATATATATATATATACATGTTTGTGTATATATAGATATATATATATATACATGTTTGTGTATATATAGATATATATATATACATGTTTGTGTATATATAGATATATATATACATGTTTGTAGATATAGATATATATATATATATACATGTTTGTGTATATATGAATATATATATATACATGTTTGTGTATATATGAATATATATATATACATGTTTGTGTATATATGAATATATATATATACATGTTTGTGTATATATGAATATATATATATACATGTTTGTGTATATATGAATATATATATACATGTTTGTGTATATATGAATATATATATATATATGTTTGTGTATATATGAATATATATATATATATGTTTGTGTATATATGAATATATATATATATACATGTTTGTGTATATATGAATATATATATATACATGTTTGTGTATATATGAATATATATATATACATGTTTGTGTATATATGAATATATATATATATACATGTTTGTGTATATATGAATATATATATACATGTTTGTGTATATATGAATATATATATACATGTTTGTGTATATATGAATATATATATACATGTTTGTGTATATATGAATATATATATACATGTTTGTGTATATATGAATATATATATACATGTTTGTGTATATATACATGTTTGTGTATATATATACATGTTTGTGTATATATATACATGTTTGTGTATATATGAATATATATATATACATGTTTATGTATATATAAATATATATATATATACATGTTTGTGTATATATGAATATATATATATATATACATGTTTATGTATATATAAATATATATATATATATACATGTTTGTGTACATATGAATATATATATACATGTTTGTGTACATATGAATATATATATATATACATGTTTGTGTACATATGAATATATATATATACATGTTTGTGTATACATGAATATATATATATACATGTTTGTGTATATATGAATATATATATATATATATATACATGTTTGTGTATATATGAATATATATATATATATATATACATGTTTGTGTATATATGAATATATATATATATACATGTTTGTGTATGTATGAATATATATATATATATATATATATATATACATGTTTGTGTATGTATGAATATATATATATATATATATATATATACATGTTTGTGTATGTATTAATATATATATATATATATACATGTTTGTGTATATATGAATATATATATATATATACATGTTTGTGTATATATGAATATATATATATATACATGTTTGTGTATATATGAATATATATATATATATATGTTTGTGTATATATCAATATATACATGTTTGTGTATATATCAATATATACATGTTTGTGTATATATGAATATATATATATATATACATGTTTGTGTATATATGAATATATATATATATATATACATGTTTGTGTATATATGAATATATATATATACATGTTTGTGTATATATGAATATATATATATACATGTTTGTGTATATATGAATATATATATATATATATATACATGTTTGTGTATATATGAATATATATATATATATATACATGTTTGTGTATATATGAATATATATATATATATATACATGTTTGTGTATATATGAATATATATATATATATATACATGTTTGTGTATATATGAATATATATATATATATATACATGTTTGTGTATATATGAATATATATATATATATATATACATGTTTGTGTATATATGAATATATATATATATACATGTTTGTGTATATATGAATATATATATCGATATATACATGTTTGTGTATATATGAATATATATATCGATATATACATGTTTGTGTATATATGAATATATATATCGATATATACATGTTTGTGTATATATGAATATATATATATATATGTACATGTTTGTGTATATATGAATATATATATATATATGTACATGTTTGTGTATATATGAATATATATATGTACATGTTTGTGTATATATGAATATATATATATATACATGTTTGTGTATATATGAATATATATATGTATACATGTTTGTGTATATATGAATATATATATGTATACATGTTTGTGTATATATGAATATATATATATATATACATGTTTGTGTATATATGAATATATATACACGTTTGTGTATATATGAATATATATATATACATGTTTGTGTATATATGAATATATATATATATACATGTTTGTGTATATATGAATATATATATATATACATGTTTGTGTATATATGAATATATATATATATATACATGTTTGTGTATATATGAATATATATATATATACATGTTTGTGTATATATGAATATATATATATATACATGTTTGTGTATATATGAATATATATATATATACATGTTTGTGTATATATGAATATATATATATACATGTTTGTGTATATATGAATATATATATATATACATGTTTGTGTATATATGAATATATATATATATACATGTTTGTGTATATATGAATATATATATATATACATGTTTGTGTATATATGAATATATATATACATGTTTGTGTATATATGAATATATATATATACATGTTTGTGTATATATGAATATATATATATACATGTTTGTGTATATATGAATATATATATACATGTTTGTGTATATATGAATATATATATATATACATGTTTGTGTATATATGAATATATATATATATACATGTTTGTGTATATATGAATATATATATATATATACATGTTTGTGTATATATAAATATATATATATATACATGTTTGTGTATATATGAATATATATATATATACATGCTTGTGTATATATCAATATATATATATACATGTTTGTGTATATACGATTTATGAATATATATGTATATGAATATATAAATGTTTGTGTATGTATGAATATATATACATGTGTGTATGAATGACTAGATATATATGTGTGTATGAATGACTAGATATACATGTGTGTATGAATGACTAGATATACATGCATGTATATATGCATATATATATGTCCATACACACATGTGTATATATGTGGGTGTGTGTATATATACTTACATGTGTATGTATATAAATATGTATATGTGTATATCAGGATGTATGTATATATATATATATTATATATATACATGTATATGTCTATATATATCTGTAT
>OY744517.1:63878932-63889226 GCA_963556195.1 Sepiola atlantica | reverse complement strand
ACCGGTGTTAATCCCAAAAATCCCGAATTATATTTTTCGCAGGATATTTTTTATTTCTCAAATAATAACTAGTTTTCAACAATCTGTTTAATTATAAACAAATGATAAAAGCAAACTGTTTTTTTATGATTGGAATTTTTTTTGTCATTTTGAAAATAGTTTTCAAATAGTTTATTAATTATTAACGAAATCTAATTATATTACAAATAATAAAATATAATATAATAAAATCTAAATTTTATAATTGGAATGATCAACGAATATTCCACAATATTATTTTATCTGCAAACATTATCGTTTTGTTTGCGATCTCAAATTCAGCAAATGGATGCTATCAAACTTTGCGCGCTATTTACACGTGGATAAGAAATATTAGGAACATGTTTAACGCTAATCATAAAGATACAATGTACGAATAAATGCAAATGAAAGAATGTAGAGAGATAGAAGATTAGAAGTGCATGAGGATCTATACATTAATACGCAAACGCATTTCATGTTCAGTACGTACGTTATCACCTTTCATCAACATTAAAAAATGGGATGATCCGATCAGCAAAGATAATGATTAGTGATTAATCTGATTTCGCTAAGGTAAACAATTCCGATTTTACAAATTTTAAAGTCAATTGTTCCCAAATCAAATTATGTCGTCCTGTCGATTAAAACGATTTTAAATAAATATATTTCAAAAAGTGACATTCGTTTTATTGATTTGAAGAATATTTAGCTGATAATTATATTTACGGTAAGGAGACAAAGAATATTGTTTAAAAAAGATTACATTGCTACCTTTTTAAATAAATACAAAAGAGATGTTCGTTTTATTTATTTAAAGAGTGTTTAGCTGAGAATGACAATTTATTACGGAAGAAAGAATTATTTGTTAATAGTATTTCCCCTGACAGGCATTTATAATTTCAAAAGAAATAGTAGTTTAACTGTAAAGTATACACATTGATGTAGATAGCACCGTGGAGTTTCCTAGGGGTCACGCGAGGTATGACTAATGCTAGTCGTGACGATGCTCACTAATACCATTTTACACATACCTCTGCTCTAATATCTATCTATCTATCTATATATCTATCTATATATCTATCTATATATATATATATATATATATATATATATGTATGTAGATATATTAAAGAGAGAGATAGAGAGGTAAAAGTTGAGACAAATACATTTATAACATTATTTATTTTGTCCGAAACATTAAAAATAAACATTCACTCAATGCTCCGACTCTGTCGTTGAGTACTATCGAATGGTTAGATATTTATACTCGCCGCTTCTAGCGTAAATATCACTTAGTCCCATTAGATAATGGAGAACTTATGTGAACGCTACAGATTCAAGGTGTCTCTGTAAACCGGGTTCGCGCCCTAAGACCGTCTGAGATTGTTATTTCCCCGCGCTGAAAACGATGTCGTAAGTAGGTAAAATATATTAAAAAAACAACAAATATTATATATATATATATATATATATTATTACCAATAAGGAAGATAATTCAGTATATAGCATTCGAAGGTGCTGACCTTATGTAGTATAAAAAAATAAGGATTGTTTGCGGTTTTTTGGTGTGAAGTAGGAATCCACGACAATTGTGATGACGCTAATTATTATGAGTATCGTGTAACTATTTGATTGTGGTATAAAATGTTTGCCGACTTTTATTTTCAATTCTTGATTTATTTTGTTTACAAAATGCAACATTTCCAACGAAACGGGTAGACTGGTAGGTGATATACCCATAAAAAGTTAAACTAATTACGATGATAATAGAGATAAAAAGGTGATAACATGTTTTATACCAAGAATGCTGAATGCTAGTGCAGCGAAATGACGCTAATGCGATGTTAATACAACACGCCATAAAATGCACGCAGAAGCCGAAGTCTATTATTTATAAGTAGCATTACACGGGATCGCTCACTGGCAACAACAGGGGGTGTTCTCTGGAGTCTATTTGTGTGTGTGTGTTAACGACCTTTCAACCATTATATGGTCATCTAAGGTCAATCCCTGGAGTCTGAGTGACAACAAGCCCCTTTCAGATCTCCATCACTCTCGGCTTCGTTCAATGATCATTGCAAGTCACTTTGTGTTCTGGCTGACTTTGAGTCGGGTACTCTTTTGGTTTGCCAAGTTGTTTTCATTTATCACAATTATATTACCATCAAAACGATTCACTGTTCGTATTTACTTGTCTTCCAAGAAGGGCAGAGTTTGGTCAAAAGGTCGGTTTTTAATATGAGAGAAACATCCAGCTCTCTTATAACGGAACACTCTGGATTACAACAAAAACTAAAATTGCCTCAGTCTAAAAGGACTTCTCCTTCACTGACCGAGGACAAAAAAGGTGAAGTGTAGTATCAGAACAGATACTACACTTTATCTTCTCTCTAAGTAGGAGTTTGTTTATTGCTGAGGAATGCCAACGGGGCTGCTAGGGATTTTTTGTAGGCAAAAATGCGCTTATCCTAGCGATCTAGCTTCTCAAGACCACGCCTTGTCTAACCACCTGACAAGAAGCTATACTATTATTGGTTTAAATAACAGTGAGCCGTTTTGCAATTCCTTGGCCTTTTGGCTAGGCGGATGTCTTAAGTAAGACGACCCCCTAGAGTAAATGTGGTATTATAGTTTCTGAGATGATTCTCGTAGGATATACATTTTGATCACTTTAGACCAAGTATGACTGACACCCATTTTCTCCACACTATTGATGGCCTTGTGCCTTATTTATTTAGAATGTATTTTTTTAAAAATATTTTCTGCAAATAAATAATGTAAAGTGTAGTATCTGTTCTGAGATATATATATATATATATATATATATATATATATTAAAGACCCAAACACAACTATTGGTATACTTCATTTACATAACTATTTTTAAACAGTTTGATAAATGAATGTTTGGTGTTATTCATTTGTTATTCTATTGGCCTATTTTTCTATATATATGTATATGCAATAGTTTTGTCGATATTAACAGTAATTAATAATAGTTATTTAATTAAAAAAAAGGATAAATTAATAAAACCTTAAATGTTTATTAATTTTTAAAGGAGTTAATTTAAATGAAAATATTTTTTATTACAATGGATTTTTATTTTAAAATATGTAATTTAAGTTGTACATTTAAAAAGAATACTTAGAGCTTAATTAATAGCCGCTGGGTGGGGGATAGTGTTTTAGCTTGTATATGCTTTACACACACAAACATATATATATATATATAACGGCCCATTTGGGCATAATGGTTAGGGTGTTAACTAATGGCCCGGAAAACCGGTGTTCAATCTTCGGTCGAGTTATACAAAAGACTAAAAAAATGATACTTGATGCTCCTGGCTAAACACCCATTATAAGGTGGGGATCAAGGGTAAGTGGAGTAATACTAAGAAAGGACCGACGCCCTACTCTACATTTCGTTGTAGTAGCTAATGAAAAGAGATCCATTGGGTCGCCCTCCACTATGGTCGACCTCTAATATATATATATGTGTACCCTTCTGTATAGGAGAAATGATCAGAGTGATCAATTACGTTTGTAAAAGCTTAATATTTTATTTATTTATGATAACACTATACATTAGTTCGATTCTCCATTTATACCTGCGGTTTCACGGCGACACTAGAAATCCAGCCCATTGGGGTACAGAATACAAAGCGTGACCCCTCTCTCAGCCGATGGTCAGAATTATTATTCAACACGGTATATATATATAGCTACTAGCAAATATGTCATCCCTCCGGTCGCATATTTTTGACACCCTGGGAAGATAATGTCATGATGAACGATATATACTACACTGACCCCTAAAGGAGGAGGTAATGACTAAGAGGATGAAATTATGATGAAATTATGACAACGGAATAGATAGTACCCCTTCCCCTGAAAAAAGAATAGAGGTAATACCTGGGAGAATCACACCCGAAAAGGTGATGCCTGTAGATAATGAAAAAAGAACAGATATTATATTATCTCTCCCCTAAAGGAGGATGTAATACCTGGGAGAATGATATCCACCCCCATAAAAACGGGGGCAGTTATATCTTATGATAACAGAACCGATACTACACTATCTACCCCCATTAAAAGATAATACATTAATAGATTATATCAGGGTGTTTTTCATTCATTTAAAAATTCCTTGTCTTAAATTTTTTTTTTAATGATTCCTTGGGTATTTTGGCTAAGATCAAATCTGTTCTCACCATACCCGCGACAGCAAACGTTTTACTACCGACGAAAAATTAGTGCGTATACTATATAAAAAAAAAAACATGGCAATGCTAATGAAATATGTATATTACAGAATACCAATTTATTAGAAGCTGTTTATGAAATATGCAAATTTAGAAATCCTAAAACTAATTGTTGGTGTTTTCAGATTCCTATATATATGGTATTTAAACATCTTATGTTTATCACAGAATTAAATAAGCACAACGCGTGTTGATGTGAATTTAGTTAGGATAGGTGAAAAAAAAACAACGTTATGAACGAGAAAAGTCTCAAAGTCTGAACAGAACGGAATAAAGATAGGAGGGCTTAAACAAACAAAGGGCTCGATATCCAATCGGATAAAGCTATATTCATAATAAATAATAAAGTGAACTTAACACCATACTACAGTTTCACGGCATTACCGATCATGAGATGTACGTGAAACTGCTGTAGAGTTATTATCTACACACACGTGTTTCATTTTTTTAATACTATTCAGTGTGGCTTGTTACAGAGTACCTCGAGGTTCGAACCCTGAATCTTAGTCACCACTGACCGTGAACGCCCTTGCCGTGTGTGTGTGTGTGTGTGTGTGTGTGTGTGTGTGTGTG
This sequence comes from Sepiola atlantica, assembly GCA_963556195.1. NCBI lineage: Eukaryota > Metazoa > Mollusca > Cephalopoda > Sepiida > Sepiolidae > Sepiola > Sepiola atlantica. The sequence goes on along the minus strand of OY744517.1, from coordinate 63,884,370 downwards.
TTTCTCTCAATATGGAAGGAATCTAATGCCACATTTCTTATCTCTGTGCAATAAACATTTGTCTTTAAAGCATAGCCCGATTAGAACTGATTGGATCACGCCGATCTATTCGAATGTGAAAATAGTTCGCGCCTTTCTAAAAATGGCACAGTAAACTGTTTCTTTTTTCAACTAGTAGTTTCTCAAATCTTTAAAAAACTTTTTTTATGGAATAGAGAGCTTGAAATAGTTGCCATTATTTTAGAATATAAAAAATAATTGCATTAATACTTTTTTTTTTAACAGATGTACTATTTAAGGTCGTCCGAATTACTGATCTATTTTTTATTTGCAGCCATCTTAAGTCATTGTGAAATGCAATCTAAAAATGAATAAAAAAGAATAATACATATTATACAATTTACGTATGATATCAGGGTGTTTTTCATTCATTTAAAAATTCCTTGTCTTAAATTTTTTTTTTTAATGATTCCTTGGGTATTTTGGCTAAGATCAAATCTGTTCTCACTTCATCATGGCCGCTGTATCTGAAATCGGAAATTGCGAACCGGTGTTAATCCAAAAATCCTCAATTATTTTTAGGCCAATTTGCTTTTGGCGGAACTATTATTTTTATCATTTATGAAAAAAAAACATGTATTATTAACTGTTTGTAACTTTGTAACATCATGATATTTAGTTAATAATTAAACTATTTAAAAAATATTTTCAAAATAAAATAAAAATCCCAATTATAAAAAAAACTTTTGATTTGATTATTTGTTAAAAAAAAATGTCAAAATTAAAAACAAAATTCCAATTATAAAAACAGTGATGTTATTCAAATTGTTGAACATAAATTATTTGCCACAATAAATATCCTGCCTAAAAAATAATTAGGGATTTCTTAACACCAGTTCGAAATTTACGATTCCACATACGGCGAATTTGATTAAGAGGATACTTTTTCCGAGTAGTTAATCTCTGTATCTCATAATTTGTCTGTGGGTTTCTATAAGATATATATATATATATATATATATATATATATATATATATATGTTATAAATATTTGTTTTTGTTTATTATCTATGTACGTATACGTTTCGTTCTTTTTAATCGGGACTCATCAGCATAGAGATATAACTATTCACTACTGGTCGCGTGATTTGAAACCCCGGGCTACAATTATTTTACAACTCAAATCCCCCCGACCGATACGGCCACCGCTGGATAGCTAAATAAACAGTGATAATTTAAACATTTATTTCGGCTATATATATATATATATATATATCTTATAGAAGTAAGGTATGTGAATGTTCCTATTTATAGGCTTCACTCATAAACTAATTAGCAAATTGTTATGAATTTTAGAACTCAGCTGCTAGGCGTACGTGTGGGTAATGTGAGCTATATTTAGTTTAACTTAGTTTCATGTAAAGGTGGGAAAAGTAGGTGGAAGCCCTTCCTGAAAATTGCGATACCGCTGATTTTTGTGAAACTTTAACAATAGGTATTACACACAAATTAATAAATATTCTCCAAATGTGGAGAATCTTATAGAGTTTTTAGGAAGTATGTGATCACAACGTCCTATTTGAAAATTAACATATTTAAATTTTGCATTATATTTGATCCACAATCATTAAACACGAATTCAGTAAGATCCCCCGAATTTCAATTTCTTATTAAAACCCTTTAAGATTAAGCCTTAAACTTAAGACATTTAATAGAATCGAAATCATGAATCTTGATCAAAATTTGAATAAGGATTCTAAACATAAGGTTTAGTACAATTATATCTTCATTTTACTCTTCGTTAAGTTGTGCAAAACTGTTCTGTTCGGAGAATTTTACCTGTTCTGGGACGGGTATTCTTATATATATATATATATATATATATATATATGTGTGTGTGTGTGTGTGTGTGTATTATACTAAAGATGAGTTATCAAAGTTCTTTTTCGTAAGTTTTTTCTCCTATATATTTTAATCACACTAAATACATGCTAACATATTCCTCAATTTTTGCAGTGTGTTATGTTTAAAAAAACGCCTCCATTTTAATTAGCCGCACTTTGCAATTAATTCAAGTGACTCATCTCCTAATCACTTTAAATCTATCACGTTCACCCCCTTTCACTGTTTTCTGACTCCTGGCTCTTACTTTAGACGTCGTCAACAGTCGAATGTAATAAAGAAAAAGAAAAAAAAAAATGGAATATCACCGTACAGTTATAATATTTGCCCAGTATTTAAGGTGTTATGTATATATATATATATGTTAGTAGAAAGAGGATATTTTTTCAATTGATTTTAAAAATATTTAACTGACTTTGAAAACTCACTTTTCTTGATTCAAAAAATGTGAATAAAGTCCAATGGCTGGCCAACGGGTCGCATTTTTTTCTAATGTGTAAGCGCGGAAATTGTTTAATAGTTACCGATACAGACCGTGGGTTGGTTTGCAGCGTTTGGGCTATAAAAGTTACTTTCAGTAATATCCTTCGGAGGGCAACGAGTTTGGGAGAAGAAAAAACTAACATAACAACATGTGTGTGTGTAATAATAAATGATCAAATGCGCTTAGCTTAACAGACACATAGATATACACGCATAACAGTGTATCGTTGTGGTTGTGTATATACACAACCACAACGATATACATAACACACATATTTTACGCAATACACACACACAGACATATTTTACGCAACGCACACACAGACATATATACGCAACAGACACACACAGACATATATACGCAACAGACACACACATACATATATACGCAACACACACACATACATATATACGCCACACACACACATATATACGCCACACACACACACACACACACAGACATATACGCAACACACACGCAGACATATATACGCAACACACACGCAGACATATATACGCAACACACACGCTGACATATATACGCAACACACACGCAGACATATATACGCAACACACACGCAGACATATATACGCAACACACACAGACATATATACGCAACACACACACATATATACGCAACACACACAGACATATATACGCAACACACACACAGACTTATATACGCAACACACACACGCAGACTTATATACGCAACACACACGCAGACATATATACACAACACATACGCACACATATATACGCAACACATACGCACACATATATACGCAACACACACACACACACACATATATACGCAACACACACACACACATACGCAACACACACACACATATATACGCAACACACACACACATATATACGCAACACACACACACACATATATACGCAACACACACACACATATATACGCAACACACACACACACACATATATACGCAACACACTTATATATATATATATATATATATACACATATATAACGCACACACGCATACACATAAATAAAGCATATAAATACCACAGTTTGAATTACCTACTAGACACCATCCTCGAGTGTCTGCGGTCTCTCTGTACAATCGTTTGTCAGGACAACCTGACATGAGAATACTTCCCCCTACAAGTAATCCGTGACTAAATATTAAAAATAACATAGTATTCGAAGCCCAAATAAAGTCCATTCGAAACGGTTATAAACTGGCTCATACGAGGAATGGTGCATTTTCTCCATGTAATGTTTCCATTAAGTAACGGCACTTAGCTGGATACTCCAGCAGACTAGATGAACTCTAGTCCTGGAACCCGGTAAGATCAAGAGACCACAAGAAATATATACTATAACAAAGTTAACAGGTCAATTAAGGAGAGGAAAATTAATGTGATTAACTTCTTTACTAACTCAACGTTTGACAGGTATATAACTTTAATGGAATATCCGAATATCTATGAAGCTTATATAGTGATCAAGTGTTAGCCCCAAGTAGGGACCTCCTGATTTTTGACAACTTCGACTCAAGTAAAACGAAACAAAAGAAAAAACACATACATATATAACACACACACATAAATACACCCACATATATTCATATAACACACACATATTCATATAACACATACATATATGCATATATATATTTATTATAACATATGAGTTATAATAAACATATATATATATATATATATACACATACATACAGATATAACATGTATTTATATGTACACACATAAAAACGCATTTATATATGTACACACACATGCGCGGGTGTTTATGTATTTTAAGTATTATGAAAGAAAAAACTTGTAAACAATCCATTAGATATTGACATATAGAAAATGTTGGCGGGATAATCCATCACTTTTCATTGGTTACGCCAAGCGCGTTTTAATCTCCATAAGATAAAACAAAAACGTTCATCTGTATAAACAAATACAAATTAATTGACATCTATTTTCGCAATATCGGGTTAAAACTTCTGTTAGTTCTTCCCTCCGAATAAATCGACGATGGCTGTGTTAATTCTCCACCGATAATCTCAACTTCCAAGCATTCAGATTCCACCGGGGGGGGGGGGGGATTGTTTTACTAGCACCATGGAAGGTCTCATGAGTTAGATTGCCCCCTCCCCCATTAAAATCTTTCCAAAACTTGTTTTTCAAAGTAGAGTTGCTTTCAACAGTAACAATGTATTCAAATTAAAAAGATGTAATGACTGCACACTTTAACTCCATTGAAAGTTGGTATATTTAATATGTAAGCTTGTATTGTGTATAAAATATGTCATGCGCTAATGGCTGAAAATTCCATTCAAATTGGATAATATTTGATCATTATTAATAGTAATAGTAATAATAATAATAATAATAATTAATAATAAAATGAAAGCATTGGCATGTTTGACGGCGCGAAATTGAGTCGTAGATTAGACAATCTTAGAAAAGCGAACTTTTTTTGTTTTTTTACTAACGACCAAACAGCCACTTGAGGACAAGGGTTTATGGGTTTGTGTCAGGTGTTAGGTTAGACAAACACCTGGAGGATTCCAGACGATGGTTCGAGCTGGGCTGAATTTGATTACTTAATAGAATCGCTCAACAAAAATGTGTTAACATTAGACTCGAAAACGATCATGTTGTAGTAAGCTTGACAGAAGTCCCACGGTATAGCGTTCTACAGACTGATAGTTTGTGGAAAGCAACTCTTAGCTCTAGATACACAGAGGAAGAAAGGTTTGTTTTTGTACAAAGGTTGTAGCTAAATGAGTTTTGCTACGAATGTTTCTCAGGGGAAAATGAAAGATTGGGGGTCAAGTGAGCACCTACCATGAAAATAACGGTAGAGTATTTATTTACCTCCTCTCCAGGAGATTAGGCACAAAGCCAGTTTTATCTTACTCCCACAAGTAAGATGTGACCCAAGTTCAAGTCTATCAATCTTTCCTATAAGTATTCTCATTGCACTGGTATACACAGATTTAATGTTAATTGTTTATATACAATTAGGTGTGTGTGAGTGGGTATATGTGTATCTGTATTT
>OY744517.1:63718932-63856432 GCA_963556195.1 Sepiola atlantica | reverse complement strand
GTTTATAAAACAAACAAACAAAACACCTTTAATGAAACTCGTTTAGAACTGGCTATATTTATAAGGGATAAAGTGCTCAATATTGATGTAGATCTATGTTCGAAGAGCGTAAACTCGAAAAAAAAAAACGGTACCTGATGACTGTCGGGTGCCCGTCATGCGGTCGGCAGACCAAGAAACTGGCCTGAGAAATCCAGCGCAAGAAACTGATAGTTACCATGTGTTACGGATTTCCATGTTTACGCGCTCCAAACTCGGAATGAACACACATCTTCCATAATTTTATCTGTGCCATGCATTATTATAATTATTATTATATTTTTTCGGCATGTTTTAGTCTGATTTTTTTTTTTTTCAAACGCGGTCGTTTATTTTTCTTTTCTTCTACCCCCCCCCCCTCCCCACCAAATCTCCGTAAATTGTCTCTCTATGTATATAGCGCATGGTTTCTAAGACGCACCTAATTCGTTTTGTATCGGGTCCTGCTTCGAGCGAGCGTATTCACACGTCAACCGATGACAATTCCGTACGTGGGATGGTTTGTATGTGTGTATATGTGTGTGTGTGTGTGTACACATGAAAGTAGAGTAAGAGAGAAAAGAAAGAGAGGAAATGTTACACTTCATATTTTGCGTCTGTTTATTTTTATCTGAAACGGCCACCCCACCCCCTCACAAAAAAACCACTTGATAAAAACAAAAACAAAACAGACATAACAACCAAAAAATCCATTTTACTATTCGCGTATATATATATCTCATTCAGACCATATCTTCACGAAATTTCCCGATCCCATTTCATTGGTCAGTTTTAGTTGTCGAAGACACGCCCACCATGGCGAAAAGAATATAAAGTCAAGTTTGTAACTCACAGTACACTATTCTACTCATTTATTTGGAAGTGAAACTATTTACATTGCAAGTAAGTAATTCATTTTTTCTACATTTATTTTGACACGCACTCTTGTATACTCTCAGCAGACACTCCTCTCGCTTTAATACCATTCATGTCTCTGTCTTTCCTTTCATAGTTAATAATTTTACTATAGAACAAAACGATACACTATGCTTAAAATATACACTTTCATATCGGCCAGACTATGTGACTTTCACAACCGATTGTTTTTCATTACTTAGTTTATTTCATATTTTTCTAATATATATATATATATATTAGTAATACTATACAGTGAAAATTCGCTTAGTTATTAATACCGGCGGTTTCAGAAGGTGTGAGAAATCCGGCCCGTTAGGTTAGGAAGTACTTCTGTGCAGACTCCCTATAATTCGTCATTAGGTTGGCTGGCTGAGAATGTATCTGTAGAGCTCTACCTAGCCCAACGGGCTGGATTTCCCACACTTTCTGAAACCGCCGGTATCAATGAGTAATCTGAGTTTCACTATAGTATTGGCCGTAATAAATGTCATCATCTTAGAAACGTAATTGAGCCGTTTGTGTTCATTCCTTCTAAACTAATATATATATATATATCTGTGTATGTGTGTATATTATAGGGATATTTTTTTAATTTAATTACCTTTCTTTATAGGGAAACACAAATCTCTATTTCAAATTGAACTTTGTTTTCATTATTTTCTTTTTAAATCAGTCAGTCTTCGATTTGACTTTGTCGTATAAACCGTAACGTTTTTTGTCATATTAAGAAATTTTGACTTTGTTAAATCACCAACGCGACAGACTGATTATGTTACATTCTGAAGACCTCTCTCCACTTCAAGTTTGCGCTACTTTTTAATAATTAACCAAAAATATAACAACAACAACAAAAAAAAAAACAAAAAAAACACGCACACATACAGAGCACAATGAAGCCGCAATCTATTTATAGTCGCCCAACACGAGCGTAACGCTCTATACATATAACGACAGATAAACTGACATTGTCCGGTCAGTTGACTGACTTGTCAAACGCCGGCAATCGTAGCGATCAACAGGTCTCCATCCTACACGACTCCTACTGAGAACCGCTTCGTTATTGTCGTACACGCTATTTTGCCGGTCACATCCGGACCTGACCTGGGATAAATAAGGGCCCAGGTGGACCCCTGCTCCCGGACCTGACATCCATATTACCAGTTTATTCTGAATTGTTTCTTTTGAATATAATGTAAAAAGTAAAAAACAAAAAACAAACAAACAACCCTAATACGAAAGAACATCACTACTGGATTCCTCGTAAAATGTTACTAGAAAAAAAAAGTTGTTTGATCTTTGTATAGAGCTTCGTTTTCATACACTACAGATACACAAAATATATTATCACTTGTCATCAACTGTTCCGCTGTATCACAACTTTTCAGCAAGTGCTTCAAGTTGAGAGCGAAACTCGACCTTTTATTCAACAGTCGGAGATTCCAATCGCTCGCTATCATCACAAGACACGATGGTGGCAAGTCACACGCACACACATATGTTTCGCAGTATCACAGCTCGTCAGTGTGGCTCGACGTGCCGACTATTTCAAGCTGAAATTCGAAATCCGACTGTTTGGTCAGCGGTCGGGGCATCTTACAATTACGCTATCACGCTCGCTATGAACGTAAAGGAACTTATATTGTTTATAGATTCGATTTACCGACTACCGAGAGCAGCCAATTCTTATACAAAAAGCTATGGTTAACTTCAGATTGTTTATTTTCTTACATGTATTTCTTGTAGTGAAGTAATCAGACATGCTATTGTGGTTCTATCTAAAAAGAAAAAAAATACATATACATATATATATATATATATATATATATATATATATATATATATAGCGCGTATTTTATTTTACGCTAAAAATAATCCACAACTTATATTATGTATATATGATATTATTATCACAAGTGAGTAGTTTTACAATAAATAAATAAATGAAAACAGCAAATGACTTCAACAACTGGTCCGTCATGGTGGTTACTATTACTTCTACTATGTCACGTTTGATAGTTACGAAAACAAACTTTCAGCTGTTGGCACCGAGAGCGATCTCGTCTCGTTCGCGCTTTTATCTGGACTGCACATGCGGACGTGTGATCTGTTCTTTTTTTTTTATCCGTGTTTAGGATCAAAGTATAGTATCTGTCATCATGGGAAGGCAAGTCTATAGGGAGAATCAAGTAACTGTTTTAACATTTCATAATCTCTTCGTTATACCGTTTACATTTAACTTTATTAATATTATTTGCGCGTTTTACATTTATCAAAAAAATTTTTTTTTAAATACTCAACTCTGACAACTTCGGAATTATTTTATGATATATACATATATATTATCACGAAAAGTAGCGAACGCAAGTCCGTTGTTCAAAATTGGTCAAGTTTGTATTACTGAACTTATTTAATCTCTGATAGACGCGAGACTTTTATAGATTTCTTTTTAGTAAGTTCTTTATTTATGGTTTTATAACATAATATTCTTTGATTAGCTCTTTCTCTTAGATATTGAGCACTTTTTATTTACTTGTTTGATGACAACTTTTTATTATTCTTGTAAGTCATCTTGATTTGCCATCCTTATTTTGTTCTATCAATAATTATTTTTGTCGAGATTGCATTTATTGATTTCGCGTAGATCTATATTGTCATTTTAATACCCCAGTATTTGCCATTTGTTGTTTGTTTTAATATTTAACTGTTAATGCATTGCCGTATAACTGTGTTCATTTTTGACATGACAATTAAGTAAATTAAAGTCTGTTTGTTTAATATAAAAAAAACAACGTTGTTAGACACTCGACAGGTGGTTAATAGTTTTCTACTTGGCTCTATTATTAATATATGGAGCACTTTTAGCTACATGTCTATTATTTGCTTTAGAAGAACAAAAAAAAATTGATAAAAAAGGTATTTTTCTGAGAAAATATCTGTAATTGTCTTAGAATTTGTAATCATTATTTCTATGTGGTCGGTCTCAATTTTACGGCATATACACGATTTTGGGGTTATTTAATGACGACATAATATTTCTTCGAAACTATTTATTGTATACAATTAATTGAATACAGGTTGCTATTCTACACAGATTGAGTGAGAGTTCATACCTTTCCCAACTTATTTCTCTCCTGCCAGATTATATTGAACGTATTAGGCAAGATATTGGAATCGTCAGCGCACACACACACACAATCTAAAAGATAAATAAGAAACAAATCGTTACCCCATTGTTTTTATTGATGAGGTGGGTAGCTTCCTATTTTCCATTTTTATCGAAACGGACCTAAACAAAACAAAAAAAATCACCCTGACCATATGCTTAAGAAAAGTCTTTACCGGCCATATTCTTTTTCGCTGTTTGGATATTATGTTACAGCTGAAGCGAATAAATCCCCGTCCGGGTCATAACACAAACCTACTGCGACTCCAGTTTATAAACTTTTTTTTTGGGGGGGGGGGGGCGGTAGTACCTGTCAGGACCCTATCTGCAAGTTAAAGGGAAACTATGAGTAGGATTTGCGTCCCTTCCCTTAAACAAAAGCCATCAAAACATTTTTCACGGCAAATACTACACCAATAGTTCGGGATGAGGCGAACGCTATGAGGGAAGCCGACTCAACCGAACCGGCGAGGTGAATGCCTCTCACAGGTACAAGTAAGATAATAATAACTTTCTGAAGTGTGTGAGTGAGAGCTGTTTATTATTCTGCACTTTCACCTAACAATAAATATATTAATAAATTTGGGAAACTAAAACTCTCGCTGGAAGTTATATTACGGATGAAATTTAATATCAGGAATTGAATTTGACCGGATACCGTTTGCTGCAGACTTTGAGTCGGGAATTCTTCTGGTTTGCCACATGAACGACCCATTTTATATATATATATATATATATATAACATTCTGTTAAATATTTGTATACGATAGTTCCCCAAAATTCCCTTTTAACCAATATTTATAATATATAATTCCTTTAAATGCTCTATATTTTAGTTATTGATCTGAGAACTTGTTTCAAAACTATATTACTCTATTAGCAAAAAAAAAAATTCGTTAGCTTTTGAAATCTATGCTAATAACTTTTTACATCGAGAAGAGATACTTAAAAAAATGTACATCATAATTAAACTTGCCAATTTTTTGGAGAATTTTAATTAAATCAACTTTAATTCTTCTAGCTAGTAGTTATACCTAATTGTCCAATCTCCTTTCTGTTGAACACTGTTATGACGGCCGATTATAGCTGTCCGCCTCTTTGACACATATATAAAGTGCATTTCTCATCTTACCTGTAGCTATTTACGTTAGCCTCATTGATTCGCGCTCGGAATTGGAGTTCAATGTGACGCTTGTTCCAGGGTTCGAATCGTGCGATTAGCTTGAATGGTTATCTCTACACTGATTATTCTGCAAGGATGAAACTTATGTAGGTAATATTTAAATATATATTATTAATATATATATACACAAACACACACGCTTAGTTATTGTTTTGCAATATTGTATAATTATATGTGCAGTTACCTTGAAACTTAAGCAAGCTTCTCACTACTTGACATAGTTTAGTTTGTCAATAACACGGAAGTCAACATATCTTCAACAAGATTGATATCTTTAGCCAAGTTTTGTGATCGGCCGAGCCTAAAATATGTAGTTCACACGTATGATCGTCGATTAAGTTATTGCGATTTAAACAAGCGCACGCTATGTCTACAACACAAACTTCCGCAAATTATTTAAAAAGAAGAAGAAAAAAACAGCGTAAGTATCGCTTAGTTATTTGCCACACATCCGTCCGTATACAAACCGACTTTTGACCTTGATCGTGCAATACGTTTTTCGGCACTTGTTGGATTGTGTACTACATATCTCCGTAAACTCTTCGAAGTGCTTCATCCTTAAATAAAACAATGGTTAACACCCCCCCCCCCCACACACACACACACTCGTCATATTATGGTTGTGTTTTTAAATAACAGTATTATTTAGAAACTCAATCTCAACATGAGAGCGGGGGGTTTTGTTAACTATTCTCTGCCTTCACCGTTATATTGTTATATATATATATATATATATATATATATATATATATATATATATATTATATTACTTTCCATATTCCTATTTACTTGACTCCTCACGAGAGTAGAGTTAAACCTTTTTAAATGCGAGGAAAATCCAGCTCCCATAAAAAGGGGAACTCTGGATTGGAACAAAAATTTAAATTGCCTCAGTCTAGAAGGATTTCTCGTCCACTCACCGAGGACAGAAAATATGAACTGCCGTTAACCTTAGTGAACATTTTTTTTTTCTTAGCGGTCTATCAACCCTTTTCGGATTGTGTAAATGCCGGGAGTCTTCTACGCGTTTTAATTTCACGGAGATTTATCATATTTCAAAATATTACAAGACTGACAGCGAGGCTTATCTATTCGTCGTTTTTTGCGACACCAGTTTTACAGAAATTGTATGTACACGTTTGTTTCCCAGGAATTACGCCAGTCATCCCGGGTATTTCAAGAATACTCATTTATGTGTTTATTTTCCCGAAGAATAGTCAACTTAATGGAATTCCGAAAATTGTTATTACACAACACGTGTTCTTAGCGGAAACACCGACGAAAATAGAACAGAAATTTCCCCGTATGTTTTTTATTTATAGAACTTCAAACCTGCCGGTTGTGTCATGACTCAAAACCTACAAGTTTTCATTTTATATTTTCGTAGGTTATGCAATCCATTTTTTTTAAAAAATAATCAGTCAGTCTGAGTTTTTCGTCATTTCCATATAAACAAATAATTGAACAATCGCAGAAGGAAGCTCGTTCTTTTTTCTGAGGGGTTCGTTATGGTGGAGTACATTTTTCTCGGCTGTAAATAATGACAACTGCTGGAATAGGGCACCGTATATAAAAAAAAAAGAAGCTTGCTCGATCGATCGCTGTGTGTGTATCAAAAAGAAATTGTTTCATATGAAAAATGCAATTTTCACAAGTGATTCCGTGTGTGGAAGTGTAACCCATGAAACTGACAGCAACACGATTGCTCAAAACTTCGACAGTTTTAAATGTATTTCAATTCTACTTTAAATGCCTTTTTAATGAGGAATGAGACTTCGCGTTATAGAGCGCTATCTTGTGTGCTGAGAACTATGAGAAACAACTCAAATTGAAATTTATTGGATTACATATATTAAACAGATACATCAGATTTAAAGTCTGTTTGGCGATGCAATTGTAAACAAAGCCCTATAATAAGATTAAACAGATTTTCGCGGGTTAAATATTATAAGGAATCTAATTACACTACTGGTTTTGTATTAAGGCGTATTACAATGGCATCCTTGGTGCATACATAAACAGCAAAGGCAGAGTTTGATTTTATTTAGAACATCGTCTTGCGACAAAGTTAAACTTATTTTTCCTCTTCACCAGTAATCGCTAATGGTAATTATTCTCGGCTATTTACGATAAGAAAAACGGAACAAAATTTGTTTTTGAACTTTTGCACTTTTAGCTATTTAAAATATCACATTTCTATAAGACACGTTTTGATTTCGTTTTCTAAATATGTAAGGAGTAATTTCATTCCCGGTCAGCATCTGGCGCCTCTTCTAGTAAATAATATACATATGTGTATAGACATTCACGCGTGTACGATATGTGCTAACAAGCACCGGCTCAATTTCGCGCACGTGTTTTTCTTTTCTTTTTTTTAACGATTGATATTTACGTGTAGATTTCTACGTAAACTCATTCATTTTATTTTGTAATGTTCAGGAAAAATAACGTTTTAAAATTTTATTTTTTTTTCAAATAGTTATGACAGTTCGTAAAATAACAAATGAAAAATTTCTATTTAGCATCATATATAATTTTTACTTTTTTTTCGGATACGTAAGAAAGTCAATTGGGTGCGCGTGGCACGAAAATAAAATAAAATAAAAACAACGTCGTTAGCATGACGCTTTTCACCAACGCAGACGATGCTGCTGCTATTTTATGACGTAAAAGAGAGGGGAAATCCGAAGGGGGGAAATGGCAAGGAACTGCAACCGTTACTTCCGCAAACTCTATAGGTCTTCAAACTAGGTCTGACTAGACTGAAGTGGTTTTGTTTTTTTACAGTTTATTTTTAAAACATGGGCTTTCCGTAACTGGTGTTGTAGCACACCCTCTCGAAAGAAAATTATATTAGTCTATATACTTGGCATACAAACACAGCTAAAGAAAGGTTTAGGCTTAACATATTAGTTTTCGAATTTGATCGTGATTCCCCATCATTTTAATCTCTTTAAAAATATGTATTTCATTTATTTTTTTTATTATTCTATCGATATCAGATTAAGCGATTTCAAATGACAATATAAAAAAATGGAAATGTGTGCGTACACACACGCACTGGCAAAAAAATTCCGCTTTAAATATATTAAACAATACGGTGCTCTAATATGTCACACACACACACACATATATATATATATATATATAACAATCAATTTCGCGCACGTGTCTTGCCATTGTTTTATTTTTGTTTTAAAGTGTCCCCCCTCCCCTCACGAAGGCGAACTTAAACACGTTCGGGTTTTAATGGATCCACTTCCCCAAAAATGGCAACTAGAATTAGTCTATGAACAAAAGAAAAACATAAAATAAAAGTAGTGTTGTTCAAGCAGTTACATGCCTTCAAATTGTACCGATCTCTAGAAACCACATGAAATTTTACAAAGACATAATCAATCTTCGTAGAATATGGCTTTTAGAAGCGGTGCATAAAGTGCTACCCAAAAGTTTTTCCCGACTAAATCTATCCGAGATTGCAAAATAAAATACAATTTCTATTAAAAAGGATGGATTGACATACATTAAAAGTAAAGGTATGCCTATTGATTTGTATCAAGGTGTAATTGAGTCCTAACAGTTGAACCAAACAGGTGGCTGTGCATTTCTTTTTTTACCGTGAAATTTATTTTCAGCGTGACGTATTTCCTCTTACAACTATTTGTTTAAATTCATGTCTGCAGTAAAAAAAAAAAAAAAAGCAATAATATAATGGTGGCTTTTAGGAATAGAAACAAGAATTTTTTAAATATCGCTGTAAATTTGCCATTTTACTTTCAAACTGTTTGAAATTCTTATGATTCAATATACGGAGGAAAGATTAACACCTGGCTAGAACCATGTACAAGCGAGTTGTGGAAGAGAGAAGTGTATAACGACTTGTTCGAACATTAATCTTCGATCAAGTCGTAGTCTTGAAACTACTATTCCATAAGATTTTCCAGATATGCAATCATGCACCAAAGAGATCCTCTCCTTTATTTGAGTCTTATTTTTCAATTAGTTTTCCCGAGAAATAATCAAAATGTTTCGCCATATTTCGTTTTAATTTTTACTTTTGTGTATTATGGTGTCCAAGGCTTTAACCGGCATATTACGAAGAATTTAGGAATAATATTTTAATTGTTCAAAAAAAAAAAAATTAATAAATGAAATGCAAACTCTAATAATAGCCTATTAGATTAGAAAATTGTGTCCTAAAATGGGATGGGAAATTAATCCACAGCATCTCATTAACGCATAGATTTTCTAAAAATGATTTGATGGCTTTTTCTTCGTTGAAATGATAGTACCCCCCAACCGACATGGATGGTCCAAACATAGTGATAACCATGAATATCATATTCCAAATAAATACCGTATTCACCAACATTTATGTTTTCAGGATATATTTTTTTTAACGCAATGACACCTTAATATGCATTCGCTTTCATTTATATCATAGGCGTTTCAAAAAAAACAAACAAGTAAAATCAACACAAAAACGAGGCATTTATAGATCGATACTACACACATTAAATGTTTCACTTTTATGTATTTTTTAAAAACATCATTGAAGTGCGAATCTCCATTTTTTTTTTTTTACTCAAGTTATTAGTTAAGGAGTATTTATTCGCTATGTAGTGTACGTTTTAAATAGTAACAGTGTAGTGTACTAAACTGTCGAAACATCTTTAAAAAAAATACAACCAATAACTTACCAAACGCATTCAAATTTAGTTTTCTACTGATCTGTATGTTATTATCGTTCTAAAACTTTCCATAATTTTTATTTATTTCAAAACTAGATTTCGTTCAAAGCTCTCGTTTTGACACACGAGAGAAAATC
Source organism: Sepiola atlantica (assembly GCA_963556195.1). Classification (NCBI taxonomy): domain Eukaryota; kingdom Metazoa; phylum Mollusca; class Cephalopoda; order Sepiida; family Sepiolidae; genus Sepiola; species Sepiola atlantica. The sequence continues at coordinate 63,846,322 of OY744517.1, read as the reverse complement.
GCACTTAGTTTCTTGTCGGTTAGACTTAATTCCTGAAAAATAGTAATAAAATAAGACTTGAACTATTACTAACTCTAAGTCCGAGTGGCAAACCCAAACCCGTTAAGAATTTTTTTTTTTTACTATTTTTTTCTGGAATGAATATCCACCCCAACAGGTCTTCTTTTTTTTTTCTTGCATGTCGAAAAGAAAGTTTGAAACTAAATCGAATTAAAAAAAGAAACATTTTAAGTTTCAAAGCGTTTAATGTACACAGGGAGGAAGAAAATTAAATTTACTGCGTTCAGTAAAAGTCATTTGTTGTATATTTTTTTCTTTGTTAACTATACTGCATCCTTACAATTTTAAATAACCAAACAAAACAAATAGAATACAGTGGAAACCCAATTTACCAAACTTTTATTTTTAAATCCATATTAGCCATTTTGTTTACTGTCAGTTATTGGTTAGGTTTCAATTTTATTTTACCCCCTTTTTAGACATCAGTCTATGGACAGTGTCATAATCGGTTCCAGCGAATAATCCAGACTCGCTGCCTTAAGCATAAAATCGACGCGCCGATGGTCCTTGAAAAAAAGGAAAGACCCTGGCAGATAAAGTTCACTTTGATTAAAAGGTAAAAAAAAGCCCCACAAATACGCCATCAAATCTGCTTAAAGCTTATCTAGAAACGCGAAATAAGCTTCTTTTTTTTCTTCCAGCATATCTATATAAAATTTGTAAAAAGTGTTCTTGATTTGTTTTTACGCTTGCTTATTTTCTGCCTGGCTGGCAATGTAATGACGATAGCCGTTTTCGTTCTATGGCTTCTAATTCTTGAATTATTTTTTTATTTTTCTTCCAGCGGACATTGTAGGTAATTTTCCGGCCAAGCATGCACTTTATATAAATTTGATAGTTTGGTGCAAGGATATTCAACACTTGCTACATATACAAAAATGAGTGACAATTGTTCGTTAAACGAACACAATTCTAGCCGAAATCATAAATCAAATATGGAAACTGATCAGATATATATTTCAAAAACAAAAGTTTATTTCTTAAATACATTCCAGAAAGAAAATATGAATCAAATTTTAAAGTTAATGAAAATTTTTATCAACCACCAAATTTAAAAAAAGTTTATATTCGGAACATCAAAATGTTTCATCAAATGTCCTGGTGGCTTCGCATTAAATGCAATATTTAGATAATTGGATGTATTTTCCCTTTTAAAATTTTTTACACAATACTGCTGAAGATAGCGCTATATTGGCTATGGAGGTCGAAAAAGTTTATCTGTGAAAAATCAATGGTAGTTATATGCACTTGACTTTTGGCTAAAGTGTTCGGTAAATTATTAAAAAAAAATATCTTTAGCATATATTATTTCGTTTGTTAGGAAATGGGCATAGTTAAATAAAATAGACGTTCATAACTTTAGTCAAGACTTTTACTTTTCATTATGGGAATTGTTTGAAGTTGTTTGGTGTTTGTCTACTCTTATCAAAAGGTTAGAATGCCCGAGTATTTTGAATATAGTTTAGTCCAGCTATTAATAATACATGTTCATACGCTATTCATTTTAGCTACATAAGGAGACAATGTATTACCCGTGTTCGCCATCATTTCAACAAGTGCGAATTAAATCGTAAATTTCAACAAGTGCGTATTAAATCGTACATTTCAACAAAATCGATCGGACGTTCCATTTATTTTCGGACAATATGAATCGCCATAAGTTAACTCATTTTCTTCAACGAATAATTATGCATCAAATAAAAGTTACTTATTTTTTTAATTAAACATTTTTGGAGTGGGGCTACAATTTCATATTCGACAGGTGTCTGTTTGCCTTAGCTCTCGTTGAAGGTTTTACTTAGAATTTTCGGTTAATTACAGAATAGTTCATAAAGGCTCCCCTCGCCCTCATGTAAAAAATGGATTTCTAAATATTATTTGGAGTGCTTATTCTTTATTCCTATAAAGAATAAGCACTCTTTGTTAACTATTCTTTCCCTCACCGAATCTTCTATTCCAAGCCAGGCCAAAAGAAATAAAAAAAAATAAAATGGAACAAATAACTTATTGTCATTAAAACTATTTTATTTTAATGCTTCTACAGAATTTGAACCGATCTTAAACTTGGGTTAAAAAGCAAACACTGTTCGGTTAAAATTCCGTAGAATTTTTTTTTTTATGGTTTAATTAGATTTTTGAGTAGGACTCTTATTTTTACACATCACACAAACAAGACTTAATTCAGCAGTTAAATAATTTTAACTCGTTAACAGACAAAAAAAGAATTAATACAATGAACCTAACGGAAGGTAAGAAAAAAAGTGCTTCGTCTACCTATTGCAATGGTGATGATTTACGTAGGCGAAGGCCTAAAAACTCACTCACCAATCAAATGCTTCCATTTAGATCCATCTGATGTCGTCCTTTTAATAACTAAGTTGTTAGCCATTCGCACAATAGATTATTGGTCATCAGATCACCCGTCAATCTCTCCTCCCCTCGTTGATCGACCATTCTCCTTCCTCCCACACGCCATGAGTTCAAACATCCTGTAATCTTTCAGGAGTTGCTGTAATAGGGGCAGTTTGGCGAGAAGACGAGGTCTGACCGCCAGCCCCCTTGGGTTTGTTGGACTCTGCGCCTTCTTACATACTCTATACGTCCTGCGTCACTCGGGATACATCATTGACAAAAAAGAAAATAACACCCCGAGAAAAAAAAGACGTAAACGTCCATTCTCTCGGACGTCCAACCCCTCGTATCAGTATTGTTACCCGCTCCTCGACGCTTTAAAAGAAAACGATTGACAAGTCTTTTGTGAAAAAGAAAAAGTCCGGATTGTAGCAAGTACGGATTTTACACAAAAAAATGTTTACTTTTGTTTTCTTTTAAATATTTAAAAGCATTTCAAATTTTGTTATTTATTTAAAAAAAAATAATTTCATGCTTTTTCTTTAAATACATTTTAAAGACTTAATTTGGTTTATTTCTCTACCCACTTTTAATTATCAATATGAAATATGCAACCTTTTGGGGGGCATGATCTAGCATTTCCTTAAGGTATATTAAAAAAATATTTTTAGCTGTCACCGTTATATATTATTTTTGTCTATTGTACATAAATATAAAACTTTAAAAAAACCTAACTTTCTAATAGCATACGTTGCAGATTTTTGCTTAACATTATTTTCAAACAAAATTAGCTCATATTATAGGCTACAGAAACCCTTGTGGTTTTCGACGTAAATACGCATCTTTTTAACGCACGAAACCCGTTTTTCTTTACACTTCTAAAATGTTCACAGCAAAAGAATCCTTTCAAAACGTGACTATCCACTAAAACTAACATACTAATATCACACTCGGAGTAACACTGGTTTATCAAATAACAATTTCATAAATCTATTTAATATCGCAAATGTTTCTATCTGAAGGTGCCTTTAATATTTAAAAAGAAAAAAAAACGACCTTTTCCCCAATAACTCCGTAGTTTTTTTTTTGCTTGCTTTTCGCATAGTTCCGATATATCGTTTTTTTTTTCTGAGTAAAAACAAGGGCCTATAGCCTTTGTACACACAGTGCTCACTATTCTGATAGAGCTATACAATTAATATAGGGTCACATTGGTCAGTGAAAAACATACGTTAAACCACATGATCAGTTATTAACGTCTTATTAATTATGCCGGAAGATTCCCATGTTAGAGCAAGGAATGGGGTTAATATTCAGTTTAATATATATATATTAATAAATAAGTAAAGATCTGGCTCACCTCACAGATCCAACTTTACATCGTGTATCGTGTTTAAATGCAATTGCCAGATATTTCTTCTGTTGTAGCCAATTCTTATTTGAATTATTCGAACGCAATTATTTTGAATTATATTCAAATAAGAACTGGACCACAACAGAAATAACATATGACGCTTGCATTATGTAGGCATGAAACCTGGTGCAATGTTGTATATGTGAGATGATTCTATCTTGAAAAATTCTATCAAACTTATGTGGCACAGACTGTGGGCTCGACAAGCCGAGTTAGTTCTGTTGGGCCAGGTCGTCACTTTCAGTAATACTCTTGGGAAAGGTATGACTCCTCCTTCTGGCTATAAATTAAATCGACTAGTCTAGAAGAACACAATTTTGAAGCAACACTAGTCCTTCTCTGCTCATCCCGGCAATTGTTTCTAGTCTAAGACATCTAATTGCCAATGGACACATCTGCCGGTTCAGGAGAGGTGCAGTTGTTTATAGCGCAACTCTAGCTTCACTAGACACTCTCCGCGCAGGCACCCTTAAATGAGGTGTCTATTGTCCATCGAGACTAAAAGGTATCTTAATATACATAACATTTTAAGTTATCACCTTGATCGCTCTGTAAAATAAGGTTTAAACAAATACCATTTAATAGATTTGTTTTATACTCGTGTATATTTTTTAAAGAAAATAGAACAGTTTATCTGGTATGTTTTAACAGATGTATCAATTCTGAATGAGTTTTAGAAAATGGATTTTAACCGTTCCGTAGTGATTCTCGTATCAACATCCTTCATTTTATAGAATCACTCCCGTCTGTAATCGGGAGTTTTTGTTTTTTTTCGGTTTGCAAGTGCCTTTAGAACGAGTTTAGCATTCTAATACCAACTCTAACCGTAATGTAAATAACTTCTGTTTTTAACAGTCTAAAATACATAGGGATACCCCGGTTTGAAGACGGGAGTGATTCTATTAAAACTACTTAATTTGTCTTTTTATTATCATGTGAATAAAATATTCAATTTTGTTTTTCTTTTTCCAGGATACCCACAAAAACTGCAAAATGCTGATGCTTTATTTAATAACCTTTACCATCATTTTGGCGATGATTTACAAAAGATACTTCTTCCGAACGCAGTAAGTATTTTTGTCTTCTCTGTTGATATTCTATGTGTTTATTAGTTTTTCGAACAGTAAAAATTCTACAACCATTTTAGACTAAATGCTTCTGAAATCTTTCAGCCAATTAAGTCGTAATAACCTTTATTTGTCTTCTGAACTTCCATATAGCAAGTTTCTTTTTTATTCTCATGAATACTGATAAGATTGTGTTCCATTGCCGCGAAATATTTCTCTCTTCTCATCAGACCGTAATTTATTAATGTAGATTTTGACTTACTTAGATATGGCAGTTTGTGGGAAAGGAACTAATGTGGTGACATCAGACATAAAACAATTTACTTATTTCTACGTTTTTTTTTGTCTTTATGTCAAGCAAAACCTTTAAAAAATTAGCCTGTTTCATGTGTAATTTTATAAAATCACTCCCGCTCCTAATCGTTTTTTTTGTGGCTCTATGGGTTTTTAAGTGCACTGAAAATATTTTGGTATCGACTCTAACCCGGTTTAGAGACGTTAGTGATTCTATAAAAATAGTTTTATGCACTGACATTAGATAATTTTCCTAATATCTATATTTAAAACATGAGGCTTTTTTATTTATCATTTGTAGTTAAAAAAAAACCCCAGAAAATATTCAAAATGTTATAAATGAACTAAATTAAAACTGAATTAGTTACTTCGTTTATTCTTATAAAAGTTTATGTATGTATATATATATATGTATATATATATATATATATATTGAATTTCAATTGTAATTTATCTAAATTATAAAATTGTATATATGTATCGATTTCAACATGATTGTAAATCACATACCTACATTTAACCACATAGTAATTATTAATATTAAGTATGCTCGTTTTAATTCATACATTGGCGATTGATTTCTCGAACAAACATGAAATAAAATCTTTTAATGTGATTTATCAGGCTTCTTATGAAGTTAAATATTTAGACACTTAACTTTAAAAACTAAACATTTTTTTCTCGTATAATATAGAATTTAAAATAAATCTTTTCATTCAATTTAATTAACTATATATTAAAAGTGATGTTTCTGCCAGAGTTAAAATTAACTCATTACTCGGGCTTTGACTTGTATAATTAGCTTAGTTAGGATCTTATTAAATATTTCAGTGTTAAGTAAGTAGTAAAATATGCTAGACAATCCGTGACCCGTTGGGTCAAAACAACTATCACTATTTATTCCACATGAGTTTCTTCATAAACTGTGATAGACTTCTTAAACATTCTTCTGGCGTAACTAAAAGGTATTTATATAGATTAAGACCCAAGCTAAAATAGAGTTGGCGTCGATTAGGGTTAGCTTGGGTCTTAATTTGCATGAGTACCAACTAAAAATAAGTCTCTTACTTCCATATTATCATTATGAGTAATATACAAACTTCCATATTATCATCATAAGTAATATACAAACTTCCATATTATCATCATGAGTAATATACAAACTTCCATATTATCATCATGAGTAATATACACACTTCCATATTATCATCATGAGTAATACACAAACTTCCATATTATCATCATGAGTAATACACAAACTTCCATATTATCATCATGAGTAATACACAAACTTCCATATTATCATGAGTAATACACAAACTTCCATATTATCATCATGAGTAATATACAAACTTCCATATTATCATCATGAGTAATATACAAACTTCCATATTATCATCATGAGTAATATACACACTTCCATATTATCATCATGAGTAATATACACACTTCCATATTATCATCATGAGTAATATACAAACTTCCATATTATCATCATGAGTAATATACAAACTTCCATATTATCATCATGAGTAATATACAAACTTCCATATTATCATCATGAGTAATATACACACTTCCATATTATCATCATGAGTAATATACACACTTCCATATTATCATCATGAGTAATATACACACTTCCATATTATCATCATGAGTAATATACACACTTCCATATTATCATCATGAGTAATATACACACTTCCATATTATCATCATGAGTAATATACACACTTCCATATTATCATCATGAGTAATATACACACTTCCATATTATCATCATGAGTAATATACAAACTTCCATATTATCATCATGAGTAATATACAAACTTCCATATTATCATCATGAGTAATATACAAACTTCCATATTATCATCATGAGTAATATACAAACTTCCATATTATCATCATGAGTAATATACAAACTTCCATATTATCATCATGAGTAATATACAAACTTCCATATTATCATCATGAGTAATATACAAACTTCCATATTATCATCATGAGTAATATACAAACTTCCATATAATCATCATGAGTAATATACAAACTTCCATATTATCATCATGAGTAATATACAATTAAAGAAACTTATCATCGTTCGATATAATTTGTATACGTGTTTACGGTGTGTCAGAACACATCTAAATTAGATGGTAAAATAAGGCAATTAAGAAGCAACGCTGAAATAGGAGTCGCTCTTGCTATAAATGCTCAAAGAGGCACCATTTAAATATTAAAAATTGCTGACTCCACATACAGTGAGGGGCCGAGAGGAATACATATTGAAGTGACGGAATACATGACTTGTTCAGTGAATTACAAATAACTGTTAATGTGAAGAATTACAATAGTTTTCTCAAAACATAATTCAATCCCAGGACTAAAGAATATCTTAGCATCTATTGTATGTGATTAAAGTTCATAGCTATAATGACCTTTAGCTGTAGTATAAAAATAGTGTTGTTTTTTCTTTCGTTATTTTTGTAATAGTTATTAATTAAAATGTGCGTTCTTTTCATTTTAGTCGTGATGGAGAACCCGAATCGGTACCTGGGCATTTCCTTTGGGGCAACGGTGAAAGTTTCCGAAATAACGCAGTTGACTTCTTGCACAAAAGCCAAAAGAATCATGGAGACATATTTACCATTCGCTTCTTTCATCAACGATTAACAATCATCATGGATCCCCACAGCGTGGAAGCGATGAGCAAGGAACGTAAATTTGATTTTGAGGTCATCCAAAAGCAGGTCAACCTGAACGTGTTCAGTTTTGTATTGGTCAACGCTCGTAAAATGATAAAAGAGGCCGGCAAAACGGTCCGCGGTTCCTACCTGGCAACTGCCATGCGACGCTACGCAACCCACTTGGAGGAGTCCTTCAAAAACGTCCTGAAGACAGACAGCAACGAGAATGTCCCTTCTGACCAAACGGACGGTCTTCGTAAATTCGTCTCCAAGACGAACTTTGCCGCCATGTTTTACACGATTTTCGGACGCAGCGACAATTCCGACTTTGAACCGGTGACCGTCTATCAATGTTTCGATGTCTTCCACAAGTACTTCAACTATTTGTGGCTCGGCATGCCCATCATGCTGTTTCCCAAGGCGACGAAAGCTCTCGAGGTTCTCTGCAAGCAACCCAAATCTGATGAGATCCTCGCACGCGAAGACCTTTCCGACTATATCCGGTATTCCACGGAGTTCATGAAGTCGCACGGCCAGTCTGAGCAGGACATTATGGGTCACAATCTCGTTTACCTGCACGTCAACTACAATACATTCCGATTGTCCTTTTGGTGCATGTATTTCTTGCTCGATGATAAGAAAGCCTACGAAACGCTTTACAACGAAGTTACGACGACCATCAACGAGAAACGAGATATGAGAAACGAAGATGAAACTGGACCAATTGCATTTACTCACCAAGAGATCGAAAAATTACCAGTTTTAGGTAAGTTAACCTTCACTTTTTCTTTTTATTTGTGTTTCTACAGAATTTGAACCGAACTGTTTTTTAAACTCGAAACTAAACCTAAGTTGTAGGTTAGTTCGGCAAAAGTCGCTTTGGTTCGGTTTCAATTCTGTAGAAGCAGCTGTTTTTTTTACCCATGTTATTTTTTGGGTTTCCATATATTAGGCTAGTTGTATAATAACTGTTTGAATCCAGGTTACACTATATAATCCACAGCTGTAGAGGGATATATGGGTTCATACCTTCAACAATTGTGCATTAGTGAATGTGTAGTAGCCCTAAAACACATTCGCGTTTGTAACAACCACATTGCTTCCATTATATATATATATATATATATATATATATGTCATTTACACACATTCCTGTGTCTAAGCTCTTCAGTGGGACTAGACATGTTGAGATCACAACTGTACTGTTTAGACAACGGGAGTTCTTTCCAACTGTTACGCTATTACTATATTAAGATCTTTTTCAGCAGCCGAGAGTGCTTTATTCATCTACGAAGAGCTGTGCATTATCTCTAATATATATTACAATGGGAGTCTAATGAAGTTATGCATCACAAATACGAACCTTTTAATAACACTTGCGAGGTACATGTTTAACGTCACATTGTCGGACAATACCCTCAATGAGAAGTTTACGAAGTACCTGGTCAAGATTCCGGTGTAACGCTGATCTTGCAGAGAAATAAACGATGCTTGACTCCAGTTATTTTGCCTGGATTCGTAACGGATGAAGGTGGTGGTCAAAACCTATGGTGGTGTTACAATACGTAGGGATCAGATTGCATATTTAAATCTGGAGGTTTAGGTCATTTTATAGAACCACCCTAGTCTTTAATCGAGTGTTTTTGTCTCTCCCACACTAACGGTGAAGTGAAAACGCTCTATTTAAATTTAATTCAACTTTAAAAAACAGACACACTGTCCTGCTTATGTATATGCTATATCAGTCGCAAAGTTAACAAATTTGCATATTGGTTTTGAAAAGGAACATTTTATTATTGTATTTTTTAATTCAATCATTGTTTGGATTTTAATATAACTAGTTCTGTTTCTCAATATTGTTTTATTTCTTAGACAAATAGCATTTGTGTTCAAATGTTCCTTTTTTTTGAGCGCGACTTGATTTTTAACAACTTTCGATTTATTTCTAATTTTTAAGTGCAAAGGTAAATTGATTTCTTTACGGTGACATTTAAAATATAAATGTGTATCGAAATTGCCAAAATATTAATGTTTATATGAATAAATATCTATATGAATAAACGAGAAAGATTGTTTCGTGTTTACAACAAACTGCTGAATAAAATGTTAATTTTGTAGAAATAAATGTTTAAAATATTTGAAGTAGCGAACTTTGCGAAGCGATAGCGAGCCAGCTAATAAGTTGTTTACTTAAGATATGTGCATAGTTTTTCAATGTGTAGATCTTCGATTTGAATGTTTTATCTGATGTTAATCTGTATTCTATGTGTTATCTTTTTTACAGATAGCATTGTCCAAGAAACACTAAGAATGTGTAGCGGCGTGTTCATGGTGCGTTATGTGACGGATGACTGCGATTTCAAACTGGATAATGGTCAAGTCTACAAAATTCGCAAAGGAGACAGGGTTGCTATTTACCCACCAGCTATCCACAAAGACCCCGAAATCTTCGAAGACCCATTGGTAAGTTCGCTTTCTATCCTTTTTTGAAGTATACTTCAACTACATACAGGGTGGTCATAAAGTCTGTGCGCAATATATATAAAACAAATTTCGTACTTCTATATGAGAGGAACCCATATCGACCCGAATGTTTCCGTCAAACAGATTGTCGAGAACGTATAGTTGGTTGGTAGAAGAGAAAGTTTTGTGCTGCCTTTGCGTCGATCTACTCTATACGTGCATTTTTGGAAAGGTGTATTGATCTGCCGTTAATTTGTAGGATGCTAATTGCGTTCCGTTGCTAATTTTAATCCTCCTGTTCGCATCTTATAACTTCTTCCTTGTTTCCTTTGTGCCATCAACGGAAGCATTAGATAAAGCATTGCCGCCGGCTGATGAGTTCGTCCAGAGCATTGATGGAGTCTGTCAGACTGGCTCCATTGAAAACTGCTTTGCCTTTTCTCTCTCTCTCCTTTTTTCCCATTGTATAAATGGCCAATTTAAATATAATTTAAAAAATTAAACCCGAAGACATTTCCTCTACCGCCCTCGCAGCAAAACCTAACGTTTTGCTTTCTATCTCTTTGATTTTTATTTAAATTTTTTTTTTTAAGATTTCGTTGTTTAAAGTTTCATTTTTTTTTTTTTTTTTTTTTTTGCTCGTATTCACGGAGATCGCTCTTTTTGTTTTAATTTCGTACGTAATATCTATAAAGTGTGTTATGTACTATCAAGGCCCATATGTAACTCGAGAATAACGGTTAATGAATTTGTCAGGAGGAAAGTGAAACAACAACGTAAGGATTGGTAACAATCGTTGAGACATAAATTAGATTATTTAAAAAGAACGGTTCAACAAGAATATGTAAACATTAGACTTGAACGTTTATGCTCAGTTTTCATTTGGTGTATAACTTAACTGCCCCTATGTGTGTGTGTGTGTGTGTGAGATCATTCAGTCTCAAGAGACAACGGATATCTGTGCGGTCAGACTATAATTAAGTACCTCTTTGTACGGACATTGCGTGAGATCAATGGCATAGAGAAGTCCTGGACGACTGGAAACAATACCGAGGTAAACTAAGACAGACTGGTGTTTCGGATTTTTCCTTTTAGTCAAGCTGCATAACTATTGCTTGAATCTAGTCTACCGTATTTCGCCCATAGCTGGAGGGAAGATATATAGATGCATATCCTTCACAAGGTGTATTGGTGACAGTGACGCAGTAGCACCAGCACGCAGAGTTCACATTCACGTCTATAACCACTAAATCACACAGCTTCCATTACATATATAATGATGTGGGTGTCATCTATACACATTCGCTGTATACCAGCCATGCAATGTGGCTAGATCTACAAGTACTCTAAGCTGAGATTAAAACTCCACCGTTTTGCCAACGGACGTTCTTCTCAACAGTTAAGCTATAATTAACAAGCCTACTACAGTGAGATCTAGATATTTATATTAAAATATTTTCAGCTGCCGGGAGTTCTCTATTTTTTAAAATATTTTTTACGGAGAGATAACCATTATCCCTAATATATATATATATATATGTATATATATATATTACTAAAAAAAAAAAATGAATTAAGCTATTGAGATATATCTTTAATACTCTCTCAATTGTCTGTATATATATATATATATATATATATATTAGTATTTTGAATCTTCTAAAATGGGTTCTTGTCTTGCCTCTTTCTAAAAAAGCCATATTTTCTATTTTCCTTTTCCTGTTGCCTAGGGGTCATTTTTCCAAACTTTAAGCCCTGTTGCCTGACATTGTTCCTCTCTGTTTGTTGTTTGACGTGTGCTCTTCAAATACGAGTCACTGTTTATGTAATCGCCTGTCAACGGTTTGTGTTTTTAATACGGGCAGCTATCTCCTTGCGATGTAGCCGGAGTGAATAGCCAATGTAGCTTCTCTATTTAGAGAGCGAGAAATTGTTTTAGATTAGATGGAAGTGCATTCGGTTAGTTGACAATAGGAGGCTCACGGGCAGGTGCATCGTTCCTTTCTGCGGCGTTAGAGTGCAAAAGAACGCACGTGATATGGGTGCTTATATATATATATATATATATATATATATATATATATATATATATGCGTGCTAGAACGCATATTGTATTTAAATCCTATAAAGCTCATTTATTTGCTTTTCTCAATGTATCACGAAACCGTTTATATATATACATATATTATATATATTATATATATATGGAAATAATATTCCAACATAAAGGAAACCCCAGGGTAATGTATTCATTAATGGTTCGTCTTTATTTCAAGACTTTCTCAAGATGATTGTTTTTAACAAATAACAACATTTGAGAATATTAAAAACGCACCAAATATTTTAAAATATTGTACTTGTATGTTATTTTTTAAAATCAATCATCTAGAAAGTCTTAAAATAAAGACGAAACGTTGATAGTATATAAACAAATCTGGTGTTTCCTTATATATATATATATACACACATACATAATCCAACGTAATGGAAAATACTTGTTTTTTATTTTATTATAAGAAATAGTTATATATATATACAAGCGACATTCAGCCGGCGTTGCCCGTGATCGGAGTTTTTTTTTAGGAAAAAAGTAATTTTAAATATAGTCATGTTTACAAATTTTTGCCTCAAAACAAAAGTAAAAAAACCCAAAACATTTGTAATATGAGGTCTTGTAGTAAAAACAAGGTTACATTGGGCAAAACGTGAAATGAACCTAAATTGAGAATAGTAGTTCATATAATCCAAATCATTAATCCTGATTTAAAACAATTCTGAAACCTCAAGAATTTTATTTGAAACATACTTTGAAGAGTTTATAGAAAGTAGACATGGCGCTTACTAGGAAATTAGATATTTCTCATGGGGGGGGGGGGATCGGATAAGCCAAGTAATAAAATCTAAACTTGTGTGAGATTTTCTATTTCGTCTTTTCAAAAAGACCAAACGTGATTAAATCTTTTCATAATACAGATGTCATATATAATCAATATTTGAGTGTATTTGTTCTATCAACCCTTACTATTTATCTCTGGATTTTGTGGGATTTAAATAACTTTTCTTATATATAATACTTGCATATTAATAGTGCGGATTTTGTCTAATTTGAAAATAATCTCCTTGTACGTATATAGTAGCATCAAGAAAGGGGGCATATTATTCCTCGCTGAAAAGTCACCATTTACTCGATGGCAAGAGTGGACTGTGTTCTCCAAAATATACGATCAACTTAAATTTATGCGACGATAACAATTTTGAATTATCTCCTAGACGGAGTCCATAGTGTGTGTTTTCGTTGTTGTTTTATGTCCAAACTTGCGTTTACCAAAAAAACCTTCATTGTGAATTGTTATTTATGTATTTCATTTTTTCTTTTCTCTAAAGGCTTTCAAATTCGACCGTTTTATCGATGCCAAATTCTACAAGAACAACAAAGAATTGAAGAACCCCGTCCTTACATTCGGTACCCTGTGCCCAGGCAAACGATACGCACTTCTACAGGCTAAATGGTACATCTTCAGCCAAATGAACACGTTCAAAATGTCATTGGCGACCGGAGAGAAAGCGGAAATGGACGTTAACTACCACGGTCACGAAATTCTACCTCCGGTCAAAGACGTCGACATTACCTACAAGCTACGAGAAGACCACCAGCAGATCACGATGCACTGAAGTGATAGAATAGACTAAAAAAGATGTGCAAGGTGTACATATTGAAAAAGACTTTCTACAAAAGAAAATACGCAAAACCCAAATAAATGAACAAAACAAAACTGAACTTCTTCTTTTTGCCGGAGAAGAAAAATAATTGAGACTGAACAATTTTAATAGATAAGAACAAAGAAAGAAACATGTCTCAGAATTTACTAAGCTAATATTTAAAGCATCTAAGTGCGAGTACAAAAGATGTGACGTGGTCGTAGGCAAATGGAAGTTATTTGCAATTCAAGAGGGCCACTTAGAGGTTTTTGAAGAAAACAAAAACACTAAAAACTGTTGGTAACAACAAAGATGTCACTTTCGTACCCCCCATTTTTTTTTTCAAGAAAGTGTAAAATCTTTAAAAAAAAATAGAAAGCAACACTTCCTTTCCCCCCTTTTTTTTTCAAGAAGTGTGAAAAAAAAAAAAAAAAAACTTAAACACAGGACACTCACGGAAACAGGTTACTGTTTTAATTAATTTATAGTCTATTTATTATATTTATTGGTACTTCGAAGGTTCTCTGATTCGAACACGTCCAGGAGTGAGTAAAAACAGCAACAACAAACATTGTAATTGTGAGAAAATAATTTTTAACATATTAAACCACAAAAATAACCATTTAATTGAACTGTATTACATTTTTATGGTAGTTATACGTACCCAAATTATATCCCTCCACCTTCAAAATCGACAGATTTTGTAAAATCCGATTTTTTTTTTACTTTATTTTTTAAAATTAAGTTAATTTTTATTTGGAAAAAAAATCAATCTAGCTACGATATTTATCTTTGCATAAAAACAAAACAAAAAACACATTACCTTTTAAGGGTGATACTAAAACACTTATGTGGATACTAAATGTAAGAATATTTTTCTTACAAACGAAACCAAACATAATTTATTTTTCAAATTTATTTTTCATTTTTTTTTCCAGTACATATTTAAATACAATTCTCCATATTTATATCGAGCTCCATAAATTCATTACACATGCACTTGTAATTCTTAGACATTGAAAACAAATAAAACTTCTTTTTTTTTTTACTTTAAGTATTTACACATTTTCCTACGGGTTAAAAGTTGACATGTTGCCTTGCAATATGACCTAATTCATAATTAGTAGTTTTTTTTCTGTGATATATTAAGTTTCTAGCTATTGTAATACAAACGTTATATTTGTATTTTTGTATCTTTACGAATATGACAAATACCAATTTTTAAGATGTGAATCTCTGTACGCGTCAATTAATTCCGGTAACTAATATATTTATATCTATTTATTCTTTATATAATAAATTCCATACGCGTGTCTTAATTGTATACATATATATAATTATTCTATACTTAAAAGCAATGCATAATGGAATGAGTGTCTTGCATCTATTTATTGTAAAATTCATTTAATTCATAGTTATATATAGGATGGTTAGATTTCTAAAAATTTTTAAAGATTTTTTTTTTGCTAGGATGTTTTGTTAATTAATTGTTAGTTTTTTTCTATTGGTATTATATTATTTATAGACTGTACCTGAATTTGTATTAGGAACATTTATTCAGGGTAGTTACCGCAATTACCTATTCTATAAGGTCGCATGACTCCCAACATAATGACCAAGAAATTCATAAGAAAAAGTAATTGTCACCCTGCACATATCAAAAAAAAAATTTTTTTACTTTTCTTTTCAAATGTAAAATTTCGTTACTGAATTTCCCCACTTTCGTTTCTTGTGAATTTCCTTTTAATTTATTGAAAAATTGTTATTCTCTGGATTTTTTTTTGTCATATTTTAAAATTAATACGAAAAATGAGACATAAGGAATTTTATCTTCGTCATATAAAAAAAAAACTAATAATACAATCAACCCAGTGTTTAACTCTGCAGTTTTTTTTTACCGATTGCGTAATACAATTATGAGAAACTGTTTTAAACATTAGCTGGGTTTAATAAATTCTTGAATTTTAACTTTTCGTTTTCTTGCAATTTTTCTTCGTTAAAAAAAGAACAAACAGCCGCCATCTTGATTGGCTGATTAATCTATTTGTTTAAATGTTTAAACTTAAAAAAAAATTGAAACGTTTAAAAATCTAAACTAACATTCAAAACGCTGTTTGATTCGTTTCGACTTGTCTGAAGCTATTTTTACGTAGCTTTGTTTCTATTTAGCAATACAGTTTGTTTTTTTTTCTTTTTAAAAAGATATTACACATTTATAACTAAATAAATTATAATTTTTGCATAAGCAACCAAGACCGTAAAGTATGGTTGCTTAACGTGCTTTTTTATAATATTTGTTGAAACTGGATCGTGATTAGTCTATAATCATTTTTAATTATGTGTCTTGTAATTTGTATAAGCTTAACGCAAACCACCTTTAAAAACCTTCACCATATTCTTACTTTTGCCTATTATCTTTCTATTCTGTGGTGGGTCTAATTAGGGGTCGGGTAAACAAAACTAAACGAATGTTGTAATATGAAAAAGAAAGAAGAATCATTGCTAAGATATAGGGATACCAATCGGCAAGGTTTTAAAAGAGAAAAAAATATCCAGAGAATCGCTTTTTATTTCTATTTTATATCTAAGTTACGTTTTTTCTTAAACATAGTTCTTATATGTTCTATGTTGAAACCCGAAGGAATCTGATATCTGTGCATGGAGTAGATGCACATGGAATTATCCCTCCGCTTTCTCTTGTTAAAAAAAATCATTTTATAATTTAATCCAATTTTCCAAATGTTTATTTCATGACTCTGTCCAAATGTGTAGCCCAATGGTTGTGGTGTTAAACTAGTATACACAATGTCTAACACGTATTTTCACAATAACTCATCCAGATGAAAACTTTTTTCTTCTTTTCGCATACAACCCCATTTCCTTAGCAGTCAGTCCTGAAACTATTCGTATTCTTATTTCATATTTAATGCTTTTTATTTATTTATTTAATATTTAACGCTTTTTATTTATTTATTGCCATTAATCCGTTTCTGTATTTCTCATTCTTAACTTCTGGCATCATCGTTTTCTCGATATGCGATTTATATATTTTTAAATTTCGATAGATAAAATTGAATTGACATTACGTAAATTCACTGCACCTACACCTATTTATACATGAGAATCCTCTTATAATGGAATGTATGTGAGCGCGCGCATATATATATATTACCTACTAAACCGACTAGACTCCTAAGGTTTGTCTCGTAGACGACCGGAGACTTTGTGGTTCACGGGTAGTCTCAATGAAAAATAATGACGGTCATTTTCCTCTGGTTTAATGGATGAAGTCATCCACTGTGCACGGTTATGCCCTAAGGGATGACGTCATCCATTGTTAACGGTTATCCCCACCTGTTTTAATAGATGACATCACAAAACGATGAAGTCATCCAGTAGTGCGAACGGGGGACAGAAACAAGCTAAATTTATGGGTGTGTGTGGGTATGTGTGTATATATATATATATATATATATATATATATATATATATATATATATATATATGTATAATATAAACACAGCTATGCTTACATAACTGCAGTTGCGTTTCAGCGATTACGCTTCATCACAACTCAATGGGTAGATAAGAAACACAATCGCTGGAACGGCACTGCAGTTACGTAAGCCAAACTAAATATTTATATAAATATTTATAAAGCTCTACCTAGTATAGAGCAGTCTTGAAAAATATTGGTTTATGTTTATTTTATAAATATATTTCAACCTGTTTAACTAATATATATATATATATATATATATATTATTATACTTAAATCTAAGGAAAATGATCGTGTTTTTTTTTCTGTTTTGTTTCTTTCCGATCCGTTTATTTCTGAGAAATAACTGTACAAGAGGATGAATCGCCTTTACGAGCGATTGTCAATGAACTGTGACGCTGGTACTTAGTAAGCGTGTCTTAGTACGGCTCGATGCCGAGATGGAAGTGGTGCAGACAGATTGTGTCGCGCCAATGTTCCAAATGTCCATGGGTCATCTAGTCTTGTAAATCTGAACCTCATTATTTTTGCAATTCTGGACAATGACCCACACAGCCAACGGGAGAATAGTAAACGAAGCTATCCCGTCCTCTTTAATTATTCTTAAGTACTATTGTAATTCTACTAATTGTAGAAGTAGTACCAAGACATTTTTTGTTCTTCGAGATGACATGGGCGCGAGTGGAAATGAATGTTTTCCCTCTGTTTATGAACACAAATAAACCATACAACTTGCCTTAAAATATTAATTCAAGCCAGAAGGTAAATTCTGGCTGTATCAAGGGACCGCTATTTTTCTTTCCATTTTCTTTAGATAATTCGTGAATTATTGCAGCATTTAAAAAAAAAAATGCATATTTTACACGTTTCTTGAATCGCAGACATACACAAATCTGTATTTTACTTGGTTACTTAAAACGTAATTTATGCATATATATCATAAGATAAATCTGTCCATTTTTTTTTTCTTGTTTTAATTTAAATTTATTTTATTTTAATATTTTCTCACTCTACAGGCGTGTCGTTCGTATTTAGAACGCAAACGTGTTTACACCTTTTTTTTTGTCCGTTAGGAAACGCATTTATCTGTCCCAATCTTATTCCCCTGTATTTATTAAATTCGAAATACAAAATCAATTACCATTTTTTTAAAATTCACTTATTTATAAATATTGATAGAAACCCAATAGTGATTGATGTGTCATCGGCCATTTTTCATTCATCTTTTACCCTTTCACTTCTTTTTAATCCACATTCTTCGAAATTTCTTTCTTTTGAACATACTTCGATTCACTTGTATAAATTTACCATTCACACGATCATGCATTTTCTTGTCTTCTATTATTCTCTTTCTGTCTATGTATGACTTTTTTTTTTTACTCTATTTTTTTTACTCTATTTTTTTTTTACTTTTTTTTTTTACTTTTTTTTTTTTTTAAATTTTTTTTACTTTTTTTTTTACTTTGTTTTTTTTTTTTACTTTAAAAAAAAAAATTATTTTTACTTTTTTTTTTTTACTTATTTCTTTTCTTCTGTTTAAAAAAACAGAAAAGAAATAAAAGTTTTTAAAAAGTATGTTTTTTTTTCTCTTTTTTTCTCTTCCGATAAGAAAATATCAACTCGACATTTTATTTATTAAATACCTCCTTATTTATTGATCACTATAATTAATAATGTATATGGTGCTTATTTAAAAATGTTAGAATCTTTCTTAAATAAATTTTTTATCAAATTAAAACCTGTCTTTGTGGTCTTTTTTGTATGTGTTTTTAATTTTTATACAGGTTGGATTTGTATTCGTTTATTTGCATTTCAACAGTCGTCACGCTCACACACATGATTATTGCTCATCTCGACAGATTATTACGGTCTCAATACGTATCATAACTCGTCCATCGCCATAGGAATTTCAGTCGATGGAATTACAAACTCTATAGCAAGCGAGATGACCGTCAAGAGATGTCTGTACATCGGTAGATAGACTTGTACCGAACCTATACCACTGTCCAGGACTCGGCAGGCGACAAGCAACACCAAGATGACCAGCAAGTCAACTTGTCTTCAGGTTTTAGTATCAGTGCAACAAAGACTGGATGTCATCCATTTGCTACAACGGTACATACTTCTATTAAAGGGACCTTTTTTCATATCGGAGATTTGCGTCTCCTAGAGTGGTCGCCTTCACCACGGTTTATGGTAGCCACTTCTGTCGTTGAGTACTATCGAATGTTTAGATATCTATGCTCGCCGCTTTCAGTGTCAACATCACTTAATTTCTCCGTTATTACGTGACAATCTCTCGTGGTCTAATGGGACTAGGTGAACGTTTACAGATCCAAGGTGTATATGTGAACGGGGTTCGCGCCATTGCCCGCCTGAGATTATTTCCTTGCACTGATGAGTCCTAAGCTCGAAACGACGTCGTACGTAGGTAAAATATAAAAAATAATTGTGTGTGTGTATATATATATATATATATATATATATATATAGGTAAAACATCCACAGGGTAGTAATCCAAAGAATGTCAACCGGGTTTATAAAAAGTGTTCAATATCAAATAGAGCTTTTATATATGATTATATTTTATTTACAGACATGTACAAAATCTGAGACACTGGCATGTCGATGTTATCGATCAACAGCTATTATAAACTGAGATCTTATCAGGCAGTTAGAATCCGATCTAAATCTTAGATCATATATATCTATATATATGTAAGGGAGGCGCGAGAGCGCTCTATCCCTTAATAGACCTCAAAAATAGCCTATGCTAGAAATATCATTTCTTTGATCAATCATAACTCAAAAACCAATAAACCAAATTAGTTAAAACTTTGCACAAATTTTATTTGATAGGTTTTATAAGTGTGTAGAATTTCAGCATCATTAGTCAAGGCAACCCAGAGATCAAGAAAGGTCAGGCATGATTTTGTGTTATCCGTGTGTACGTACGTATTTGATGGATTCAGATGATTTTTGGTAGAGATAGAGATTCTAGGATCCAGTTGATGGCATTTTAATTTCAGTTTACCATATGCCTAAGTTTTCCAGAAAATTAAAAAGAAACATTGTATTGTAAACATAGCCTTTACAAAAGTAGTGACATTCCATGATAAATGCCAGTATACTGAAATCATATGCCCTTAATAGGGTTAAGATGAAAATTCATATACACTAAATATACAAAAGCAAGGAAATTCCCAAATTGTTACTTTTATTGTCATTAAGGATATGCGAGCATAACAGGGCTATGTATTTTATTGGTAGGAATTTTTCTTCAGCGCACCTCACACACTTCATCCACTGATGCATAGAGATGTGATAATGAAATGGTTTGGTTGATATGTGGTCATACCCTTAATTAATGACAATAAAAGTGTAAAAATTTGGGAATTTCCTAACTTTTGTACATTTAGTGTATATGAATTTTCATCTTAACCCTATTAAGGGCATATGATTTCAGTATACTGGCATTTATCATGGAATATATATATATATATATTAGCTGTTTAGCTGTATTTAGTTATTTATTGGGAATAATTTGCTTTCACTCTTTTTTTTTACTTTTTAATATTTATTTTCTAAATGATTTTTGTTTAATTTATCTTTGTTGTAAAATTATTGACTCCAGTCCACAATTAGTAAAATAAATAAATAAATAAATAAATAAAAATTAAAATCCCCAGCCCCCCGAAAATATATCTATTTGACAATTATCGAAATAATAACCCAAAGTAAAGTTGAAACGGAAATTGTTTATAAATTGTTTATATATTCATCAGCGTTTCTTCATTTCAAAACATTCTTAAGATGACTGATTTAAGGGAAAAAACAAGTCTATATTTCAAAGTACGTGGTGTGATATAACGTGAAATGAATGGTTTTTTTTCCAAACGGAACACATATTTTGAATTTTAACGTGTTTCGTTGAAAGAAATCCTTTTGCGTCATAGACGCAGCACATATTTTCAAATATTGACTTGCATGTTTTTCTTCAAATAAGTCATCTTTAGAAAGTCTTGAAATGAAGACGAAACGTTGATGAATATATATTCATCAACGTTTCGTCTTCAGTTTGTGTTTTCCTCTCTTTCATTTTCCATATATATTTATATGTATATATAAATTGGGCTATTGGCTGAAGAACAGTTGAATGGACTTTTGCCTATACATTTTTATTCCAGCCAGAAATTAGTAACTAATTGACAGTTTAAAGGCTTCAAAGTCATTTTCTTGCAGTACGTTTGGTCCTGAAGTTATTGAACCAAATGTATATAAAATTAGAACTAATTAGGTGAACATTATGTTGTTGGAAAAAAAAAAAAAAAAAATAATTATCGATGGCAAACGACCTATTTTTTTTTTTTTTTTTTTTTTCAAGAATAAATGTAAAAAATATTTCGTTGTCCCACCCATGCGAAATGACACCGCAATCGTTCCTTAGGAAAACGGGTCTCCTATTATTTTCCTTAGGAAAACGGGTCTTTTTTATTTTCTCGACTAAAGGTGTATTAATTCAGTGATTATAAACCATTTACATGCAAACATATTCAACGTTTCTCTTTTGTTTTACAATAGACTCGTATTAGCATCTCATAAACTGATATAAATGGTTTGCTAATCGATAATTTAAATGCTTCGAAATTTCTTTAAAGTAATTCATTTTTATAATCAAATGTGATTCTACGCGATTAAATGAAAACTAATTTAATTTGTAATTAGGTAGAATAAAGTTAACATTTTTGAGTGAAATACGATTTTCAAGAAGTGACAGGAGAAGGACTTCGACACTAGAAGGCTTTGCTATTCCCACTTTTATATCACAAATCAAAAACATCGATCGTATTAAATATTTAAAACGATCGGGAATACAATTTATAAAAAGGAATCAAATATTTGACACGAATAATTGTCGAAACAAAAATTAAGTCTAAAGCATACAGATAAAATCTATTAATCCCCAAACAGGCTGGCTTGAATTTATATAGGATATATATTATTAGTATCTCATATTTAAAGTAGAGCGAGCCAAAGTTGTCATATATAAACGCTTTTTCTCATACAAGATAAATATTTAATTCTGCTTCGCTAGTTATTTATGACAAACATTAGGCCATGTTCTTTGATATATTGCGAATCGAGTTGATCATCGATATTTTTATTTTTGATTAGTGATATATAGATGCGAAGACCCTTTCTCTCTAAGAAAAACTACTCCTCCGACCACTCATTTAGAACAGTGCGAAGTTTTAATAACAAACCTTTTATATCAGCGTTATTTAACCTCCGCCATTAAATCGAAATAAAGTCAGGACATATTCTATAGTTTTAAAAGGTAATGATTATTCTTAACAAATTTTATTTTTATTTTATGAACACAAAGTAATTTAGAATTTGAACAAACTTCAAACGTGTGCACCCTGTAGCCAATATTTAGAGGATAAAATACAGTGTGTGACAATATGAAAGGTAAATTTCTTGATTTTGTTTAATGTCAACGTAAAAAAAATGAAGCAATAACACCAGATTTAAAAAAAAATAATGAAAGCCTGGATGAAAAACTAGCCGGCACTCATGCATTATAGTAAATCGTTGTGAAGTCGAAAATAAGTATAAATATACAAAAAAATACCAAACGCATACAAATTTGATTTTCTATCAACCTACATATTTAAAAACTTTTGAGACTAAGTTTTATTTCAAAATGTGTTTCGTTACTTTCACTTAGCCGGATTCGCCAATAAAAAATGTCGATCTATTTTTTGGGGAGAGGGGTCGTAAATTTTAGGCTTACATGATTTAAAGCTTAGCCTAATCCGACTGACAAGTCCCCCCGAACTTAGGCTTACGGTACCGTTAACACTATGATTGTTAGCATCTTTTAAGCCTGCAATTATCGCCCGACATTTTTTATTGACTCGCGTTAGGCCAATTGAAAGATAGAAATAACAAAACTTAGTTTCAGAAGTTAAAAATTGTGCAGGTCGATAAAAAATTAAAGTTTAATGCTTTAGTAACAGTTATATAGTGCTGTTAACTATACAACATAATTGCCAACTAGGCTTTCTATTTTTCGTTTGTGTTATTGTTTTGAATACATTTGTGAATTCCATAAAGAACAACATCATGACAATATTTAATATAGACATTAATTTTTTTATAAATTAATTATTCGAAATTAAATTTCTATATTTAAGCATCAAATCTTTTTTATGAATTGATGATTCATCATGGAACGTAATAAATTCCACGTGGTATGAATCGCAATATTTTGATTATTGATTCGCGTGAGCTCTTGCCCTCGACTAGTCTTGAACGTCTGCACGCAAATAGAATCATATAAATGTAGTTCACCCACGTCTTACGCATTAACTTTGGCCTTTTGGCTAAGATCAAAGTGTAGTATCTGTTCCGATGGATACTGCACGCCTGTCCTGTGCTGTTCTAGGAGGTCCACCCTCCCAGGCTTTGTCTCCCCTCTTTGGGGAGGAGTAAGTTTATTGCTTACTGTCTGAGGCGCCCCTACCGGGGAATGCCGACGGGGCTGCCCAGGCAATTTTTAAATGGCCAGAGTGCTCACCTCTCGAGCGCTGGCTTTTCAAACCCCACTTTCTCGACCCGATCTTGGGTCACATCTTACTTGTGGGAGTAGGATAAAACTGGCCTTGTGCCTAACTCCTGGAGAGGAGTAAATAATACGTCTTACGGCATTTAATTAATCTTTAACGAAACTTTCTTGATAATTCTATGATAAATGCCAGTATACTGAAATCATATGCCCTTAATAGGGTTAAGATGAAAATTCATATACACTAAATGTACAAAAGCAAGGAAATTCCCAAATTTTTACACTTTTATTGTCATTAAGGGTATACTACATATCAACCAAACCATTTCATTATCACATCACTACAGTATAAATCTCTATGCATGAGTGGATGAAGTGTGTGAGGTGCGCTGAAGAAAAATTCCTACCAGTAAAATACATAGCCCTGTTGTGCTCGCATACCCTTAATGACAATTAAAGTGTAAACATTTGAGAATTTCCATGCTTTTGTACGTTTAGTGTATATGAATTTTCATCTTAACTCTATTAAGGGCATATGATTTCAGTATACTGGCATTTATCATGGAATGTCACTACTTTTGTAAAGGCTATGCCTCAATACAATGCCTTCTCATAATTGATATAGTTAGTAGTTTGACTAATCAAGGTATATGGTAAACTGAAATTAAAATGGCATCAACTAGACACTAGAACCTCTACCACTGCCCAAAATCAACTGAATCCATCAAATAGTTGATGAGCACAGGGTGGCACATGCATACGTACGTACGTACGTACACATAGATAACATGATTTCATGATTTAACTTTCTGGATCTCTGGGTTGCCTTGACTAATGATGCTGACATTCTACACACTTATAGAACCTATCAAATAAAAGTTGTGTGCAAAGTTTTAACTAATTTGGTTTATTGGTTTTTGAGTTATGATTGATCAAAGAAATGAGATTTCCAGCATAGGTCATACGTGAGTCTATTAAGGGATAGAGCGCTCTCGCGCCTCCCTTGATTTCGTTTCTTAAGTAAATAACTTAATAACTATTTTAATTGTTAATCGCAACATCTCCAACTTTAAGTGTGTGAACATCAAAAGTTCATAATTCGACATGGATTTTTTAAAATTTGACACATGATTGTCTGTCTGCTTTCATGAACTAACTTAAATGCTTTCTTTTTTATCTTCTTTACACTAATATTTTATGTAAATAAATGATTAAAAACACAAAAAAATATCTTAAAATCTGGTTTTAAAAAACTGGAAAATTAAGTTTTTTTACATAGAAAAATGTACTATTATGTACTTTGCCATAAGAATTTAATAAACAAAAGGTTAATAATTGAATTTAACTTGAAAATCCGATCTACAATATAACCTGATCCGTAAACTTCATAAGCATCATAAAGAGGCAAATAACGTATTATATAATATGTATGGTGTGATTTGTTACTTTTCAAAATCAAAATAACGTTGAAGTGTAGTGCCTGTTATACTATACAATATTTTATCTCCTCGGTCAATGATAGAGAAATCCTTCTAGACTGCGGCAATTTTAATTTTAGTTCCAATCCGGAGAGTTCCTTGTTTGGGGCGATGGAATTTCTCCCCACATCAAAAACAGACCTTGTATCTTACTGTGCCCTAGTGTGGAGGCAAGTAAGCCTGGTCTGTAAATTGCATGAGCGCAATAAAGCGCTAAATAACCTATTAGATAGCAGGATCCGTGCCCCGAAGTTGGGCGGGAGAGATATATCAGTATTAGAGCATTAATTCGTAAAAAAAACAAGTTGAAAAGAACCCTGTAATTAATTTTGGTGATTTAAATAGGATTTATCAATATTTTGAATCAGACAAAATCGATGTTCTATGTTCTGAATGACTGCCCCCTTACGATTATAAGTAGCGGGTTATTTGTGAAATTAAAAAAACACTGAACCTTTCCTAAAAAAACTAAATAAATGTGATAGAAAAATAATGCGTGAATGTTTCCAAGTTCAGTGAAGGAAAACTCCTTGTAGACTGATGCAATTTTTATCCCTCTCCGGAGTGCCCCTTCTGAGTGTAGAGTGAATTTATCGACAATAAAAAACAATGGTGGTTTTCAATGTGTTGAACTCCCATATCCTGGGCAAAAAATAAAAAATGCCACAGTCTAGAAGGATTCATTCTTCACTGCCAGAGGAGAGAAAATAATAAGTTTAGTAATTCACTGGCCGAGAAGAGAAGAGATTAAGTAACATATACTACACTATAAACTTAAGGATATTTTGAAACTTCAAATTGAATAAGTAAAAATAAACCGAATTAAATTAACCTTTTTTATTTATTGTAGTGAGTAAGTTAGAAAATGAAGAAAGAGAGTTTAGGTGGGTGAAACATCTTTTTACTGGGGATAAAATAAAAAATTCCTGCAGTTTAGAAGGATTTTTTCTTTACTGAGAGAAAATATTTTTAAATTGTAGTGAATAAATAAATAAAGAGAGAAAGAGAGTGGTATGTAGAGAGATGTAGAAAGCGTATGGTTATAATAGGTAAAAGTTAAAATGACTAGAAAAAAAGAGATTAGACATTACGTAAACTAAAAATTACCTAGAGTCTCAATTTTCTCAAGAATTATAAAGGGAAAATAGCATATCAAAGAAAAAAACATAATAATATATTCTGAGGTTTTGCGATTGTTGGAATAATGTTCGATAGGTAGGATGGTCAAAATGAAAACAATTTACCTGTTTTACGTGTTTTTATATTACTGACCAGCGTCGTATTAAAAAAGCTTTTACGGGCCTCTATAAGATTTCTATGAGCAATTAAATATTTTTTAACCGTGGACCTCTGTTCGGGTTTACGCTGTGAGTTTTTTAAAATTGAGTTATAAGTTTTAAAAGTGTTATGGGCGACATTTTCTAAATGTTAGTTGCATAAAAGTATCAGTGATTATACGTGTAACAATCGAAGATTCGCAACTGAATGAATTTTCTAGATGAGTACGTGCCACCATTTTGAATCAATGCACTGAAGAATTTATTCAGTTCGTTAATGAAAACCGTAAATTCTGAATGAGTGTAAATGCATGTTTAATAGTTATAAGTAACGACGGGCAATAAATAAGTATATTTCATAAGATATTCTGTAATTTTGAAGGAAGATCAGGGAGCGAGTATGAATTGATTTAGGAATCTTGTAGATTATGTATGAAATTATTAAAATAATTAAATGCATTATTTACGGTGATGATTATATAAATTATCCGATGTAATTTATTTACCGGCGTTAAGTTGAAGAGTGATAGTAAATAACGATCAGAGGGAAAAGTAAAGCTACCATCTGTATGGAGTATGTTTTTGTGAGAGTCTGTGATGGCGGTATAAAAGTAACATTTTTTTGTTAGATGGCGAAAATAGTCATTAATTTCTTGAAACACGCTCGAGTGAATAAGGATAAGGTGAATACAGCGGTAAGTTTAGTAGCTTGTGTGGTGCTTATTTCCCGCCCTCGTTAAAGGCACAGGGAAATAAACTTCTTAACCTTTTATGTATAGACTATATATTATATGTTGTTCGTCTCATCGCAAACGGGAAGATGACCAAATGGACGGAAGATCGAGTACGTCATGATGTCTGTTTGGCTTTGTGCTTCATTCTCTTCTCACGGACCCTTGTTGCTCAAGAGGTTTCGGCGAGTGCAGCACCTCTTTTGATCACTGTCCTCCAATCAGTTTGACTTGAGGCAGTCTCTTCCCACGTTCTTTCGAAGATAGTTAGCGTTTCTTTGAGGCTATCCTTGTACCTATTTTTAGGTCGGCCAATGTTTCGTTTGCCGAGGCTGAGCTCACCGAACATGACTTGTTTCGGGATTCTCTCCTCGCTCATGCGGGACACGTGGTCTGACCAGCGCAGTTGGGCTTGGCGCAGGAGGGTTTGTGCGCTGAAGATTCCGGCTCTGGACAGAACCTCAGTTTCAGGGATTTTGCCCTGCCATCGGATATGGAGGATTTTCCGAAGACAATGTGTGTGGAATCGGTCAATCCGTCGCTCATGTCTGCGGTAACGCGTTCACGTCTCACAACCGTAGGTCAGGACGGGAACGACAGCCGCTCTGTAAACCTTCAGCTTGGTTCGGAGGCTGATGCCTCTTCGATTCCACAGTCGATCTCGCAGCCGGCTAAAAGTTCTGCTGGCTGATGAGATTCTGTTTGTAGGCTCTTCGTCAATGTTCGCGCTCCTGGAGATTGTACAGCCAAGGTAGGTGAAACTATCCACTGATTTCAGAGTTTCTCCGCCCACTGAAATTCGTGGATGGTAGTGCTCTTCTCTTGGGGCCGGTTAAGATAGTACCTCGGTTTTCCTTGTACTGATTGTCAGACCAAAGTTGTTGCAAGCTTCCGCGAGACGGTCCATTTGGCGTTGCATCTCCCCTTTCCTCGTGCGTGGTGACAGCACAGTTGTCCGCGAAGAGAAGTTCCTGGATAGTTGTTTTCTTTACCTTGTTCGGTATCGACAGTCGACGCCGTTTTCTCCTCTCCGAACGCGTCGTTTAGCATGGCTGAGAACATCATGCTGAATAGCGTGGGAGCTAGAACACCAACCTGTATTACTCCATGTGACACACACACACACATATATATATATATATATATATATATATATATATATATATATATATATAAATAAAAAAAACTTCAAAAGAAACAAAGACAATGGTGTTTGAAGATAAGCAATTAGATTTTAAAAACATACATTTAGAAGGAATCGCCTAGCTACCAACACTTTAAATAATATTCCTTTCTTCTCCTGTATACCTAAAACTAAATTGAACTTATCGTCTGCTGAACAGAATACACAGGGATGTTTCTTAACTGACTACCACATGGTCGTTTTCAAGTCCAATGTACCCAAATTCTTGTAAAGCCCTCCGCGTAAAGAATAAAATTCTGCCCAGTTTCAACCATCGTTACTAATCCTTATGGTGTTGCCTCACCGCCCGCCTGACAAACTCGGTAACCCTTATCCTCGAGTAGCCTTTGGGCCTTGATAAACCGTGACTCGTCATATATAAAGAAAAACGTATAGGGAATTGACACCCAATAATAATAATCTATCATCACCAACAAACATTTGTAGCTGTATTGCTAAAAGCAAATGTCCTTTATCTGGTAACAAGTAAATTAGTAGTAAGTATATTTGCAAGGATTTTATTTTTTATTTTTACCTTTTCTTGTTTCTAATTTATTTTAATTACCAATATATAATTTTAATTTTTAATAGAGTATTAAAACTTTTTTAAGGCGAGATAACATTTGTTTTTTTTTCATTGGGTTATCTTCCTTGATAGTTTTTTTTATTGGTATAATAATATCGTTTGGAGCGGATATAATTTTTTAATTTCATTTTGGAAAAATATAAATACATATAAAATCTCATTCTCATGTGGACATATCATTCAATTTTAATTTTGTAAGTTATATAAGTTTCTGTGCGAATTTATGTTTGTGCGGGATGTCTTTTAGAAATAATGATGGTTTCGTATTAATATTTATTTTCAAAATGGGATTTTTGATAGGTGTTGTTTCTTATTTTTATTCATTATTTTTTATTATGAATATTAATAATTCACCAATCTATTTTTCCATGGGGGTTTCAATAGGACGGATTGTTGCTCGCTTAATTGAATTCGATTGTTAAAGTCGGTTAGGCATATTGTTTTAAGTGTTGCAGATATGTTCTTTCTTTTGGGGGGGGGGTGTAACCATTTCTCAAGTGAGTTTTTTTTCATGTATATTTTTTCTCTACATTTTTCCAATGTATTTGGATTACAGGGTTTCTTATTGCTACTGAATGGACGTTTTCCCTGGTGAGCTGCATAGCTGAGATGAAAGACTGCATATATTAAAGGATGTATAGAAAGCATTAATATTGGAAAAACATACATTGTAAACATATTAAGAGAGTTTTGTTTGCCTGTAAGACAAGGAGAAATTATTGGTATTCACTGATACATGAGAGTAGCCAGATTGGAAGAACGGAAGGAAACTATGTCGTTCGGCGACATATGGAGACAAAGAACATGAAAGGACGGATGAAAGCTATGGATTGATTGTTCCTTTGGTCATTGGAATGAACCTATAATATATATATGCTCTGAAGCTTGTAATACAACTTCATTAAGCTTGCAATTCGGAACATATATATACATATATACATATATATATATATATATATATATATATATATATGTATATATGTATATATTATATATATGTGTGTGTGTGGAGATGGAGAGAGAGAGAGACATTCAGACAGAGATAAACACAGTCAGAAACCAAGTGAGATAGATTTATATAATTTATTTAAAACTCATTTATAAATGTATTGATTGCTTCTATTAATCCGAATCTACCCACTTTGCAAAAAAACGGAAAGCTCAATATATATTATCTGAGAAAGCATAGTATAAGATATATAAGAGCTAATAGATATAAAATGGCATTGAAATCAAGTTTCAGAAGAACACAATTCTGAAAATCTGTGTTCACGCATGTTTTAAAACAGAATTTTTGAATAAAGTTGCACAAGGCTAAACATAGAATGAAGGCATTAAAGATTGATTATACCGTTACATAGATAAAGACCGCTTCAGAAAATAAAATTAAAATATCCAAGATTACGCAATTTAGCAAGGATGTCAAAAATAGTAAGCAGAAGTGTTATATCCTAAATTACATAGGACATACTAAATTAAGAATACGCCGAGTGGTTTGCGTTTAACAGGGATCCGGTAGGAAGTAGAGACGTTGACTCTTCGCTCACGTCCAGATATCACTGCCCGTCTTATATACGTACTTTCGTATATAGTCAATACCTGATTACTTCGCTTTATGTTAGTTTCGTATTTATGCCAATCATGACCATTACAACACCTTCCCCTGAAGCTGAAATCTTCCCGATTTTAGCTTTAGTACCGTTTCCTTTTAGGATCAGGGCTTAAACGCCTGATTCTTTTCCTTTTTCTGGGGCTCTTCCTTCTGGTCTGCGTTACATGCGGTAAGGAATTCTGTCCACCCCGTATGGTATGTTCAGGGGATACATTCATGGTTTCAGGTATACATACTGGCTTTGGTATATCAAATGTATCACATAATGTTTCCATTGGAATTTCTTCTGTAGTTTGCGAAATTCTGGGACGGATTTGATTTATGTGTCTTTTACAGACAAAACTTGGGCCTTGAATGGTATAAACCATATTCCCAATTCTTTTCATAATGAAACCGTCCACCCAATGATTTTTTCCATTCTGAACATTTTTAAAATACACTTTGTCCCCTGAGGAATAGCACTTTACTTTCAAGTTTTCTCCTTTAGAACTTTTCTTCTTCTCAGGTATAAGTCTATCGAAGATAGATCTAATTTTTCTAGCAAACATCAGTTCTGCAGGGGATGAATTAACATTATTATTTGGGTTCGGGGTTACCCTGTAGATTGCTAGAAATGTTTGTATAGTTTGCTCATCTGTGTCCATATTCAGGTTTTTCTTTATTGCCCGTTTAAATGTGTCCACAAATTTTTCTGCCAACCCATTCGACCTAGGATGGTAAACAGGTGTCGTGATATGTTGAATATTCAGCGATTTGCAGAATTCTTTAAATTCGTGACCTGTAAATGCTGTACCATTGTCACTTACTATGGTTTTTGATACACCAAAACGGCTAAAAATTGTGTTCAGTGCATTTACAGTGTTCCTTGCAGTTGGATGTCTGGTTTTAAATATCTCTGACCATTTAGAGAAAGAATCTACTACAATTAAGTAGAAAAAACCATTTAGAGGTCCGACATAATCAATATGTAGACGTGACCAGGGTAGGTCCGTTTTCGGCCATGGGGTCGTTTTTACCGGAGGATCTCGGGCTGCTAACTGACATCCTTTGCATGCTTTGACACAGTTTTCTACTTCTGTGTCCATACCAGGCAAATATACGTATCCTCTAATTAAGGATTTCATTCTTGAAATGCCAGGATGACCTGTATGGAATTCCATTAATATTTTCCTTCGTAATGCCTGTGGAATTACGATTCTATCAGCATACATAAGTACACCTTCACAAATTGAAAAAAATGTAGTTTGTCCTACTTTGTTACTTTTTTCCCTCAGTCCTAATTGAGTTTTCATTTTCTTTATGAAAATGTCTTTTTCAGCTTCTCTTTTAATCTCTTTAAGGGTTATTGGAAGTTCACGTATCATATTACACATTGAACTTGTACATTCGCTTTCATCTTTAAGAGCAGCAATTACTGTCTCTTCGAAACTTTCGTTTCCTTTTGGAATCAACCTTGATAGTGCATCCGCGTGTCCTAACTTTTTCGATGACACATGCTCCCCATTAAACTGATAGTTTAAGAGAGTTACAGCCCATCGCTGTAGTCGATTTGCGGTATGCTTAGGAATGCCTTTATTTGATCCAAATATCGTAATCAAGGGTTTATGGTCTGTTTGCAATGTGAAGATCCGTCCATGGAGATATCGATTATACTTTTTGACTCCAAATATTATCGACAGAGCCTCCTTCTCAATCAGGCTATAGTTTTTCTCAGCTGCAACCAAAGTTCTTGATGCATGAGCGATTGCTTTTGTTGTTCCATCCTCATACTTATGGAGTAATGCAGCGCCAACGCCGTAATCACTGGCGTCCGTTGCTAGTACTAACTCCTTGTCTGGATCAAAATGCGCGAATGCCAAGTCTGATAGTAGACATTTCTTTATTTCTTGGAAGGCAGATTCACATTCCTTATTCCAACTCCATTTACTACCCTTTTTTAGTAACTCGTTAAGAGGAGCTCTCAAATTATGCACATTAGGTATGTATATCGCGTAATATTGAACCAATCCCAAAAATGAGTGTAGCTTCGGTACTGAGTCTGGAGCGGGTATCTTTTCAATTGCTTCGGTCCGTTGTGGATCTGGTCTTCGTCCCTCTTTGTCGATTATTTGACCAAGGTATCTGATCCTTTCCATAAAGAAATCGCATTTCTCCGGGCTCAATCTGAAACCAAACTCCTCTATTCTCTTATATACTTCTCTGACGTGCTTCTTGTGTTCATGCAAATTTCTGCTCTTTATCAGGATATCGTCAAGGTATGCCATTGAAAATTCCAATCCTGCGAGCATCGTATCCATAACCTGTTGAAACAGAGCAGGGGCGACCTTTAATCCGAACGGAAGTCTTTTTAGTTTAAAAATACCCTTATGCGTGTTAATGCACAGGTACTTTGAACATTCGTCATTGACTTTGATTTGCAAGTATGCATCCGAGAGGTCTATTTTGGAAAAAAAATTTCCTCCGTTTAGTTTTGAGAATAGATCTTCTGCCGACGGAAGGGGGTAATTGCGGTCCTGCAAACAGTCATTAAGGCCCGTCGAAAATTCAGCGCAGACTCTTATTTTGTTATTCTTTTTCTTCACATATACCGTCGGACTTGCCCAATCCGTGTGGTCAACCTTTTCAATGACGTCTAATTGTTGAAGTCTCTCCAACTCCTTCTCTATTGCGTCCATCGATGAAAAAGGTACATTTCTTTTAGGTTTGAACACTGGGGTGGCATTTTTCTTCACCTCAAATTTTGCTTCTGTTTTCACACAGTATCCAAGTTTTTCGGCAAAAACTTTTGGGAATTCTGCATTTAAATCGTCCATGAAGCCTTCTATTTGGTTTGATTTCTCTGTGGTCAACCTATTACAAAAAGAATTAACCGGTCGTTCCCATAAGTTGAACAGGACAATCCAATCCACTCCAAATAGACTTGTGTTTCTTCCTGGTACTACGTACACTTTGGACTTGTGTGTTTGACCACCAAATGACACATTGCACCTCAGTTCTCCTTTGAATTCCAACCTTTTGCCGCACACACTCTTCGCCATCTTGCTGGTTTCTCTTAGTTCAGGTCGACCGATCCTTCTCCAGATATCTTCATCTATGATGCTAATGTCCGCACCACTATCCAGGAGTAATGTTACAGGATGTCCATTTATCTTTACATTGACATATTTACGCCTTTCGCAGCTTTTCTCTTTCCTTATGCGAAGCGTATTAACTTTGTCGGTCCTTCGTTTTTTCTTCTGGTTACAATATGTTCCCTTGTGGCCTTTGAATCCACATTCGTAACATATCCTATTCCTGAACCAGCAGATCTTTTTGGTGTGTCTTGTACTTCCGCAGCATTCACAACTTTGGTCCTTGTACATTCTGGGAGTCTTTTGTTTCTGGGTCTTGTGTGTTCTAGAGGGCCTTTGCCTTTTTACATGTTGTATCTTGTAAACGCTTTTTTCTTCAGTGCGGGTGTTGTCTCTTTTGATATTAATGAGACGTTGACACTCCTCGGTTACTTTTTTTAAAGTTACATTCGGGTCCGACTCCATAATTGTCAGGATCCGGGATCTGACATCTTTGTCCCTTGGAGCTGTGAGTCCTTGTACAAAGATTAAACATTTAAATAAATCTGCCGAAATTTCATGTAATTTAAATGATTCACATAAGCAATTTACAGTACATGCATATTCTAAATAGTCTTCGGATTCCGACTTCTGTAAATTTAAACATTTATATCTAGAATGAAAAAGGCTGTCTCTTTTATCAAATATTCTAGATAAAGTATTAATTGTCTCTTCAAAATTCACCTCCTCCGGTTTTTTGGGTAAAATTAAATTTTTTCGTCCGTCCCCAGTTTTAGTAGTAACAGCGTAACTTTTTCTTCGTCGGTCCAGTCCGAACATCTTTTTGTAAAAACTGTTTCGTACCTTCTATAGTATGCTAGAAATGTAACGCCAGTATCGGGAGAGTAGTGAAATTCTGACAAAGAATTTGAAATACCCTCTGCAGAAAAATTAGTTTTCTTCCCATCTGTCGACGTTTGAATTAATTTTTCAAAATTCTTTTGTTGCGTTAACATTTGGCGTTGAAGTATTTTTGTTTGCTCTTGTTGTGCCTCTAAAGTTTTTGTGTCCATTCTTGCTGCTGCAGTAGCTGTTGTTGTAGCTGTTGTTGTTGCTGCTGTTGCTGTTGCTGCTGTTGTTGTTGTTGCTGCTGTATACTTAGAGTTAACGCCTTCGTCAACTCAGCCAATTGCTCCATTTTAGCTTAATTAACGTACAAAATATCTTTCCAAAGTTTACAAAAATAATTTCACAAAAAGTTCGTCAATATGCGTTTTCGTAAATTAGCAACATAATTTTTGCAAAAATAAATGGTTCACAAAGTTTATACTATTTAGCAACAGTCTTTTACCAAGTAAACTTTTTCACAAAATAATTTCAGACAATAAAACGTTTCAATTACTTTAGACAAAGCAATGAACAATTATTTTTCACAAAAATACGGCTGCACTTGGGAGAGAGAAAAAAAATATAACAATAATTTCTGAATTGTTTAAAGAAAAAAAAATTGTAAGCGTACTTTTTTCTTTCGAAATTCGTAATCTCACGGTGCAGGTTTCGAATTCAGCTTGTGCTTCCCAAATATTTTTTCGTCAACATACAGATAAAGTTCACTTTACCGTAAAATTGTTTCGAGTACAATTTTTTTTTACTTTCCCGTTAGTTCTTACCGAAGAAATCCGTACTTTTCACTACTTTAGGTAGTAAAATTCGCACGTGTCGATTTTTTTTTTCTTGCCGTCCTTGCAAATTTTCTTTTTAAAAAATCCTTGAATAGTACGGTAATTTATCTCTGTTAAGAGAAAAAAAATATCCTAGTTCGCCACTGTTATATCCTAAATTACATAGGACATACTAAATTAAGAATACGCCGAGTGGTTTGCGTTTAACAGGGATCCGGTAGGAAGTAGAGACGTTTACTCTTCGCTCACTTCCAGATATGACTGCCCGTCTTATATACGTACTTTCGTATATAGTCAATACCGGATTACTTCCCTTTATGTTAGTTTCGTATTTATGCCAATCATGCCCTTTACAACAAGAAGTAACAAAAGTCACAGGTATTTTCAAAGAAATTCTAGTACCATTCTTGCTTATAAAAGAATTACTGTCAAAAATCTTCTGTAGTAAAGAGTTCTCATTCAAGGGAGTTTACTGCGTTGGTTATTCATTTTTCTCTTAGATTTACAGCTAAAGGAATGTAAAAAACGATTTTTTATATAAGGTAATATAGTATTTCACGGTATATATTAGCTTAGATTTACTGTGTCGTTTAGAATGTAAATAACTTATGTAGAAAATCAGAAAATCAATTGTTAGAATTGATATATATGTGTTATTACATACTGTTTTCTTTTAGCAGTTATTTAATTCAGCTAAGTATTATGTTAAAATATTTATTTTAAAAAATGGGCATGATCTAAATGGATGGTTACATTTAATGCTACTAAGACAAAGCTCCTTTCCTTTGGCAATTAAAATAAACTTTTCCAACCAACGAGTGGCATGGCTGATAGCACTCTACACGATAGTCCAACATTCAAACTCCTCGGCCTAACATTAGCAGGTAAAATGACCTGGAACAAATACATAGAATATACTGTCAAGTCTGCTGCAAAGAAGGTAAACTCTCTCTACCGAAATAACAACTTCTCATCTCTGCCAGAATCTACTAACTCTACAAAGCCACTATTAGCTCATGCATGGAGTATTGTTGCCACACTTAGCTAGTATTCTTTTCTTTGACAGGATCCAAAACAGAGCCTCTAACTTAATAAGCCTCACACTGTTTATCAAGCTCCAGCTCCTGCCCCATCGCTGAAATGTTATATCCATGTGATTGTTTTACACATACTTAAACGAATTGTGCCCCGATAATATTGCTGCACTTATGCCCCCTATACGTAAACACCCTGACAAACAGCAAAATCACACCCTTCATTGATAAGATCCTCAAATGCCGGAAAGCTTTCTACTCTAATAATTTATGTCCTCGAACCGCTTTCTTTTGGAATTCCCTCCTTGTTTCCTGTTTTCTACACTGTACTAACTACCGAAAATTAAATATCATGTGAACAACGATTCACAACTCACCACTTAGTATACCCCTAAAAATCTCGTCCCTAATTCACATTAGCCCCTTACGTCTCAGTGGCAGTGAGCCTAGTTGAGGGCAAATAAAAGTTTAAATAAAATACGGAAGTAAAACGAATATCATAGATTCTTTAGTAATAATCGCTTTTTTCTTATGATATGGTGGAATTAATTATCCGAGATGAAGATTGATGCCAACAACTTGTTTGGTTATGCATAATTCATAAGCAGATAGCTTCATTTATACTTTTAATTATGTCTACGTAATATATTAGGTAAATAATAATTATACTTTTGTTTTATTATTTTAATATAAAATTTACTTTCGCTTTATTTCGATTGTCCTAAAATAGTTGAAGAGAAAGCTTTCGCCCAAGGCAACGGGGAGAAGGGGGCAACGAGGAGAGAAGCTGTGAAAAATGGGGCGACTAGGGAAGAGAGAACGCCGGGCAACGCCGGGTACCCCTGCTAGTAAACTTATAAAATATAATTTCAGGTATTTTATTAGAAAGTGAAATTAAATTTATATTGCAGCTTAAGCCGCACAGCTTATAAAACAAATAAAGTATTCAGAGTCTAATATAATCATGATTATATTAATTTCCAATTAGTAAAAAAAAAAAATACAGCGCTGAAGATATCTTTAGAAAATGCTTCAGTGTAACTTACTAATCCACACACCTGTTAAAACAAGTGAACCACTCTCTCCTCCTCCTCTAGGCGGAAATTATGTTCTCAATCAGGTGGGGAGTCTCTCTAGAAAGAATATGCGATGAGTTTCTTTTAGGCATATCTATGTCCATTGCAGTTAATGATGCTGTGCAAAAAGATGAAAAGTTCGAATGCAAAACGCGATAAACGCCATTTTCAACATTACGAAGCTACTACTATAAAACGTGTTGCATTTCAACACCCAACAACACCATGGAATCCTGTTTTACAAAATATGATATCAAGGATAATTTCTGTTTGCTTTTGATCAAAATCATCTTTTACTCGAAGTCTAGATTTAATATATTTTACCATTTTATTGTTTAGTGTTTCAATTTAAACGGATTGGATTTATCGCGTTTTGCATTCGAACTCTTCAGATGTCCTTAAGTATCTTAAGAGCATTATGTTAAAAAATGCTGCAAATGTAATATAGATACCAAGTTGTAATACTATTGTGAAATTAAGCAATAGATCAAAATGCAATCGAAAAAATCAAATACGATTTCATCTAAGTTATCACAAATTGGTCACATCTAAAATAAAATTATTTTTTATCAGTGTTATTATTATTATTATTATTAGTAGTAGTAGTAGTAGTGTTAGTAGTAGTAGTGTTAGTAGTAGTATCAGTATTAAATAGTTAATATTGTAAGTTCAAAAGTTCCTTTTGTTATTATTATTATTATTATTATTATTATTATTTGTACTTACTAGGAGTTATTACCACGTCATCATCAGTGATTTCTCACCGACAACAACCGGTGGTGTTCCCTGGAGTCTGAGTAACAACAACTCTCCCCAGATTTCCAATATTCTCCACCCATTTTTGATAACCACCAGAAATAACCTTTCGGTATCGCAACAGCCGCTTACCATTGATTTCTCGCTGGTAAGGACCATTGGTCTTCTCTTGGATTTGGCTGGAAATAAGCCTCTCCAACGTGCCAGCATTCTTCACACTCTCTCAGTGGAGGTCTGGTTTGTGCTGTCCCTCTTCGGTCTTCTCATCCTCCTTGACCCTCTACACATATTTTGTGTGATGTTAGCATAAGCCGACACGGTTTTTTTGTTGTTTTCTTTTTTTGGGGGGAGGGGGCTTATTATTATTATTATTAGTAGTAGTAGTAGTAGTAGTAGTAGTAGTATCATAACTAAGGACACACTATAAACACAATCCCTATATATGCATTTATTAGGATGAGGGTAAGTAATTAAGTCTTACAGCTGCAAAGAGTTTATGTTCGTTTGGAATTTCTTATTGTACTTTTATTAGCATTATTATTGTTTTCATCATCATTCTTCTTATTATTATTATAATTATTATCATGATCATTACTATTATTACTATTATCATTATTATTATCAATTTTATTTCTGCTCACAAGTCATCGTCAGTGATTGCTCACCGACAAAAACGAGTCATGTACCCTGAAGTCTGAGTGACAACAAGCCTACCCAGATTTCCAATACTCTCCAACCCTTTTTGATCACCACCGCAAATGACCTTACGGTATCGCAACCATTGATTTCCACCTGGCAACGACCATTGCCATCCCATCGGATTTGGGTTGCAATAAGCCTCCCCAAGATCCCACCACTCTCCACACTCTTCCAGTGGAGGTCTGGTTAGTGCTGTCCCTTCTCGGTATTCTCACTTTCCTTGACCCTCTACGACTATGTTGTGTGGTGTTAGCTTAAGTCGGCGTTATTTCGTTTTGGGGGGACAGCTTATGGTATCTCTTGCAGTTTCTGTTCTTTGGTTCGTTCGGTGGTCCTCTTCTTGTGGTCTTGCTTTCTTCTTATTGTACCTTCCATGTGACTGGTTACCATTCATTGCTTATACGGGTTTGTTTCCGCATTCGAGGATTTTCCTTTAGATTGCTATTTTGATCATTGCTGTCTATCGTATGGTCTCAATAATCCCTTTTATTCCAATTTTCCCAGTCTTCTCTCCAGGTGTTTTTGGAACTTTTCTTAATGCTTCTACGATTATTGATATTATTTTGGCTTTCTTCATGCTCCATATTCCTTTCAGTTCTCTGGCAAGTTCCGTGTAATTGCTTCGTTTTCTGTCTCCTTGATCATCACTGTGGTCTGTTGGAACGGCGAAGTCTACGATTTAACAGGATGTTTCCTTCTTGTCGATTATTATGACATCCGGTCTTCTTGCGTGTATGAGTTTATCTGATTATACATCCATATCCCAGAGGTTTGTACCATTTGTCTGCGTGTTCGAAACTCAATTGTTTTCACAGTTCTCAGTGTACTGTTTTCCGCACGAAGTCCTGTCTGTTCTTGTATTATTTTAGGCTAGTTTGCTGCATCCACTTATTATATAATTTACTGGTTCGTCTCATTGTCCACACAGTCTGAATTTACTGTTTTCCTGGGTGTTATCTATTTTAGTTTCAATGTGTGTTGTATTAATCGCATTGTTCTGTGCATTTGTCAGTAAATATTCCGTTTGTCTTTTTAAGTGTCATTTTCTTAGCTATGCTCAGCTATTTTCGTTAGTTTCTTTTC
Source organism: Sepiola atlantica (assembly GCA_963556195.1). NCBI lineage: Eukaryota > Metazoa > Mollusca > Cephalopoda > Sepiida > Sepiolidae > Sepiola > Sepiola atlantica. The sequence continues at coordinate 63,805,963 of OY744517.1, read as the reverse complement.
TTGTCAGTCTTTGTAAACGTCAATGTAGTTTTTTTCCTTCTTACTTTTCTTTTCTTGTCTTTTGGTTTCTGGTTTCGGTGCTTCGTAAGGATCGTGTCTTTTGTTGCGGTGATTTGCCTTTGCGTATTCTGTGTCATGTATTTCTGCAGGTTTCAAGTAGCAAACTTTGTGAAGCGATTTTATTAAGTAAAAAATAATACCGTAAACATTGTTTGACAATTACAAACAAAAATTCTGTAAACTTTAGGATGAAGCCGTTAATCGTTTTTGGAGGGGGTTTCATGCCATTTTGACAACAAGTCTGTTGGCTTGATAGTTATGCATTTTGTCCGAAATACTTCAGACTTACACTAGACACTCTCATCAAAATACCGCATTCACGCTATGACTTTAGTCTTAGTTTCTTTGCGAAGCAATAGCGAGCTGGAACCATTTTTTCTTCTAAGGCAAATAAATCATGTGCATTATTTTGGCAGAGACGGATCAATTTTAGGCTATTTCATGGGGTTTTACGACCTTGCCAGTCGGACTTAAGCTTAGTGTTAGAATATATTAGTAAATTGCTCTAATAAGTTAGAATTACCCTAAATATCTCATTTTTCAGAGGGGACAATTTAGCAGAGGGTGTTAATCTACAAGTGTATTAAAGTTTGTTGTTTAAATTATGGAATTCTCAGAGTAAAAAAATGGTTTTAACTTCACGCACACCGTCCACCAACTTTTAAAATCACATTTTTATTCATTTTATTGATTTTTTTTTGAATTGTCATTAAGGTTTTATTTTATTTTTTTGTCTTCTATAATAAAAGCGAAACTAAGAAACATATATAACCCCTCCCACAAATATATTTCTGGGGATTACTGCTCTAACAGTAGGGAGGGGAGTACTCTCTATAAGTTTTTGAATTATAGGCATGAAATATATAGCGGGATAAAACACTAACCAATGTAATAGTATCTATGAATATATAATAATAGAGTGTGTTAATGTGTTTCAGGTCCGGTAGTGTAGGAAGTGATTGGGGAGATATTTAATCCAAACTATTTATTCCAACTTATTAATTATCTAGATATTCTCACGAAAATAGCCCAAATCCTTTCCACAATATTGATAATACAAGAATTGTTGACCTCACATTGATGGGCATGGGTATGTTTTTTTTACTTAGATCATCTACCATGAAATTGAAAATAAGACTACCACATCAAAATAATTAATGGGAGGCGATAATTATGAATACAGAAAATAAAAACTTGTCTATACGTAATATTTGTTATAGTATAATTTAAAAAGGGAATCGTAAATGTTCAGAATAAGTTGAGGAGCTAAAATATAATGATTTATGTAGTTTTTAGAAGTAATAAAATGTTATTTTATTGAAAAATATTCATACAACGCCTAAACATTTGCTATTAGTAAGTAACGGCATCTGACAGGAAAAATATCTAAAATAGATTGGTTTCGCTATAAATATCATAAATACCATAACAACTTTAGCTGACATTCATAATGTTTAGAATCTTAATATTTTAAAATTATACTCCATTGTAGAGAGCGCAACATTATATAACAAATTCTTACATAAAAGTTAGAAAATGTACCTTATTTTAAATAGGAATCAATTTAAATACTAGGGAATAAGGAAAAAACACATTCAAATGGAACACATAATTTGTATTAACTCCGCGCTTAGTTTCCTATTCAAATGAAGTAAATGGATACTCACAATATTAATGAGGTAAATTATGCAAAATAATAATCTTTGAGTTAATTTAAGTATTTTATAGATAAACAACAAGTATCACTTGCTAAAATAGAAGAATAAAACTGAATTAAAATTGATGTGATAGATTACGTGATTTATGTTGCTAACTTTGAATTGTCGTTTCAAGATGGCGGACTTCCGAGGGTCGAATGTGAGTTCAAAGTTTCCTTTTGAACGTTTATCAATCATGTAACACTAGGCAGTATAATTTTTCAAATTAATAACCTTTTATATACTTTCCGACGAGCTTGAAGTGGACAGATCCAATATTGACATAATCATGTTAGTTGGTTTACGTTAAGCGAAACCATTCGTAAAATAAGTTCCACTAAAGTGTATCTGTTTTAAAACAGTTTTGTAACTCAAATATACCAAGAAAGTATATATATATATATATATATATATATATATATATATATATATATATATATATATATATATGTATATATATTGTAATATAAAATGAAGTGATAAAACAAGGTGTCAATCAAATTCAAAGTTCAAGCAAAGTATCTTAAAGTCATTAGCTCATGAGTTTTCAAAGATAATTCTTCTCTCCAGAGGACCATTACCGCAGTTATACTACTACAGGTAATAAAATTAAACTTTGAAAATATATAAAAATATATACAAAAATACATAAAAATATATAACATCAAATATATCAACCAAAAAACATACTTTTTTTGTTAAATCGATATAATCCATCCAAATCATACAATTTGAAAAACATTATCAGGAGAGACATATATATATATATATATATATATATGGGTGTATATATATATATATATATATATATATATATATATATATATATATATATATATATATATATTATTTTTCTAGAGTTTAGATCTCGTTTTGACGATAAATCTATATAATATATATCATAGATAAGTGCATGTATAAAAACGTTTATACAATATAGAGATAAAAAGTAATCCCATGTAATAAACGCATTTTATTAATGAAAATACTCAGATAAGATTAGATATAGAACGAGAAAAGTGTTTTCTTTTATCACAAACGCTTTACTTATCTCTGTATTTTGAGTCAGCTTTTATTTACTTAGATTATACATGTTTTGTAACAGACGCTTGACTTACGTTATAAGACATGTATATATATATATATATATATATATATATATATATATATATATATATATATATATAATAGAGAATGGTAGTTTGCTTGAAGCATTGCTGGGAATAGTAGTAGTATGTTTTTAAAATGGTGTGGGCAATGCAAATTCCGGGTAGGAAGTAAGCTGGAAGGAACAAAAATAATTAATCGAATACGAAATGGGACTTACTATTTATTTTTTCTTAAAATCTTACATAACAGCAAGTGTGGTGTATGGTGTTTATGTGTTGTTCGGATGATTATTAAAAATCATATATTTAATATTTCTGGAAAATAAACTTCCGTTTGTCAAAAATAATACACACCAGAGAGAAACTCCTTCTGTGCAGAGAATCTATCTAAATGTAACAAAATGGATGCCAGAAGACAAAAGACAGCGTAGGAACAAACAAGTTCAGCAGAGAATAGAAATTAATAAGTTTTCAAGTTATATATATATATATATATATATATATATATATATATATATATATATATATATATATATATATATATATTGACTGACGTTATTAGGCATGTATATATATATATATGTCTTATAACATCAGTAAAGCGTCTTTTACAAAACATTACAAAATCTCAGTAAATAAAAGTTCACTCAAGATACACAGACATACACGTATATATATATATATATATATATATATATATATAAGGAACAGGAGAATAAAAATATGATGTATACCTTTAAAACATATCTTTAAATATATATATATATATATATATATATATATATATATATATATTTACATGGAGAGATAGATAAAAAGAGCGACAGAGAGAAAGAGAGAAAAGTATGTTTTAAAAGATATTAAATATTTTTATTCTCATGGTTTATTTGTATATATATATATATATATATATATATATATATATATATATATATATATATATATATATATATATATATATATATATATATGAATACCCGTCCCAAGACGATTAAAATTTATTCTCCAAAGTTCAGTTTCTATGGAGTATTTTACACATTTTTTGTGGAAATAATATGAGTACAACCTCCTATTTTAAAATCCAAATATTTAAGGTTCGCCTTAAATTTGATCCATCGTCATTACACACCAGTTCAGCAGGATTCTTTGAATTGCAATTTCTTTTTCCACCCTATAAATATAGCCATTATCACAGTAGCCGAAACTATGATATTACTTCTATATCTGAAGCTTAAACTATACTATTTCTTCTATTTACTAATAGAGATTTGGTACTTGTCCCAAGCCGAAACTATATTATACTATCTATCAAATGCACTGTCTTTGAATGTTCAATACAGAGGGTAGTGTAGTATCTGTTCTGTTTGGTTGTGATACCATCCTAGCAGGCAGTACACCCTCCTTTGTGGGTGGTAGTGTAGTATGTATTCTGTTGTCATCAGACAAGCCTCACATGGATTTCCTTAACCTTTGAAGAGGTAGTGTAGTATATATTCATTCGTCATGATAACATATTCCCAGGTATTACATCAGTTTCAAAATTGCCCGAAAATCAAAGCTCAATATTCTTCTTACGATAAAACAGAACTTAATATATATATATATATATATATATGTATATATATATATATATATATATATATATATATATATGCATATATATATATATATATATATATTGATGATTGATCATTCTGGTCAACTCAAACAAAGTTTTTTATTTGATCTAAATTGTAATTTGTATATGTATATTTATATAAATATATATATATATATATATATATATATATATATATATATATATATATTCATGTGTGTATATATATCTTACATTCTCTCCAAAAAATATATATACAGTTCGTTCATTTATTTGATATAATAAAGCATGGTTTTACAGTTAGATATTTAAAAATAACCTCATGAATTTACCTTAATATATATATATATATATATATATATATATATATATATATATATTTCCGTCCGGAAAAAAAAAGACTCTCATTCGTTCATTTACATCGAACTGATAACACAAAAAAAACAAGATGAGATCTAAAAGAAAAAAAAAATGAAAGGTATTTTTATATATCTTTATTTAATTCTGATGAAGAAGTATATCTTCGAAAATTCAATTGAAAAAAAAAGTCAATAAAACTTAAATGCATTGTATGGCGTTCAAATTGCTTGTTATTTTTAATAACTAATATTTCCATATAAACAATGCTTTCTAATTAAGGACAACAACCTACTATTCAAATTGCATTGCCATGTGCCGTCCGGAAAAAAAAAGACTCTCATTCGTTCATTTACATCGAACTGATAACACCAAAAAAAAAACAAGATGAGATCTAAAATAAAAAATAAAAAATGAAAGGTATTTTTATATATCTTTATTTAATTCTGATGAAGAAGTATATCTTCGAAAATTCAATTGAAAAAAAAAAAGTTAATAAAACTTAAATGCATTGTATGGCGTTCAAATTGCTTGTTATTTTTAATAACTAATATTTCCATATAAACAATGCTTTCTAATTAAGGACAACAACCTACTATATATATATTATATTATATATATATATATATATATATATATATATATATATATATATATATTTAGTAAAAAAGAAGTGTAGTAAATAAACTACCATCAAAGCTTTTAATAGATGCAATATTTATTTTATTTAAAAGAAAAGACAAAATCGAAACCGATTTTTTTAAATTTTTTTTTCTATAAACTGTCATTTATATATATAAAAAAAAATGACAGTTTATTGAAAAAAAAAAATCGGTTTCGATTTTGTCTTTTCTTTTAAATAAAATAAATATTGCATCTATTACAAGCTTTGATGGTAGTTAATTTACTACACTTCTTTTTTACTAAATTTCATTCAATGCTTAAAAAAAGTATGAACCTTTCAAAACTATATATATATATATATATATATATATATATATATATATATATACATATATATATGTATATGAGAAAAGAAGGATGAGAGTAATCCGACGTAATGAGAAATGAAAAAGGAGAAACCAAGAGATATTTTTTATATATTCATCAACCTTTCGTCTTTATTGGTCCAGGCTGCGAGAAGTCACCCCTCCCCCTTTTCACTGCTGCCTTAATGATACCCACTCAAAGCTTTCCATATTCATTTCACTCTTTGCCACTGACTGACTTGTCGCAGCCTGGACCCTCGTCCAGCGCTCTTACTAGCCACGACTACTACTTTTCCTCATCAACGCATCATGTCAACCCAATATTTCGATGTACTTGCATTATATTTTTCTTAAAATCATCATCCTGAGGAAGTCTTACACTAAGACGAAACGTTGATGAATATATAAAAAATATATCTTGGTTTTTCCTTTTTCTCTTCCCACACATATATATATATATATATATATATATATATATATATATATATATATATATATATATATATATATATATATATATGTTTGTGTTTGTGTAATTCATGAATAAATATATAAAGAAAGTAAGCATCTGGTCTTACAAGTACTTCCACATAATGTCCCCTAACGTACTTACTGCACTTGTACTTTCATAAACGTAAATACCACCGACGAACCTGACAAGCAGCAACATCTGATTCCTTCACCATGGCGGTAACCAGATGCGGCAAAATCTTTTACGCTAATAGCTTCTTGCCTCGAACCGCTTACCTTTGGAATTTCTTCACCGCTCCCTGTTTCCCCGACTGTACCATAACGCAGACATTTAAATGTGATGTGGACATACACCTCGCAGCACAACTCCCCACTTAAGAGGGCCCCTATTTATCTGGCCCCTAAATCACAGTAGTCGATTACGTGCCAGTAGCAATATGCCTTGTTTGATGTGAATAAATGTAAAGTAGTTTAAATGAAATAAATAAATTCCTCTAATTGAAATTATTAATCCAAGTCATAATGACATTTCCAATTTTGCAATGTCCGTAAAAAATCGGTCCAAGACTTCGTGGTTGGTGTCATTTATAAAACCAAAAAAAAATCAAATCCGATCTTATGAACCGATTCTAATCGACTTTGTTTATTTGCTAAAGAATTGTTACAGACAAGTTTTTTCACTTAGATTTAAATTAATTTCCATCGACACCTTCAAGCTCCATCCAGTATTTTTTATAGACGTGATAGTGTAACCGAACCATGTCGATCGGCAACGATCTGTTTATTCTATGGTGATTGCCTGCAACTAATCCTACTCACTTCAAACTGTGTTTGCATTGCACAAATCCGGCCGGTTTAAACTGTCAAGCTAACGTAGCACTTTAATAATTTACCACTGTCATATAGATAACATTATTCTGGTCAAATAACAGTTTAATCCTCATAATTATTAGTGTAAAGTTGCCCACCACCCCGTTCTAAACTGGTCTTCAAATAGAAAAAGCATTTCAGCAGAAATAAAGAAATTGGAAACAAGAAAATCATTTCCGTATAGCTTACACTTTATTTGTCGTAGAATGTCGCCATTCACTGGCTGCACGACTGCTTTACAAATGCACACAACTCCCCAACCCCAGCTAGGGAAGAAAAAGGCGGAACGTCTGCTAACGTCTATCGTTAAGACTGTTCCCTGATGTTTTTCTCGGTCATCTCTCAACCGATGACGTAACTCTGATACAAAATTAAAACAGCACAATGTTTAATCATCAAAACAGTCACAGTCGCATTCCAAACGCGACATCCACTCACAACCCTTACTTTCATCTCGTTACCGTCTAGGTTACCATTCCTATTTGATATTCTGATACTTAGCATGCCCCGGGATAATCTCGTTACTATAGGTTGATATACCGTAAAATGAATAGACCGGAAGCTTGAAACCAATACTTATGAGATTTGTAGTAATTACACTACGTAACGCTACTTTCATATAACACGCCTCCTATACCGAAAACTATTTGAATTTTATTGCGATATACATAATTATTTTTTAATTAATGATATACAGAATTACCCGGTCCCCTCACCCCTACCCAAGATTCCACCCACGGAAACGTTAATAAAAGTCACAATTTTTTCTGCAATCGAGCCATACTTTTGTAGAAATAAACACAATATGATACCTGCTTGTCCATCAAGTTTCAGTCATAAATGTCCAACATTTTGTTGTTTTATCGCCATTCAATGATATATGAGGGCACTTTGGTGATCGCCTCATCAGTAGGAGGTGTGATTCTGAATGGAATTCATTATCACCAGACTTTAGCCCCTTGATTATCATCTGTCTGGTTAACTAAAAGATAATGTTCATCGAAAAAATCTCTGACTATTCGGTGAACTGAAAGAGGTGTGTAAAAGCCTACATTAGTCCAAAAGAAAAGTGTGTCAGAATTATTTTTTAAATTGCACGTCGCATCCCAATGTGCCTATCGTTGAACGGAGATAACAAAAAAACGCATGTTGGATATTAATTACTGAAACTAGCCGCATACCAAGCCCCGGACCCTGGCCCATCGCCGCAATATTGCAGTCTTGTGATATTTAAACAAGTACTTCCACGGAATGTGCTCCGACGAACTTACTACACTTGTACACCCCAACGTAAATACTGCCGACCAACCTGACTAGCAGCAAAATCCCACCCTTCACTCTTGAAGTCTCAAAATGCCGAAGAAGGTTTCTATTTAAATAGCTTATTTTCCCGTACCGCTTGTATTTGGAATGTACTCCCGTCTTCCTGTTTCCCGACTATAACAACACGCAGAAATTTAAATGTAATATGAACAAAAATATTGCTATACAATTCTCCATTTTGGATACGCACTATAAATTTGGCTCCTAATTAAAGTAACCCATCACGTCTCAGTGGTGATATGTCTTTTTTGGGGTGAAATAAAGTCTTAAACATATTTTTATTTAAATTCAGGCATAGTGTGGATGAGAAAAATAACAATGAGTGTCCACGGTAGGAGAAAGTTATTCCGGAGTCCATATGTATAAATAAGGGAAAGAGTTAGTTTAAAGACTGGCAAAGTCTGTGTCCAAATGATATTGAGAGTAAGTCCACGTGCTGACATGTCGCCATCTTGGATAATGAAGTCATCGTGTCGACTCCGATAGCCAGAGGCGTACGGCGGCTTTGGTTGGCTTGAGTTGAGCTAAGCGACATGGGTTGGTTACAGCTGGGCGTTGTCGCGACGGTATTTAATTCCCTCCCACCGCAGGAATATGTGACACAAGGTCGGGAAGGTGGCAGGAGTCAAGCTAGCGCCCCTAAAGAAGGAGCACTCTGGCCTAGCAAAAATATCTTGGGCAACCCCGTCGGCATTCTCCGGTCAGGGCGCATCAGGCAGCAAGCAATAAACTTACTCCTACCCAAAGAGGTGAATGAAGGGCTGGGAGGGTGCACCTCCTAGGACAACCCAGGACAGTATACCTCAGCCCGACAGATAAAAATCCACCGAAATAGCCCAGTTCCTGCCGGACTGATTGTCGAGAACGGATCCTCGACTGGTATAACCCCATCCCGACGTCTTCAATCAACCGAAGTTAATGAGAAACTGGCTGGGGTTGTGCGCGACTAAAGAGGTCGAATAGCGTCGCTGCACTCCCATGAATAACCTTCGCGAATCAGTGCTATGCTCGCATAAGAGATGTTCTCTGATTAGTTGAATCTCAATCAAAATTAAATGTTCGATCCAATCAGCGCCAAGCTTATAATTAAATCAGATATTTTAGACATCGTCAATAACGGCTGCTTCCGCTGCTGCCTTTATTGTAGTAATCACTACTGCTAGAGATCTAATGAAGATTTCACTTTTGTGATAATCGTCAGGGCATTATTAAGTAGACGTCACCCTTCGCGTAACAAGGTGTGACATATAAAAAAAAACACACTACAAGATGTAGCTGTCACCGCTTTGTTTCTGTATTCAAATGAGAGAAGGTTCTCGCAAGCTATTAGTTCGAGTGTTTCACGAGCCGATTTCCGTTTGCTAGGTACGCCTCGCACAATTCTGTATGACTTTCGGTAATTCTATAAAGATTCGTTCTTTCTTTTATCAGCCTGGAAGTCAACTGCTGGCTTGCCAGATTCGAACTGGCATTCAGGCATTTCTTGAAAGACACCATAAAGACCGCGTGCGCCAGGTCCAGGTACCACCTGGAGGCCATTCATGGATGTTACCTCGAGTGAACTGTATTCGGTAACAGTTCCTCTTAGAGACGCACTTTGAACTTTGAGAATACGTCAATTATTAGTCAAGATATGACGTTTTTATTCCTTTCCTAAGTGTCAATCTAATCGCGAACATCCTGTATAGAGAATTTTTCTCTTTTTGATGATAGAATAAATAGAGGGTTTTTTTTATTTTACGAATATAAAATAAAAGATTACCCAGTTAAGCTATACATATTTATACGCGCACATACATTATTTCTAAAATATCGATGTTATTTATTTAAGTAAGTATTTTAATGAAACAAAAAAAATGAAAAACGTGTCTTATATTTTAATAGTCTATAACTATATTGATCTAAAATTTAAAATTTACGACATATCAGTGTTGTGTTTCGTCTGTATTCACTTCCGCTTGCATTCAAAAATGTTATGGTCTAATTTACATATGAAAGAAGTTAAGAATATTATTCGGTAACTCTATTTGTTACTGATTTCTTCCGTTTTTACATAGTAATTTCTGTTTAAATATTAATATTAATCAAATAAAAATACCTTTTTTTATTAAAAATATGTTATATTAAGTGTTGCAATGATGTTATAATGGGACTCCGGCTCTTCCATTCACACCTAGTTCATTGTAATACTTACTTAATTTAACTAAATGTATTTCCTTTTAGGACTTATCCACAAAATTAGTTAGAATGTGTATACTTTAATTTATTCCTTTCTTTTTATCATCTATCACGTTTTGATTTCTTTTCTTGATTCGCCCCTTTCTTTCTTTCTTTCTTTCTTTTTTCACTCTGTCTATGCTTACCTTTCTTTTCTTTCCCCTTCTTTTCTTTCTTCTTCGAACTCTGTCTCTTTTTTCCCCCCCTTTCATTTTCCTCATTCATCTATCTCTTCTTGTTTATTTGTTTCTTTTATTTTCTCCCTATTTTCTCTCTTTCTTAATTTTCTTTATTTCTTTCTCTCTATCACGTGTTATATGTTTTCATTTCTTACTCCATCCCTTTCGGCTCATCTTCCTCCGTTGCATTCCTCTCTCCTTTAGTTATTTTCCTCTTTCTCGCTTTCTTTATTTTTTGATTCATTCTTATTTACCTTTTGATTTATTCTATTCTTTCTATCATCTTTCACTCCTTCATTTCTTTCTTCTTTTTTCTATCCTTTTCTTTTCTTTACCTTTTTCCAATTCTTATCTTATCTGATTCTTTCTTATTTTATTTTATTATATTTCCACTGTTTTCTTTCTTTCTTTCCCTTATTCACTTCTATTCACTTCTTTCTATCACCTTTTTCTTTCCATTCTGTTCTTACTTAATCCCTTCCTTCATTTCTTTCTTTTTTTTCAATCTCCTTTTCTCTCTTCCATTTTCTCGATGCATTCCTCTCTTCTTTGGCACTTTCCTTATTTATTCATTTAAATCTATTTCTTTTTCATTCTTCACTTTATTCCATTATTTCTATCACATTTCTTTCCTTCTTTTTCTTAATTCGCACCTTCCTTCCTTTCGGCTTTTTCACTCTGCCTATCTTTCTTTCTTTCTTTCTCTCCTCTTCCCTAACTATTTTTACTGTATGTATCATTCATTTTCTTCGTCTCTCCCTTATTCATTCCTTCATTTTTACTCATTTCCTCTCTCTCTCTTATCCGTTTTTTCACCTTTTTTCCTTTCTTTTTAAACAATTCTGATATTTATAAACATAACACTCTTCAGGTTTCTCTTATATTCGTTGCCATCGAAGCGTGAGGGGGACACCAGCAAAAACGGAGCCCTTCTCTTCCCTCCGTTTCAAACCCTTCGATGAAATGGTTGGTCGAAAACGGGATCAGTGTTTTGACTATTCTGCCGACCGACATGTCATTTCGCAGAAACACTTTTTATTTTAAAAATGTTTTCTTTTGTTTCTGTAATTTTCAGGTCGTGTCAATGCTGACCTGAAAAAAGGGGGTTGGGAAAGAAACAGAGTGAACATTTATTTTACTTTTTGGCATGCCTCAAACATGATGTTGAAATACGGAAGTCTTATTCGATCTCACCAAGTTATGCATTCAAATAATTCTATATACCACTCGTTACAAATTGCATTTTGCTAAACGTTGCGATTGGTCACTAGTGTGGAAGTTTGTCTAAAACAAATTATTTTGGTTTACCTACTAATGTGTCATGTTATACACAATTTAATATTTAATATAAAATATAAGCATGTGAAGTTAGCGTTGGTTAGGATTTCTTCCAGAAGAAAAAAAGCATGGCCAACGAATAACTGACTGCTGACGCGGAGGAAATCGTAAGCAAACCCTAACGGTAACTTTAAATGTTTTTATTTTCTATCAAATATTAAATAGTAAATTGTTTTAGATGCAAATACGTCACACATAGGCAGGTAAAAAATAAATGATTTTTTATTTCCCAACTATACTTCCGTTAAAATCTTTTATGTCGCCAGTATTAACGTTTTTAGCGTTGTTTATCTTACCAAGTGTCATTTCCATAGTGTGAAACGCTATTTCTTTAACACTCATGTATGCTGAAGATGACAGAATACTGCATCCTGGAATGAGACCTCAATTTTGAAGTCTTGCAGTGTCTGGAGTCGCCCCTGAATTATCAATACTAAGTCTGAAGAACATAGTATCAATGTCGGCGTGCCTCAGGGATCTATACTAGCCCCAACACTCTTTCTGATCTTCATCAATTATCTTCCGAATAACATTTTAAGTTAATTCGTTGACGTATGCAGATGGCATAACAATCTGTAGCAACACTTCAAAGAGCATTAATTATCAAGATCGCTCTGTTTCTCTGTCTTCCGACTTTGAGCACGTAGTGCAATGCGTAAAAAAGGTGGGTGGTTATTTTAAATATATCTAAAACCAAGCTGCTCTCCTTTCGCCACTAACGCCCCGCTCCTCACTTTTCCTTGATTGAAATAAATGTCTCTCTCCTTGAAGAAGTCCCCTACTTTGGTAAGCTCCTAGGACTTACCTTCACGCCAGACTTCAAATTAAAGACTTACATCAAATATGTTGCTAGGATCGTTGGGGAAATGGTTGAATGTTTCTACCGCTCCAGAAAGTATTTAACTCCTGAAGCAATGCTCTACTTGTGTATGAGTCAAATACGTCTTAAGATAGAGTACTGTTGCCACAGCTGAGGAGGTGCCGCTCAGAGCAATCTTTCATGCCTTGACAGAGTACAAAATCGACTTCGAAACCTAGTGAGGGATGTTCTATACTCTTCGCTGCTGATTCTTTCTCGCAGAAGACCTTGCTGATCTTTCTATACTCTATCATTATTTCCATGGTAGGGGCTGGACTTAGCTCTAATCTATAGTTTCACCATGTAAAATATATACAATAAGAACTCGTCTATCTACAACAGTTTCCCTTTTCTGTCTCTGTGCCTAAAAGTAAACGGAAATTCCATTAGCAAAGCTTCCTGCCAAGAACTATCCGTCTGTGGAGCACAATACTACAAGGCTGCTTTTCAGCTGACTATAGCATAGTCGTTTTAAAGTCCAATATTAACAAATTCTTGTTGGGCTAATTTCCTGCCAGTCTTAACCATTGTTATCAATCCGTACGCTGTTGTTTCACTGCCCTCCTGACAAATTCATTAACCATTATCTTCGAGTGGCATATTGGCCTTGATAAATGGTGACTTTTTAGTACATAAAAAGTCTACTCTAAACCGGAATGGTAGTATCTGTTAGGGTCCCATCTATGTCTTGTGACAATAAAGAGGAACACTCACCGTTAGGAAAAAAGAATGAGGTGCTTCGCATGTCGTGTCTGCAGATTAAAAAAGGGCTTCTCTTTATAGGTGCAGGTGGTTATGGTGGTCTCTGATTTGCATATGTAAATATGAGCTGATATAAATGAAGAGGGCAGCTGGAAAGGAAGGGGAAGCGATTTGGATAGGATAGAGAAAGGTAGAGAGAAAGTGGGTTGCACGCAATTCGGTTGGAAATTGAAGTACAGTCAAAGCTTTTTTTTAGAATTAGAATCGTATGTACTGATAATTTGTTAAGAGCTATCACTTACTAACTATTTGTTTTGAAAAATGTACGCCAAGAAAAGAAACTAATGTACAAAGCAATCGTATACAAAACATGCATATAGTTTTTAGCATAAAATGACATAACAACGGTTGACATGCCGGTTAAAATCCAAGAAACAAGAAACCATCGACAATCACATTCTCACAACATTTCATCGATGTAACCTCGGACCGTTTTCAGGTACATCTTTTCGAATTCGATAATCTTTATGTCGAACTCGAGAATCTATACAGAATTCCTAATGAAACCCTTTATTTAATTCGCGGGGGTAGCTTGCTCTTGTTCTGGCAGCCATGACCTAGTAGAAGTCTTAAGTAATTCGTAATTGTATTCTTAGTATAGCCCGTACTGAGGATTGAACCTTTAACCCCCAGAAAACTGTCACTTAGAACTGGTTATTACTTACCACTTGTTATCTGTAACGTTACAGGTTGTTGTGAGAATAACATTCAAGATAAAAACAGGAGTCTGAATAATCCAAATGATCCAGATTATCCATCTTCATCTAAATGAAAATTCCGAATCAACAATTATGTACGGCACATGGCAGAATATAAAGAGAGATTACTCTAAAAAAAATTCCACTAAGACACTATTGTATTTCAGGTCAGAATTTTACAACAAGATCGGAATCGCATTACATAGAGTTGGTATACTTGTAGTCATACCCATTGAACTTTAAAAAAAAGATACGTACAATATGCCCGCATATGCGTTACACCTGTGAGACGCTGATATTTTGTTTAATGTATCTACTAATCAATCAATGAGGTAGAGAATCCTTCTTGGATCCCTTCAACCATCTCTGCCAAACATTGTTGTAGGCAGGCCCTTCAGATGGCATCTATACTCTTCTAGAATTTGGTCAATGTAGGTGTGATGAGGTTTTCCAACCGATGTTTTCCATGCAATGTATTGGATAGGATACTGTTATCTTCAAGTACTGATTTACTCTTCCGGGAGTGATCAGCAAGCTGAAGCTTTCTCTCTCTTAGCGATACTGGAATAGGAAGATGTCCGTATCAGCGTTTCTTGGTTGGAGTTTTTCCTCCAACTGATGTCCAATGTAACTCGTAATATCATTTTGTATGTTCTGTCACGTAATGTTTCTTGCTGTTTCGTTAATGCCGAAGCGGTTGAGCTGTGGAGCAAAATAGATTCCACTGTGTCTCCCAAAAAGTCTCTCTTAACCCTCCGAGAACTAGTTTTTTTTTTTTTGAAGAACAATGACTTTTTACATCTATTTTAAAAATTACTATGCTAGCTTAACCTTTCATTGCATGCCCAAATAATGTATATGACATTGTTAGTGCATAATTAGGATTATCAAAATATATTGTAAAATTTGACTAATTTGTATATTGTAATGGCGGCCATCTTGAATTTATAATGAGGTTGACCATCCGCTCATAGGAAATTGTCATTTTCTCATGCACATATTAGTCCATTTGCCCCCTTGCTCAACCCCTAGCTCTTCCTCTTACACGAGCTTCCCTTCCTTGTTGTTCCCCTAACCCTATTAGATGTGGTAGACTTGTCGAAATTTAGAGGGTTAAGCTTGTCAGAAAATAAGGTATTCTTGAAGGTACGCAGTCCACTAAGAACACCTCAAGCCTTAAGGATGTTGATGTCCCATTCCGCTGAATTGGTGTTGAAAAATCTTTGCCTTTTTTCACCTTAATTCCTTTTTGGTTGTGGCTGATGAATTTTGTTTTGTCAAAATTAATGTAGAAACCAATCTCACTGGCCGCTTCTTCGATGAAATGTAGAAGTTTGTTAGCCGCATCAATCATGTCTACGTTAGATATTTTGGCTGGGTGACGTGAACTTCTTCATCTTTCAAACACACATATAATTCATTAATATATACTAGCTAACAGGTGTCTTCTTTAACATATCCAATAAAATATATCATTCATTTATATATAGGAGCAAATACTAAGTCCACATTTCTGCAATACTTTGTTAAATTATTTGCTTTTGCCGCGATCACGTAAGCGACGAATCAAAATTGAGATATGAGCTGTCTATCTAACTGCTACTGCACAAATACTACTCGCTAGAGTTGTCTCCCTTGTTTTAAGCTCGGCATTTGAATCCGCAGTTTTAGACTTATATGATATTTCCTGCGGTCTGAGTGAAATTTCGTTAACGATCCGTAATAATAACGCTATAGATTCGATAAGCTTTGACAGTAAATGATATGATCGTATGCCTACACAGAATCCGATGGAAAATTGTGTATAAGCGATTTGAATGGTTTTATGTTGTTGTTCTTTTTAAATATTATTACATGAATAACCATTTAAAGTTAAAATCTATTCAGTATTATGTATGTAATCTAAAAAAAAAACAAGTTCGAAATGTATTAATATAGACGCTATTTTGTAAAAGTCAACATTTAGCCGCTTGGTAAGACGCCATTTTCTACAAAATCTCCATTATTTTCGCATATTTACACATTTCAAACTTGTTTTTCTAGAGATTACATGCATAACACAAAACAGATTCTAACTCCAAATCCAATAATATTTTAATTCAAACAAGATAAAACCATTTTTATCGCCTATACACAATGTTTTACCGCATTATGTTTAGGCATACTATCTCATCATTTACTGATTTGACCATGTCATAGCCCATTCCTTCGTACGAGACACACAACAAGAAAGACAAAATTGACATACCAAAGGTATAATGAAAGAGAAATAAAATTAAAATATCAGATTGTAACAATAGAGAAGATTACTTACCAGCTTCAAAGCGTATCAGATGTTTTGCGTGTCGGGTGGTCGTTTTCCATAGAGAAAAGAACAGAACACTTTTATAAATTGAATTAATTTAATGCGTCAGCGACTGCTTTGCATCGATTGACTTTAACCAGACTGATTAAAAGCAGAGTTGAGATAGAAATGTTGTCAGCTGAGAGTAAAAGTTTGAGTTGATAATGTTGTCAGTCTCATTACGGTGTTGTACGACAAGGAGTTCCTTAGGTGGTTTCAGCCGTTATCGTGACTACAAGAGATGTGCTTACTTCTTTCTGTCTTAAATACCTTACTAGCAATGATATAAAAAGACGTACAAGTCAGTTTACAAATTCAAATTAAAAAAAGATCAAACATTCACAGTAAATATTAATTGGATTTAATACGAAGAAGATACTGCCAAGTCTTCTACAAAGAGGGTAGCCTCTCTGTAGTCGGCTAGAAAACTTCTCACACCTGCCAGTTTCTTACACCTCTATAAAGTAAACATTCGCCCATGCATGAAGTATCGTTGTCACATCTGGGCTGGTGCACCAACCACTATTCTCTCCCTCGGACAGGGTGCAAAAAGAGAGTCCCTAACCTAATGAGTCTAGTGCTATCTACCAAGCCCATGCCACATCGACGCAGTGTTACAACTCTGTGCTGGTTTTGCAAGTGTTTCAACGAAATGTGCTCCGACAAACTATCTGAACTTGTTCTCTCCAACATGAATACAACCGACAAACCTGACTAGCAGAACAACTTTTTATCCAAATAGCTTATTTCCTCAGGGCGCATGTCTTTGTAATCCTATCTCGGAACCCTGTTTCTCCGACTGTACCATCATGCAAAAATTTAAATGTAATGTGAACAAATATTTGTCTGCACAAGTAACTACTTAGAATGACGACTATAAATTTAGGCCCGAATCACCGTAGCCCTTACGTCTCAGTGGCATTATGCCTTGTTTGGAGAAAAATGAAGTTTTTAAGAAATGCTAAAGGTCTGCCGAAAATAAAAAGATGAAACACAAAAAGACGCCAAATCAAAAACGTTGATGATGACACATAATCTGTCGATATGCCGCAAAACAAACAAACTACAAAAAAACATAAAAATAATGAAAAAAATGCTTGCGAAGAAAGAAAAGTCAATTACTAAACGGCAAAAGAAAGAATGAATATATGAATTCACCAAGAAAAGAAAGGGGATGAAAGTGGTCGATGATCTAAAGAGGAAAAGAAAAGAAAGAAGATAAATGACACTTAATCTGTCGAGCTTAAATGGGGTAATACCGCATTGTGTTTGTAAGTCCAGAACAGCGAAATTGGACAATCTCCAATCTATACTACCCTCGTTGCACCCTTTCTCCCGTACGCCACTTAGTCTCATCCACACTTTTGAATTCCTTGGACATTTATACGGATTTTATCGGCGCTTTCTCTGTATTACCCCCCCCCGGTGGTGAGATGCAAATTAGGGAGTTTTGAGAAGAATTGAGTCAATCTTCTTGTTGCCATAACTCGCAGATGCACTCTGACAATTGTAGTACCTGTTAGGGCCGCATGTGTTTACAAAAACGACTCCTAGAAAACAAATTAATCTACAAACCATTCGCATGCAAAACACTTTGCAGTTTGTTAATATATATACCACGTGGATGTATATATATAAACAATCAGTAACAGGAATTCCATGCTCAGATTTACATTCATGAAAACCCTTTCACAGCCTTAAAATGGTCCTAAATTAAAGTACTATATCAGATTTAACCATTTATATCCATTCATAGCTGTTTAGGATGTTTTAGAACCTGCAATGTCGCATGAAACCACTTTTTCACCGAACAATGATGGATTTTGAGTCTCGTGGAGCCCTAACAGCTATTTTTGGCTTGCACCTTCTGAATTTTGCAAAATTTTGAAAATGTTTGATTGTTTAGTGTTATTTATGTATAAATGAACATGAAAAAATTCTACTTGCATGAATCTGAAATTTTCACCCATTACGCCTCACCCCTAATTATATCTTATAATATTATACGTGTATGCATGAAATAATATATATATATATATATATATATATATATATACTAGCTGGCTTTGCCGGCTGATTATCGTTTCGCAAATTTCGCTACTTGAAAAACTTGAAACATTACTTAAAAATAATAAATATTTCATTCATAATTTTGTTGTAGACTCGTAAACAAAGTCTTTCTCATTTATTCATTTCGATGGATTAATATTAACATTTTGGGAATTTGGATACAAATTTATTTATCTTTTAAATCTTACATCAAAGAAAAGAAAAAAAGAAAAACTCAATTTGCCATTTCATTCGCAATTAAAAATGAATCACAACTTCTCAAAAATTCAGTAGATCTATCTAAAGAATGGACCATTTGAACACAAATGCTAAATATTGTCCCGGAAATAAAACAATATTCGAACACACAATCATGTTTTATATTAAAATCCAAACAATCATTGAATTAAAAAGAAAAAGGATAAAAAATCATAGTCTAATAATAAAATCACTTTTTTCCAAACCAATATGCAAATAAGTTAACATTGCGAATATATCACATATAAATAAGCAGTGTATAAAAATGTGCTACGTCTATTGAATAAAGTAGAATTAAGTTGAAATAGGTCGTTTTGATTAAAAATCACATTTATTGATTTAGATAATCAAAGTTTGTAGAATGTCCTACAATATAAAACCGCAAAAAACGGACTTAGTTTTCTTGGTCTGAGGATGCCGAGCTTTTTACAGCTACGATTGTATACGAAATATGTAGCCATTCTATGTTTGTATAAATGAAATATTTTATTATAAATAAATAGCTCTATGCATTATTGAGAAGTATTTCATGTATCCACATAACATTTTATAAGAGATATGATTTTTTATGTATCAATTTTCAGTATTTACTTAAACAGTGCTCCGTCCGCATGTAGAGCTAAGTAGTAAGCTATGAAAATATATTTATGACAATTAAGCTACACAGAGGCTCCCGCGTTTCATCCCCGGGGGAATCTTCAGGCATTTTCATAGCTTGCTACTATATATATATATATATATATATATATATATATATATATATATATATATATGATAATTTTATTTACACAGACATGTACAAAATCTGCGACACTGGCATGTCGATGTTATCGATCAACAGTTACTATAAACTGAGATCTCATCAGGCAGAGTTAGAATCCGATCTTAACCTTTTTAATTTTAATTTTTTAACGGCTTTAATTTTTGAAATGTTAAATTTCTTTCCTTCTTCTTCTCTTTCTCTATCCCTCCACTTCATTCTCTCCAAATATGATCTGAGGTTAAGATCGGATTCTAACTCTGCCTGATGAGATCTCAGTTTATAGTAACTGTTGATCCATAACATCGACATGCCAGTGTCGCAGATTTTGTACATATCTGTGTAAATAAAATTATCATATATAAAGCTCTATTTTGATATTGAGCACTTTTTATAAACCCGGTTAAAATTCTCTGGATTACCACCCTGTGGATATTTTTCACCTGGATTATTACCATTATTATTATATATATATATATATATATATATATATATATATATATATATATATATATATATATATAATTGTATTTTCAGAAAAATCAATCTAAATGGAAAATAAGTTACTAAACGTATTACTTTATAATTTCAATTATACTGGTTACGAATATTTTAGAAACATTAATCTTCCAGTTATCTTTGACGACAGCATGCCAATTCAAAAGGTTCCTAATACCCAAGTCAGACAGTCGACCGGTTTCAACACTGTTGAAAACAGTGTAGATTACAGTAAAAAGCTTAGTGTAAATTCACTAAATTGTCAAATATTTTAGGAATAACTAATAATTATATTAATATTAATTTTAAATGAGTATATATATATAATCTATTTTTGTAACCATTTAGAGTACCTCCTGTTAAGAGGGAGCTGTATTTTCCCATGTTAGTTCGACTCGATGGCACACCTAGTCTTCTCGGGGGGGGGGGGAGAGTGAATAATTCCATACTTAGTTTTTTGTTTCAATTTCTGTGCCACATTCTGTTATTGCTTTCTTTTTTCTTTTTTTGTTTATTAGTTTATCACTTGTTGCTCTTTTTTATTCACGCCTCCTTCCTTCTGTCCCTCTCAGTCTTGTCTGTCTGTCTGTCTGTCTGTCTGTCTGTCTGTCTGTCTCTCTCTCTCTCTCTCTATCTCTCTCTCTATATATATATATATATATCTTTCTCTCTCTCTCTCTCTCTCTCTCTAGGTTAGACATGAAGGAGATATTAGTTATGAGTGACAGATTTAGACATAGTTTTCAATGTTAAATAATTCTTAAACTACTTACTCTCTCTCTCTCTCTCTCTCTCTCTCTCTCTCTCATCTTCTCTCTCTCCTTCTCTCGCATGCGACTTGGCATTTTGGCTGGGAGCAAGGTGTAGAATCTACTCTTCATCTTTTCTGTTCCCAGTCAGTGAAGGACATGTCTTTTTAGACAGAGGCAACTTTTAATATTTCCCCAAGCCAGAGTGGCCCTTTTTGGGGGAGCTGGATACCCTCCTATTAAGACATACGTTCCATCTAACTACGGCGGCAAGTAAATAGGGAGTGAGTCTCTCATATTTCTATATTCTTGTTGAATTCCTTATACCGATTTTATCGGCGTGCTCTCCGCTTTAGTAGCCTTTTGTTTCTATACATATGATTCTCTCCCCCCAAAAGTTCAATTTCTTTCTCCCTCTTTCTCTCTTTCTTTCTTCCTTTCAGTCTTATATCGCGGTTTCCTTCCCTCTGATTCTTCTCTTGCTCTCTCCCTCTCCCCTCCCTCTCTCTCTCTATCTCTCTCTGTAGTATTCTCTCTATCTCTCTCTTTCTACGATAGACGCGAAGGAGACATTAGTTATAAGTGACGGATTTAGATAAAGTTTCCATAATTATACAGGTGAATTTCAAGGAGAACTTGAAGGCCGACTCAGTTCCCACTCCGCGCTTTGGCAGATCGCCTGTCCTGCTCCCGACGCCACAGGAGTCGGTGATAATAACACATTTAGCACTCCTCCTCCCCCTCTTCCTCCTCCTACCTTATTTCGTTTTTTTCTCGTTTTTTTCCTTCTTGTTTTCTTTTCTTTTTCTTTTATTTGTCACCCACCCACCGGCCATAAACGGTGTCTGCCAGCCAGAACACTTGCCCACTTGGTGCCTTTTTGACTCTTTAAGCCACGTTTATACAGAGTCTTATTAATTGCCAATTAATAATAGACCAAACGCAAGAGAATTGAATAGTCGCATAGACACTGAGGCAAGAAGAGATATATAGATAGATATATACACATAAGTACATACACGCTAAGGCAAAAATGCACACCCAGAAACACACACCCCCAGACACACACACACACACACGTCATTATAGAAGGAAATATATTGTTTAGATTATTATTATTGTTGTTTTTTTTGCTATTTAACAGTTTACCAGCTTTTGTCTACTATAACAATCATAGACAACCACAGAACATAGGAACGACCGGCCAAATGCAGCACTTTTGATGTTGAAATATCAGTTATTACTTAGTGTAGAGCATAAAAATATAATGATTTTGACTTCATGTTGGACACATAAAATATCACGAATTTCACTTATTGTTAGATATACAAAATATCCAGTATTTTGCTTTTCCGTAAGGCACACGAAATATAATTATTTTTACGTAATGTTGGATACACAAAATATAATGATTCTTACATAATGTTGAATACACAAAATATAATGATTTTTACATAATGTTGGATACACAAAATATAATGATTTTTACATAATGTTGAATACACAAAATATAATGATTCTTACATAATGTTGGATACACAAAATATAATGATTTTTACATGATGTTTGGTAACACAAAATATAATTATTTTTAAATCATGTTGGACGCACAAAATATAATGATTTTTACTAGATGTTGAACACACAAAATATCATGATTTTTACATGATGTTTGGTAACACTAAATATTATGATTTTTACATTATGTTGGAAAAACAAAATATAATGATTTTTACATTATGTTGGACACACAAAATATAATGATTTTTACATCATGTTAGACACACAAAATATGATAATTTTTACATTATGTTGGGAAAACAAAATATAATGATTTTTACATCATGTTAGACACACAAAATATGATTATGCTTACATTATGTTGGACACACAAAATATAATGATTTTTACATCATGTTAGACACACAAAATATGATTTTCATTTTCTCTATCATAATTTTACCAAATACACAAAATATCATGATTTTAACTTTTTGTTAAACACACTAAATATGATTTTAATTTTCATTATCATAATCCCACCGAATAACCAAAATATGATAGTTGTAACTTTTTGTTAAACACACTAAATATGATTTTCATTTTCATTATCATAATCCCACCGAATAACCAAAATATGATGATTGTAACTTTTTGTTAAACACACTAAATATGATTTTCATTTTCATTATCATAATCCCACCGAATAACCAAAATATGATGATTGTAACTTTTTGTTAAACATACTAAATATGATTTTCATTTTCTCTACCATAATTTCACAAAATAGACAAAATTCTCGTAACGATTCAAACATAGTGCTTTTAGTTCCAATAGTTATAAAAAAAATTTTGTTGCTGAAATAATAAAAACGCTTGATACAAATAATTTTGGATATCAGCTATAATTTTTTCGAGTGGCCGGTAACAACTGACTCACCTTTTAAATATGCTTGTCTTACTGCTTCGCTATATCATGTTTGTTTGCGTCAAGTTTTATAGCATAATTTTAAATGCAAAAAGATGAATTAATTTCATGACGATAAGAATGATTGTTTTCTAACTCTAAAGAAGAACACATTAAATAATTCGAAATTTACAAACTATAAGTTTACATTGATTGTTTGGTATTGTTTTATGTTAAATAACACCCGCCCTCACATCTACTTAGAACGACATCTAATTCACCATTTGGGCACCATATATTAATTAGACACTATATAGACACTGAACGTTCTAACGACAGTAAAGAGACGTTGTATTTTAGTTAAGGAATATGGGACGTGGTTGTGAGCTATTGTAATGTTGACCACTCAATGTTACAGAATAGGAGCCATGTTTTAGTGGAAAAGTGTAGAGGTCAAAGGGTCAGAGATTGACAGCAGGCGAAAGTTCCAAACAACATTATTTCCGTGTGAGTTTCTCTCTCTCTCTTTCTCTGTTTCTCTCTCTTCCTCTTAGCCGGCGAGATTTTAAGCCACGAAGAAGAGTGTCGCATCTCTCCCAAGAAGAAAGAGAGTAGCGCACATGGGTGTCTGATGTAGAGAGGCGGTCTTCTCTTCTCTCTTTCTCTCTATCTCTCTCATGCGTATAAAATTGGTCTCTCTGATGTGTTTCTGGCTTTTAAATAAAATAAACCTTTTATAAAAAAAGAACACTCGATCTATCACCTGGGTTTACAACGATTACGGGCGCGACGAGAACGGTGACGAGAATTGCGACAAGCAGTATAAAGAATGGATGCACCCATCGGTAAGCTATAATACCAGATCAACACCAACATCTAAGCAGGGTTATGCTAACGTTACGATATGGTGTTTCCGATGAATTATTGACTGAACTAATAACATTAGATTAGATGTTCATTTGTTAACGATATGTATATAAGATCTGCCATTTTTATTAATCATTGGAATAATTGAAGATCGCTAATTTTTATGTAATTATTAAACAAAATCGCAATAGAATGTTGGACCCTTGGCACAACGGATAAAGTGCTAAGTAATAATCAGTTCTAAGTGACAGTCTTCTCCAGGTTGAAATTTAATCCACAGTGAAGGCGATATAAGTCATAGTATTAAGAATTACGTAATACTTCTAACCGATTATAGCTGACAGAAATAAAAATCAACCTCCGTGGATTAAATAAAGTATTCAGTTCAAAATTCCGTACAGTTCGACATTAAGATTCTGAGCTCGACCGGATACAGCTAAAGAAAATCAGCAATTACATTGACAATGGCGTTGGAAGAATGACATATTACAAGAAGTTAGAATAATCCAAATAAAAGAAATCTTAATTTTTTCTTGAATTATATCCAAAAATAAATGTAAGCATGATATAAGTTAAATATTGGGCGAGTATAATTTTGTTAGTTGAGAATAACAGGGAATAGCGATTAGTCGTGGTAAACTTAGTGCACTCGTATGTTAGCTCGATCTCCTGTGTGCTAGAAGCGGATGTGACGTCACATGGCCTGGAGAGAGAGAGAAACAGTGAGAGAGAGAGAAGTCGCTAGTTCGCTTGAAAGCAAATAGTGTGAGCTTATGGTTTTAGAGATGTCTGGATAAGATATGACTAAGCAGTAAGTATAAGCCTTCTATGTCTTATCGCCATATGAAACACTGGTCAAGAACAAGGCGAATAAACCACTTCTAGTATTCCACCGTTTGCCTCGTCTTGGTCCTTATTTTCGCGGTATCAACCATTTTTTTAGAGGCGGCGTTTCTTAGATCACATGAAAGCACGCGCGGAAGAGCTAACGGGCAACAAGGTATGTTATGAACGTTCATGTATTTTAATTGATTGTGGCGTGTGAATATCAGATCTCCAAAATATATGACACATAGATTGAAGCGAAGTCGAAGGCAGCCAAATATTAAAGTTTTTGTCAATTATGAGAATTGTTATAAAATATTGTAAATGTGTTATAAATAGTTACATAATTTCTTCAAATCTAATTTATGTTCAATAACCACTAATACATAAATGTACTTTTCAAAACGTCTATCTATTTAGATTTACAATCAGTTCAGTGAACTATATGTATACACAAATGTATAGTATGACTAAGTTTACCCAACAGATAACAGGTCGTCTTCTCTATACAATAAAAGGTGTATTTTGTTTCGATAAGACGCACCTGGAGAATCTCGGAGATTACATCTGCTGAAACGTTGTGAGAATAACATCCAAGACTAGAACAGTTGACTGAATAATTTAAATAATGCAAATTATCAATCCCCATATATAAAATAAAATCCAAAACACAAATCTTCTACTTAACTATATTTACAAGAGGTGAATATATATATATATATATATATATATATATATATATATATATATATATATATATATATATATATATATATATATTCACCTCTTGTAAATATAGTTAAGTAGAAGATTTGTGTTTTGGATATTATTTTATATATGGGGATTGATAATTTGCATTATTTATGTATGTACATATATATATGTATGTATATATATATATGTACACATATATATGTATATATATATGTATATATATGTATATGTATATATATATATATATATATATATATATTTGTTATTGTTTATTTTTATTTTGATCTATACGTTTCGTCTCTTTTCAATCGAGACTCATCAGCATAGAAGTACGACTATTCACCACCGGTCACACGATTCGAAACCCTGGACTACAAGTATTTTCCAACCCCAGTCCAACGTCGCTAACCGCTAGGCCAGTTCCGAACAGCTTATAAACAATTATAATTTTAACACATTAACGGCGGCGAAGCGTACAGGCATTCAAACTTCTATAAGTGAAGGAACGATGCATAAAGCAAGTGACTCTACGCTGTGTTACTACTACCATTTTACAGTGCTCTACTTTTTTTAACGAGGAGCTTCAAATATAAATATTTGTTATTGTTTATTTTTATTTTTATCTATGGACGTATACGTTTCGTCTCTTTTCAATCGAGACTCATCAGCATAGAAGTACGACTATGCATATCTAGGCAGGATCTTCTTTTGCAGGCAAGTATTGTTAAATATAAGATACAACTCATGTCTAGATATCTTTTGGTAGATCCTTTCAATAGTCCGAATCAGGATCTTAGTTTCGGAAGGGGATTTGGCTATATATAAAAACAAAAAAAACTAATTAATAGAATTAACTTTAATATCAGTTATAATATACTAAAAGGTCTATAGTTCTAAGTATAGTTTCGTACTTATTACATAATTCCCGCCAAACCCTTCTATAATACTAACACATGGACTGTACCTGATTAACCTCATTCCCCTGAAGATAGACTTGGATGGGTGTGAAAGTACTTGGGGCACACATCTAAACTGTGGCAAATTCATCAGCCAATTCCCCTCCGAAACTAAGATCTTGATTCGGACTATTGAAAGGATCTACCAAAGGATATCTAGACATGAGTTGTCTCTTATATTCAACAATATATTTATATATACATGATTTTAACAAATCTTGGAGGCTCCCAAATAACGAATTTAAATGACGAATGTACACGCTAATATCTTACTGGGATTTATACGTTTTCTTTAGAAAACTGTTTCGCGATTTGAAAAGTTCTGTATTTTTTTGGAAAGAATTCAAGACTTCCAACAATAATAAATGGTTGTGTTTTATTTTAGTGTAGTTTATTAAAAAAAATGTAATTTTCATTAGTTAAATTAAAAATATTTCTGTTGTAATGAATCCAAATAAGAATGTTAATATTACGAAATGAATTATTTTGAAATAAAATACAGTTGGAAAATTAGTCAAAACCAATAAAAATAATAAATATCAATTCTGAATAAATTAGCCCTTCTTGTTTAGTAAATTAGTAATGTAAACAAAGATGGCTACATTGCTAAAATAAGTTAGTAAAACAAAATAAATTGTTTTTAGCTAATTCCCCCACTGTAATTTCTTCTAAAATAATTGATGTCGATAATAGTAATGAATGTCATATAACATTCATGGATAGCGTATTTGCCACGTTACAAGTTAGCGTAACGCCTATGTAAAGTCGTCTTGTAATCCATTCAAGTTCAATACGAGAACATGACTTCAGTAAGTTTATAAGCATTTTGAGAAATACAATCAAAACATATAATCGACACAACATCTCTAGTGAGGGGCGAGGGCAATGAGGCAAATTGTTACTTGTAAAATGTTAACGGAGTATAATGTTACACGACATGCAAAACTTACTTGATTTTTGTTATTGGTCGCCCGATTTATAAAATCGGGGGACTTATGTTTTGAGGCATGTCCGTCCGTCCGTCCGTCCGTCCGTTCGGATTTTTCTCCGACACCATCCATTGAATTTCTCTGAAATTTTGCATGAAGTTGTAACTTTGGTCAGGTTAGAAAGTGACATTGTCCGATTTTTAAAAAAAAAAATCTGTTTAGCCCCCCCCAGGGGGTCAAAAGGCCCCGAAATGGCAAAAATGACATATTTGCCCCATGACTTTTCATCAATCATTTCAATTTCTTTGAAACTTGGCCAAAATGTGGAAGCAATTGTTCATGATAGAAAATAAGTACCGCTGACCTTGGTTCACGCCCCCAGGGGGTCAAAAGCCCCCAAAATGGCAAAAATAACCATTTTCTCCCATAACGTTTGATCCATCCATTCAATTTTTCTGACACTTGGCCAAAATGTAGAGGCAATTGTTCTGGATATAAAATGAGCATTCTTGACCTCAGAAAAATTCTGGTTCGCGCCCCCAGGGGGTCAAAGGGGGGTCAAAAGTGCCCAAAATTGCCCAAATTTCTTGCATTTTACACTCGCCACATCGAGTCATATACAGAGGGGGGGGGGGTACACACGCGGCTTGTTATTAATGTGTATCACCTAGGAAGTCAACAACTATAATGATAATGCAAAGCAAAGTCACAAACACTGCAATCACCTACAAAAACAATTACATAAAAATACACCATATATATATATATATATATATAAATATATATATATATATATATAAAAAAAGAGACATTTGTTTTTTTGTTTATTATCTATGTACGTATACGTTTCGGTCTTTATAATCAGCATAGAAATATGCTTACTCACTACTGGTCATGCAATTCGAAACCCCGCAACTCAAATCCCGACGTCTAGAACAACTCGGCCAACGCTAAATAGCGAATACACAGTGATAATTTTAACACTTTATCCGGCGGCTTGACGTCATAAGAGCGTTTTACTTCAGTAAAGGAACGATGCATTTATAGCTAGCGACATCATTCTGTGTTAATACTGCACTTACAGTGCCCATCTAGAGGGTTTTTCTAGGAGCTACAAATAATAAATATTTGTTTTGTTTATTATCTATGTACGTATACATTTCGTCCTGTATAATCGGCACTCATCAGCATAGAGATATGAGTGTATATATATATATATATATATATATATATATATATATATAGTGGATGTATGTGTATGTGTTGGAGAACCTTATTCCAATGCATTCATCAGATAAATGTCTTCAAAATGGTGGCTTAATTACGGAGTTTTGGGAAGGGCAATTGTTTAAATGTTTGTCAAGTGTTATGATAGTTATTTGAACATTTTTATCAATTTATTATTTTTTTGAATATTTGTTGATTTTAGCTAATTTTTTCCTGTTAATTTATTTCTTATTGTACCTTAGTGCTTCGAATCCATGTTTTGTTGGTTGCGTAGTTGGGATATGTTTTAATATATGCTTCGAAGTTTGTTTAATCGATCGTTTATTTTTTTCCTTCTATGTGGTTATTACAATTATACTTTATAGAAGAGTTTATAGCGTTTTAATAGGTTCGTATACGCTTGGTTAATATCTATAAAAGCTATTACTGATACAGCCTATTAACTATTCAGCTTATATTAACTGCAGTATTTATATTATTAATATATATGGTATACTATCTATATATTTTCAATATATATATCTATGTATGTATATATATATATATATATATATATATATATATGTATATATATATATATATATATATATATATATATATGTATATATATATATATAAACATAGTTTCAGTATCCGACAATCGTTTCAGAACCTTCTCGGTTCCTCCTTAGGGATATACTGGTGAGCAAAGATTATACCCGCCAATACACAATCATAAGAAAGCAAGAAAAAGAAAAAACAAGCAGAGACATTACATTTCAAAAATCTTCAGACGAGTAACCCCTTTCCACAAGATGACAACTTTGACACCAATCTATCTACGTATAAGAAATTCGCTCAAACTTTTGGCGGAACGACTAGACTCGACCGTCTCTTCTTCCTTAACCACACGCACACACACCGAGACTTACTCATACATACACTCACCCACGCTAATACCTTCACATTTATATACTCACAAACATACATACACACTTATATATAGAAGTAAAATTAAAAACATATATACATATATATATATATATACACACACACACACATACATCCACATATATATACAACTATACATACACATATGTATATATATATATATATATATATACATACACAAATATATACACACACATACGCACACACTTATAAGTATATTTATCTATTTTGCTAAAGCTTATGGCAGGACCGACTAGACATATCCGTCTCCTCTTCCTTAATCACATGCACACACCCCGAAACACACTCACACACACACACACATCCACGCTTATACGTACACATGTATATACTCACAAACATACATACACACTAATATATATATATATGTAATAATAAAAATATATATACATATATATATCCACACACACCCATACACCCATATATATATATATATATATATATATATATATATGTGTGTATATATACAACTATATATACATACACATACACACTTATATATATTCATCTATTTTGCGTAATGTATTAAGGATTTAATTATTTTTTTTTTCTTACTAAACATTTTCCCAATAAGCCACTAAATATAGTGTTATATACATGAAGACAATCGCTGTTTACTATTTAATTAAATTTCCTAACAAATATCTATCATATTTACCGACGAATTAAGTTAATCCAACCGCAATATTATTCCCCTAATTAATTGAGAATTAGAAACAAAGTTTTTAATATCGACTAGTTATTATTTTTATCTAGTTTTTTTTATGATAATTTACTTAAAACTTTATGTTTTGTAATAATTTTGCGTTATTTTATAAAGGAATTGCATTTTTTATTTTATTTTATTTTAGATGAAGTATATTCTCTCTTTATGTGTCCATCTATATTGATTTAGTCTAATGGACGTTTAATTGATAGTAATTTAATTTCACTTATTTTATCATTATGTTCACCCTGCAATAAACCTCATAATTCAATATAAATTCTAAACTTTGTAACTTATTAATTTATAGATCTCCTAGTTATTAATAGTTATTCCATCATCCGGAGTCACATAACCTAATATGTATAATAATAACCCACCAAAATAATCTGAAGACTATATCTATAATACTAACTTAATATCTATACTTTCCAAAATGTTAATTAATAGTGGTTTTGATTAACCTATCTTTATTTTCTTTAAGAAAAATGACTTGTTATTAATTATATATTCAAGATCTCTACATCAAGTTATCCTATGATTAAATTAGTTAACTTAATCCTACCTATCATTGCTAATTATGCTACATTAATTACGCGATCCTTTATTATTTGTAATAATTTAATGTTATGTTTAACAAATAATAATTTTTATTTCTAATCTGTGTTTTTTTATTATTTTTTTATTTATTATTTATTTATTTTATTTATTTATTAATATTTCTTTATTTATATTTTGTTAATTTATTTATTCATTTTTAAGTTATGATTACATCGTTCTCGCAATACTTATCTAAGGTTAACTTTTTGAAGTGCCTGCAATTGTAACCTACCTCGTCCCTCTGGTTTAGTAGAGCATTCTTATTAGGGAACAAACCTATAGCCAGTTTTTCATTTAAACACAGAAAACAGGTAGGGTTATTTAGTGTAGGTACTGGTGCCTTTTTTAAAATACTCCATTTCACTTCAGGATCTATGCCATTTCTTTTTAGGGATAACATATATCTAGATTATGAAGTGCTTTTTCCATCAGTATCTATGTTGTTAAATGAGCATTTATGGTTTCTATACCTATCCTTAAAATCAGTATTAGTACCCCCTATGTAGAATTTGTTCAAATTAGGGTCATTCTCTGGGAAAACTGTACTTAGATATACTACATTTTTCATTAAACATTTTTCTTATAACGGGCACTCACTTTTATTAATACAATTACATTCATTATCTTGTATGCTACTTACGTTGTTTGTATCATTATCCTTTAGTATTTGTCTATTGTGATCTTTGATTATTTTTTCTAAATTATTAGTGCAACTATAACTAAGTTAAATTGTGTTTTTGTTAAAGATGTTATGCAATGGGTTATTAATTGGGAAATGCTTATTTAACAAGTAAAGAAACATATGTCCAATCTTTGATTTAACTAGTTGGTTAAACGGAGGTGTATACCAAATAATTTTTCGTTTTATATTTGTCTTATTTTTATTTCTATTCCTATTATCTTGATATTCGATAGTCGTGTTAATATAACCAGTATTACCCACAGCATCATTGTAAGCACTACTATTGTTATTGAAAATTTCTTCATTAGACAAATTATTGCTAATTCTATGACCTATGGATAACAGTATGTATTTAATAACGTTTGGTGGATGGTTTGATTTTGGATTTACGTATATTGGATAGGAGTTATCTTTCATATATGGTCTGTATACTCCTATATTATATATATATATATAAATATAATGTATATATATATATATATATATATATATATATATATATATATATATATAGCTGACCTCTTTTCTCGACTTGTTTAGATGCCGACCAAATTTTTGCGACCTAACTTTTATTTCGGCGTTGTACGTGTACGATTAAACTTGCCACAACAAAAGCAAACATTAAGAAAAAGTTTTTTGTTTGTTTTATTTTCTAAAATATGGTTTAAGTTTTTAAAAACAATGAGTTGTTTATGAGTATACCGAATCCTATTTCACTCTAAATAATTTACTGGACTTCAAATAAAGAGTTCTCTTCAGAGTCCTATTTCTATCGCGTAAATTGAACAAAAATCTATTTATTAGAGGTGGAGAGAAATGTTGATAACAGGATTATTAAAGAAGTGAAATATAATAAAATAAACGTACAATTAAAACAGAAATTTTCAGGACAAATGTTGAGATCTTACGAAGGAGATAATTCCTGGGAGCACTGTTTTATAACAACCGAACCGATGCTACACTACCCACCTTATTAAAATATATCTTGATTAAATCGATATTCCGTTCATTTAACAATGCTTAGTCACCAAAAACATTACTTATTTAGTGTTCTTTGGCCTTTTGACTATAGTATATGTTCTCACATGTAAGTGACATTTGATTTTTTTCTTAATGCATAAAGAAAATTATCCCCCTTGAAAATCTAATTTCATATAATTTTTAAAACGCTATATTTTCATAAAATATCTCTTATTTCAATTATAAATATCATTATGCATAGTTTTATCGACAAAACGATTAGGTATATAGAAAAAATGAGGCCATAAAAATTATGAATGTATATTATAGAACTGAAACTTAAAAAAGACATAGAAAAATATGCAAATGAGCAATATCAAAATTTGTTTGAAGAAGTTTAGAGGTGAGTATATATATAGTATTTCCATACATCTTATGTATGGAGAATTAAATAACCATAGCCGGTTTTGATGAGATGATAGATGGAAATAACTGTCGCGTTTATTCATTTATACATATATATATATATATATATATATATATATATATATATATATATACATACATACATATTGTGTGTGTATTTAGGCAGTATGTATTAAAACGTTATTGTATAGCATGGAATGTTGTTTTTTGATTTTTGTTGTTGATTTCTTCAAACTTTTGGATATTTCTATCGAATTGTCGGATGTAGGCTTCGTAGATGTTTTGTGTTCCATTTTTTGCGAGTACTTTCGACTTAATCTCTCAATCGTCTTCAGGGGGGGGGACTTGCTTATTCATGTCTGTGAGTTAGAACTGTGCGGCAATTAATAGATTTTTAAATAGTACGTATGAGTGATGAGATTTCGTATTTACAACTTGATTTGGTGTTGGGCGCGTAGCGAATTAAATTTACCAGATGTAAAATTTTAACTTTACCAGATGTAAAATTTTAAATTTAGAATATTCAAAAAAGTTAAACGTGGAATTTTCATTCAACGACTAAAGATATTTTAAAGAGAATTACTAACCTAGGCACTTTAAATAAATTTGGATTTAATTCGTAGTTAATATTGTTTATTGTGGGAGTCTGGTCTTTATATACAATGCCTCTAGGATTTTCACTATTTTTACGTTTGTAAACATTTTGTGTTATTAACTAAAAGTTGTTAAATGGCGATGTGGCAGGTGTGTTGATTCATATATATATATATATATATATATATATATATATATATAGAATGAGAGAGAGAGAGAGAGTTGGTTTTACCACTTCAAAACAGGTAAAGTAGCCAAGAAAACTAATGCATCAAACACATCGAAAATCAACACTACTTATACAACCTTACCTCGACCGTGTTTCCACATATTCTTAACATATAAAATGAATTCCTATTATTTACCGCATATGATTAACTCTCCTAAGTGATTGCTCCAAATAGAGGATAGCACGCTAATGTCTATATATGAATTATTAACTCTTCCACTCCTCAGACACCGCGTTGCGATTAATTCACGAGGAAATGCGTTCCACTGTCACCGAATTTGAATTTGTAAAAAGCCAATCAGCTTTCATAGGCATGAGAAAAATTTCATCCCGACCGCGTCTGCTTTTCCCGAGGTTAGTCATTCATAGACATTCTTTAAAATCTTTCTCATATAAATAAATAGTTTCATTATTAACAGTTTATGCACACGTCACAGCATAATATATATTATGCGCATTCGAATCATATCCATCGCCAAAACACACCATTTCAGTTCACATTTAGGACGCTGAAAACGTACACAAATTATTTACGCCAAAATAATACTTCGATATAGACGAACGATTTCGTAGACATTGAACAAATAAGATTTTTATTACACCGATCGATCTTAGCATATCATAAAATATTACCGTTTTAATGTTTTTCACGTATCTTAAATCAATTATATTTTACTGTTTTTATAAGAAAAGCTCCGTAGAGACATATTCCTATTTTTTATGTTATTTTTCGAGAAATAACCTGATAAAACTGGATTAATAATTTTCTTACCTGCCGCAAAGCAAGATATTAAGTCCCAGATGCAGGAATAATAATCCTTCCTAAACACTGTCTACGAACAAGGAGGGCAACAAAGTGTAAAAAAACAAATTAGATTTGCGTTGTGCTGTTTTTTGTTGTGTTTTTACAGTTTCTTTTTTAGTGTCCCCATTTACTTTCTTCCACACGAGGTCAGCGTTATAAACAAGGTCGGTTACAAATGTGGGGGAAATCTAGCTCAATCATTACGGTCACCGGATTACACAGAAATGAAATCGACAGAATAGATGACGCGTCGAGCACAATAACTTTTTTTAAATTCTTTCAAATTAGACACAAATAAATGTTCATTTACATTTTCTTCAAAATAAAGTGGCTCAAAATGTGTGTTTATCGAACAAAACTCAAGAAGTACAGTTCATTCTTTTGAACGAGGAAAAATACAAAACAGATCAAAACTAAA
This sequence comes from Sepiola atlantica, assembly GCA_963556195.1. Classification (NCBI taxonomy): domain Eukaryota; kingdom Metazoa; phylum Mollusca; class Cephalopoda; order Sepiida; family Sepiolidae; genus Sepiola; species Sepiola atlantica. The sequence goes on along the minus strand of OY744517.1, from coordinate 63,770,487 downwards.
CAAAACGTGTTTTTACAGAATTTGAATCGGCACCGTGAGATAACCGACTTTGGACGAACTCATCCATAGGTTATGCTTAGTTTACGGTTAAGGTAATACAAAACGCCGAAATTAAAACTCGAACACCCAAATATAGTAGACATCTATCGGCTGTTTAATACATTCTTTTATAATCTCATAATTTTATAATTTATTAATCTTATCAAGAAACAAATGAGAACATAGAGATTATAAGTGACAGCTGGAGGACAACATTTGACGGTATCAAAATAGAGAGAGGCGTTTTCCAAGTAGACTCCCTATCATCACTACTGTTTATCATAGCGATGATGTCACTAAACTATATACTCAGGACATGTGATGCCGTATACAAATTCACAGGCAGCGAACAAAGAATAAACCATCTCATATACATGGACGACCTAAAGCTATTTGCAAAAAGCAATAAAGAACTAGAAAAGCTGATAAATACGACCATATATCTTCAGCCAGGACATTCAAATGGAATTCAGAATAGAAAAGTGTAAATTGCTAGAGATTAAAAAAGAAAGCTGGAGACGACATAGGGAATGGAACTACCCAACCAAGAGGAGATGAAGTCGCTAGGCGAACAAGGCAGCTATAAATATGTGGGAGTTTTGGAAGTAGACACAATCAAATCAAGAGAAATGAAAGAGAAGATTGGAAAAATATATCTGAGATAAACAAGAAAGCTCTTTGAAACAAAAGTATATAGAAGAAACTTAATCAAAATAATAAATACCTGAGCAGTATCACTAATAAAATACTCTGGATCATTCATGAGGTGGACTAAAGAAGAACTCAGGCACTTTGAACAGAGGACTAGAAAATTAATTACCATGCATAACGCACTACATCCAAAATACGATACAGACAGACTCTACGTGAAGAGAAACGAAAGGGGAAGAAGACTGGTAAGTATTAAAAACTGTGTGGACGACACAAAAAAGAGCTGGAGAAATACATAAACCAGAACACAGAAAGGCTGATCACCCAGCAACATACAGCGTCCCCAGGAACAACGCAGGAAGCAACAAACAAACAAACAGACAAGAAAAGAAAAGTGAGAAGAAACACAACTGCATGGACGTTCCATAAGACTCACAAGAGAAGAAAATAGCTGAGCATGGCTAAGAAAAAGAAAACTTGAAAAGAGAAACGGAATATTTACTGATGGCTGCACAGAACAATGCGATTAGGACAAACTATATTAAAGCTAAAATAGATAAAGCCTAGGAAAAGAGACGAAACAGTAACTCATATAATAAGTGAATGTAGCAAACTCGCCTAATAAGAATACAAGAACAGACATAACTGTGTGAGGAAAGCAGTACACTGGGAACTGTGGAAACAATTGAATTTCGAATACGCAGACAAATGGTACAAACATAAATCAGAAACAGTACTGGAAAACGAAACACACAAAATCCTCTGGGATATGGATATACAAACAGATAAACGCCTACAAGCAAGGAGACCTGATGTTATAATCGACAAAAAGGAATAATCTTGCAAAATCGTTTCAGCAGACGCAGAGTGAAGATCAAAGAGATGGATAAACGAAGCAAATATACAGAACTAGCCATAGAACTCAAAGGAATATGGAGCATGAAGAAAGTCAGTATAATACCAATAATCGAAGGAGCACTAGGAACAATCCAAAATTACTGGAGAAAAAACTGGGAGAAATTAGAATCAAAGAGACCATCGAAACCATACAAAGAACAGTAATGATCAAAACAGCTGCACTCTTAAGGAAAATCATTGAATGCGGAAACCAACCTGTATAAGCTACAAAGGATAACCAGTCACAAGGAATTTACAAGAGGAGAAAAACAAAACCACACGAAGAACACAACAACACGAACCAAGGAACAGAAACTGGAAGAAACATCACTTCATAATCTACCCCAATAAATAACACCGGCCTCAACTATCACCACACAAAAATGAACCAAGGAACAGAAATTACAAGAAACGCTATAAGCTATCCACTTAACTCGCCCAAAAAATAAAATAAAAATAAAATAAAACAAATAAAATAAAAAATTTAAAAAAATAAAAATAATGCCGGCCGAGGCTGACACCAGACAAAATATTTGTAGAGGGTCGAGGATGGTTGAGAAGTCCGAGGAGGGGCAGCGCAAACCAACCTCTACTGGAGAAGTGCGGAGAATGCTGGGACCTTGGGGAAGCTTATTGCCACCCAAATCCCAGAGAAGACCAATGGTCCTTACCAGCGAGAAATCAATGGAAAAAGGCTGTTGCGATACCGCAAGATTATTTGCGATGGTTATCTGAAAGAGGTGAAGAATAGTAGAAATCTGAGGGACGGGGGTCTTGTTGTCACTCAGATTCCAGGAAATACCACTGGTTGTTTTCGTTGAGCAATCACTGACGATGATCTGTGTGAGAACTCCGAGTGAGTACACATAATAATAATATTAATAATAATAATAATAATAATAATAACATTGTAACTCGGACAAGAATAGGATAGGAAAATATTCAGTATAAAAATAACAACAAAGAAAACAAATATAAAAATCACAAATGCTGTAGAGGAAGTTACATAAAGATTTAGATAAAAAAAACATTTGTATGAACAATTACAATAAAACAACAACAAAAAAAACCCGAAAGACAAAAGAAACTAAAAAATATATATATATATCAATAACCATGTTTTTATTTTATTATTTTTATTTTTTCACATTTCCAAAAAACAACATTTCTGTGAGATATATTTTTACGGTGCGTTTTATTTGTCTTGTGCCAAACAACATTTTCATGTTAATATCGTTCCTGCAACATTACAAAATCTTCAGAAAAAATCACAAAGAGTAAAAAGATCTTGGAGTAATGTGTCTTCAAAAAACCTACACTATACAGTGGGTCATGTTTGGGTGAAACTAAACAAAATACAAAGAAAATAGCAAACCTCACGCCATTTTGAATTTTTCGTTCAGAGCTAGTACATCCTAAAAGTTGTTTGGACATTTATAAATTTTAATTCAGTAATATTTCTTAAAATAGTTAATAAGTTCTATAATTTACATATAACAATTCTAATTCACTTTAGGGTAATTTTTTACCGTCTAATGTAAAATCAATTAGCTTCAGATTCTATTTAGGTAATTTGGATACGAAGCTAACAACATTTGATTAAACAACATTTACAATTCATGTTTGTTTCTTTTATTACCAATCTTTTCAAGTTAGTAGACAAACGATATAATGTACTGTTAAAATGTATACAGGAACTCGCGAAAACTGCTTACGTTTTTGACTCCTATGAGTCTTTATCGGGCACGTGGGGAGTTGCAGTTTTATCGAGTTACTGTTCACACTTTAACAGAACGTTGGTTTGCCAACTTGAAAATATGGATAAAAAAGAAACAAACAGGAATTGCCACTATTGGTTAATCAAACATGCATATATATATATATACACATATATATATATATATATATATATATATATATATATATATATATATATGTGTGTGTGTGTGTGTTTGTGGGTGTTAGCTGAATTTTCATATTTTGCATGTATACTGAAGACTGAAAATTAGGAATATTCATTTTCTCTGTAATAGTTCGCAGCACAACAAAACTTTAAAATCCACAAAGCAACCGATTGTTAGACTGTCCGATTTAATAACAAAAACAACAATTTGTTTCGCTTTCAACACTGTTTTAAATTTAAAGTTTAAAACATCTAAAATAAAATCCAAACAAAAAAGACGCTTGTTTTCAATAACAATCATTAATTAATGAAATAATTATTTAAATAATTCCTTTCAGACCATGCCCAATTGTTTGGTGTCGTCTACAGACAATTCAATTTCGGAATGCTTAACCTTATAATTATGTCCAATTATCTGGCCTAGACGGTACTTTATCTCGGTTATTATACCGGTGGATTCTTATAAAATACTAGTATATCCATTCTGCCAATAATAACCGGTTTTTTCTAAGTAGAAATACAACGGGTAATCTTATTTAAAAAAATAAATGCGTTTTCGCCGCTTAAAATATGTACAATGTAAGCATAACAGTAAGAACAAGATATATTCCACCATTGCAGTAAGCATTTGAAACACTCCACGAGGTCGGTTTTAAATGTGGGGGAAATCCGGCTCCTCAGAAAGGGAACCCTGTTTAAGGACAAAAATAAATATTTCCTTAAAAAAAAGGAGTTCTCCTTCATTGACCAAGGGCAGAAAAATAAAGTGTACTATCAGAACAGATACTAAATTTTGTTCCTAGCTAAAATGAAAACTGTAAGACACAAATATAAAAATTATCGATATAATCATGATAATAAAGTACAAGAATCCGTGTGAAAGCGAGCAATGATGCTAATAGGTCTCTCTCTCTCTCTCTCTCTCTCTCTCTCTCTCTCTATATATATATATATATATATATATATATATATATATATATATATATATATTAGTGATATATTAAGAAGGCTGAGGGCAATTCAGAGTGCCGGATAGGTTGTAAGCTGGAAAGAACAAAAGTAATTAATCGACTTGGGGGGACTTACTATTTATTTTTCTTTAAAATCTTACATAATTGCAAGTGTGGTGTCGGCTCTTTGTGTGTTGTCCGGATGATGATTAAACATCATTTATTTAATATTTTGAGAAAATCTTCCCTTTGTCAATAACACCAAAGGAAAAATCTGTCTGTGTAGAGAATCTACAAAAATGCGTACTAGAGAGTAGGGTAGGAGCTGACAAAATAACACAAGCTAACTACTTCCATCAAACTCTCCGAACTAATGGCTACCCCACTTCCACCATAGCCCACCTACATAAGTCCAAAATACGCAGACACCGCACCCTCTCCACACCTGTTTCTTAAAACTTCCTTTTTTACTGATAAAATCACCACCTCCATCCGCAAGGCTATACACAAAGAAAACCTTGACATCCAACTTACCCACACTGACACCTATTAACGCCAGCATCTATCTAGAAAACACACTAACCACACACCGAACACTGCTACCTGGCCAATTGTCCTATCCCCAGCACTGATCCATGCCACCGCACCAACTGTGTATACAAATTACAGTGCACCACATGCAAAAATTCTACATAGGAAGCACAACAATACCGCTACACCTAGGCATCAGAGAGCATATCAACGCCCGTATATCCTTTTTCCACAAGCACACAACCTTATGCCTCACTACTGAACGCAACATCCACGTCTCTATCCTTGCCTCAATCAGTAACATTGAAGTCACAGAATCGATCCTCATCTACAGATGAAACTCCCACTCAATCAACGTCACGAGCTCAACTCACCGTTCACTCTATAATAATCTACCTTCTCACCCACTGACCAACCCTCATATCAAACACTGATTGCATTCTAATTTCACCATTTCACTCCCCTTATTATTTTCATCATTACTTAACACCTACATTAAGCCATCCACTACTTCCACCTCCACCACCACCACCTAACACCCAAATAATCAAGTAGGCCCATTCTCATACACACATTTATCTTTATACAATCTAAGTAACATGGGAATAACCACCCCTAACTAGTAAACACCATAATTGACCTGCTCCTACAATCCCACCAAAATAATTCACCTCATACCCTGGTATTATTAATTAATTAAACAACTTTCCCCTAATTACCCCACCTCTAAATACATGTAAAATGTATACAAATAATACACAAAAAAATAAATAAAAAACTAGCCGAGAAAATACAGGATAAATAAATAAACAATAGTACACATATATATAAATAATATAACTTAATAGACAGACTTCTTTCGACTGAATGTATGAATTAATTCTCATTCAAGACCCAATTTAGTAACAGGCAGAGTTAACCCCCTTACACTGTCTTATGTTTAAAATCAAATTTAACTAGATTCAATTAATCCTAAACTAAATATATAAAATCCTATAATACGTTAAAAATTACATAAATTCGATAAACTAATTTAATGAAACCTACAAATAATAATATCTATTGAATATATAACCAATAAAATTTAATAACATTTAATAATAATAAAAAAGAGTAATTAATTACTTTATATTAAAAACAAAACAAAAATAAACCAACAACCCGCAGAATCAAATAAAAAAATATATATATTATCAAAACTAACACTTAATTCATAAGTATACAATACCCAATTATTTATCTAATATTACACACATATTTTTTAACACTACATTTATATACAAAACATAATTTTAAAATTTATTAATTTCTATTCTCTGTGCGACTAATTTGCTCCAACCCTACTCTCTGGCATCTATTTTGGTTAATTCTCCACACTAACGGATGTTTCCTTTGGTGTTTATTATTTTTGACAAGGACAAGATTTTCCTGAAATATAAAAAAAATGATTTTTAATCATCATCCGGACAAAACACAAACAGCTGTTATGTAAGATTTTAAAGAAAAATAAATAGTAAGATCACCACTTAGAATTATTATTTTTGTTCCTTCTAGCTTATTACCTATTCGCCACTCTGCATTGCCCTCAGCCTTCTTAACATATTATTACTATTCCATGCAATGCTTCAAGCAAACTACTATTTTCTATTATATATATATATATATATATATATATATATATATATATATATATATATATATATAGTAAGGGTTTAACAACGTTTGGATTACAAACCCCAATGTTGTAAGTTCGAACCCGTTGCTAGATAGGCAATCTGTTTGAATCTATACTGATGTGCATTCAAAAGACCAGACAAGATAATGTTTAATAATCTACTTATTATGAAACTCTCATTAAAACAAGGTAATTACCGGTACGAGTTAGTATTAAAACCGTATTTACACGTCCTAATCGTGCAACTGACCTGCATATCAAGAAATTAAAACTATCCAAGTTAAAATTCAATAGCTATGACTCTTACGTATTCATATTTGATTCCGCCTAGCGATGTCTTTCTTTTTTTAATATGCAGCATGCTTTTTACAGTAAAAGAAAATAGTTTTCAGTATATTACAGTAAACATTTATTCCGGCATATACGATTGTTAAAATGGAGATAGTCATAATGCACAAACCTATGAATCTAAGGGAGATAACTATTGTAATGTAAGGGATATATTTTAACGTGAAGGTGAAAACAGTAGTAATACATCCTACATTTTTCATATGTTCTCTATATAACGATAATTATGTGATCATTTCACGTGTTTCTGAATATGTGTGTATTTCTTTTTTTAATTTAAACATTTCAACTAAAATAAATTTTATCAATCTATAGCACCTCCGGGTACGTACAGCAAATATATATATATATATATATATATATATATATGTATATATATATGTATATATATATATATATGTATATATATATATGTATATATATATATACATTTATACATACCTATATATATATATATGTATATATATATACATTTATATATATATATTTATATATATATGTATATATATATACATTTATATATATATTTATATATATATATGTATATATATATACATTTATACATACATATATATATATACATTTATAGATAACTTTAAAAAAAATACGCGGAAATCTCTCTAAGGCCCTTTCGACTATCATCTCGTCAGGAGAAAATCGATAGTTTTAATTAATAATAACGTCGAAAGAAAGAGCAAAATGGGGAAATTGAGTGTGCCAAAATTATCGTTAAGCGATTAAAATTCAATTTAATGATTTCGATTAAAAGTCGATTAAAAGGCACTACGTTAGGGGATAAAAAAAAAAAAAAAAAAAAAAAAAAAAAAAAAAAAATTGGGAAGGAGTTCAAAGTTCCCCAAAGAGATTCAGCGATCTTACAAATTCCTTCTGCCGGCACAAGGAAGGTTTTCGAATGGCAATAGAGACAGATTCCAATATTTTCAAATGGTTCTTGGAATCTGCTCGATGCAAGACCTCAAAACGGTCTATTTTATAGCCACTGGCACAGCTAGGGTTTTCAACCAAATGCTGGCCAATAGCAGAGTCCAAAGAATTAGAGGAGGGGTAACACAAGGACCCTACCCTTCCCTGACGTATTTTCGATGGAATGTGCTGGTTTATGCGAGTCTGCAAATGCAAGGAAGTGCGCCCTATATAGCCAGCATCACATTGGCATTTAAATTCGTATACAATATTACTATAATTTGTATAGGGCACACTATCCTTGCGAAAGGAAGGAAAAGCAGGTCTTGTAGCATAAACTAATCGTAGGGAAACAGAGTAGAAGCAATTGCGAATGCTATCAACAATCTGTTTACCTAGTTTAATACTATTTCCCCCTATCCAAGGTAATTTTAAATAAATGGGGCATTTTACAGGCCCAAATATTTTAGGGGATTTAAAATCAGCAACCTTTTTATTAATACAATCATTGATAAGGTCCTCGGGATAACCATTATCAATGAATATATCCCTGATCCTATTAAGTTCACATTCTAATTTATTTGGAGAACAAATAACGAGAGCTCTATGTACCAAAGTATAAATTAAGCCTATCTTTCTAGACTTAGGCACAAAAGAAGACCAGTTTACATATAGGCCCGTAAAAGTAGGTTTCCTGTAGATGGAAGTGAGAAAGCCACCCCTTGAACGTTCAACAAGAACATCCAAGAAGGGAAGACAATTATCTTTTTCACTTTCCATCGTAAACTTTAGAGCCTCATGAATAGAGTTTAACTTATGAAAGAATGCCAATGCTCCACTCTGTGAAGAAAACATCGCAAAAGTGTCATCCACATATCTAACATAAGTAGTGGGCATCTTTACAGACCTAAATAAAACGGATTCGTAATATCCGACGAAGATATCAGCTAAAGTGGGGGCCAATGGACTACCCATTGAGACCCCATCAACCTGACTATACATAATATTATCGAAGCTGAACTCGACTGATTTGGTACAAAGAAGTATCAATTCTATGAAGATCTCCCTAGGAAAACAAGGGGCAGTCAGGCAACCTTCATAGAGAGCGTCGGTACAAATAGTTATAGTCTCATCTAAAGGTACATTAGTAAAGAGACTAGAGACATCAAAAGAGCACATAAATGATGTCTCAGAATCCGGATCTAACCCACGTAGAACTTCAGTAAACCGATAGGAATCAGGGATGCAGTGCGTCGTGTATAGATCACGCACAGGTTGCAGGATTACTAGGAGCCACTGAGCCAAAGAATGTTGGGCGGACCCTATCATAGATAATATAGGTCTAAGTGGCACCCCCTCCTTGTGTATTTTTTTTTTTTTTTGGAAGACCATATAATCTAGGTCGCAATGACCCAGAGGGTCTGATCCTATCATAGACCTCTTTCGGAAAAACCTTCTTTTTAAATAAAGAAAGAAGACGCTTCTGCATCTTGATCTCGTTCTTACAAGTATTATCTGCTGACTCGACAGGACCAAGTCTACAGAATTTAGTAGTGTCGTTAAGAATAGATAACATTTTGTTAACGTAGTCACTACGATCCAATACCACAACTCCAGCACCTTTGTCTGGTTTACAAATGTAAATGTCCTCATTAGATTTTAACGCTTTTATGGTTTGAAATTGCGTTTTATTCCAAATAAAGTCACTGTGGTCAATGGACGCGTTACTGTATTGGTGTGCCAAGTCAACCAACCTAGATTTCATTCTAGAAACATTATCTAAAGAACTAGGAGAGTGATGTCTAATTTGAGAAAACAAAACCTCGAAAGAAGCGAGGGTTTTCTCTTTGTTAATGTGGGTAGGGGGAATACAAAAATCTAACCCCTTAGACAAAACTTTAATTTCGATATCTGTTAGTACAGTGTTCGAAAAATTAAATATATGTTTGCTACCATTATTTATTTCACAACCATAACGTCTTCGAACAAGAACGGCAAGTTGTTTATTATATTTTATAGAAGCATGTTGCTTGGCAAATTCATCACCAATAGACAGATACTTGCAAAAACGGAAGAAATCAAAAAAAGACAAGAAGCCTTTAATTGCAAACCAGAGACGATGACGAATACTAATAAGATATTCACGCTTTTCAGACAACTTATTAATGTCATCACGCATAAAAGCACGCTCCATAGAAAAACTGGGTCTAACTTTAGACGCAGCAATACGTTTTGAAATATAAAGAGGAGCCACATCCTGTTTAAGACAAGAATGTAAAAAGGCGACAGAAAGGTTAATAGATCTAATTCTGCTCTTTAATCGTATGATATTATTTAATTGAATTATTTGGTGGTGACTATACCTCTTCCGTAGATATTTAAATAAATGTTTTGAGGTACAAAATTTATAGATAACTTTAAAAAAAATACGCGGAAATCTCTCTAAGGCCCTTTCGACTATCATCTCGTCAGGAGAAAATCGATAGTTTTAATTAATAATAACGTCGAAAGAAAGAGCAAAATGGGGAAATTGAGTGTGCCAAAATTATCGTTAAGCGATTAAAATTCAATTTAATGATTTCGATTAAAAGTCGATTAAAAGGCACTACGTTAGGGGATAAAAAAAAAAAAAAAAAAAAAAAAAAAAAAAAAAAAAAAAAAAAAAAATTGGGAAGGAGTTCAAAGTTCCCCAAAGAGATTCAGCGATCTTACAAATTCCTTCTGCCGGCACAAGGAAGGTTTTCGAATGGCAATGGAGACAGATTCCAATATTTTCAAATGGTTCTTGGAATCTGCTCGATGCAAGACCTCAAAACGGTCTATTTTATAGCCACTGGCACAGCTAGGGTTTTCAACCAAATGCTGGCCAATAGCAGAGTCCAAAGAATTAGAGGAGGGGTAACACAAGGACCCTACCCTTCCCTGACGTATTTTCGATGGAATGTGCTGGTTTATGCGAGTCTGCAAATGCAAGGAAGTGCGCCTTATATAGCCAGCATCACATTGGCATTTAAATTCGTATACAATATTACTATAATTTGTATAGGGCACACTATCCTTGCGAAAGGAAGGAAAAGCAGGTCTTGTAGCATAAACTAATCGTAGGGAAACAGAGTAGAAGCAATTGCTAATGCTATCAACAATCTGTTTACCTAGTTTAATACTATTTCCCCCTATCCAAGGTAATTTTAAATAAATGGGGCATTTTACAGGCCCAAATATTTTAGGGGATTTAAAATCAGCAACCTTTTTATTAATACAATCATTGATAAGGTCCTCGGGATAACCATTATCAATGAATATATCCCTGATCCTATTAAGTTCACATTCTAATTTATTTGGAGAACAAATAACGAGAGCTCTATGTACCAAAGTATAAATTAAGCCTATCTTTCTAGACTTAGGCACAAAAGAAGACCAGTTTACATATAGGCCCGTAAAAGTAGGTTTCCTGTAGATGGAAGTGAGAAAGCCACCCCTTGAACGTTCAACAAGAACATCCAAGAAGGGAAGACAATTATCTTTTTCACTTTCCATCGTAAACTTTAGAGCCTCATGAATAGAGTTTAACTTATGAAAGAATGCCAATGCTCCACTCTGTGAAGAAAACATCGCAAAAGTGTCATCCACATATCTATATTTTTTTTTTATCCCCTAACGTAGTGCCTTTTAATCGACTTTTAATCGAAATCATTAAATTGAATTTTAATCGCTTAACGATAATTTTGGCACACTCAATTTCCCCATTTTGCTCTTTCTTTCGACGTTATTATTAATTAAAACTATCGATTTTCTCCTGACGAGATGATAGTCGAAAGGGCCTTAGAGAGATTTCCGCGTATTTTTTTTAAAGTTATCTATAAATTTTGTACCTCAAAACATTTATATATACATTTATACATACATATACATATATATATGTATATATATACATTTATACACACATATACATATATATATACATTTATACATATATATATATATGTATATATATATACATTTATACATACATATATATATATACATTTATACATACATATACATATATATATGTATATATATACATTTATACATACATATACATATATATATATACATTTATACATATACACATATATATATGCATATATATATACATGTATATATACATATATACATATATAATATATATATACATATATATACATATATAATATATATATATATATATATATATATACATATATATATATGCCAGGTTTATATTATATTCCAATAACCGTGTTTTTATTTTATTATATTTATTTTTATTTTTTCACGTTTCCAAAAAATATAACATTCTTGTGAGAGTTATCCTTTACGGTCCGTTTCATTTGTCTTGTGCCAAACAACATTTTTATGTCAATATCGTCTCTGCAACATTTAAAAATCATCAAAAAATTCACAGAATAACAAGTTATTGGATTAAAGTGTCTTTAAACAACCTACACTATACAGTGGTGCATTTTTGGGGTGAAACCAAACAAAAAACAAAGAAAAGAGCAAACTCACACGTGATATATATATATATATATATATATATATATATATATATATATATATATATATATATATATATATATATATACGTGCTGCTGTGGATGGTATTATACTTGTCTAGCAACACTGTCGTTTTTTTTTAACCAAATACGTTTTTTTAATATCTAGATAAATGCCGTTATTTTAAAAATACGGGCAACAATGACATTGGGTTTGTTTAAAAGAAATGTTGTAACTGTTTTATGTTATGTGCTTTTTTCTGCTTGCGGATATTTTGTTCGCCATGTACATTTAAAAATACGTTTTATAATGTTTGCGATGAATATTTTCATTGTAAGGTGTTATTGTATTAAATTGAAAAATAAACACGTTCATTAGAAATCGCTGCAACTCACCGTGTTTTCATAAATACTGTACGGTTTAATTCAAACTTTTTACTTAAAAATATAATATATATATATATATATATATAAATTATTACAAATAATAATGAGCAATTAGAACACAATACAATGCATTTTAGTTTTATTACCATTTTTTTCCAATTTAATTTTCAAAGATATACTACCTCGTCATAATTTAAAATAAAGATATATTAAAATACCTTTTTATTGTCTCGTTTTTAGTGGGTTATCAATAAGTGTTATGTTTAAACGAATTTGCTATTGGTGTATCTTTAGTCAAGAATGTCACGTGGCAGTGCAAATTGTAATAAGAAATGTTGTTCTTTGTTTAGAAAGCATTGTTTATATGGTAATAGGAATTATCAAAAATAATAATGAGCAATTAGAATGCCATACACGCCATGTTTGTTTTATTACCATTTTTTTTTCAATTTAATTTTCAAAGATATACTTCCTCGTCATAATTATATATATAAATATATTTATATATACATATATATATATATATATATATATATATATATATATATATATATATATATATATATATATATATATATACATACATTGTGGAATATATAGTTTAATCAGGTTTTAATTTTCCCATTGAAATCTATGGATATAAAAATATGAAAATAATAAAATATATAATAATATATCAAAATATTTATTCATCAATAAAATTATATATATATATATATATATATATATATATATTAGATGATCTGTGACCCATTGGATCAGTATTTTTAAATTTTCCACTTTCGCTGTTCTCTCTTTTTCCACTCTCTAATTCTCTCCTCTCTCTCATGCTTTTCTCTCTTACTTGTTTTAGGGCGTCAACTACCTAAACGTAGCTTAAGCAGATGACAAAATGTTTTTGTGACATTATCGACTGTGCACGGATACAAACAAGTAGGCTAGACAACAAGCAAGATAAACAGTTGTATAAGTACACTAGACACTCCGGCTTTAGACATTTCGGCTAATATACATCTAGAGTCTATGTCGAGATACACGATAAGTGACACGGATGACATCATCCTTTTTTCAGCATACCTGACGTCAGAGATGATCCTTTCCCCGATGTCTTCAACCTGTTGTAGTTGATGACGTCATCCCATCATATATATATATATATATATATATATATTAATTTTAAGTAAATAATATTAAATGATTATTACCTACATACGTCAGCGTTTCAAGCTTTCGCCTTCATCAGTGTAAGGAATGATAATCTCAGATGGTCGCAAGGTTTGAACCCCTGCTAGAGAATCAACCTAGACTCCTCAAGCAAGCGCCATAACCATACGGCCACGAGACATTGTGTTATTGTTTGTTTACTTTGTTTTGCTTTACTTTAGAATGGAAAGCACTCTAACTAAATGCTAATTAGAAATAATTTTTCTCCGCTAATGTGATTTCCCTAGATGTGTAGCGACACTGATTATTCGCTATTCAGCGTTGGCCGAGTGGTTCTAGACGTTGGTATTTTAGTTGTAAAAATATTTGGAATCCGGGGTTTCGAATCACATGACCAGTAGTGGATAGTCGTATCTCTATGCTGATGAGTCCCGATTGTAAATAACGAAACGTATATTTACATAGATAATAAACAAAACATATATATATATATATATATATATATATATATATATATATATATAATCTCTCTCTCTCTCTATATATATATATATATATATATATATATAATCTCTAGGGTCTTGGTTTCGAATTTCGCTAGGTTCAACCAGGCTGATGAGTCGTAAAACGAAGCATAATCACGTTTATACACCGGTTCTCGTCAGATCACCGAAATTAAACAACGTAAGAGATGGGTTACAATTTGGCAATACCAAGCGCTCTGTGAAGGAAGACTGCCAACTCCTAATAGCCTCATCTCTCCTGACCGGGATATAAATGCGACTGGTGGCACTTCATCCTTCGGAGGAGAACGGTACAACCGCTTAGGGTGAATGCCGCTTCGTTCGTTCATATATATACTAGAAAACATACTACTTGTTTCGTTCCCTATTGAGTTCGAATAAGGTAGTTTTTATAGTTTATATATATATATATATATATATATATATATATATATATATATAACCTTATGTGGAAAATTCTGATTATTAACTTATTGTTATACTCTCGCATCTAAATATCGCTACAGGATAGAAAAGCCCATTTCATCTTAAAACATTATTAAACTAAACTAAGTATCCATTTTCCTGACTGGATTATCCTCGGTGTGATATGCATATCCCTATCCTGAAGTCCCTTGCATTTGTATTTTTATTTCAATTAAAATCCGACTGCAACTCAAATCTAACTTCAAATCGTTCTTCATCATAAGAGCGAATACATTAATCAGCTACATACTTCGTACTAGACGAAGGTTAATCTGGAGTAAAAATGTACTGGTCATCATTAAGTAAGCTGAATCCTTTGCACAATCATTGACACATTTAATTATAAATAACACAATATATTCTGCTCGATAGTAAGAAACATTTTTCATAACATAGTCATATTCTATTAGAAAAATTATAAATTATTTGTTTACACTAAATACTTGACTACTTATTACCTCTGTGCAGCAAATAGCTGGGGGGGGGCTTCTTTAGTCCTGATTGACAACCTTCCTCCTTGAGCCGGGGTCTCGAACAAAAAATCCGGTTTGCAAACCTAAAATTGCTTAAGAACTAGATGGGCTCTGCTTATTTGCAACCCTTCCTTCCATTTTAGCCAAGCACAGAGGGACACCTCGAACACACCCAGTGATTGGTCTTGTTTCCTGACTTAGAAAAATAAACGCTGTCTCTCTTTCTATCTGGGCAACCTGGAAAAAAGTGGTTATCACTAAATCTCACATGGCAAGTCTGGGTCACTCTTGTTCCGACAGGATGAGGATACAGGTTAGACACCTTGCCTGGCTGCTGTTACCGATTAATAGTACAGGAGTACTAACTTTAAGGTAGCGCTAAGAGCGGCTGCTCTATCAACACTTGTATAATATCGTGGGTTACTGTACCTGCCATGTCGCCTATAGAAAGGGGCACTACAGTTATCACCGGAGTGATTTCCCGAAGCCACAACCCCCATGGATCAAGTTTCGACTAATGGTCTGGTGGTGTGAGCTGATAGGCACCAAACAAGCACCTACTTTGTCTTCCTCACTCTATCTAAAACCAAAATGTAAGTACAAAGAAAAAGAAACAAACCTAAACAAGACACAAACCAAACAAAAACATCTGCACTTCGCCTTTGAGGCTAGCATTCACAAATATTCATGGCTTAGAAGCAACGTCAATGACGTAGAAACCTTTCTCCTAGTAAACACCCAAGATATCCTAGCACTAAATGAAAGAAACTAAAAACTTCAATCTCCTGACTTCATTTTGCCATAACTGAATACCACCCACTCTATCGTAAATACTTTTACAAACATATTCACGGGATAGGAGTTGATGTTCGAAACACCCCCCATTGGCTATAGAGCATAGTCTAAAGTCAGATGATCAAGCCTACATGTGCTTTAGATTAACCTTACAGAACAACGTTAGTTACTTATATTTTATATACCGTTCTCCTCTGCCCCAGGACTGTACACTGCTTAACTTTGTATCCGAAAGCACTCTCACTTGACTCGAGTGCCTAAATATATGTATTTGGTGATTTTAATGTACATCACAGTGACTGGCTTGAATTCTTTAGCTATACAGACGCAGTTGGTAACTCCACGTATAGTTTTTCTATAGCGTACTCTCTCTCACGGACTTCCTTTTCCCGAGCCATATCCACGATCGTGTGGACTCGCAAGCCTCACTTTACGGTCTATTCTTGACCTCACTGCCCGACGCTCGTGCGACTAATGCCCATAGTCCATCAGGAACGCTGATCACCTTATGGTAATGATTGATATCACCCTAAAATATGGTCCCAACGCTGATGAGCCATTACTCAAAACGATAATATTTATCATAGACGTCCCATTGAGGGAACCCTTTTGTTTCCCTGCTGATCAGTGTGCAAATGAGATAACTGAATGGGCCAAAGCAAACATCAAAACACATGTCCCCATGCGAAAATTCTACAGCTAGTCGCACTCACCACAATGGTTCACCTCGAACTGTAGGGCTGGTATTGCTCAGAGGCAGCAAGAAATCCTTGTAAGACTGTAATAGATGAAGCAACGAGAAGGTATACATAGATGACTAGAAAACACATTGAGTCACAGAAACTAAGTACTCGCTATCTCTGGAAAATCTTCAATAGTGTGGTGAATAATAGACAATCAACAATTCCTCCGCTATCCAATCACAATAATGTCATTTGCACAGCAACTGATAAGGCTTAACTACTTGCCCAGCATTTCGCCTTAAACTCCACTTCAAACTCCGCACCCCCCCTTAAAAATGTCCCACTGCGGACCGAAGGCACACTTGATGACCTGATCATCACTCCATCTTATATCAGTGACATCATAAAAAACCCTGACACCTCCAAAGTATGTGGGCCTGATCTTATACCGGTAATAGTAATAAAGACATTCTCTGCTGAACTGGCCCGTCCTCTCCAAACTCTACTCAAATGTCTTGCCGAATCTTGCTTCCATGATAGCTGGAAAATTGTTTCTGTGTTAACAGTCTCGAAAGATTTCTGGAGATAGAACTGACCCTCAGAATTATCGCGCTATCACTCTACTCACGCTTTTCGCAAACATCTTTTAACCGTAATCAATCTAGCGGTAGTCCGCCCTTCGTTAATGCTAAACTTCTTTCTGGCCACCATTATGGATTTGGGCTAGCACGATCTACTGCGAATGTAATAACGGTCAGCTCTGAACGCATATATCATACAAAGCAGGGGAAGCTAGGACGGTAGGGCTTGATATATCTAAATTATTTGTCAAGGTCTGGCATGAAGGTCTTCTCATAAAAAATAATTCATATGATACTACCGGACAAGTATTTAATATAATTAGATCCTTCCTATCTCAGAAAATAGTTTTGATTGTCTTCGAAAGCCGTTCACTCAATCACCCAAACAACATGCCATAAATGCAGGTGTACTCCAGGGATCGATCCTTGGACAATTATTTATTGTTGTTCTGTTGCTGATGACACCTCGAGATCTCATGATGTATAATTGGTATGAGTCCGAATTTGACGAGGAGGGTGTGTATAAAGAAACAGGTAAACATAATTTTTGTATTTGACCGCTAATACTACGCACCTATTTTCCAAAATATATCCCAAAATGGCCAGCTTTTGGTTAATGGTTTGTGAATTTCTAGTAATATAATCGATAAATATCTATGAACAAAGTTGCGACTATTTCAGCAACACCTTTTCTTACTCAGGTAATAATGTATATCAGTAGCAGCAGGATTTTACAGAAACGAGCGTGCTTCTGGAGCACGCTCGTTTTTACTGCTTCAAAGGAGCGAGGTGCTTATTTTTATCCAGGCCAGTAATTTAGGAATTATTTGAAAATAATGTTGGCAATATGTTGACTTTTTCAACAGATTATTTTAAGGTGCAGATAGAGCGAGTTACGAAGAAGAAAATTAAGTGACGATGTTTACCCGTGTATCTAACTAAAAAAATGCGGGCTGTTGTTGTCCACAAAGCTTGAGGACAAACGCAAAATCAACTGCGTTTGCTTAGTACTGTACGCTTTCTATATACAGGGTCCGCTATAAGTAACTATAAATTATATTTTGTTTGCAACTTTGTTGATACTTGAGCATTTCTTCTTTTTCATGCCTCATTCGAAAGCAGAACTCGTATATTTTCATTTGATAAACATTTAAGTATAAATTGTAGTTAATTTACATTTTAATTTCAGACATATAGTATGTCAATACGATTAACAATAAGCAAAACATTAATTTCGGTTTTGAATTGGTTATGGAAAGCCGTTCGCCAGATTTGAGTTCACCTGTCTGTTTTGTGTGGGGCGTTCAAAAAAGTGTAATTAACAAAGCCTCGTAGCATCGTTGAACTTCAGGAATTACTCAAGTGTCGTTGGATCTGTGCGCCAAAGTATGCCTGCCCCCAGTCGCTGAAAAATTGGCAACGTGCATTGAGCTCCATGTAGAGCACACGGGGCTTTACTAAACGTCATGTTTTATGTTGCTAAAAATGTAAGCGTAATCGTTGTCAGTGTCTATATTGCAGTAACGCACTTCTTCCACTTTACATATATTATGCTAAACAAATATATAGTCACTTACCGCGGACTCTGTATATTCGTGGGAAAAAAATTAAAAAAATAGATAAGTAACGTGATAACACCGTAATATCATGTGACGTAATTATCTCAGGGTTTAAACTACCATAAATTCAAAAACGAATTCTGAAATCCGCCAATCGTCAAAGTAAAATCATAAACGTCTGAGAGAGGGTGGGGAGATCAGATCAGTGATGGGGTACGCGTGTTGGGCTTTTGAGAAGTGAGGAAGATACTTCTAACTGAAGCCCGCCCAGAGGTTGGTGTTTTCGTTCAGGTAATGATAATAATTACGGCACATTTAAGAGAACAAAAAACGTCAACAATGACAATAGGTCGCTAATCGGTCTCATGTCTGCGCTAATTTCGTACCACTTCACTGGGCAAACAATGGAAGATAACCTGCGCCGGCAGCGACATGTTGCGCGCGTTTCTTTTATGCCAAGTTACAAAAAAGGAACGACTCCAGTTATATCAACAGAGACTCGATAACCATTTTCGAGTGTTAAGAGTCAGTCTGGTTAACTTTCGAGATAGAAGAAAAAAGCGGTCTACTAAGTTCGGAAAACATCGAGTAAAACGGCAAATAGTAGTGTATATATATATATATATATATATATATATATATATATGTATATATTTAGATATGTTTAGGTTTATATAGAAAATATATAGTTTTGTAGGTATAGTTTCAATAAGAAATTCCAAATTTTCCAAATTACAAGCTCGATGAAAATTTACAAATTTTAGAGCATGTTAAATAATCTTTTTATATATGTGTGTATATATATATATATGTGTGTGTACATATATATATATATAGAGAGAGATAGATAGATAGATAGACGTGTTTAGGTTTATATAGACAATATATAGTTTTTTTTAGGTATTGTCTTAATAGGGAACAACAAATTATTCAAATTACAAGCTCGATTACATTAGATTACACATTTCAGAACATATGTTAAATAATATTTTTATATATGTATTTATACATGTATATATATATATATGTATATATATCCACATATATATGTACATATATATATATATATATATATATGTTTTTGTGTATATATATACACACAGATATATATGTGTGTATATATATGTATATATATATATATGTGTATATATATGTATATATATATATATATATATATGTATATGTATATATATATGTATATATATACATGTATATATATATATATATACATATATATATATATATATATATATATATATATATATATATATATATATATATATATATATATATATATATAGCCTCTCTAAAACAATTAAAGTTGAGCACTGTTGGGGGATATTCAAAAATAGTAATAGTATAGTTGCCTGGGAGTTGCGGCTTCACACATACAGGTACCAAATCTCCATTAGTAATAGATCAGCAGATTAGAAATAGAAGTAGAGTTTCGACTTCAAGCAGACAGATACAAAATCTCCATTAGAAATAGATAGGGTAAAAAGACTTTTATTTTCGAATTAACATTTGTCATTTATTTTTAGAGCCCTACATGTGAACAAACATTTATTTAAATTTTATTTTTGGGGTTCGTCCCAAGCTTTTCTATAATAGACTCTCGTCTGTCGGCTTGTTTATATGTCAGTCTGTCATTCTTTAGTATGAAATAACATCTGTGGCATGCTGTGCGCGATTTCTCCGATCCTCACAGATTGTACTTTATCTTCTTCGACTAAAACCGCTGTTCGCCACTGACACGTATAGTGGCGTCTAGTTGTAAAAGTAGCCGCAGTTGTGATGTAGCAGCCGTAGTTTCTGTAACTTGTTTTCTCCTTCTAGCTGAAATAATGTAACCACATAAAAGAACACCAATACCATATTTATTCACTGACGGCATGATTGTTTATGTTTTATTCGTTGACACATCATGTGCCCTTCCCTTCGTCCGCTCCAGAGAGAGACAAACTAAGACAGAGCTCAGAGGGTCGAATAAATAAAGAGCTTTGAAAGAAAAACAAGAAGAAAAAAAGGTCTGAACACAGTCCGCTTGAAGGATAAAGCGGAAGATCTTTCTGAATTCTTTGCCACGTCTTATTTTGGACTTCCTGTTAGTTACGTCACATCATGTAGCTGTAACTCTCAATTGGATTTTCCATTGCTCTGCTTGATTTAAATTTATGTTACAGATACTGTTTTGACGTCATATATCACTGCACATGTTTCCACGCTATACACATACATTCAGAAGCTATCTTAGTCCATTAAGCTGGCGATCTGTCTGTCCGTATCTCTGTCACACTTTGAAAATATTATTTTCATAGCTAAATACGGAGATTGAAAATGGACGCAGTTTAAGATTATATTTCGGTTCGCGCTACCACATTTCGAATTACACTGTTGCACTTGGTGAGATGATAAAATTATAAATGCAACACCGAATTTCCGGCAACTGATGATCCGACACTTCTTTTGATTCGGACAAAATCACGCGACGGAACATGATAATCTCGCTGCCACCAGACAAGTTGATTAGGCGATTAACAAATAGCTCTATATGTAGCACATTCTAAATTTGTTTGTTAGCATTGCACCTGCTGGTGGTAGTTTCTCTTTATTTTGAAATTATATCTTATTTTGCTTTAATGAACCCTAGTCATGGCTGGTCTGGCAAAACAGTATATACGGCAAGATTCTGGAACCAAGGGTGTCAGAAAATCCGTGTACAATCTGTATTTCATTTTTTCTTTTTTTCTTGTTTTTGAGACTGTACCCCACTTAAAATCTATCAAAAGTTTCCTTTCTATTCAAATTTGAATTCGAATGTTTCTTAAAAACGCGGTAATTCAAAATCACTATTTGCTACACAAACGCACATCTCGTTTCGACTAGAGCTCAAATGGCGAAGACTCGACAGGAATAGAATTAAATAAATGGTTTCAAAATGACAGCATAACGTGATCAGAATTAGTAAACCCCTAACACCTCCAATATTTAACTCCGGCTCATCCTGCAGATTCGGTTGAGTTTCAGTCTTAATATTTTACTGATCTAAAAATCTCTGACTCAAGAAAAAACCTCTGGAGTCAAATGTACCGGATATATTTCTCAAACTATCTATTTGGATCTCTTTGTCACGGTTATGGAATTGACGCTACGTAAAAATAATAATCGTACCTAATCAACAAAGCTCCTAACCACTACTACTACCACTACTACTACTACTACTACTACTACTACTACTACTACTACTACTTCTACTACTACTATATAGCTCAATATTACTTCTACAACTACTCAACTGTAAGATAATGCATGAGGGTAAACCTCACATTGCACAAAAGATCTCCTAGAAAATTATGCCTGTGTAAATTCAGCATCATCCACCTTATTCTTTGAGCCTCTCATCAACAGACTACCGTCTTGGAAGTTTGCAAATTATTTCAAGAGAAGTCGAACTGCTAAGGTATTTCATGAACGTAGTATTAAAAAGCATATTGCCAGATTGAACAGATATAGTGAATGGTGCCCTCGTTAACGATCAAATGAAGCAACACGTTAGTTTCATGTTATTTTTTGTACGAACGAGTCAAAGCTGAAAAGTCACTCGAAGATAAAGGTTAATAAGCTTGTGAGACAACACCATGAGGATTGAATACTATGGTTTAAACTGAACAAATAATTGATTATTTCAGAGAACGGCTCGACAAGAATTTAATATTGGAATTGAAAACGATTATGTTCTAGTGAGCTGGGAAGCAGTCCCGTGGTATAGTGTTCTACGGACGGATAATTCTTGGAAATAAACTTTGCTCATGGAAGTGCTAATCAGTTTTAGGCACACAGAGTAAGAAAGGAAAATCATTTACGATAGTTGTAGCTGGACGAATTATTGCTGTGATTCGTATACAGGGGGGAACCAGAAATTGGAGCTCATTCATGCGCCTACCATGAAAATAACGATACAGTAGAGAAAAGTAAGCAGCGTCTCATCTGTGAGCAAGAGGCTGTAAAAAAGAGAAGAAGACATATGCCCTACTAGATTTCGAAGTTGATTGTGTACTCTGTCAAGTGATCCAAGCGGCACAACTCAAGACGTGGCAACAGTACTCCATCTTAGGGCTGATTTTATACAGCGAGAGGGCTGCATCAGGAGTGAGATACTTTCTGGAGCGGTAGAATGATCTAACCATAGAGAGCGCCATTCATTTCAATTTTTATCTTTCACCCTCTATAATTAACTATAACTGTTGGACACCATAAACGCGGCATCCGCGCAAAATTCCGTGAAGACCGATACATACGCTTTCTCCTTTATTTAACTGATTGCAGAACTCAAGCAAAAACAGTTGACATTTGTTTATTTTACGGCTATTTTTTTCATATCAATTTTGCCTTTTGGTTGGCTGAAAAGGTGAGTTTCCCTTTTAGACAGTCTCTTTTCATTGTTTATAAAAATATGCCTGGCCTTCTAACCTGAATTTTTAAAGCCATTCCATCACTGTTGTTGTTCTCAATACCAACTTCCGGTTTCAGCTAGTCAGTTGCTATTTATACTAGTTGAACCACCTGTCTTCGGTGGGTAAGAGATTAAAACAGAAATCAGAATTAGCTACATCTTAATACGCGTCATCTCTATCAGCTGCGTATTAATAATTATCTATCTCCTGTCTTCGTACCTCGAAACAGCGCATTCTGTCTTGATGATCCCAACTATGCTATTAGTTACCGGATATGCGGGAGTATGGGCTGGTTGCACTCTAACGAACTGTATCTTCGATCTTACCATACCTCCTGTAGTCGTACGTCAACAAATATATGTCACGGTAAGCGCTTCAGCTGCAATCTAAAACAGTCAGAGATAGATGGAAGAGATGTCGTGTTGAAACACGTCGAACGGGATGTGTACACACGAGGGGATAAAAGGGAGTAAATCATAGGTTTTACTGTATACAGTGTTAGAAAGAGGCTGATATATCAATTGGCAGAGAGAGAGAGAAAGAGAGAGGGAGAGAGGGAGAGAGAGAGAGAGAATGAGAGAGAGAGAAAGAGAGGGACCGTGTGTTAACAGTTAGCGCGCGAGAGAAAGAGGGCAAATAATTTATGTAAGGAAGAAAGATGAAGATTGATAGAAGTAATAGAACGATAGAGAGATAGAGGGAAGGGGAGATAGAGATAGAGAACGGTGAAAGATTATATATATATATATATATATAGAGAGAGAGAGAGAGAGAGGGGGAGGGAGAGATAGAGGGGGAGAGAGAGGCGGATTGAGAGAGAGAGTAATAGAGAGGGGGAGAGGGAGAGAGAGTAATAGAGAGGGGGAGAGGGAGAGGGTAATAGCGAGAGAGAGGGGGAGAGAGAGAGTAATAGAGAGGGAGAGAGAGAGGGAGAGGGAGAGAGAGAGAGGGGAGAGGGAGAGAGCTAGAGAGTAATAGAGAGAGAGAGAGAGGGGGGGAGGGATTTTCCGAAAATATTTCGGAAAGTATCTTACACAACATATTTTTATCAGGATAACTGCATTAATTTACATTCTACAATAGTTTTTAGAGTGAAACAAGGCTAACTCTTACATCTAACCAATCAGGGCCCATGGTTTTAATATCACCGGACTATCTATTCGTTTCCTGCAATCAATGAATTTTCCTACTTTTTTTTAAGAACAGGGTTCAAAGCTTTTCACTTGTAAGTGGGCCACATAAACAAAGTGTGACCTTCATGACCCAGAAGAAAAAGAGCCATTCTCTTTGTAAGCTAATAATTTCTTAAATAATTAAATATGCATAATATTTAAAGGTGATATAATATACTATGTATAGATTTTGAATATTTACTTCCAAAGTGTCCAATACGTTAGGAGAGCTTAGTATATATATGTATATATATATATATATATCCACAATTAATAATATTTTTGAATATATGATAGCCAATACAATTTAATAAAATCTAATGATGATATAAAAAAGAGATTAATTAATTACTTTATATTAAAAACAAAACAAAATAATACGAAACTAAAACAACAACACGCAGAAACAAATAAAAAAAAATATATATCATCAAAACTAACAGTTAATTAATAACCATACAATACCCAATTACTTATCTAATATTACGCACATATTTTTGAATACTACATTTATATACAAAACATAATTTTAAAATGTATTAATTTCTATTCTCTGCGGGACTGGTTTGCTCCAACCCTACTCTCTGGCATCTATTTTGGTTAATTCTCTACACAGACGGATTTTTCCTTTGGTGTTTATTATTTTTGACAAAGGCAAGATTTTTTCCGAAATATTAAATAAATGATTTGTGATCATCATTCGGACAACACACAAACACCCGACACCACACTTACTGTTATGTTAGATTTTAAAGAAAAATAAATAATAAGTCCCCCCCCCCCGCTTCGATTTACTATTTTTGTTCCTTCCAGCTGACAACCTATTCGGCACTCTGCAATGCCCTCATCCTTCTTAAAATATTACTAATATATATATATATATATATATATATATATATGAGAGAGAGAAAGAGATAGAGAAAGAAAGAAAGAGAGAGAGAAGGGGAAAGAGACATAGAGAAAGGTAAGATGAACAGACTAGAGAAAATAAGAAAAAATAATATTAGTACCAAGCAAATGTCAATAACAAAACTCTGAAAATGATTGGTTTGGTTGTTTTGTTTACGGTATATTAACCCTTTCTTATAACAGTTTTTATGTTTTAAGTTTGTAATATTTTCAAATATTTAACGAATTCTATTTTGTATAGAAATGGTTTGCAGATAAATTTGTTTTTGCTGGCGTACATTTTGTAAATAAATAGTTTGTAATTATTAAATTCTATTTAACAGATACATGATATACTCACAGTTTACAATATATATATACACTTTCCTCTGTTAGGGGTGAGAGACGATCTCCACAAAATACGCTTGTTCTCTTTGATAAAAACCAAGAAGTTAGATTGAACTAGCTTATTTGCCACATCTCACGCTAAACTTCCCGTTCTCTGTCGTCATACACTAACACAATTTAGAAATAACTAAAACATTCAAAGTGGACCTGAGTGACATGGTAACTAAGGAGGTGATAGATGCTACACAAAACTCCTAAATTAAGGTGTCACTAGTGGATGCCGTGAGGCACCTTACCCCGGGGTGTAAAGGGTGTAGAAAGAGAGCTTAATTATTTCTTATGGTTTAAGCAATAGGGGAAGCAAAACTTTTAAAACAGTTAGTAAAGGCTGGAAAAACCTTACCATAGTCTGCCCAAGGTCGGAAAATGATACTAATGTTATTGTATTGACACAATATTATAATATTTGACACACGTTAAGTAAGAACGCTTTTCAAATATGAATCTGAAGTCGGACATATTGCAATTCAAGCATTCGGCAAAAAAGTACTACATAATTAACTTCGGCGTTTTAGCGTTTTCTTCACTAAGTTGATATCTGGCAATATGGATATGAATAATGTGTTCGGAAGAAGGTCACAGCGTGTCCTTGAAAATGGATCATAAGAATGAGTAGGCAATAATCTCTGTACAACAAATACGAGAATTAGTGAAAATTGCCTCATTTTAACGCCGACCATATATTGTAAGACGAGGTGCCTAACGCTACCATACTTGCTTTCTTCCTGTGCGCAACTGTGTTTCCTGTCTGTCTTTCTTATATATATATTCTTTTTCCTTTAATATTTTTCAAAATTCTTCACTTTGGAATTTTAAACATATCCACTTCTAATAATAATTAATTATTAGAGGTGGATATCTTTACAATTCAATTGTTATTGGTCAGACCTTCTGACAACAGGAGCGTTATCTTTGAAAAGCCTTGGCTTGAAGTTCATTTTGTATTTGTATTCACTGTTCGAATATTGATGAGCGAATAAACTTGTAAACTATACAAATTGTATCCATTTCATCACATCATTATCAATATATAAATCCTCTGTCCACTATATTGAGCTTCCCCGTATGTATTATTGTTTTATCCATTTATATATATATATATATATATATATATATATATATGTGTGTGTGTGTGTGTGTGTGTGTGTGTAATGAATATTTATATAAAAATATTGTAATCGCCCCCTTCAAAAAAGATTGGGCGTCTATGAGAATTTATTATAAGCTGTCAATCTATGCGTAATGCGATGTTCTGGCCTCTGATGTTAAACACTATATGACTAAGCTTATTGAATATGTCCGCCGATTCTCCTCTTTCCCATGTTGATTGTGTGGGTTGAATACCGGCTACAGAGTCAAAGGTGACTTTGAAACTTGATTCGAATCATTTGACCGGCATTAATTATCATTTCCTAAACTGATGATTGCCTAATCATGAAACACGTGTGTCTGTAGGTAAAAATAATAAGTATTTATATTAAAAAATATTGGTATATATATATATATATATATATATATATATATATATATATATATATATTGGGTATTTATATCTGTATGGTAAAGTTTCCTTCCCTTTATCTATTTGCATATATTACACTTTTTCTTTTTTATTCATCTTTAATTCCTATATAATTTAATATGCTAACTATCATATCGCAGAATGGTTCTTGAATGTAGTGTTTAGATATTATTATTAGTAGTAGTAGTAGTAGTAGTAGTAGTAGTAGTAGTAGTAGTAGTAGTATTTGATATTAAATTACCGTATCACACTGTAGTCGTAAGGGTAATGGTTTATTATTATTATCATTAAGTTTATTATTTATTTAAATATATATATATATATATATATATATATATATATATATATATATATATATATTTGTGTTATAGTGGAATAATTCCAGGAGGAAATCCGGGTATGAGAGCTCAATGTAGTAAACAGAGCAATAATAAAATATAATAACACGAAATCACATAATTGTCGATGCAATAATTTATTTCAACCGTTCGGTTATCCCCAATAGTGACGGCCCCCTGGTATCCAAAATACATAAAAAATTAATAAGAGCATTCAAATACCTTGGATTTAAAATAGATATAACCCCAAATTGTAAAGAAGTAAACTATCTAGATATTACCTTAGACTTAGGAAAGGGGACATACAAACCCTTCAATAAAGATAATCACACACCATCTTATATCAACACTAGATCTAACCACCCGAACTGCATAATTAAACAAATACCTAAAACAATTAATACTAGAATAAATAAGCTTTCGGCTAACAGAGACATTTTTGAAGCAAATAAGCATTTATACAATGGAGCGCTAGAGAAAAGCGGATATAATGAAAAACTCAAATATACCAAGAAAGAAAATAAAAATAAATCCAGGAATAGAGGCCGAAAAATAATATGGTTCAATCCTCCCTACTGCCAACTATCTAACATCAACATCGGGAGAGTATTCTTGAACCTGGTAGATAAACATTTTAGCATAAATAATCCACTTAGGAAGATATTTAATAGAAAAACCATTAAAATCAGCTACTCTTGCACCAAGAACATGGACAGAATTATCAGCACCCATAATCGTAAATTACTTAACAATCCTAGTAAGAATAAGGTCACAGTAAATAAATGTAATTGTCAAGTGAAAAATAACTGCCCACTGGACGGTAACTGTAAAGTTGAGTGTGTGGTTTATAAGGCCACTATTCATCCGGAAGATAACAACAGGGATAAAAAGGTTTACATCGGCATCTCCGCGGGAAACTGGAAACAACGTTTTTATGACCACAAACACTCTTTCAATAACCCAGAACTCAAGAGCAAAACGGAGTTAGCTAAACAATGGTGGCATCTGAAAAATGAGAACAGGTCCCCGGTGATTTCGTGGTCAATCTTATGTTTTTCGAATATTCCAGATGGATTTAGACAAAGATGCAACTTATGTCTAGAAGAAAAAATAAGAATCCTAAAATATGATCGAAATAACCTCTTGAATAAACGAGATGAACTTATGGCTAAGTGCAGACATAAATATAAATTTAAAATAATCAACGACTAGTAATCCGATGGACCTCTAGACTTATAACGGTGAAGATACCAAATTAAATAACATTATTTAAGGTAACCCCCCCCCCACCACCAACATAATAGTTATAATAATATCTGCTATAGACACAGAATTGCCGACTTGGTGATATATAGTATTTGTGTGTATGCGTATATAATGGTATTTTGAAATATTTATTTATTCAGATTATTTACTTAAAATAAGATAGTGTTTTTAAAAAAATTCTGCGGTTATTGAATTAATATAAGTATAAATGCCAAATATTACCACTAGACATTATTAGACTTGAATTGGTAATCCGATGGACCTCTAGACTTATAACGGTGAAGATACCAAATTGAATAACATTACTTACGGTAAACCCCCCCCCCCCCCATAATATTTATAATAATATCTGTGATAGACACAGATTTACTGACTTGGTGATATATAGTATTTGTGGATACGCGGATATTTATTATTTACTTAAAATAAGATAGTGGTATGAAAATTTTTTCTGCAGGTAATACACTAGTTTTTGAATTAATATAAGTATAAATGTCAAATATTACCAATAGACATTATTAGACTTGAATTAGTAATCCGATGGGCCTCTAGAATTACAACGGTGAAGATACCAAATTGAATAACATTAGGTACGATAACCCCCCCCCCCGCATGATATTTATAATAATAGATTATCAAATTAATCTAAAATATAAATAAGGTAAGACTAATTTTTAGAACTCATATTACATCAGTAAGAATATAGAGTGTTATGTAAATATTGTGTGTAGGTGTGTGGATATATATGTATGTGTGCGTACGTATATGTGTGTATATGTGCGTATATGTATATATGTGTGTGTGTATGTATGTGTATGTATGTTTACATGTGTGAACAACTACATGCGTATGCATTTGGTCAATATTTCAAATAGATTCAGAGATATATATGGGTGTATTCATGTATGTATATGTATGTATATATATATATATATATATGTATATATGTGTGTATATGTATGTGTGTATAGATATGTATATGTGTGGGTGTGTATGTGTATATATGTGTGTGTATGTGCGTATGGATTTGTATGTATACATATATGTATGTGCGTGTAATCTTATTTCAACCCAGACGGACTGAGAATTTATGACACGCGGTCTGTCTATATATTCTCTGTGCCTGTTAATTGTTTCTTTCTTTCTTTTCTCTAACCGAATTTGAGAACACGAGTTTCGCCGGACGCATTCTGGCTGGAGATGAATAAAAGTTGCGTATGTGATTATGCTTTGTTATGATAATGTGCGAGTGAGATTATGTATGTGAGTGCGCATATGATGTGTGCGTATTTAGTTTTGTGTATGCGCGTGAGTAAAATTGCCTATATGGTTGATATCGCCAAGTCGTATGTGTCATAATTTTGACATGGCAGTTTTTAGTTGATTAACTTAAAGATCCCTCCCCTTCGCCCGCCATAGTTAAAGATAAGTTTTAAATTTTCCCCCTCTCTATAAAAGATGTATCAAATTGGTTGCTACTACTACCATCTATGATTGTATTGGAACTGTGGTAGGGAAATTCAATTTTCTATCAGTCTCAAAAATGTAATTGTCTGAGTGATGCTTGAAAAAACCGAACGGTTGAAATAAATTATTGCATCGACAATTATGTGATTTCGTGTTATTATATTTTATATATATATATATATATATTAGTAAAATTAAAAATTAATTGTTTCTACATTTGATTATTTGGAGAGTGGTCATTTGATCAGTACCACTGGAGAGCTATGAATTTCAAAACTGTCATGTTTTTAAATCTCCGAGACAGTTACATGGTACACAGCTGATGATTCTTGTTTAATATTTTACAAATCAGGTTAAGGTCACTTGTTTATATATATATATATATATATATATATATATATATATATATATATATATATATATATATAAGAGAGAGAGAGTGAGAGTATATTTCAGCATGTCTTTCCACATACCTAAATATGTACATATAGAGGTAAAAACAGTATTAATATGCAGATGATATATATATATATATATATATATATTCACAGACAGATAGTTTCCTCTCTAACGTTGCTAGAAATGCACCTTCATGAAGCCCGGATTGAACCTAAAACAATCTAGTTGAGAGTCAGTGCTTCTAACTATTCTGTCATTAGGAAGGCACCAGATCAATGCTTATGTAAACATTGTAAACTACCGTAGAATGCTCCTTTTGTGTTTACAAGGAGCTTTGCATTAATGGAAGTCGTACACACACACACACATATATATATATATATATATATATATATATATATATATATATATATATATATATATATATATAATATATATATATATATATATATATATATATATGAGGAGAATATTTAGAAAAACCTTGACAACACATTTTTTCATGTTTTTCAAAATAAATAATTTATGTATTCTAAAAACTTTCGGTGATGTACACTTTTGTCATAAGTATAAGCATAATGTTTTTCTTCTTATTTCGTTATATCCTTCTTGATTGAGATTTATCGCAGTCAAGTTGAAATTCGTTTTGATGTTATCGACGATTAATGTGAATATGCCGGTGTGTGTAGCACGCGGTTATGTGAATAGGGTAGAATGAAAGGTCTACACTTTGAGCGTTGATGAAATGGCAATAATAAGTAGAATATTTTGAAAAACCTGGACAATGCATTTTTTTATGTTTTTAAAAATAAATTATTTATTTATTCTAAAAATTTGAGCACTTTCTGTGACATACACGTTTGTCAAGAGTAAATCATATTTTCTTCATCATTATTTTTGGCGAACGATAAACAACAAAGCATTCGATAGGACTCAGCGAACTAAATCGGTATACATATATATATATATATATATATATATATATATATATATATATATATATAGCGATTTGTTCAATTCGAATGACTAAAATTCAGTCGTTAATCATAATGTTTATTTTGCACTGACAGAATAGTCGATGGTTTTACAATCGTTTCGTAACTTACAAGATGATCTAATCAGAAGCAATTCTAAGCTCAACCTCAATAAAAAGCATTTATAAAATGCTAGATCATGCAAAACCTTAAAGATTAAATAAAAACAGTCAGCACTCAAGAAAAAGCCTCCCTCGTTAATAGGAGGAAAACATTTAGATCAAGCCGCCATTTTGATTTTTCCGAACAGTCGTATGAGCAATAGGAAATATCACTCAGTAGTGATACTATTTAACAAAAGCTGGATAGAAAGAGAATGAGAGAAAGAGAGAGAGAGAGAGAGGAAGAGAGAAATAGAGAGAGAGAGAGAGAGAGAGAGAGAGAGCAAGAGATAGCGAACAGAAAGACTGATTTTGGATTCTAATTTAACTGACTTTGACTATTTTTTGTTTCATACTATGTGCTGGAGGAATTCGTGGCATTATTTTGGCCGCTTAGAGACGACCTCTCCTTTGGCAGATAATTCTTTGTGGAATAGATGTATAAATCGATTTGGTCATTGGTGACCATTTCCCAGGCATTACTTCCTCATTTGGGAAAGCATGTGGGGTTTATTACTTGGTACTTGCGGTACACATTCACTGCTATTATTGTATTTTCCAGAACGCCTCCTCAGAGGAGCTAGTTTTCCCTATATTCAACAGGCTTTGTGTAACAACTTGCTGTCGTAGGACGCATGAAAATAAAGGACATATTTCCTATTTATTTAATAACATCCGATAAATCCTTGATATACACTGATTCTAAGGCCTGGTTCGCAAGGAGGTCGACCCTTTTTTTCTAATAAGGTATGATTCGGTTTGGTCTTAAGAAACGATCCTCCCAAGCATTATTTCCTGTCGCGTTTTTCCTGACTCACATTTTTCTAGAATATATATATATATATATATATATATATATATATATATATATATATATATATATAGTATAAATATATTATTTATACAAATAGTGTTGGCTACATATGTGTCATACAAATCTCAGTTACGATCTTATTCAAAGTCTAGATTCATCAGCTCACTAACAGTGGTTGTAGCTGAAACATGTATGTACATATGTAGCCAAAAACTTAATTATGAATCAAAAAATATATACTATATATATATATATATATATATATATATATATATATATATGTACTAGAAAAATGTGAATCAGAAAAAAGGCGTTATTAAGCACTATCGTATGAACACCGTAGCTTCATGGGATTGGTTGTAGCTGAAACATGTATGCACATATGTAGCCAAAAACTTAATTACGAAT
Source organism: Sepiola atlantica (assembly GCA_963556195.1). Classification (NCBI taxonomy): domain Eukaryota; kingdom Metazoa; phylum Mollusca; class Cephalopoda; order Sepiida; family Sepiolidae; genus Sepiola; species Sepiola atlantica. The sequence continues at coordinate 63,737,150 of OY744517.1, read as the reverse complement.
CAAAAAATATATACTATATATATATATATATATATATATATATATAAATGTGTGTCTACTAGAAAAAATGTGAATCAGGAAAAAGGCGTTATGAAGCACTATCGTATGAACACCGTAGCTTCATGGGATGAATACCTATAAACTAACAACTCTATAAGATATATATATATATATATATATATATATATATATATATATATATATATATCCAGTTAGTCCAGTTGTTTACTATATCTATCCATACACGTATCTCTTGTAACTATTCTAATATATATATACATATATATATATATATATATATATATATATATATATATATATATATATATATAGAGAGAGAGAGAGAGAGAGAGAGAGAGAGTATATACTCAGTTTTTATGCGTGTGTGTGTATTATTTGGTTGTGCATATGTGTGTCCCATCACACAAGTTTAATCACCCATTCTTAAGCGCGATTTAAAGAAAACGGGAGAGAAAGTCGAGAGTGCTGCTTCGTTAATTTCACTTTCCGTCATTCAAAAACTAGAAGATGACAATAGAAATGGCAGAGAAAGAATCCAATGAATACAAAATGAAAGAGAATTTCGAAGGAAGGGCAGAGAAAAAAAAAGGCGCACTGCCTTATCTCCACGCCCTTTTGATTGGCCCGAGTGTTGTCCAGAGTCGGGTAATCAAGCAAACAAATGAAAACAATTTGAGCACTCGACTTGGACGTCGCGTTGGACTTCGCGTACCTACATCCCTGCCACCCGATATTAGGACACAACCACCCAACCCTACTCTCTCAGGAGCTACACAAACGCATATATATATATCGGCTATTTATTTACATACAAAACACGTGGCGTTCTTAAGAAGAGACGACATCTTTTTACACGAGAGACGTGGAAAAGGAATTTAGTTTTTTCAAGTACTTTAGATTGAGTGAATTAAGTGTTTCTCCTCAAATGTGTGTGAAGCATATTCGACGTATGGTTACCGACTATTGTATCGGCGTCGCTCTGAAATGCGAAAGTTGGCCCCACTTTTCGCACTTACGGTGATGTCAATGGATTTATTTCAAGTTCATTCAACTTTACACAATAGCTATGTGTTGTATATACTGCTTATGTATATGCCATCTCAATAGTATAGTTTTCTAATTTGCATATTGCCCTGCAAAAAGATACTTCATTAATTAACTATACTTTGTCATCGTTTTTTAATTAAACGATTGTTTAATGGTCATGTTTAGGAATATTGTTTTAATTTCTTGGACAAATGTTTAGCAAGTCAACAGAATTCAGAAATGCCAATAACATTGGGTTCTACTTCTTGATTATGATGGCACAAAATCTGTTTATGCCCTACTATTGTGTCCATTTTCAACCTATTCTTTGGAGGAACTGACTTTTTCATTTTTTTCTTTCTTTTCTTTTCTTTTTTCCGGTCATAGTTAAAAATAAATAAATTCGTATGAAAATTACCGAAATATGAATGTTTATTTATCTATACAAATAAAGGCGAAAGTGTTTGTTTTGTGTTTACAACAATGAAATGTTTATTATTCAAACATTTTGTTTCAAGTAGTTTAGGTCTGGAACGTTACCTGTAGATAGCGACCTCGTGAAGCCATCTGGTATATATATATATATATATATATATATATATATATATATATGATTTTATGAAGGCTTACCAAAGCATTCCTTTCAGGACACCAATGATCACCATTAAAGATATTTTTTCTTACAAATATTATTTATTCAAATTAAGTGTGTTTTCCTACACGTGTTTCACTACCAAGCAAGTACTTGCTTGGCAGCTTGGCAGATCATCAGGGAAATTAAATGTCTGCAATACGGGTGTCAACTGCCGACAATACACAATGTGGCGTTGCAATAGTTGAGGTCACTTAAGAAGAGAAGAGGAAACAAATAAAAATAAAAGTTAAAATTAAAAAACAAGGAAGAACAACGGAAAAAAAAGAAGTCCTAGAAAAAGTCTTAGAAAAGTAGCTCGTGCATTATTTATTCCACCAAGCCAACAAGCAAATAATCGGTCCAAAATACATTTAAAAAAAACCCAAAAACCGGAACAATGTGCGATAATATACTTTCACGTAGGCCGGCACAATGATGAATAACCCCCCCCCCAAAAAAAAAAACGCCGAAGAACTAAATCATTCAAGATATCGCTCACAAGTTACCATTCCAATCCAATGATAGTATGGGAATTCTAAATCCAACTTCTCACAAAGAAAAATCAACATAAATGTTCGTCCGGGATGTCAGCGGTCAGAAGAGCCTTATTTCAAGTGTTGATTTCTTACCCTTCGAAACAAACACACGACGAGTTGAACGTCAATATATATATACATAATCCGAGTATGGTATAGATCCACAGGGTATAACTCCAGGGGAGTTGAACCGGGTTTATGAGAGTGCTCAGTAAAAATATAGAGCAGAAATATAAATATAAATGCTAATTTATTTCATTTTGACTATAAAATTGATTTTCTTTCACGAGAGCAGTGTGAGGAGCGGACGATCCTCAGGTCTTGAAATTATATTTCAAGACCTGAGGATCGTAGGCTCCCCAAACTGCTCTCGTGAAAGAAAATCAATTTTATAGTCAAAATGAAATAAATTAGCATTTATATTTATATATATATATATATATATATATATATATATATATATATATATGTATGTATATATATGGAAAATGAAAAATGGAAAGCCAAAAACTATATTATTTACGTATTCATCAACGTTTCGTCTTTATTCTAAGACTTCCTCAGGATGAAGGAAAACGAAGAAAAATAATACAAGCAGCAACTTGATTTGTCTGAAAGCGACAAGTCTTAGCCGGTTTGTGAGTAAAATAATTTTTTTTAAGTAAGAAAGACAAACAAGGCCGCACGTAAAAAGCAGCAGTCCCCAGAGTTTAATAGGAGGTGTGATGAATGTGCTGGTTGAAAATGACTTCATTGCTTCAGCCTTTTTTTTATTTACTTTTACTCACAAACCGGACGAGACTGACTGCTTACGGGCAAATGATGTTGCTGCTTGTATGATTTTTATTCATATTACTTCATCCTGAGGAAGTCTTACTATAAAGACGAAACGATGATGAATACATGAATAATATAGTTTTTGGCTTTCCTTTTTTTCATTTTCGATTACGTCGGATCATTCCTATCTTCATATATATATATATATATATATATATATATATATATATATATATATATATATATATATATATATAATGTTAGTGTTGAGATGTCTAATGAAAAACCGATTGCGACAATTTTCATGTGGACATTTGCAACACCTTTAAGTAGGAGTAGGTAATGGCAAATAGGATGGCCCCATTACAACAGAACAGCTACTACACGACCCTCCGAATAAAAAAGAATTTCTGGCAGGATTGTATAGTGACAACAGAACATATACTGCGTTACCCCTTTAATAGTGAATAGAAAGATAGTACATTACTGAGAATTAGTATAGAAAACTGAATTTAGCATTAAAAGATACTACAATAGTTTCATTAATAGAAGTGATTGTATAGTTTCGGTTTCAGTCTGACAGATACATTATCTCAATTCTTAATAGATATACGTAGAAATCAAAATTGGAAAATCGTATGAACACTATATGCGTAAAATAGCAACTTATAAAAGATAACATGCACTGAGAGAGACCGAGAGAAATACGAATTAAATAATTTATAACTGGGTGACGCTCAGTTAATTTCGAATTACGATCAAGCAGAAGAATAAAAATGATGATTTTTCTAAATATACCGAATAGCAAGTAATATTTGAACACGAATCTTCCGACATTAAAGTGTGTAAGAAAAGAAGCCTTTACAAAAAAGATCTATAAGCTTACCTTTAGTACGTGGTGACACCAAAAATGCCAATTATGAAAACATTAATAACAATCGTAATTCGTTATGTTATTATCTTGTCTGCGCCATGCCCCTTTCAGGTCAGGAATAGCCTTATGGGTTGTTTTGCGAGACATTTCTGTTGGGATAAACCCATAGAAAAACTCTTTAGTGTTAAGGTCCGGTGGATGTGAAGCCCAATTTAGAATAACACCTCTTACTGATGAGACAATCACCAAAGTATCCACTGTCCATCCTTGCCAAACACACTCTTTATCTGCCTAAGGTGGTCCCAAACTTTTTAACGGTCACTGTTAAGCGTTTAGTATTGAGTAATGCCGAGGTGTACATTTGAAACTGAAAGAAGTCAGTTTATGATGATGAAACTAAATGACGTCACTGAATAGTGATAAAATAAAGACTGTTAAGTATTAATCTAATTTATCTACCCCAACAAGGTAAGATGTGACACAAGGTCGGGAAAGTGGGATTAGAAAAGCCAGGTGAGCACTCTGGCCATTACAAATTGTCTGGGCAGCCCCGTCAGCATTCCCTGGTAGGGGCGCCTCAGGCAGTAAGCAATAAACTTACTCCTCCTCAAAGAGGGGAGGCAAAGTCTGGGAGGGTGACGTTCCTTGAACTGCACAGAACAGACCCATAGACGGGCGTAAATCAAGCCCCGAAGGCTAAGACAATACCAGTCTATGGGGTGCAGTATCCATCGGAACAGATACTAAACTTAGATCTAGCCGATTTAAGTATTTCACAGTAATGACGTCGAAAATAACTGGCTCCTGCTGCTTTGTTATGCTTTTTGTTTTTTTCGAGTAGAAGGTTTGATAAACTCTTTCTCCTGCTATTTTGTTATTGCTTTTCCGAGTAAAATGGTTCTAGAATGTTACACTTATGCAGATGTCACATGTATCCCTATCTTTCAGACTGGTAAAATAAGCATCTGATTCTTAGAACAAGCCCAGGTGAAAATAATCACGGTCAAGTAACTTTACAACTATATTTTATCACGATTAATTCCGCTAGGAATTGTTTTTAATCATTTGTTTTTTCAACAAGCCATGGCCTGTAATGATTCTCTTTCTAAATGTATCTACAAGGTTTTTACCCAAGAATTCACCTTAGCCAGAGGGTCAGGAAACTCCCACCTCCAACTGTATGGACCAGTCGTCGAGCCAGGAAGCCGAAGAGGACAGCAGCAGCAATCAAGCAGCTCTTTTTAGATATAACAAAGCTCAAACTACTAATGCGATAAACCTTCAACTGTGCTACTGCCTGCTCCACCACCTGACTTCCAGTCTCAAGATGTCCAGTCCATATGCAGCAGCACAACCCTCTCTAGACGTCCAGCGCTTTACAGCAGTTTCCAGCAGCCCAACACTCTGCAGCAGACTCCAGTATCCTGTAGCAGTCACCAGCAGACTTCAGCACTCCGCAGCAGTCCCACGATTCTCCTGGCAAGCAAACACCCCTTTTCAATGCTAAATCAAACTACTTGCGATTACTTTCTCACACTTTGCTATTACCTGCTCAATTCAGCTGATTCCAGTTTGTCTCCTCCAGTCTCCAGCAGACTCCAGCATCATGCACCACTCACCAACAGCACGGCACTCTCCAGCACCCTACACCACTCACCAACAGCACGGCACTCTCCTGCACCCTGCACCACTCACCAGCAGCACAGCACTCTCCAACACCCTGCAGCACTCACCAGCAGCACGCCACTCTCCAGCAGTTACCCAGCGTTCTGCAGTACTCTCCGGCGGCCCACAGCTCACTCAACAGATCCATCCCTTGGTCACGACCACACGGACCAGACCTATCTGAGGCACCTAATCACACCTCAGGGACGTCTATAACAATTCTCCGTGGGACACTAACTAAGTTGACCAGGTTCCTGCTCCTGTAAACCCAGCCTTTCTTCTGTCCAGGTTCCAGAAACACCCTTCCTGCCGTCCAAGTTCCGGTTTCCTTATTCCAGCCTTTCCTACCTCCAGTGACGTCACCTCATCTATCCTACTCACATGATTACCTTTATGGTAAATAAACTTATATATTCTAAACAGTTCATCTATATTCTTAGTTGTAAGACCGATCACCTCAAAGTAGAAGCGTTGCCCAAGCGTCGCACGCAGCACTGCCCAAGCGTCCGGACAAAATACTCCCTGTGTGATCGGACCCCTGCAACAACTTGTGACCCCGACGTGATATCGGACACAGGTAGCGGCCAGCAAAGAAGATGGCATATCGTCCAGATATAATCAACCACGATTTTGAAAATCTCAACAGACTCAGACAAGAACGAACAACATCACCGAGTTCTTTTGATTTAATACTAATTGTAAAAAAGTCAGGCTCAACAAGTATCATATCACCCTTCAATAACTACCACCTTTCTCTAACAAAAAGAGGGGACACCCAAACCTTCCCGGACATTTCATCAAGCACCAAACATTCCCGGACATCACTGACAACACTATGAAAGAAGTCGCACCAGTTTAAAACAAGTACAGCTGCACACGCACAACTAAATACTCAACAACTGGACGTTCGTTGATCAACAGCAGGCTTCATCAACTTGAACAACGCGCACAACATCAGTGCAGACTCACTTGAACTTGGACCTACAGACTCACTTGCAGACCTTTGCGCACATGATTCAACCATCGTGTACATCAATTTTGACAAGTGGATGTCCGTTCATCAGCTCCACAACACGCGGAATAATCAACATGAACGACGTCACTAACAAGTGCAGACTCATTTGCACTTATCTCTTTGAATCTGCAGACACACGTGCAGACTAAGAGCACCAACAACAGTACAGACTCACTTGCACTCATCACCCCCAACCGTGCGTACCACAGATTTAATCAACAGTGCAGATTCGCTTGCACTCAACATTTTCGACAGAGCAGATCGAATTGCACTGTCGATGTTTGACCACAGCGACGGCACACATGCATCCTACATTTTTGACTATCCTTGAAGATACTTTTTTTCACACATCTACACATATTTTTCATAGCAGCTCTTCACCACAATGTTTCCTTTTTTAATTGATAATAATCAGTTATCAAGGGAAAGGGTATTGTCGCGGTCTATTCACCGCTCCTTTGTTTACTTTTAAATCAGACGCCATATTGGCGATAAAAGAAGTAGCTGTTCAGCAAAAAAGCAGGGACAGTTGATTTAATTCTTTCACGGTTACAACGTGGAAAATTACTGCCTCGTGCTGCTTTGTTATGTATTTTTTTAGAGTAGAAGGTCTGATTAACTCTTTCACGGCTATGATGTGGAAAACTACTGGCTCCTGCTGTTTTGGTATTGTTTTACCGAGTAGAAGGTTCTAGAATGTAACACTCAAGCAGATGTCACATATATTCCCTATTTTTCGGACTGGAAAAATAAACATCTGATTTTTAGAACAAGTCGAGGTGAAAATAAACAGTGTCAAGTAACTTTGCAACTATATTTGATCACGATAAATTCCGCTAGTTATTGCTTTTAATCATTTGCCTTTTAACAATTAGCCTGTAATGACTCTCTTTCTAAATGTTTTGTTGCAGGGCCCCGAACACCGAGGGAGTGTTTTGTCCGGAAGCTTGGGCAGCGCTGGGTGTAACGCTTGGGCAGCGCCGCTATTCTGATGTGACCGGTCTTACAGCTAAGAAAGTAGACACTGGCAAATAACGGCAATGGCCACAAAGAAAGGACAAGCACAGTTGAACAGTTTAAAATAGAGAAGTTTATTTACCATAAAAGTTATAACGTGTGAACGATGGAGAAAAGAAGGGCTTGAATGAGGAAGCCGGAACCTGGACGGCAGGAATGATGTTTCTTGAACCTGGACAGAAGAAAAGGCTGGGTTGACAGGAGCAGAAACATGGTCAGCTTAATTGGTGTTACACGGAGAATTGTGTAAACGCCCCTGAGGTGTGATGAGGTGCCTCAAGTAGGTCTGGTCCGTGTGGTCGTGGCCAAGAGTTGGATCGGTTGGAGTGAGCTGTGGGCCACCGGAAAGTACAGCAGAACGCTGGGTAACTGCTGGAGAGTGCCGTACTGCTGGTGAGTGCTGCAGAACTCTGTTGGCTGCCGGAGAGTACTACAGAGTGCTGGGATATCTGCTGGGTAGTGCTGCATAGTGCTAGGGTATCTGATCGTGAGTGTTGCATAGTGCTGGGGTATCTGCTGGTGAGTGCTGCATAGTGCTGGGGTATCTGGTGGTGAGTGCTGCATAGTGCTGGGGTATCTGATGGTGAGTGCTGCATAGTGCTGGGATATCTGCTGATGAGTGCTGTCTAGTGCTAGGGTATCTGGTGGTGAGTGCTGCATAGTGCTGGGGTATCTGCTGGTGAGTACTGCATAGTGGTGGGGTATCTGCCTGTGAGTGCTGCATAGTTCTGGGGTATCTGTTGGTGAGTGCTGCATGCTGCTGTCCTTTTCAGCTTCCTGGCTCAACGACTGGTCTATCCAGTCGAATGAGGGAGTCTCCTGTAATCGTGAAAGAGTTAAATCGGCAGCCCCTACTTTTTTTGCTAAGCAGCTGATGGCGTCTGCTTAAAACATAAACAAAGGATCGGTGTACAGACCGTGATAACCTAAAGGGGAAATAGCGTTGTGCGTGTTTGAGTTAGCTTGATTACAATCGAACAAATATCTGCAGGGTGTTTTCTTTTTGTTTTGATTTTTACTAAAGAGTCACTTCTTATGAAGGCCCAAAATATGATAAGGGTTAATGAGTGTCAGGTTGACGGTCAGACACACTGTGATTATTAATAATGATGGTGGAAGTTTAGCAGATTTTGTATATTTAGGAGGACGGCTTAACAAGAATGTGTGTACATTGGATTTAAAAACGACACTGTTGTAGTCAGCTATGAAAAAGGTCCGCGATAACGAGTTCAACACACGGGTAGTGGTAGGAAAGAAACTTTGCTCATAGAACTTTCGTTTAGTTTTAGGTACAGAGAGAGGGAGAATAGGGAACTTACTGATAATGGTTGTAGCTAGATAAGCTATTGTTGTAAATGTTTTACAGGTGGCACCAAAGAATGTCGTTCAGAAAAAAAAAGAATAGAATTTAGAGCGGATTAGTGAGACGCTTCTGACACTTTCCATGTGTAGAACGTCCACTGCTTTCATGTTTGTGTGAGACTGTAACAAAGCAGTTTAATCTCTAATAGGGAGTGGGTTTAAAGTGGAAATAAATCAAATGAAGATGGATATTTGAGAGTGGGTTCTATCCTTTGAACATTACCAAATATAAAATATGGATATTACTCAAGTAGTCAACTAGCTAGGAAGCAATTTCGAACTAAACTGAGATAGATTTCAACAGGACCAAGAATCGCAAAACAAAACTACCACTTGGTTCCCTTCTGTGTGCATATGCTCCAAGTTTTCACCCACCTTTTTATTAACACTATAGCATTTAAAGTTTTCATATAGCATTTTATTTGCATCTTAGGCTGATGCTTGAAAATTAAAATCAGATACCGATGAGAAAACGATGCAACCCATAAAAGACGCATCGTTCAGGCCAACATTCTAGCTACAACCAAGATAGCGATGCAACCCATTCGTTTTCCCTCGACCAAGGCGGTTCGATATTGTCGATAACATACGGATTATCCAGCACTGATTGAGGACGAGCTGGCCCGTTAGCTCATTAACATATCGCCAGAACAATCGAAGTTCACTACACTTCACCTTATCTGCGCTTTAGTCCTCACATTCAATGAGTCCTGTTTCTGACAATATGTATACAGAGGTTAGATAAAAAACTGAAAACAGATAGCATCATATAATTTACATATCTACAAAACCGTCAAAACCTGGTTTTTTTCTTTATGCCTTTTGATTTATTACTAGTATTGTGTAATAAGACTTGCCATAATTGCTGATTATTATCAGATATCATCAGGAAAAGAAAAGAAAATTGATCCGCCATCATCATCAATACAAGAACTAGAAATTGTTTTAGATGAACAATGGAAACTATTCAAATGTTGTACTGGTCAATAACTCATACAGGTCCTGCTAGGATAAATATATATATATATATATATATATATATATATATATATATATATATATATATATATATATATATAGGCAGCATCTTCTCTTGTAGGCAAGTATTGTTGAATATAACAGACAACTTCTGTCTGGATATCCTTTGATAGCTCCTTTCAATTGTCCGAATCAGAATCTTAGTTTCGGGGGTGAATTGGTCTATGAATCTGTCATAGTTTAGATTTTTGTCCCAAGTACTTTCAGACTGATCCAGGTCCATCGAATAAGGATAATCAGGAACAGACGATGGGTTAGTATTATATATGTTTTTTGGCGGGAATTATGTAATAAGTACGAAACTATAATTGGCATATGTAGGTAAAAATAATTAATATTTACTTTAAAAAACTAATTATAGCCTCTTTTACTAGAATCAGTGCACTAGTCTCATCCTTCTTTTCTCATATATATATATATATATATATATAATTATATATATATATATATATATATATATATATATATATATATATATATATATATATATAATGAAAGTTAATTTTTAAGCATCTTTAAAATGTAAAACTTAAAGAAAGAGGCCAAATTTCTTCGAAACAATGTGTTAGATGCCAATATTTTTTTTTTATTAAAATCAAAATAATTTCGACCTTTTTTTCGAATAATTTCGCTAGGTACAACAAGCCTCATCACAGATTTAAACAAAGTAAACGTATTAACTTTATTCTTTTCGTAAGAGTCCTTTCTGAACTTGTGGAAATGGCGTCCTGGTGTTGTGTGGACTAATGGTGTTAATGTCTCTTTTTAATATGAACTTAGAATCGCGCATGGTCGCAAATAGCTATAAATTTGGGAAAGTTCGAATTTGAACGACCTGAGCATTCAGCATTATTTGTGTCTATACAACCGCATTTAAAGTCAGCGTAACACCTTTTAACCGTTTTTTCTAACGGAGTAGAGGCCGATAACAGGTAACAGACTATTGCTTTCTTGAACGATAACTTTTTCATGAGAAAGCAATGCTTATTCAACAGACGGAATTAAATTTTTCTCATTTTTTTTTTTCAAAATTTGCAACAGTAGCTTTACTTAAATAACTGTAATTTGTAAGCTAATAATCCGATTGGATCAAGTTTTGAAATGTGTCATTGGAAGTTTTGTACATTATAAAAAAAACATACGAATGTTTTATGAGAGGAGCCAGCTATATGGTGGGCCAGGCACTTATTGAGTGAGGTGTTAGGGGATTCACTGATATGGTTATTGTTTGCGATGGGTGTTGGTGTGTTTTAGTGGGGTAATTTACAATTTGACAAAATAAGAAGATGGCTGATTTTTACGAATAAAGCTAAATGCATCATAGTGGAATATATTTAATAATGTAATTAATATGAAGACAAGAGATAGCCACTAACCTATTTGCTTGGCCGGGATGAGTTGTTTCGGGACGGAGAGGGGGGGGGGACTTTGTTAGTAATTTTGCATGGCAACCCCAGAAGTAAATTGACTGGTAAAAAGACTAGAAAGGCTATGTTCTTAGGTTTCTATTAACAATATAGAAAATAAAAGTATGCGTTATCATAAAATTAAAACAATAATAACGGATACTGGACTAATGAGAAGTCCTTTTGCAAAGAAACATGAACACATGTTAATCTAATCTAATCTAATCTAATCTAATCTAATCGCATACATTTTATCAGTATATTATAGAACTATTTTTTGTTATCGATTTCGAATAAGAATTTGGTTCTTACTCTCACTGCCATTACGATAAATGGCCCAACTTCATATATTATATCTATTACTAATGAAACCGACACAGAACTATCACATCTATTAATTGTACTATTGTATTTCATTTTAATACTCAATTCAGTTTATTATACTATTTCAGACTAATTCACTATATTTCAATGCTCAATTCAGGGGGCGTAGTATATATACTGTTGTCATGAAATAAACCTCCCACACATTACCTCCTCCTTTTTTAGGAGGGTTAGTGTAGTATTTTCTGTTGCCATGAGAGCACCCTCCCAGGCATTACAGCCTCCTTTTTGATTGTAGTATATGTTTGTTCATGATACCATGCTCCTAGGCTAACAGAAATATGCGACCGGAGGGTGCATTTATTTGCTAATATATATATATATATATATATATATATATATATATATATATATATATATATATATATATATAGATATAGATATATAGATATATATAGATAGATAGATAGGTATTATATGTGTGTGTTTATGTCATTTGTGTATAAACTGACACATAGTTTTGACAATAACATATTTCCCATTACTAGATTAGATACTTACTTGGAGGGCCCCTAATTGTTTGGTCTTAACATTTTTTCTGTCCCACCCTCGCCCTTGAATATAAAACGATTCCTTAATTGTCAAAGAAACTACCACCCGGAATAGAAGACAAGTGTTACACCCCTCACTCTGGAAAATCCGGGCGGTGGTCGTAAGTCTTTATGGATCGGTCATGCAAACCGATTCGACTCAGTGGTGCGTCCGGGGGCCGTGGGGAAAGGAAACTGATGGGATGAAGGACCGGTTGGGATGGTTGGGTTACGAGTTAAGACCTTAAATGCGTTAAACAGGCTGAACGCTATTTTTATTTTATTTTTATTTTCGTATTTCCTATAATCTTTCAAACGGCTTATTTACACTTTTCTTCGGATGAAAAGAAGAATCACTTTATTTTGAATTGTTGTATCCACACGAACAGCTAGCTCTAAGCCTCTTTTAAGATCTTTGTCCCTACCCGAGCGATATTAATTTACTTATTTAGTTACTGTCTATCAGAGAGTTATACTTTGATAGAGTTTTTTTTAGTATTTTATTTTTATTTTTATTTTTATTTTTATTTTTATTCACCCCAGACAAGGCACCTTGCCACTGAGACGTAAGGGGCTACTGTGATTATGGGACATATCAACAGGGGGGGGGGCATCCTAAGTGGGAACTTGAGCAGCGAGATGTTTGTTTGAATTTGAAGATTTTAATGTTTGCATGTTGGGTACAGCCTGGGAAACAGGGAGCAGGGAGGGAATTCCAAAGGCTAGCAGTTAGAATAACGAAGCTATTAGAGTAGAAAGTAATCCGCCATGTGGGGACCTCCACAATGAATGGATGGGATTTAGCTGATTGTCGTGTGTATTGACGATGATGGGGCATCAGAGCAGAAAGTTCGTCGGACCGTTCTCTTTTTCATTTCTTACGGTTTTTCTTCTTGTTCGTATTTTTTTTGTTTATTTCACTTTGTCTTTGTTCCTTTCGTTTACTTTGATTAATTCTTTTTCCCCTTTCACTATTCTGTCCTTCTAATTATATTCAATCCTTTCTCTTCGCCAAAAGACATAGCGGTCCTTAGTCATTCCCGGGCAACACCGGATCTTCTTAGTAAATTAAATGAAATAAAATAATGTATTTACTTTTAACGGATGTTTGGAGCGAATTGCAGACTCCATGATATTATTGTAATATCTCTTAATACAAAATGAATGTCACTATTGGGTTCCTCGTACGATTCTACTTGAGAAAAGTTGTGTTTGATCTTGGCATAGGCTTTGTTTTCAATAGAATCCTCGAACAAACCTACAGACAAAGAGTCAGTTATATCACAGTAAAATTCCTACGCTATAAACTCCATAGGCTATGAACTTCCTACGCTATGCACAAAATTAAATATGAACTTCCTACGCTATGCAAAAAATAAATATGAACTTCCTACGCTATAAACTAAACTTAGCAGTTAAAAAAAGCAAATTATAAAGTTAATTGATGTATTTCTATAAATTAATATACTTACAGATAGTTTTTGTCGATATACTAGCGAAAGAAATACAGAATCACTTCTAACATTCTTGAAAGAAAATAGTCCAATAACTACGATATAGAGATGGCTCGTGCTCTACAAAGAAAATGTTTATTAAGAAAACCGAAATGAACGAAGTATCCACATTTCGACTAAACATAATAGACTCAATGAGATCATTGAACGGGAATGAGTTTTAAAATAATGACGATATTCAATAATCTTAGTGCAGTGATATACATGATGTATCTATAAACATTTTTTCTTAATATTTAGGCATTTAATGTCTATTTGCGTTGATCAATAGTCAATTTCTTAATAAATCCATTTTGTTTACATATAGTTTCTTTAATTATCCTTATAAAATATTGCTATAGTAAGCCAAACTTATACTCATTTTTTCTATCTTTTAATGAAGAAAAAATGTCAAGGTCATCTAATTTATCCTATGCTATGGCGAATCTTACACTATGATCATATCAACAGTCCATAGCGTAGACGTTTTACTGTAATACAGTACATGTTTCTATATATTCCTTTATTTTCGTATTTAAATAATTTATCTTTAATAATATTTATAACGACACTTTTTCTTGATTATTTGATTCAGCTAAACAGTAGCTTTTTCTGTCTTTTATTATTTTTTTTTTCTGTTCTTTTTTTATGTCTTAACATTTTTTTTCTTATGCTAAATTGGATCTATTTGAGACCATCCATCCATTTTAACTTCTCACCTCTCGATTCATGGGATCATTCCATTTTTTCGGATTAAATCATCCGCTCGACTTGACGGGCTTGAGATCTTGACTTTGAGTATACTTGACGACCAGGCGGCCGTGAAATTCTCCCCCTAACATCGAACCAAAGACCACCGACATCAACGAGAACAATGGCTTTACAAAGGAAATAAAGGCCACGAAAATATTTAGCTACGTAAATAGATCGATTACAATAGAAGAAAAAAGAATTAAATGTTTGGGAATTTATGTAGTGGTTTATTAAAGAAGGAAGGAAGTATGAATGATCCAATGGGTAAATGAATTGAACAAAGAAGATTAATATATATATATATATATATATATATATATATATATATATATATATATATATATATATATATATATAAATCCAGGTAAAACATCGACAGGGTAGTAATCCAAAGAATTTCAACCGGGTTTATAAAAAAGTGCTCAATATAAAATAGAGCTTTTATATGTAATTATTTGTATTTACACATACATGTACAATATCTGCGACACTGGCATGTCGATGTTATCGATCAATAGCTATTATAAACTGAGATCTCATCAGGCAGAGTTAGAACTCGATCTTAACCTTAGATCATATTTGAAAAGAATGAAATGGAGAAAAAAAGAAAAGAAATTTAAAATTTCAAAATTTGGGAAGTCACGTGGTTGGGACCGTTAAAAATTAAAATGTTAAAATCAAAATCAAAATCAAAAAATAATAGAAAGAATTAAAAAATAAAAATATTAATATAAAAGATGATATATGAAATATAAAATATAAAATATTAATATAAAAGATAATATATAAAATATAAAATATAAAATGTACATGTCTGTGTAAATAAAAATAATCAAATAAATATATATATATATATATATATATATATATATATATATATATATATGTGTGTGTGTGTGTGTGTGTGTGTGTGTGTGTGTATGTGATTATTTTTATTTACACAGACATGTACATTTTATATTTTATAAAGAAAGAAAATGTAGTTTAAATTCCCAGGAATACTAACTAAATCCCAAATATTGTGAACTTAGCACTTGCACAAGTCGACTAACGGCTGGAAAGCGACTAGCTATTTACAAAAGATGTTTATTGACAGACTGTTTCGCTGTATCTCAACTCTTCAGTATGATAAATATTTTAGTTGTTTGTATATATATATACATATATATATATATATATATATATAGAGAGAGAGAGAGAGAGAGAGAGATAGTGAGATGTAGTAATAAAAGTACTGATATATAGTGATAAGTCGTAAGACTACACATTAAAAACAAGAATAGGTTTAAGGCTCCCAAAGTTGATCCGCAAGGGCCCGTAATGCAGTGGTTATAGTACTAAGTAAAATTCAGTTCTAAGTGACAGTCATCTGAAAGTTAAGGTTCAATACGCGGTGCGAGCGATACGAAGAATTGCGAATTAATGAAGTCTTCTCCCAGTCATGACTGAAGGAACAAAACCATGCTTCCCCTGTGGATTAAATTCCGTCCAGATTCCCGAGTTTGACAGAAATATTCCCGAAAAGATACATCTGAAGAAGGCTGGAGGTTACAGCAGCTGAAATGTTATGATTATCTAACTCAAACTTAGAACAGTAGTCCGAATAATCGAAATTATACAAAGTGCTCGGTTTGTGTTAAGAAGAGCTTTGCCGCATCGCTAATGATTTCACTTTTTACAATACTCAATGAAGAAGATGGTGCTATATACATAGTAATCCGCAGACATATAGTCTCGCTGCATGGCAACTCTTCAGTGTAGCTTGACGTGTAATTATTTCAGCTCAGGATTTAAATAGTCCTAGCTTTTATCCAGTGTAACATCGTCAAAAGCGATGAACTAGAAATCCTACTCTTTTACTAAACGATACTAGTAGCTACCGTCGCATCGATAATGGATATATGAGGATCACTGTCTACTTCTGCTCCAGGGTCTGAACAATATATTACTAATTTTACCATTATTTTTTTTACATTTCTATGATTTTCAATATTGAAGTTACAAATAATAAAAAAGTCGCCATCGCTGTTTATGGATGTCTGTCATTTGAATACTCTTTCTCGGCCTTTTGGCTAAGAAGAAAGTGTAGTATCTGTTCCGATGGATACTGCATCCCATAGACCGGTATCGTCTTGACCTTCGGGGCTTGATTTCCGCCGGTCTATGGGTCTTTCCTGTGCAGTTCTAAGAGGTCCACTCTCTCAGGCTTAGTCTTCTCACCCTTTGAGAAAGGGTTAGTTTATTGCTAATCGTTTGAGGCGCCCCTACCGGGGAATACTGACGGGGCAATTTTTAAAGGTCATAGTGCTCTTTCTCTAGGGTGCTGACTTATCAAATCCTACTTTCCGATTTTGTGTCACTTCTTACCGATGTGGGAGGTAGATAAATAAGTATCTACGGTACGGGAGTAATAATGATACATCTACTGAATAACTTCTCGACGTAACCGAATACGGATATTTTGGTGCTCATTTTTTTAAGGAAATTACTCCCAAAAAGGCATGAAGCAAATTAATGTAAGGAGCTAAAACCAATGATTATTATCGCAAAGACATGAGATGCCTATTGACTGTAGTCTTGAAAAGACCAAGGCTATATGTAGAGGGAATACAGTTGGAGAACATATAACACAATAGTCTCCTTACGATCCCAAAGAACGACTTGTGTTAACCTAATAATATACAAGTAATCGTTGGCAATGGCTATTGTATTACGACATTGAATCTTGAAAAATGAATTAATAGTCGTTAATAAGTCAAACAAAACACAATCAAATCTAATTTAAAAAAACTATAATGTTCTTGAGTTTTTTTATACAAATAAGTCACCACTTATCAAGGCTAAACACCCCTAGAGGATAAGGGGTAATGAGATTGTCAGTTGAATGCTGAACAATACTACAATAGACGGTTGAAAACGATGAGCGGAAAGGACAACATTTGATTACTTAAGAGGACGGCTCGACAGGTATTTGTTGGCATTAAACTTGAAATCGACCATGTTGCAGTCTACAGGGAAATAGTCCCGCGAAAATGTGTTCCACAGATGGAAAGTTGTTGGAAAGAAATTCTGCTCATAAAATGCGTTTTGTTTTAAGTTCACAGAGGAAGAACGGTATTTCTTGCAGTGATGGTAGCTAAACAAGTTCTTGCAGTGAATGTTTTACTGAAGGGGGTTAGAGATTAGAGCTCAGTCGAGCAGATACCATGGAAAAAGCGATAGAGTAGAGAAAGACTAGTAATGTCTCTTCTGTGCGAAAGTGGATGCAGGGAATAGAAAAACCAGCTCTCACTAGAGTCCGAAGTGAATTTCGTACTCTTAAAGTCACGAACAATTACTCGGATCGGCACCTACCCGAAATGTGTCAGAAATAATCCGTCTAAGGATCCATCTGCCTCTTATACAGGTAGAGAATCGCATCAGGGGTATCAGGCATGTATGAGTGCAGTAGAATTAACAACTCATTTCCCATTGACCTTAGCAAACAGATTTAGCGTTAGTCTTTTATTTAGGGTCCGGCGTTAAAGTCAGTCGTACGAGCTTATCAAATCACGGGGCTCCCTCAAGAAAGGAGGCATTCGTTTTAACTTAGGCAATAGGAGGATCTAAGCGTTCATGGTGAATGGAGAGAAGCTTGGTTTTAGATGTGTGAAAAGTAACAAGCCACCTTTTCCCCATTGCCCCACG